>JAKOOJ010000002.1:191893253-192493253 GCA_022577455.1 Arizona elegans | reverse complement strand
GACAGCTTCATAACCCAACTAAATAGCCTCAGCTTGCACTACCTAACACTAGGCGCACTGACCAGTCAACTCGTTGCTGAGGACACTCTGAGGAGGGAACGCCAACTATCCAAAAGGGATCCTAGACCCATGAAGAGGGTGGACTTCCAGGATAGGGCCAGGGATACCTCAGAATGTTATTCTTGTGGGTCAAGGAACCACTTAAAAAGGGATTGTCCCAGGAACCATAGGGACAGGGGACAGCACGACAGTAGAGGGGGGAGGTCACCTGAACGCAGGTACCCAAAGGAAAGAGGGCGAGGGTGGTCACCCAACCCCAGGAAACACCACGAGCGCAGAGACCACTCCAGGGACAGTAACTCTGGCTCCATGTATGGGATCAGGCAAGATGACCCAAATGACAAACATAAGACAGAGAGAAACACATGGCTTCTGGACTCAGGGGCCACGAGCCACACTACTTGTAACCCAGAGCTGCTAGATTCACTCACAGAAGTAGACTCAGAAATAAAGGTGGCAAACCAAAGCAAGGTCAAAGTAGTGGGAAAAGGAAACGTACACATCACACAGATAGGGGATTTAAAAGAGGTACTGTACGTGCCAGAGATACCCCACAACGTGCTGGCCATCACAAAGCTGACACAGGACACAAACATAGAGATAAAATTTAAAGATGGAAAAGCATACTTGATCAAGCAAGGCAAAGAGATAGGAAAGGTAACCATACACGAGGGACTTCCCTATTTCACACCCAACGCAAGGGAGGGAGAAGGCATTGATACCAACACGAACCACAAAGAAGATGAGTATCCAGAAATAGAGGGGGTGCAGCAAGAGGCAGGAAGTGGCCATGAGAAGGCAAACAAGTCTGTATCTATCGGCAAGCCATTGCATGATAACTGCGCCCATCTCCTACACAGGAGGCTGGGACACATAAGCTTCCCCATTGTAAAGAAAATGACGGAATGTACCGAGGGTCTCAAATTAAAGAACTGCGAGAACTACTTGGAGTGTTCGGTCTGTAAGCGTTCTAAGATCAAGGTTAAGGCCATCCCCAGGGGATCCAAACGAACCACAGAGTTCCCTTTCCAATTGGTGCATATGGACTTGGTAGGACCAATGAAACCCTCTGTAGGGCATAGGAAGCGATTCTTCCTCACGATTGTGGATGATTACACCAGATATGGGTACGTCTACTCCCTCAAACACAAAAACGAAGTGTTTCAAAGGTTTAAAGAATTCCACAGAAGAGTAGATATGCAACATAACATGAGAATAAGGCAGATAATGACAGATAGGGGCTCAGAATTCATGGCAAAAGAGTTCACAAGATGGCTAAGGGAACAGGGCATAACGCATTACACCTCTTCACCTTTCTCCCCTTTTCAAAATGGAGTCTCAGAGAGAAAGAACGGGTATTGCAAACCATGATGAGATGCGCCCTGGAGGATGCTGGGATGGGGCAACACTTCTGGTCAGAGGCATTACACTACGCTAATTACACTCTGAATAGACTGTGGTCAAGCTCTATCAATAAGACACCATACGAGATGCTATACAACAGAAAGCCAAACATCGCGCACTTACACATATTCGGCGCCCCTGCTGATGTCCACATTCCCAGACAATTAAGAAAGAAAGGGGAGAATTTATCAAAAAGACTGAGATTCGTGGGTTACGAACCGGGCACGAAGGGCTACAGATTTGTAAACAACAATAACCGTTTTGTGGTTTCCAGATCAGCCTGTTTCCATGAAAATGCAAACTGGTTGAGGGTACACTCCAACGACATCCCAACCAATAGGGTCACGTTCGAGCATGGCCAAGGGGAAAGGGAGGTCAGAGAGGTCGCAGGGCACAAAGACAACCATCGCATGGCGAGCGCCAAAGAGTGGAAAGAAGGGCATCCTTCCCTGAAGATAGATGACCTGACAGACAAGGAGGCAGACAACATGCAGGAGACCGAGCCAACCCCCAGCACGCCAATCAGAGAAACCAGAAACAAGCTACCAAAGAAACTAGAGGACTATGTTATGGCCATCCACAACACCCATTCCACACCCAGCTCATATGAGGACATCCTCGGGCTCCCCCAGGAAGAGAAAGAAAAATGGATGGCTGCCATGGAGAAGGAAATGGAGAGTCTTAGGAACCTCCAGGTATACTCACCTGCCCAAATTCCAGAGAACAAAAAACCAATAGGAACCAAATGGGTGTTCAGAGTTAAGACATTAGAGAACAACAAAGTCCTATACAAGGCAAGACTAGTCGCGCAGGGTTTCACCCAAAGATACCCCGAAGACTATACAGACACCTACTCGCCAACCGTCAGGGCAGAGAGCGTCAAAAGCGCCCTGATGGTGGCCACCATCCTGGGCTTGGAGGTTTTCCAATTCGATGTACAAACAGCGTACCTGCACGCCGAGTTGGATAAAGAGATATACGTTAAAGCACCGCCTGGGCACAACGAGGGCAAGAACCAAACCTGGCTGCTGAACAAAAGCCTGTACGGGCTCAAGCAGTCAGGCAAAAGGTGGTATGACTGCCTAGCCAAGGCTCTTAGATCCATGGGCTTCGAGGCCACCTCAGCCGACAAATGCTTCTTTACGAAGAGAGAAAACAACACATTCGAAGGTGTGCTCGTCTACGTGGATGACATCTTGTACATCAGCAAACACAAGGACAGATGTGACAAATTCGCCACTGAACTGGGTAGCCACTTCTCCTTAAAGTCACTTGGAAAGATCGATAGATACCTAGGGGTCCAGGTGATAAAAACCAACAAGGGTTTCCGCCTCTCCCAGAGAGAAAAGATCATTGAGCTGCTGTCCAAATGCAACATGTCTGAAGCAAAACCCAGCGAGACCCCCATGCAACCTGAGTTCCTGAAGACTATGTACGAGGAATCTGAACCTTTCACGGACAATAAGTTGTATAGATCAACGATAGGATCACTGCTGTATATATCCAACTGGACCAGGCCCGACATCGCCCTAGCCGTCAATCTGCTGTCCAGGCATGTAAGCAAACCCACGGTAACACACTGGAACGCCATCAAAAGACTACTTAGATACTTAAAATTCAGTGCGGATGCCCTACTCTGCCTAGAGCCAGAAACGTCCGAAAAACCAAAGCTAACCTGCTATGCTGACGCTGACTGGGCTGGAGATATAGAGTGCAGAAAAAGTACCTCCAGCTACGTGCTACTACTCAACAATTGCCCCATCCATTGGTACACTGGAAAGCAAAAGCTGGTGGCCACATCAACTACGGAAGCAGAATTTGTTTGCCTGTCAAGTGCCGCGAACAATTTAGTATGGTTCGATGACCTGCTCTGCAACATCTGGGCTGAACCCTCATATCCAATAGTTATCCACGAAGACAACAAGGCAGCGATAGAGATCTCAAGGGCCGATGCCATAGGTCAGCGGTCTAGGCACATTGACATCAAATACAAACACGTCAGGCAGTTTTCAGAGATAGGCTTCATTAAGGCAGTACACTGTGACACAGAGGAGCAAACAGCTGACATTCTCACTAAACCCCTACCACAAAAACAGCATGCTTACCTCATGTCCAAAATGCGTGTTTGTTTGTAATTCATACCTATGTCTGTGCATTCTCTGTATGTATACAATCACTTCCCCAGGTACCCAGTTAGGCATTTAGAGGGGGTTTTGTCATGATAAATGCCTAACTACTATATCTCCCTGGTCACCCAGACCTGCAAGGGTTAACTGACCACATATCCCATAATCCCTGTAACCACTCCTTACCTCTTTGCCCCTCCTTCTGGGTACAAATGGTCCAACCACATGGTCCACAATTCATTCCAGATGTATACCTGAAAGAGAAAGGTACAAGGTCAGTGACCTCCAGTATCATCAGATCTACAATAAAGCTACAGAAAAGAATTGGAGTTTGTCTCTGAGTTATTGGGCTAGATCCAGCTTCTAACATTGAAGGGTTTATCTGCATAGTTCTTCTGCAGAAACTCAAACTTTGGTTGCCTTTCTAATCCCTCCAGTTTGTGGCATTAATTGTCACTCCACCTGCATGCAGTAGTTTACGGGAAGAGCAATTAATGCAGGCTGCCATTTCTTTATTACCGGGATGACAGTTCCCAGTAAAGGGCATGAGATGGATTGGCAGCAGCCTACAGATGCAGAAAACTCAGAACTTGGTACAAAAACACCATTTTTATATGGTACAGCTGGATTTGCAGAATGCGCAGCAATTTATCAGCCTGTAGCATCTGCTCCTGTGCTGTCAGCATTTGATTTGCAGATTCAGATGTCTTTGATAATAATGACTTAGGCTGGCTAGACAAGAGAAGGGGGAGCAGGAGGGAAGGAAGGATGAAGCACCATTACTTTTGCAATCTTCAGCCTGGAAGTAGGAAACAAATAATGCTTGATGAGACGGGAATTGGACAGAGATGGGAAGAAAGTCGCTTCGTTCACATGAAACTTTGCGAACATCACTCTTTTTGAGCCAATACTCAAATGAAAACACAGCTATCATATAAAATGCCCACTTTTCCAAATTTTACAATAAAGCTTGTCACGCTGAACCAAATGTAGATAAAATAAATGTTGGCACAAAAATTCATCTGTTCAGAAAAAAAATTGCAAAATATGTATTATTGGGAAATAGTTTGAAAACCTGATCATTAGCTGAATTAGGCTATGTACAAATGATCTTGGTTCTGAGGAAGAATTGGGTCATCTAATGACGTGGTGGCTCAGTGGCTAAGATGCTGAGCTTGCTGATCGAAAGGTTGGCAGTTCAGCGGTTCGAATCCCTAGTGCCATGTAACAGAGTGAGCTCCCGTTACTTGTCCCAGCTTCTGCCAACCTAGCAGTTCGAAAGCACATAAAAAGGCAAGTAGAAAAATAGGGACCACCTTTGGTGGGAAAGTAACAGCGTTCCGTGCGCCTTTGGCATTTAGTGATGCCGGCCACATGACCATGGAGATGTCTTCGGACAGCGCTGGCTCTTTGGCTTAGAAACGGAGATGAGCACCGCTTCTTAGAGTCGGGAACGACTAGCACCTTTATCTTTTTACCTGTACTTGAATCAAGATAAAATATATCCCTTCTTCTTTTTCCAACAATAAGCATTTCCTTCTCTTCTAAACTCTTGGTCTCCAGTTCACAAATTCTGTCACACGACAATCCTAGTAGAATATGCTCTGATTTCAATAGTTAGGAAAATTGGACAGCAATTTTGAAATGGAGATGAGCACCGCCCCTTAGAGTCAGGAATGACTAGCACATATGTGTGAGGGAAACCTTTACCTTTACCCAGCAGGGATCTTGTACTGACATACCGTTATTAAGGAGTCACTTCTAGACAAACTACTGAGCTCCATGTACTATTACAGATTTTCCCCAACCTCGTGTCTTTTAGGCAGGTTGAGAACACAACTCAATCTAACCCAGTGTTTCTCAACCTTTTAAGACATAAAAGTGTGGATTTCAACTCCCAAAATTCCCCAACTGTCCATGCTGGCTGGGGAATTCCAAGAGTTGAAGTCAGAATAACAGAATTACATAGTTGGATGGGACCTTGGAAGTAAATAAATAAACCTCCAGCTCAGGCAGGAAACCTATACCATTACAAATGGTTGTCCAATCTCTTCTTAAAAACTTCCAGTGTTGGAGCATTTACAACATCTGGAGACAAGTTGTTCTGTTATGTAAAATGTCTAACTTGTCTATATCTTGTCTGTATCTCTACCTCCTTACATTTCTACAAGGGTTAACAATAACACACGCCCCCTCATTTCCATAATCCTACCTGATTCCTGACTCCTCCCCTTCGGTATAAAAAGGTCTCTCTGAGGTAATTCTATTCAGTTCCAGTTGTGTATCTGAAAGAGAGAAACGTAACGTTAATGGTTTAATGAATAAAGAGGCCTAGGATCTATCCAGGTCTAAAATAAAAGATTGAAAATAAAATACATTTTGATTAGTGAGTTATTGGGCTAGAACCATCAACCTTAACATGTTCCACTGATTAATTGTGCTAACCGTCAGGAAATTTCTCCTTAGCTCTAAATTGCTTCTCTCTTTGATTAGTTTCCAGGTCTAGGCTTCTTAATCTCCGTAAATTTAAGCTATGTGAATTTCAACTCCCAGAATTCCACAGCCAGCCATGTTGGCTGGCGGAATTCAGGGAGTTGAAGTCCACAAGTCTTAAAGTGACCAAGGTTGAGAAACATTGATCTAACCCATATCTGCCTGCTTGTCTCTCTTCCTCTTTAAGAGTTGGTCAAATGCTGGACTAGATATAAAGGTAAAGGTTCCCCTCGCACATATGTGCTAGTTGTTCCTGACTCTAGGGGGCAGTGCTCATCTCTGTTTCAAAGCTGAAGAGCCAGCGTTGTCCGAAGACATCTCCATGGTCATGTGGCTGGCATGACTAAACGCCAAAGGCGCACGGCATGCTGTTACCTTCCCACCAAAGATGGTCCCTATTTTTCTACTTGTGTTTTTTACGTGTTTCAAACTGCTAGGTTGGCAGAAGCTGGGACAAGTAACAGGGGCTCATCCCATTACGTGGCACTAGGGATTCAAACCACCGAACTGCCATCCTTTCGATTGACAAACTCAGCGTCTTAGCCATATAGGGAGACCCAAATTCTAGCCCTCCCTGAGGTGCTTAAGCTGGTTGGGTGCTTTGGGCCTGTCATTCTGCCTCAGTCCTAGATTGGAAAGTTAAAAAACATCTATTGACTTGCACTGGACCCTGATGTGGCAGATTATGGCCCATAACCTTCAGTGAAGAAGAATTCATTGTAGAGTAGATTGATTCAGGCACATTTCCTGTCACTCTCACTCAGCCCAACCTACCTCACAGGATTGTTGTGGGAAAATAGGGAGTGGAAAGAGCCTTAGGAATGTTCACCATCTTGAGTTACTTGTAAAGTAATGAAGGTGAGATAAAAAAATCAAATAAATAAATAAATATTAAAATAGAATACTTGTAGTTCAGAGTTGAACTGTGGGGTCCTTAGTGCTCTCTGAGCTTGGTTGTTTACTTGCAGATGTTTCATGACCAAACTAGATAACATCATCAGTACATTGATGATGAACTGATCATCAATGCATTACCAAGTTTGGCAATGAACCATCTGCAAAACAAAAAAACAAAAAACAACAACAACCAAGCTCAGAGTGTACCAAGAATCACATACATACATACATACATACATACATACATACATACATACATACATACATACATATATACATACATACATACATACATCACTACTTCAGAGCAAAATTTTGCTACATAATTGCCCACTTGCTTGTTTTTCTGTGTCTCCTGGGCCCGTATGGATCCAGAGCCATTTTAAGGGGTGGGGAGTGGGGTAGAAATATTGATTGCCATTTGTAACTTTACTACCCAAAAGGAAAAAAGAAAATAAATGTCCTCATGGCAATTAGTTATGATGCCTAGAACAACTTTCCAAAATTTCAGTTACACCCATGGGCCCAAAAGTCTTTGAGACTTGCCTATAAAATTAAAATGTATTCCCCTCTTATTTTAAAACCCACAATACTAAAAAGCAGGCCGTTCTTTCAAATCAAAATGCAAAGGCGGATCAACGATTTGGTCTGTAACCACAAGATGGCGATCCAAGTAACTTATTTGCTTTCAGGTTAGCAACATCAATGGGTTTTTTTTCAAAAATTCAAAAGACTTACATAGCCACAAATGAATAAGCAACGCGACTAAAACGAGGAAAGGCAGAGCGTTTAATCAAGCCCTCCAAATCAGAGAGGGGAACTCATCTCTCCAGATGTTGCTGAATGATGCTGCCAGCGCTCCTCATTTTGGACGTCCCAAGTGGGGTTGTTGGAAGCTAAGCATCAACAAGGCCATGAAGAGGACCATAGGCTGGCTGACCTTGATGCAGGAGGCCTACTGAGCTCTCAGAATCAGAAGGAAAAGCACCTGAGTTTTCTACAACCATTCCACAATATTTACTTAATAGTTGATTAAACAAATTTATATGGCTGCCCAACTTACAAACAGGCAGCGTGCCTTAAAATCATAACAGAAACATAAAAACCATAACCTACTTAACTACCTGTGGCAAAGAGCAACACAACAAAATCAGACACTAATCAGCTTCACTTCCATTCGTGACCCCCAGGCCTGCTGTCAAAATTATCTTTCAGGACCTTTCAGAAAAGCAACATGGTGGAAGCCAGTCATACTTTAGGGCCGTGGTGGTGAACCTATGGCACACGTGGGCACACAAGCGGTCACCCCAGCTCAGCTCCGCCACGCATGCACACGCACCTCCTGCCAGCCAGCTGGTCTTCGGGTCTCTGCCATGCATGCAGGGCCCCCCGTGTGTGCATGCACAGGGTGGGGTGCATGCGGGAGGTGGGGCGCATGTGGGGGGCCCGCTGTGCATGTGGCCATGCACGCATGCCCAGGGGCACATGCACGGGGATGCATGCATGGGGGCGCATGCATGGGGGCTGTGCACATTGCATTTTGGGGGTTCGGGTGCGCTTTGGGTACTCGGTCCATAAAAGGTTACCCATCACTGCTTTAGGGGGAATGATATTCAATAGAGAAGGGGCCACCACCGAGAAGGCCCTTTTTTATGGTCCCACCAGATGTACATCTCAATAGATGGGACCCACAACATACTCTGCCTCATTGTCCTTTTTCTTATAACTGTCAATACGACACTGCTCCCTTATGTCAACCCTGAAGCTGTCTTGGCTGAAGCCATCTTTGTCTGCTTCAGTGTTGCCACCCTGGAGCTGAGGGTCAGGGAGGAGGGATTTGAGATAGAGGGATTTTGGCAGCCAAAACAAAATGCTTTCTCTTGGGAACCAAGGACATTCTCACACCTGATCGGAAGAAGGCGGAGTGATGCCACCTGGTTGTCATACTACATGATGATTGGACCATGTGACTGATTCTTATGAGAAAGTAGAAAAACTTTTACCTTTAATGAGGTGAAAACCGCGGTAATTTCAGAGTCGGTTTTCACCAGATATGTGCCAATATGTTATTTCCAATAAAAGTAATCTTTGAGGAACTTGAGTGCCTCAGAGTCTTGCTTGCAATGGATTTATTACTTGGAACCTTGACACCTTATTTATTAATTCCACTACTTTTTTTTTATCCAATCAGAAAACAGAAAAGGTAGTCTGGTACCCTCAAGATATTTGGATTCCAATTCTCACAGGCCTTTCCCATTGGCTAAAGTGATAGGGGAAGAAATGAACTGAAAGCAATTGACTTGTTATGCAGGGAGGTATGCCCTACTCTTTAAAAGGAAAAAAAAGGAACTAGCCAGAACAAGTCAGGAATATAGTCGGAAAGTTTTGCCTTTAATTAGACCAAGAAACTAGAAAACTTTCTAGAGGAGAGATTTATGCAGACATGAACTGCCTCGAGACATGATGTATTTTAATTTTTGTTAGTGACTTAGTGGCTCTTTGTGATATTAGCCAGCCCGAGTTGCTTGGTGTATGAGTGAAGAATCTTTCCTCTAGTAGATTTTTCTTTTTTTGTAAAATAAGTGCTGAACACCGAGTGTTTTGTATGTGCCATTGAATGACAGGGTCGACAATGATAATTGTCCTGAACTGGGTAAATCTGCCTAGAAGACAAATAAAGTAAAAGCTTTCTATTTGCTTGCTTAAGAACGCTATGTGTGTCCTTGCGGTCATAAAATATTTACTTTAGTTGATAGCAGATAAGTTAATGGCTCTAAATGAAATTATTCAGGACCAAAGTACAGCCAGGGACATGATACAGTAAACCTCAGGCAGGGATCTGATAAGTATCCTCAAACCACCAAAAGCAGAATCTGCCTTCCCCATTGTTATGATGAAGACAGTTCTTCAAAAGCATCTCTAGGAGGACATGGGTTTTAAAAGCAAAAAAATATATTAATTTGTGGTTTGGCTCCAGCTACGCTGAGTTAAAGGATAAAAGTGTAGAGAATAAAACTTTCAATTTATAACCGCCTTTATTTTATTTATGAGATTAGCATGGGAAAGAGAAGTAAGACAGCTGGAGATTAATTATTACAAATCAAAATTACCCACTTTGGGGCGGGGGGAGCTGTCTGTGGTCCATAAATGCTGAGGTTTATAAACTGAGCACAGGTATGAAGCTTCAGATATTGGGAGGTGTTTTTCTGGAGCCCTCAGGGAACACGCCAAGCATATGACCTAAAACAGGGGTGTCAAACTTAAGGCCCATGGGCCGGATCTGGCCCAAGGGATTCTTAGATCCACCCCGCCGGGCTGCCCTGGAAACAGCAAAGGACCGGCCAGTGATGCCTCTGTCAGCAAAAATGGAGCTTGGAAGGGCTGAGAGATTTTTTTGCTCCCTTGTGCCCTCTACAGACACCCCAATGAAAAAAAAATGCCCCGATACAAAAAGATGTCCAGTCTTTGGCAATGGGTATTTTAGGTCAGGGGTGTCAAACTCAATTTCATTGAGGGCCGCATCAGGGTTGTGTTTGACCTTGGGGGGGGGTGAGTGGCCAGGGGGGGCGTGGCCAGCTCAATGTCAGTCATGTCAGAGGTGCCTGTGGTGGCCTGAGTGCTCTGCCAGTGAAAATGGGCTCCTAAACTCCATTTTTGCCTGCCACGGCCTCCCTTGCAAGCTCTGTTTTTGCTGGCAGAGGGTTGCATGAGGCCGTCACAGCCGAAAACGGAGCTTGCAAAGGCTACAGGCAGCCCTCACAAGTTCTGTTTTCGCTGACAGAGGGTCGCAGGAGACCATTGCAGCCGAAAATGGAGCTGTGGCCACCACAGGCACCCCCCAACATGAGTGACATTGAGCTGTGGCCACACACACCCAGCCCCCCCAAGGTCAAACACATCCCTGATGTGGCCCTCAATGAAATTGAGTTTGACACCCTAAAATGCCCATTGACAAATACTGAACATCTTTTTTATATTGGGGCTTTTTTTTATTAGGGTGTCCATAGGGGGCGCAAGGGAGCAAAAGAACCCCAAGATAATGGCTGTAATCACACATTCAAAGCTTTGTAGGCCCATCCTTGACTGACTTCCTGGGCAGACATCCCTACCTAATATACCATATTCCTGCATCTTAAATACATATATAAGTCTTAAGGCTATCCCACTGAAGGCTGAGATGAGGATTTGGGCTGTTGATTTATTTTTTTTTATTAAATTAACAAGTAGACCTCAAATTACAACCATTTGTTTAGTCACCATTCAAAGTTACAACAGCACTGAAAAAAAATGGCTTATGACCAATTTTCACTCTTACAACCATTGCAAGACAACTCCATGGTCACATTGCAAGACAACTCCATGGTCACAAAATTCAGACGCTTGACAACTGATTCATATTTATGATGGTTGTTGTATCCTGAGGTCATTCACTGCGACCTTCTGACAAGCAAAGTCAACGAGGAAGCCAGATTCACGTAAACAGTCATGTCACTAACTTAACAACTGCGGTGATTGAGTGTGGCAAGAAAGCCAGGGATGGGCTGCTGGGGATTCGCAGGGGTTCGGGAGAACCTCTAGCTAAGATTCTGTGCAATTCAGAGAACCCCAAAATCCCACTCCTGGCTGACCCTGCCAAGCCCACCCCTCCCCTCCCAGGAGTCCCCACGTGGCCCATTTTGGATGCAGGTAAGTGCAGGGCACACACGGAGGTTCGGGGAGGGTGAAAAAGGGGCTACCAGAAATTTAGAAAGGCCAGAAATGGGCCCATTTCTGGCCTCCAGAGGGCCTCCAGAGCCTGGGGAGGCCGTTTTCGCCCTCCCAGAGGCTCGAGAAAAGCCTCTGGACCCTGGGGAGGGCAAAAATGCCCCCCTCCCGCCGTGGTGCAGGAGGCCGATTAGGCCACACCCACCATGGCCACACCCACCCAGCAACTGGGCAGAGAACCCCTTGCTAAAATGTTTGAAGCCCACCCCTGAAGAAAGCTCGTAAAATGAGGCAAAACTCACTTAATAACCGTCTCACTTATCAACAGAAATTTTGAACTCAGTTGTAATCAAAAGTCAAGGACTACCTGTGGATTTAATCAAAAATTAAATCAGCAGCCAGACTTGGATCGGCTTCCAGACTTGATCCTTGACTGATTCCTACCAACCTCTATGGTGCAGCCATTCGAAGGTTAAACTCTGCTCCTATAGGTCTCCATGGGCATTGCTCTTGGGTTCAGAGCTTGATCGTGCTAAAATGAGCATTAAAGCAAGAGTTAATGATATGGAACACCAAGTGGATGTTTCTTTGGTAGCAAGCCATAAGAACCTGGATAGAATAAATTGCTTGCTTAACCCAGCCAAGCATCATTGCAATTTAACAACTCCTGCACACACAAGAAGCATACTCATTAGTGAGATGCAGTGCCTTACCCTTTGCCATGGTATGTAGTAAATATAGAAAAGTTCCCTTGGTTGAAAGAATTTGGCCTTGTGGGTCCCACCGATATAGACCACATGCTCGTAAGGACCGCTTTATTAACCTATGAATAAAAAGAGTTAGATTCTACATAGTAGTTTGAAAAGTTAAAGGAGAATAATATAACACCGAAGCTAAAATTTAAAATTGGACGTTGTTATTTTGAGACAGGATTTTCCTTTATGGCTATAACAAGCTGATGATGTTGCATTTTATTTCTAGCAGGGGTGTTAAACTCAATTTCATTGAGAGCTGCATCAGGGTTGTGTTTGACCTTGGGGGGGGAGGGGCATGGCCAACTCAACATCACTCATGTCGGGGGCACCTGTGGTGGCCTGAGCACACTGCCAGTAAAAACGGATTCCCGAGCTCTGTTTTCAGCTGTGATGGCCTCCTGCAACCCTCTGCCAGTGAAAATGGAGCTTGGGAGCCCGTTGGCCGGTCCTTCACTGTTTCCAGGGCAGCCCCATGGGCCAGATCTAAGCACCCACAGGCAGGATCCGGCCCGCAGGCCTTGAGTTTCATACCTCTGATCTATAGTGATGCGTGTGTGTGTGTGTGTGTGTGTAAGATGTTCTGGTCAATGAGAAGGATTAAATAAATAAATAAATAAAAGCAGGAGGAGATATACCTTACTCAGTTTCATGGAGGACTCATCAAAAAAGGGAAAATTTGGACTGGCTCATACAATTTGTTAAGACATGGTTTGTTAGATATTACGACTTACAACCACGATTGGGACTGGGATTTTTGATTCTAAGCGAGGTGGTTGCTAAGTGAGTCCTGCCTAATTTTATGACTTTTTGCCATGGTTATTACATGAATCCCAATGGTCATTAACTGAAGCTCATGGTAATTAAGCAAATCCGGTTTCTCCATTGACTTTGCTTGTTGGAAGTTGACTGGGAAGATCACAAATGACTACCATGTGATTGTGGGACATAATTCCATGTCGGTTCCTAAGGGACCAGATTTTGATCACATGACCACATGTGAAGCTGCAATGGTCATAAGTACAAGGATCGGTCATTATTCACTTTTTTCAGTGTTGTCATGACTTTAAGCAGTTGCTAACTGAATGTTGTAAATTGAGGACTACCTGTATATGAACCTAGCCAATAGTTTGTGATTTACTATGTGGCACAAACAATTGTAGTCTATACTTTAAACTATGATCAAATGAACTGAAATTAAATTGTGAACACATCAATTGTGTTCTTATCTTCCTCTTATGAATTCAACCTAATGAGTCAAAATTATAGGAGAATTTTAGGAATTCTTAAATACACTACATGTTCTTAGGCCTAGTTTGGTTTTATGCTTTTGTCTTTAATGGCCATCCAATAAACTGATATGTGTGCCTGTAGACAGACTCATGTAATAATTTAATAACTTGGCATATGAATATTTTAATATTTTATTCACATTGTTATTTTATATTTTAGTCAATTAAGTTTAAGTAGTTAGAATTTTCAGTATCCTGCTAATTATCCTTACGTCGTGTTATAGTTGGAGCCATTTTGTTTCTATTAATCATTTAGAAAATATCTACATAATCTCAATTTGAGTCCTGGAACCCTTGTATAAAATGCTGGTCAGTGACCAACATAAAGATTTGTGTTGGCGATGAACTGAAAATTCTTGTTGGTAAAAGCAGTTCTTAATGGAAATGATTGTCTAGAGAACTGGCTGGGTCTTCCTTGTTAAATATTTACAAGCAAAGGCTGGTTGGTCATTTGTGGATGCTCTCAAGCTTTAGATTTCTATGTTTTCCATCACTGGGTTTCATCACTGGAGGTTTTCAAGAAGAAAGTAGACAACCATTTGTCCAGAATGGTATAGGGCAGGGGTGTTAAACTCAAGGCCTGGGGGTCAAATCCAGCCTGCGGGATGCTTAGATCTGGTTTATGGGACCATTTAGAAACAGTGAAGGACTGGCCCGCGGTGCTTCTGCCAGCAAAAACAGAGCTCGCGAGGGCCGCATGTGGCCCTCCTGAGTTCCATTTTTGCTGGCAGAGAGTTGTAGGAGGCCATCGCAGCTGAAAATGGAGCTTGGGAGCCTGTTTTCTCTGGTAGAGCACTCAGGCCACCACAGGCGCCCCTGACACGAGTGATGTCAAGCTGGCCATGCCCACCCTAGCTATGCCTACTCTGGCCCTCAGGGTCAAACACAACCCTAATGCGGCCGTCAATGAAATCGAGTTTGACATCCCTGGAATAGGATCTCCTGCCATGAGCAGGGGATTGGAATAGAAGACTTCCAAGGTCCTTTCCAACACTACTATTATAAGTTAATGTGAAGACTGACCTATATATACTGTATTTTTCAGAGTATAAGATGCACTCCCCCCCCGCCCCCAAAAGAAGGTGAAAATTTGGGTGCGTCTTATACTCCAAATGTAGCCCAGCCCACCCACCAGGCCCACCCCTTGGCCTTTGCCTCCCAGCAATTTACCTCCTTGCAGCAAGCAACAAACAGCAAAACAGCCCATTTCAGCTTCAGCACAGCACTGATTAGCACAAGCCGCCCGCCCCTCAATCCCCTGTAGGGATTACCATTGCCTATTGCCACGCGGGCCTCCGCTGCTCGCTGCAAGCAGGCAAATTGCTGGGAGGCAGACTTTTTCCTCCTTGTGCTGAAAATGAAAATGAAACTAAAGCAGGCTGTTTGCTGCAATGAGGCAAACTGGGAGGCGGAGGCAGAGTTATTGTGAGTGTTTTACGGTCTTATTTTCTTCTTTGTGTCCTTTTGTTGTAAAATTTCTGTCTAGAATCAACAATTTGCTGGAATTCAAAAAGCATTTCACTAACTTAATTAAAATGTTACCTGAAGGAAAAGAAAGAGAGGGGAGAAAAGCTTTACAGCTAAGAGACTGTGTGGTGAATAACTTACTGATTGTGATTACAATACCAATCTATGCAAAGAAAAAAAAACTTAATAGTTTCAAACTGATAAAATTTCATCTTATTTCCCATATCCATGCACTAGCGTATATCTTGTTTTCCTTCCCAAAAAAGGTAGGTGCTTCTGAGAGACCGGAGCATCTTATACTCCAAAAAATATGGTATTTCCTTCCAATTCCTCCTCTAACTCTATTCTGCTCTCGTTCTTATTTTATTTATAATATTTACTGTTTAGTGGCAGCGGCGTTTGGGCTGTTTGGCAGCAGAAGTATGGAAATGGGACATGCCCGACTGCTGCCACCTTCCTGCCCCCCACCCCACCTCATGCTGATATCAAACAGCCAGAATATTGCCACCACTGCCAAACAACCCAAATGCTGAATAGTCCAAAGCTTGGCTTGATGGCAATGGCGGCAGCAGTAGGGTGTGTGAAAATGGGAAGCGGCTGGCCGCCGTCATCACTGATCTGTGCTCTGCCCACCTAGCCACTTATTCCCCCAGACATGGATCCCAGCAGATTTATACAGTATATAGAATAGGTATAGAATAGGTGATCAGTGAGTTGCCCCTGCGGCACATTGGCCATGTTGAGTTATCCTGCAATGACTTAGAGGAGGTAAGCTGGTGGCGCCAAGCTGGCCCCGCCGACTTGTCCTTGACTCTACTAGGACACCTAGATCACTCTCATAGTTGCTACTGTTGAGCCAGATATCCCCTATTCCTGTGATGGCAAACCTATGGCACGCGTGCCACCTGT
The DNA here is from genome assembly GCA_022577455.1 of Arizona elegans. NCBI lineage: Eukaryota > Metazoa > Chordata > Lepidosauria > Squamata > Colubridae > Arizona > Arizona elegans. Next base: position 192,477,149 of record JAKOOJ010000002.1, on the reverse strand, counting down.
GGCACGCGGAGCCGTATCTGTGGACACACAAGCGTTGCCCTAGCTCAGCTCCAGTATGCATGTGCACGCCAGTGACCTGATTTTCAGCCCTTCCAGGCCCACTGGAAGTCAGGAAACGGGCTATTTCCAGCCTCCGGAGGGCCTTTGGGGGGGAGCAGTTTTCGCCCTCCCCAGGCTCCTAGAAAGCCTCTCGAGCCTGGGGAGGGTGAAAAACGAGCCCACCGTTCCATCACTTGCCAAAAGCTAGGGGAGTGGGGGGGTCATGCGTGCATGTGCGGAGAGGTGGGGCACATTGATGTGTGTGGGCACGCACATGCGCTCCCTCCGCTTTTGACATGCGACAGCAAAAAAGGTTAGCCATCACTGCCCTATTCTATACCTATTCTATATACTGTATAAATCTGCTAGGATCCATGTCTGTTCTCCTATTCTCTCCACACCCAACCAAGTTATACAAATAATATGAAATCAAGAGTTAACTCAATCAGAATACCAATACCACTGTCAAGATCACTTAAGATAATTCAGGCTGTGCCAAAAGTGGGAGCTGAGAAACTTATCCTCCTTCTCCTATATTGATTGTATTCAAATGTTATGCTAATAGGCTTTTTAGATGGTTCAACCTATACAGATGAGAGCTAATAGATTCCTGCAAATTATTCCACTTTAAAATTAATGTGCTGGATTTGAATTTACCCCTATAAATCCTTGAAGACTGTAGGACTGCTAAGCTTCAGGCTTCCGCTTATTCAATGTGTTACTCTGCATTTTGGGATAGCATTTTATTCATGTTTTCTTAGACATCCTTCTAGTTATAAATACTTCCTCTTTGCTTTATTGGGACAAAGGTGGAATACACAGTATATCACCACAGGAAGTTTATATTCTGATCAAGGCAGCAGTTATTCTAAAAGTCATGTACAACACTGCATTGCTTATTAAACTTTACCCTAATGGGAACACTATATCACTAGTTGCAAAGTTTAGATTTGAATTTGATTGCAAAGTTTAATCAAGGTTTGTGATCTATAGCTGGAGGTAGCCAGCTCTGTGATTTTTTTTTCCCAGTATACAAGAACCTGGGGACACATAACATGGCAAATGAAAAACGAAAACATTGCCAATAACTATTTGAAGTGAATGCTGAGCTAATCAAATTGACGAATTAATTTCCGTTAGCAAATTACTTAGAGCTAAATAGCATATCACATTATCTAGATTTTCAGGGCACAACAATTTGATACATGGATCATGGTGAAATGGATGGCAAGTTTCAAAGCCTGGACTCAGCTCATAAAAATCTTGTTAAGTTTCATCTGTTTATTACCCTTCGGTGGGAGGGGAAGGAGACAATCTACCTCCTCTGACACCTTCCCCAAGTTGGTGCCCACCTCCAGTGTGCTGGCTTTCCAACTCCTGAGCTAGAGGCTGAACTCTTGCTTTTAGGTGGAGGAAGCTTCATTGGTATGAGAGAACCATATTTCTGGGCTCATTCCTTTGCATGTGGACATGTCATTCCATTGAGGGGGTTAAATGGAAGCACACTGAAATAAAACAGAAATTCTAACAAGACACATTTTTCTAAGCTACGGTTGGTTTTAACCAAATGCTATTGATTAAGCCCTAGTCGATTGGCTTCACACATTAGCCTAAACCACAAATAATGGTTTATACATTGCAATCCTTGCTTACACAAAAGTTTACCACCAATCCAACAGGCTGTGTTGTGGCTTAATGCAATATCACCGTTCAGCCACTAGCTTTCATTAGCAATCTACTATGTAATGGAGAAAAAGCGAAGACAATACTTAGAAAATGTTCTCCAGTGTTTAAAAAGAAATCCAACTGTAAGCAATAGAGATGATTCCTCCACAAAGTTATTCTTTCTATATTGTCTTGGCAATCATGGAATGCTTTCGTAAGTCCAAAGGAGCATGCGTGAACTCAGCAATACTTGAAAGGCAATACTAAATGTTAAGGGAAAACATTATTAAATACAGGATTACTGTTAACTATAATTGATTTTAATTACTGTCAAATCTCAATGAGATCAAACTGAATCCATTCACTGCTTCATGGAGGATGAACTTAGCCATTAAAAACTCTGGGACTTTGGCCCAGAAAATGTGACATAAACTTTGATGACACCATTGCGGCCATTGATTTTTTTTTTACCATACTTTGGGGACACCTTTGCTCTTGACTGAAAAATCTGATCCAGTTCACGTTTCAGTATCTGCAGACGCACATGGGAATAGTCAGTGGACATACATAAGAATTTACCATAAATATAGTGGAGTGGAGGACTAACATTCTATATTTCGGACTATAAGACGCACCTAAATTTAGAAGAGGAAAACAACAAAAAATGTATTTGGCCCCCACACACCCCATTTTCGGCCCTTTGTTTGGCCCTTATTCCTGCCCCTTTCCAGCCTTTTTCTGGCTGTTTTCAAGGCTTTTTTCTGCCTGTTTTTGAGGCTTTTTTTGGCCCGTTTTTGAGACTCTTTTCAACCCGTTTTTCAGGTTTTTTCAGCCCATTTTTTGGCTTTTTTCGGCCCATTTTCAAGGCTTTTTTTTTTTTGGGGCCCATTTTTGAGGCTTTTTTTGGCTTGTTTTTTCAGAAAAAAGGACCCAAAAAGTCTCAAAAATGGCCCCAAAAAAGGCCTAAAAAGGCTGAAAAAAGACCCGAAAACAGGGCATTTGGAGGCCAAAAAATGGTGAGCAGGTAGGCAGGGCTTCGGCAATATTCGGTCTGTAAGATGCACAGACATTTTCACCCCCTCTTGGGAGACAAAGAAGTGTGTCTTATAGTCCGGAAAATATGGTGTGTTAAATATATATCTTTTACCAGACTAATTTGTTCATGAGAACAAAGTACAATACTGAACTTCACTGAGTTGTTCTTCAGGCAAAAATGTTCATTTTTTTTTTTAAGATGCACACCATGACAAGTGGAACAGCTTAATTAGCACATCAAAGACTCTGTTATATTTGACTCTGTACAAACACGTCTGTTTACATGCACACCTCTCTTTTCCCCAATGGAAAACAGCTGCAGCCCAGCAGCTTGGTCTAGCAAAAGGGACCTTTTGAATTTTGCAATATCATTGACAAGAGTTCAAGGTTTGTTTGTTTCTTAATTGATGGTAGCTATTGATTTGAATTTGCATCCCCGGGTGCCCTGTCAGCATGTTTTCAGTGCTGAAGGTGGAAGAAGGTTATCAGAAAACTTTAAAAGCTTGCAATACATTTAGGGAAGCACAGCCATTCTACAGGGTTGGGAAAGGGAGCCATGATCGAGAATTATGCTGCAGGAGCTTCTCCAGAAGTTTGAAAGCTGCAGATTTAACATTCAAAAAATAAAAGTGCTTTTGTAAACGAAAAATTTTTTTTTTGAAAATTGGTCTTTTTTAAAAAATCAGAATGTGGGAAAATAGAATTTCTAATGAAAGTAAAACAGAGCAGAACTCCATTAATCTCAAAATTATTCTAATTTACAGTGAAAATCCAATGGCATTCACTAATTTTGAATTTCATTTTGGTTCTTCTGTAAAAAGGGGTCAAAGAGTTTCTAATTAATTGCTACCTTCTAATGAACGGCAATTGACATGTATCTGAAATAAATACTTTTAAAAGATGAAACTATGATAAAGTACTTAGCTTGGAGAGGGCTCTTGTAAATCAGAAAGACATTTCAGTCATCCATCAATATGACCATGTTGACACCGAACCTGTTTTATAGTTTGGTTGTGTAGCTTTGTGGGACTGTGTTGAAATAAGTACTGATCCCATTGTTAGGTCCTACTTTATACACTTTTCACCCCAAAACACATCATAGCTTTTTGCCACACTGTGCATAAGGGTGTCTGCAGAGCAAGATCAAAAAATTCAAGATAGCATCTACACAATCAGGTGATTGAAGTCCCGTCCTTTTTATCAAGATGACAACACGGGTAAGGCTTGGTCTGCATTGTCCCAAAGGTACTTTTTTGAAATGCAACTGATCTTAGTTTTTCCTGGAAGACATTTTGCTTCTTATCTAAGAAGCTTCTTCACTTCAGTTCAGTCAGATGGGATGAGTAACAAAATGTCTTCAAGGAAAAACAAAGTCCAATTGCCTTTTGAAAAAGCACCTTTAGAACAACCATGACCTGGATAACTGAGAAACTCCATAGACTTTGACTGCATTGTTGTGGCAGTAACATTAACAGAGTTGGAAGGGACCTTGGAGGTCATCTAGTCCAACCCCCTGCTCACGCAGGAACTTATATTATGGATTCAATCCGCCAACCTTTCTGATTGACAAGCTCAGAGTCTTAGCCACAGAGCCACCTAGCAAGGGGTTTTGATACATACACACACACCCTGTGGAGATCCCTGGCCATGCAGGTTCTAAAACAAATGAATTCCTTTCATTCAGAGGCATCCAGTGGTGGGATTCAGCCAGTTTGCACCACTTCGGGAGAACTGGTTGTTAACTTTCTGAGCAGTTTGGCAAACTGGTTGTTGGAAGAAATCATTAGGGCACAGAACCGGTTGTTAAATTACTTGAATCCCACCACTGGAGGCATCCACGAAGAAGGATAAAAATATAAGATGGCAGATGTGACCACATGTTGAAGCATGGGATATTCATAAAAATGGGTAGAGCTCTGATCATATCTTGATTTTTTTACCCCGTCATCATCCTCCAGAGTATAAGCTAACATTGAATAAGCCCAAAGTTTTAGTTACACCAAAGCACATTTTTTTTAAAAAAAAAATACCTCCTAGTGATAATTATTTATTTTATTAGATTTCTATCTCATCTTTATTACTATATAAGTAACGCAAGGTGGCAAACATTCCTAAACTTCCTTCTCTGATTTCCCCCATAAAACCAACCCGATGAGGTGGGTTGGACTGAGGGAGAGTGGCTGGATCAAAATCACTCAGCTAGATTTCATGATTAAGGCAGGACTTCATAACTAAAGTGGGACTAGAATTAACAGGATCCTGGTGATTGGCCCGGCCAGCCAGCCTTCACGCCTAAAGTGGGACTAGAACTCACAGGCTCCTGGTGATTGGCCCGGCCAGCCAGCCTTCATGCCTAAAGTGGGACTAGAACTCACAGGCTCCTGGTGATTGGCCTGGCCAGCCAGCCTTCATGCCTAAAGTGGGACTAGAACTCACAGGATCCTGGTGATTGGCCCGGCCAGCCAGTCTTCATGCCTAAAATGGGACTAGAACTCACAAGCTTCTGGTGATTGGCCCAGCCAGCCAGCCTTCACGCCTAAAGTGGGACTAGAACTCACAGGCTCCTGGTGATTGGCCCAGCCAGCCAGCCTTCACGCCTAAAGTGGGACTAGAACTCACAGGCTCCTGGTGATTGGCCCGGCCAGCCAGCCTTCACGCCTAAAGTGGGACTAGAACTCACAGGATCCTGGTGATTGGCCCGGCCAGCCAGCCTTCACGCCTAAAGTGGGACTAGAACTCACAGGATCCTGGTGATTGGCCCGGCCAGCCAGCCTTCACGCCTAAAGTGGGACTAGAACTCACAGGATCCTGGTGATTGGCCCGGCCAGCCAGCCTTCACGCCTAAAGTGGGACTAGAACTCACAGGCTCCTGGTGATTGGCCTGGCCAGCCAGCCTTCACGCCTAAAGTGGGACTAGAACTCACAGGATCCTGGTGATTGGCCCGGCCAGCCAGTCTTCATGCCTAAAATGGGACTAGAACTCACAAGCTTCTGGTGATTGGCCCAGCCAGCCAGCCTTCACGCCTAAAGTGGGACTAGAACTCACAGGCTCCTGGTGATTGGCCCAGCCAGCCAGCCTTCACGCCTAAAGTGGGACTAGAACTCACAGGCTCCTGGTGATTGGCCCGGCCAGCCAGCCTTCATGCCTAAAGTGGGACTAGAACTCACAGGATCCTGGTGATTGGCCCGGCCAGCCAGCCTTCACGCCTAAAGTGGGACTAGAACTCACAGGATCCTGGTGATTGGCCCGGCCAGCCAGCCTTCACGCCTAAAGTGGGACTAGAACTCACAGGATCCTGGTGATTGGCCCGGCCAGCCAGCCTTCACGCCTAAAGTGGGACTAGAACTCACAGGCTCCTGGTGATTGGCCTGGCCAGCCAGCCTTCATGCCTAAAGTGGGACTAGAACTCACAGGATCCTGGTGATTGGCCCGGCCAGCCAGTCTGCATGCCTAAAATGGGACTAGAACTCACAAGCTTCTGGTGATTGGCCCAGCCCGCCAGCCTTCACGCCTAAAGTGGGACTAGAACTCACAGGCTCCTGGTGATTGGCCCAGCCAGCCAGCCAGCCTTCACGCCTAAAGTGGGACTAGAACTCACAGGCTCCTGGTGATTGGCCCGGCCAGCCAGCCTTCACGCCTAAAGTGGGACTAGAACTCACAGGCTCCTGGTTTCTAGCCCAGCACCTTAACTGCTACATCAAACTGTGCTCTTGGGTGTTTTTTTTTTAATCTCCAGTTGAGACTTCTTAAGTAAAAGATTCTGCCTTTGCCCTCTTGTACTTTATTAAAGCCCAGTTAATTAATCAATGGCATCCTTTGCTTTGTTGTGTATTTATATCAACACCCGAACAACCCCTACCCCATTCTATGAATTTGTATTTTGTACAGAATTTCACAACCTTGATTTGATCCTCTGGGCATTTCTGTGTTATAAATATTTAGCAGTAACAGTTACATACTTGTTTATGCATGCAGCCATGCTTGCAGAATTTTGTTGACAGAGCAGAGGCAGTAATTCCAATTTTTTATTTACCATAATAAGGGGGGAATTCATTCCTTCTTAATTAGAGCCCTGCTGTTCTCATTCATTCTTTACTGCACACAAGCAGACTAGTGTTCGAAAGGGAAACAGTGGGATGAGAAGGGTGGGGGAACGGAGAAATTTCCAAATTTGTTCTGAAGGGTCCGAGTGATTCGTAAAGAGTTAGTTTGCAAACCAGTTTGTGCAACAGCCCAGATCGGTGACAAATGCATGTAATGCATTGCAAGTATAAGCGCCCAGATTCAGTCCCCAGATTCTCCATCAAAAGGGTCTTGGGTTGTTTGTGACAGATGGTGGAGAGCTGCTATTAATTGGCATATTGCTATTAATTGGAATACAATATTGGAGCAGATGAGCCGAGTATTCTGTTTACTCAGGAAAATTGCAAATTCTGCAAATGAATGTGCAAAATCAGGACTGGCGTTCCTTTCCTAGAGTATTCTAGTATTCCAAGAAGAACGGTTGTAGGATTTGGGTATGGTCGGTCTAGAGGAAAGAAGGACTAGGGGAGACATCATAGCAGTATTTCCAGTTTTTGAGAGGCTGCCACAAAGAGGAGGGGGTCAAATTATTCTCCAAAGCACAAGAAACAATGGATGAAAACTAAATAAGAGAAAAGAAGAGAAGAGAAGAGAAGAGAAGAGAAGAGAAGAGAAGAGAAGAGAAGAGAGTAGAGTAGAGTAGAGTAGAGTAGAGTAGAGTAGAATAGAATAGAATAGAATAGAATAGAATAGAATAGAATAGAATAGAATAGAATAGAATCTTTATTATCACTTTGAATGTACACTAATCGGCCTAAATTAAAATGAAATTTTGTTGCATACAGCTCTCAAAAGATCACCACCTCCAATATACACTACATAAACATGACAAAATAAATAAATAAATATAAAAATACGCATATACCTACATATATTATATGACACAGAGAAACAACACAGTCTAGTTCAGATGTATACATGTACATGGCGAGAGAAATGAATCTTGCGAGTTTACCAGACGGAAGGCATAGGGAACAAAGCCGTTACAGAATCTGGTAGTCCTGCTAGACATACTTTGAAACCTCCTCCCAGAGAGGACCAACAGATACAGACCATAAAGTGGGTGTGTGGGGTCTCAAGGAGAGAAGAATGAAGGAGAGAAGCCACCTGCAATTAAGGAGAAACTTCCTAACAGTGAGAACAATCAACCAGTGGAACGGCTTGCCTTCAGAAGCTGTGGGTGCTCCATCACTGGAGGTTTTTAAGAAGAGATTGGACAACCATTTGTCTGAAATGATATAGGGCAGTGATGGTTAACCTTTTCGGCACACGGAAGAGAGCACTGGCCAGTGTGCATGTGTGTTGGACCACCTGCTATCTTCTGCTATCTGGACAGCCACTTGTCTGAAAGGGTATAGGGCCGTGATGGTGAACCTATGGCATGCGTGCCATAGGTGGCACACGGAGCCATATCTGTGGGCACGTGAGCATTGCCCTAGCTCAGCTCCAGCCCACATGCGTGCGCTGGCCAGCTGACTTTTAGACCTTTCGAGCCCACTGGAAGTTGGGAAACGGGCTATTTCTGGCCTTCAGAGGGCCTCCGGGGAGTGGGGAAGGCTGTTTTCACCCTCCCCAGACTCCTAGAAAGTCTCTGGAGCCTGGAGAGGGCAAAAAATGGGCCTACCGGGCCCACTGTGCCATCGCATGCCAAAAGCGGAGTTGCACGGGAGGGTCGCGCATGCATGCACGAGGGGCAGGGCGCATTTAATTATCGGTGTGGGCACGTGCGTGCTCGACCCCCCCATGTTCCCCCCCCCGCTTTTGGCACGCGTTGGCAAAAAGGTTAGCCATCACTGGTATAGGGTTTCCTGCTTGAGCTTGGACTAGTTGGATTAGAAGACCTTCAAGGTCCCTTCTAGCTCTATTCTGAATTATTTGTGCAGAGGTGGGCATCACATACTGTAACAACTAGTTCACCCAGAACTGAAAATTTGAGTGCGCATTGAAAAACCGACGATTATATAGGACGTGATAGCATCACGGTGGGTGGGTGGGCCCAGCCGCTGGTCGGAACCAGTGATGGGATTCAGCCAGTTCGCTGAAGAGCACCGATTGTTAACTTTCTGAGCAGTTTGGCGAACTGGTTGTTGGAAGAAATCATTAGGGCAGAGAACCGGTTGTTAAATTATTTGAATCTCACCACTGGTTGGAACTACTGGTTCGCTCGAACCGGTCCAAACCGGCAGCAGTCCACCGTGTGTGTGTGGGGGTGTGGGGGTGCGTCTGTCTGTGTGTGGCAATTCTTCCTATATTGAACACGGCAGAGACCTTGTGCATCTACCCTATGCAGAAAGGATTTCTGTCCCTATCCCCATTCCAGTCCAATTCTATAGATGGCATGGTAAATTGCCATCCTGCATTTAATCTCAGCTCAGCAAAACGTCTTCACAAAGGCTCATGCAAAGGTCACATTCTTTCTCTTAAGGAGCTCTTTCCATTTGCCGGATGCTAATAGTCAGATATTGCTCCTTAAATTCCCTTCCATTAGAATAGCCCAGCTTTCAAAGCGTTTTAAGTTAGATGGATTCTATCCAGGTTTTTCTCCCAAGACCCAAAAAAGAAAAAAAGAAAAAAGAAAAAGAAAAAGAAAATGTGGTGCAGGAGAAAACTGGGAGTAAAACTGATGCAGATATAAAAATAAGATGGATGGATTTTTCCACCAAAAGCTGCCCATAAAAATTAATTAGAGGGGGAAGTTTAGGCTGGAGATCCTATGCATCGCTAGTGATGCTACATTAGTGGGGCACTTTACTGCAATGCTGTTTTCTAATGTTTTCTTTTCTATTTCAGTTCATTGCCTGGTTCCACCCACTCCACAAGGTTTAATGGTGTCATATTGGTCTGTGGTTTCTTTATCTTCCTTTTTACTGGTGTTATTTCCCAAGATCTCAGATTAGAAATAAAGTGTGATAGATGAGGACCTTATAGGTCATCTAATCCAACCCCCGCCCAAGCAGGAGACCCTACACCATTTGTGACAAATGGCAGTTCAATCTCTTATTGAAAGCTCCAGTGATGAAGCTCCCATAACTTCTGAATGCAACTTCTGTTCCATTGGTTGATTGTTCTCACTGTCAGAAAAATTCCCCTTATTTCCAGGTTGAATCTCTCCCTGTTCAGTTTCCATCCATTATTCCTTGTTTGGCCTTCGGGTGCTTTGGAAAACAGCTTGATCCCCTCTCTGTTGCAACCCCTCAAATATTGGAATACTGCTATCATGTCTCCCCTGGTCCTTCTCTTCACTAGACTAGCCATGCTCAGCGTCTTCCTTAATTTTCATTACAGGTAGTCCTTGACTTACAACCATTCATTTACTGACTGTTTGAAATTGCAATGGCACAGGGAAAAAAATGACTTATGACCAGTTTTCACATTTATGACCGTTGTCACAATGAAATCAAAATTCAGCCGTTCGGTAACTGACACGTATTTATAATTGTTGAAGCATCTTGGGATCTTGGGGTCACCATTTGTAACTTTCCCAGCCCATTTCCAACCAACAAATGGGGAAAGCCAGATTTACTTAACAACTACATGATTCATTTAACAACTGCAGTGATTTGCTTAACAATGGTGGGGGGGAAAGGGTCATAAAATGGTGTACAACACACTTAATAACTGTTCGGCTTAGCAACGGAAATGAAACAAACAAAATGTTACCATAAAAAGCTATCATATTTATCTAGTTACTTACCAAGCACATCTGAATTATATTAAAGGAACCAAGCCAGAGATGAAATCCAGCAGGTTCTGACAGGTTCTGGAGAACCAGTAGTAGAAATTTTGAGTAGTTTGGAGAACCGGCAAATACCACCTCTGGCTGGCTCCAGAGTGGGGTGGAAATGGAGATTTTGCAGTATCCTTCCCCTGCCACGCCCACCATGCCATGCCCAGAGATCCGGTAGTAAAAAAGTTTGAATTTCACCCCTGACCCAAACTATCTTTACAGTCGCCAAGGCATGTCACAACTCTTGAGCACCCGTAAGTTTTGGAAATTGCAAGTTGAAACATTTGACATGCCCTAGGTAGTCCTCGACTTACAACAGTTCATTTAGTGACCGTTCAAAGTTACAACGGCACTGGAGAAAAGGTACTTATGACCGTGTTTCACACTTATGGCCCTTGCAGCATGCCCATGGTCATGTGATCAAAATTCAGATGCTTGGCAACTGATTCATATTTATGATGGTTGCAGTGTCCCAGGGTCATGTGGGGTTAAGTGAAGCCAGATTCACTTAACAACTGTGTTATTAAAATAACAACTGCAGTGATTCACTTAACAACTGTGGCAGGAAAGGTGGTAAAATGAGGCAAAGCTCACTTAACAAAAATCTCACTTAGCAACAGAAATTTGATGGTAAGTTGAGGGCGACTTTTATTTCATTTTGAACGGAAGTAGAAATACACAAGGAAGCCTATCACAAGAAGAGAGGGAGGGAGGTAATATTTAATATTTTTGGATTCTTCTGGATTAAAAACTTCCCCATGTGCCACCAAACATATGAATGAGCTGTCAGAGCATCAGAGAACCGTAATTTCAACTCAATATTGATTTGTTTTAGAAATTTCTAATTCCATGCCTTCACCCTGAAGGATGGAAAGCAGGATGGGCATTCTACACAAAACATCAATTCATATCACAGTAAAACTGAGGTATGCATCAAACGTTATAGGTAATAAAACTGAGAGATGATTAGAAGAAAACTATTCAACCAATGAAACCTTGAGAAATCAATACACTGTTTGAAGAAATAAGCATTTTTTTCCCTAAGGGGGCAAAACATGCTACATCTGCACCCATCATGCCTTCCTTTTTAATTTTAGCATGGAGAGGGTGTCATCTGGGAACACCCCCTCCAAGCACCTCCAGTTTCTTCTTAAGACTTTCTTTATCGTTTGCTGTCTCTGCCACTTGGTTTTGGAGATCCTCTAGCTGGTTACAGTAAAAGTAAATGTTTCCCTTGCACATATGTGCTAGTTGTTCCTGACTCTAGGGGGCGGTGCTCATCTCCGTTTTAAAGCTGAAGAGTCTGCGATGTCCAAAGACGTCTCCGTGGTCATGTGGCTGGCATGACTAAATGCCAAAGGCACGTGGAATGCTGTTATCTTCCCACTAAAGGTGGTCCTTATTTTTCTACTTACATTTTTTATGTGCTTTCTAAGTGCTAAGTTGGCAGAAACTGGGACAAGTAACGGGAGCTCACCCTGTTACGCAGCACTAGGGATTCGAACCGCTGAACTGCCGACCTTTCAATCGACAAGCTCAGTGTCTTAGCCACTGAGCAACCGCATCCCCAGCTGGTTAGGCACCAAAAAAAACCCCAAAAGGATTTCATTCCAATTGTGACGCTCGTCTATTTGGGAATCTGGTGAATTCTTTTGAATGGAGAGAAAAGTCCCAGATAGAACATTTCTTGATGTGCCGCAGGACTCCACAATGGACTTAAAGAGATTGCTTGAATCTCATTTGGATTTGGATGGCCACCTGCTCAACAAACCACCTTCCTTAATGAAGAGAACAATTTTGTTTCATGAAGATGATCACAAGATGATCGGGAAGGAGAAGAAGTTGTAAGTCTTTTCCAGCTTTGAACTGGGGCTGAATATAATTAAGGCCTGCCCAATCAACTCCCTCTTGCCCATCATGTGGTCAGCTAAATGAGACTCACAATAAAGTGAAAGTATTGGATTAAGACTCAAGTTCATGTACACCTTCAGATATAGAAAGTCATGGTCTGACTTTGGGACAGTCTCTGAGCAACTGGAGAGGCAGCTAAACAGGCAGCTCCAAGCGCTCGCTTACACTCAACCAGCTGTTCCTCAGCACAATTCGAGGAGAGCCACTTATTTTCTCCACAAGTGATATTCCATCAATCCACAAATGCTTTTCTATTTGCCCTGCATTGAAACACCAAGGACAAACACCACTTACCAGCCTTGTTAAGGAAGCTACTTCTGAAAAGCTTGCTAAGAAAGCACAAAGGATCTATCCCATCAGTCACAAAGTCTGCAAATATATGTCTCTGTGTGCAGTGTTAGCGGTGTGTGTGTGTGTGTGTGTGTGTGTGTAGTCAGGGGTGGGTTCTACTTACCTTTACTACCAGTTCCCAACGGAGCCGTGTGTGCAGAAACTTCCTGATGACGTCCGGGTCAGTGGGCGGAGCCTCCCGCCAGTTTTACTACCGGTTCTTGCAAACCGGTCCAAACTGGGGACAATCCACCACTGTGTGTAGTGTGTATGTGTGTGTGTTTATAACATTGCTGAGTTTCTGGATTGAAAATAGGTAGAAAATAGTTTATATATGTAACAAAAATGAGTATCTGTTCCCAGTTGTTTGTTTTTATCATGCCAACGAAACCAACTCTCTTTTATTCATGCTGTTACTGTAATAGTATGTGAAAAAGTTCTTGAAATATGGGGTGCAAAAGTGCTGCTTAAGGAACAGTCAGATAAGACAGGCCACAGGCCACAGCTGCTTAATGGGTGCAGAAAGAGGCTCAGAAGGGACCCACCAGTGGTAGGATTCAATTTTTTTTACTACCGGTTCTGTGGGCGTGGCATGGTAGCGTGGTATGGCTTGTGGGCATGGCTTGGTGAGCGTGGCAGGGGAAGGATACTGCAAAATCCCCATTCCCTCCCCACTCTGGGGCCAGCCAGAGGTGGTATTTGCTGGTTCTCCAAACTACTCAAAATTTCCACTACCGGTTCTCCAGAACCTGTCAGAACCTACTGAATAGCACCCCTGGGATCTACCCTCTGGATTCTCAGGCTGTAAATGAGACAGTGACAGATTTGTACTTTCAGACCTGCAAGATTCTGTTAATGCAGGCTTATAATAAAGCAGAATTAGTTCATCTGATTGGGTTTCCTATCTGATCTACCTGGGAAAGCTGATACATTATAGTAGTGTTATGGTTTAAGGCAAGGGGAGGGGAGGGGAGGAAATGAAAGGAAGGGACGGGAAGGAAAAGAAAGGAAAGGAAAGGAAAGGAAAGGAAAGGAAAGGAAAGGAAAGGAAAGGAAAGGAAAGGAAAGGAAAGGAAAGGAAAGGAAAGGAAAGGAAAGGATGTTTTTACACTTATTAGATGGTATTACATGGGGGCCAAGAATGTACTGTGGATCTTCCCCTGAACAAACATGTTTTTATTAGTTTACAACCTCTTTGATTTCCCACCTTCTCTTGTTGTAGGAAAAATCACGGGACCAGACCAAGCTCTTCAATGCAGGAAAGGTACCTGAGCTTGTATCTTCTTCACTCTGGCCTCTAGTTGTGGTTAGCCAAGGATAATATAAAGAGATTGGAAAATGTCTAATAGAAAATAGTATCAGCAACAACTCAAGAGAATTTTATGGTACCTTCACAATCTCCCTGCTGTCTCTTTGAAAACAACTTTGGTTTAAGCCTTACAACTGTGTTGGGTGGAGAGTCTACAGATTCTGGTTCATTATTCTGCAGTATTTTGTTAGTCCATAAACAGGCATATTGATATAATGGTACCAGAGTACCGCACTGAATTCAACTGTATTTTCCATATCTTACAGAATTGCAACATGGGAGGTTGGAAGCAAATAAAGCTCAGAGATGAGAAACAATCACCATATCTGAAATGCAAGATGCCGTGGAAAACGTGGTTAATTTGTCCTGGAGGCCCAACAAACTTTACAGAGGCAGAATATGCAACAACAATGGAACAGCCAGTATCGTGACACTAATTTTTGTGCTGACACACAGGGGCGACAGATAGCACAACAATGCAGAAATGTCTGTAGTGGGATTTCCAAATAAATATGCATGGGATTGGATTGACTATAAACTATATTCAGAGTACATACCAAGAAGCCAAAATACAAAGCTATATTTTATTATTCTGGAATCATATCAGGATTCCCTATACACGACAGAATCACAATACAAAACATAAGGCACATAGAAATTATTTTGCATACAGAAAATACAGTTTTCTGTGTGACACAATGGAGTAGTAATCTCTTGAGTGTCTTTATTTTCATGAAATACCTTAGCTGCTAATTACTCCTTCTGATGGTCCCTCATCTGTTGTTGCAACAATGCAGATGTCTACAAGTTTTTATTCAGTATTATTAACTACATGCTGAAGAATGTCATTGTGATGAGGAACAGTTGGCTCTCTTCAAGGACACTTTAATATGGTACCAGAAGACAAGTAAGTGAGTGAAGATATCATCATCATTACATTATGGATTATATCATTATCACCACCTTAATGCTGTTGCAAATTAAAATGGACAGCTGCTGGGCTGAGTAGCTTTTAGTCTTTCACCTCCTGCTTACTGAAGTGCAGAATCTCTACATCCTACAATGAGCAGTGATAGAGGAAGAGAGGAATTCACACAAGGGAGATTTATAGGGAGAACCACAGCTATTCTGGAAGAATACCTGACTTGACGTGTGAGTACAATACTTAGCAGTGGAGGCAGACCTGCTTATCAAGCAAAAGCTCTGATTATTTCATTTATTTTATGAAGCAATAATGCCGATCAACTCTACAATCGTTGCTTCAAGGTAAGGAAGCAGCTTCAACTATTTGAGTGACTGGAAGACCTCTACTCCAATCAAACTGCACAAGTGATACTTCCAGCCACAACTGTTATTGCCACTATTTTACTACATTTTCAGGCCTAGTTTCTAAAAAAGTTGGACATTTCTTTTCAAAGTACCGTCTAAAGTAGGGGTGTCAAACTCAAGGCCCACGGGCCAAATTAGGCCCATGGGGTGCTTAGATCTGGCCCATGGGGCCAGCCTGGAAACAACAAAGGACCGCCCCACGGTGCCTCTGCCAGAGAAAACAGAGTACAGGGGGCCACGCGCGGCCTCTCCGCACCCCTTTTTCAGCCACGATGGCGTCCTGCAGCCCTCTGCCAGCAAAAACGGAGCAGAGGGCAGCGAAAACAAAACAAAAGGAGAAATGTTTCCCCGTTTGCATTTGAGCATGCGAGAAGGGACAGGAAAGGAGAAAGGGAAAGAGGAAAGACAAAGAAAAAGAAGGGAAGATGGGAAGAGAGCAAGGAAGGAAAAATAAGGAAGGAGGGGAAGGAAGGAAGGAAGGAAGGAAGGAGAGAAGGAAGGAAGGAAGGAAGGAAGGAAAGAAGGAAGGAAGGAAGGAAGGAAAGAAGATTATAATGAGAGTGAGGGAAGATCTCAGGGAAGTCCTGTCTTAGCACTTGGCCACCACAGGCACCCTTGACATGAGTGATGTCGAGCTGGCCACGCCTACCCCTGGCCATGCCCACCCCGGCCATGCCCACCCCCAGCCCTCTGAGGTCAAACACAACCCTGATGTGGCCCTCAATGAAATAGAGTTTGACACCCCTGGTCTACAGTGTCCAGTCAATGTTACAGTTGTTTAATTCTCTGTTCTAACGCAATAACTTCTCTTTCCATCTCATAAGGGAGGTCGGCGTTCACCTGCTCTGCAAAATATTTCTTAATTTCTTCCACCTCCTTTTCCCAAAACTCTTTGGAAATGTCGCAGAGTTTCTGGAGGCTGACCCTTTCCAAGCCTTTCAAGTTCAATCCTGTGTGGTTGGGGATGTAGCCAATGGCCGTCAGCTGCGCACAGTCTTCTTCTCCCTGGATGCGGTTAAACATCCATTCCAGCACCCGAGAGTTTTCACCAAAGCCGGGCCAAAGGAATCTTCCTTGTTCGTCTTTCCGGAACCAGTTGACATGGAAGATCTTGGGGAGTTTTGCTGTAGGCCGATGTGCCATGCTGAGCCAGTGGGAAAGATATTGACCGAAATTGTACCCGAAGAAAGGCCTCATGGCAAAAGGATCATGCATGATGATCTTTCCTGAGGGGAAAACAAAAAGTATGGGAGGCCTCATCCATAATTAGTCCACCATTATTTCTAAGATCACCTGGTTCACATTTACTCACTTGAAATCGTGCAGCCTTTGACATCTGCCTCAGGTACTTGTAGAACTGTGATGGTGAACCTATGGCACGCATGCCAGAGGTGGCACACAGAGCCCTCTATGTGGGCACACGCGCCATCCCCAGCTGCTCTTTTGGTCTTCGCGCATGCCGGAGCGCCGGAAACCCAAAGACCAGCTGGCCAGCGTGCACAAAGACCAGCTGACTGGCGTGCAGGTGTACACCGGAAACCCAAAGACCAACTGGCCAGCATGCACAAAGACCAGCTGACTGGCGTGAAGGTGTACACCGGAAACCCAAAGACCAGCTGGCCAGCGTGCACAAAGACCAGCTGACTGGCGTTCAGGTGTACACCGGAAACCCAAAGACCAGCTGGCCAGCGTGCACAAAGACCAGCTGACTGGCGTGCAGGTGTACACCGGAAACCGAAAGACCAGCTGGCCAGCGTGCACAAAGACCAGCTGACTGGCATTCAGGTGTACACCGGAAACCCAAAGACCAACTGGCCAGCGTGCACAAAGACCAGCTGACTGGCGTGAAGGTGTACACCGGAAACCCAAAGACCAGCTGGCCAGCGTGCACAAAGACCAGCTGACTGGCGTGAAGGTGTACACCGGAAACCCAAAGACCAGCTGGCCAGCGTGCACAAAGACCAGCTGACTGGCGTGCAGGTGTACACCGGAAACCCAAAGAACAGCGCACACCTGCCAGCTGGTCTTTGGGTTTCTGGCGCGCAAAGACCAGCTGGCCGGTGCTCCAGTGTGCACACGCACGGTGCTGAAAAGGTTCGCCATCACTGTTCTGGAATTAGGACCAGGGAGCCCCAAAATTTATGTTGCTAAGTGAGACATTTGTTAAGTGAGCTTTGGCCCTATTTTGACTTTTCTTGCCGTCGCTGTTAAGCGAATCACTGCCATCGTTAAGTTAGTAACACAGTCGCTAAAAAAAATCTGGCTTCCCCACTGACTTCGCTTTTCAGAAGGTTCGCCAAAGGGGATGATGGCATGACACTGGAACCGTCATAAATATGAGTCAGTTGCCAAGTGTCTGAATTTTGATCACATGACCCCCACGGGAATGCTGTAAAGGGCATGAGTGTGAAAAATAGTCATGAGTCCCTTTTTTTCAGTGCTGTTGTAACGGTCACTAAACAAACTGTTGTACGTTGAGGACTACCTGTAGTAGTCAAATTCAAGCAACTTTTAATCTAGGCTCCTTAGTTTGGGACGCACATTATTACAATGAATTTTTCTTTCACCTGTAGCTGAGCAGGATCCAGTTGTGGACCCAGCTGTTCTTCCTCTTCCTCATCAGCCACCTCCAGACCTGGGGGCTGTTGCCTCTCCATCTGAGGATTGATGGATGGCTCAAGCTCCGCCTCTTGTCTCTAACTCTGACAGCTCCATTCCCTCTCCCCCCTTGGAGCTCTCAGGTTGCCCTGATGCTGGTGGGGCCGGCAGCTGACAGGCCACAATATCTCGGCAATGAGAAGAAGTTCATTGCCAAGATATTGCAGGCAAAGATACTTTGGGCTGGAAGCAGCATCACAATCAAAACCGAGACAAGCATTAAAGCTCCAATCTCCCATGTCATCTTTCAAATCTCAACTGTCCCTCCGGTTCCACTAATTATTCAATCCATATGATATCTCTCCCTCCCTCCCTCCCTCTCTCTCCCTCCCTCCCTCCTTCTCTCCCTCCTTCCCTCTCTCTCTCATTATATCAAAGCAGACAATGTGATAAAAATGTCTTTAATTTCAGGGAATTTGTTGTGTGGAGATATATGTATATATATATGTATTTCTCTTTAGGCAGGTTCTACCTACGTAAACCAAGATATTATGCAGCCTATTTACATAGGTAGAACCTGGCTAAAGAGAAATACACATAAAACCTACGAAAAAGAAAAACGTGTGTGTGTGTGTGTGTTTTCTTTTCTTTTCATAGGTCTTTATGTGTATTTCTCTTTCGCCAGGTTCTTCCTACGTAAACCAAGATTTTTCTGCAGCCCTAGTTCAGTGAAATCCCAATCCACTAGTTTCTAGGCTTTTTTTTTTTCTCCAGCAGCCAGCAAGCTCCCTGCTGCACATTGGGAGACTAAGGAGACTAAGATAGATCTATTTCAGGCTTATAAGCCCTCATCAGTTAGCCACACCTTCATCCCATGTATCCTCCCTGTAAAGGTACAGTATTTGTTTTCTTACTAGGGCTGCAGAAAAATCTTGGTTTACATAGGAAGAACCTGGCTAAAGAGAAATACATACATATACACACACACACACACACACACACACACACACACACATATATATATATATATATATATATATATATATATATATATATATATATATATATATATATATATACCTATCTATCTATCTATCTATCTATCTATCTATCTATCTATCTTAAACTATTCTAAAAATACGAGTTCCAGGTATATTAGTAAAAAAAGAAGCAGACATACTGCGAACTCCGGAACTTAAGATTTTAAAATTTTAAAAGAAATAAAATTTTATTTTGCTAAGCTTTCGTCAGCCATCTGCTGACATCATCAGAGTATTCCTATTATCAGGAAATTGAATCCTACATGGCTGCTGGATTTAACAACAGATGCTGCTGGGAAGCAGACATGACTCCATCATGCCCTTTCAGAGGTTGCTTCCCAGAACCATGGCTTGGTTCTGAATGTGAAAGATACATAACAATTATCTAAGATAATTGATTAGAATAGAATAGACCCTCCTGCCTAAAATCTAAGTATTTCTTTATTTACACAATGACTCAATTGCATGCCCTGTATGGGGTGGCAATTGTTTAAGTACCAACTTCCTTTACTATCAAAGGAAGGAAGGGAGGGAGGGAGGAAGGAAGGAAGGAAGGAAGGTTCTTTCAAATGATCAGAATTTCTAGCTGAAAATATTGAGCCATGCACTTTAAATGCCAAGGCATTTAAAGGCATTATTGCCAAGGCATTATTTCACATTGACTTACCTTTATATTCAGCAGCGGCTGTTGCTTCTGATCTCATTGTTGCACCAATGAATACCCCGTGCTGCCAGTTAAGAGCCTCATAAACTAGAGGCACACCTGGAGAAAACAGAATGGTTGGAATATTTAAAGGTTACTGGTGCTGCACCTAATTGAGTTTGCTGCTTTAGATCACGGCAGCAGCTGGCATCCGTTCACCAGCATTTGTAAATTTGGGATCACTGCATAGCCAGCCTCCCTGTGGCTTATCTAATCTATTCAGAATGTAAACAGTTCTATCTATCTTAAGGTACAAAGAGTCAGGGAAGGGGATTTATGTTAGCTAGGGCCCATTTGCCTCTGCAAAGGTACTGCTGAGTAATACTTGTGATGGGAAGAGAGTTCAGTATTGTGAATGGCAGGGAAATGCGACTTTCTCTGATCAAAGGCTATCTAAGAACTATTCTATAATTTCCATATGTACCATGAAAGCTACTGTGGTTTGCAAATGAACTACAGCTAGACATATTAGGCCTTATAGCTGGTGTCCTACAGAAATGTTGGGACTGCAATTCCCACCATATCAGATATTCTGCTAAGAAATAACCTTCTTTTCTGCAGCAGTCTAGCCGACTTTAAAAAAAAAATGCAGGTGGCCTAGAATCATGGCTTAGAAGAGGCCACTTAATTCAACCTCTCTGTTCAAAGAAGGAATTCATCTTAAGGCATCTCTGGAAGACAGGCGTCTAGCTCTGCATAAAAATGACAAGAAAAGGAGGACCTCTCTCCAATCATTTCCCTGTACATCTTCTAGAGCAGGGATGTCAAACTCAAGGCCCGGGGACCCACGGGGCCACCCTGGAAATAGCAAAGGAACAGCCTGCAGTGCCTCTGCCAGCAAAAATAGAGCTCGTGAGGGCCGTGCATGGGCCCCCCAAGCTACGCTTTCACTGGCAGAGGGTTGCAAGAGGCCGTCACACTTGAAAACGGAGCCCAGGAGCCCGTTTTCACTGGCAGAGCACTCGGGCCACCATAGGCGCTCCCCAACACGTGACATCATGTGCCTATCCTGGCCATACCCCTCTCCCCCCAAGGTCAAACACAACAGAGTAGGCCTGATCGTGCCTACCCTGGCCATACCCCTCCCCCCCCAAGGTCAAACACAACCCTAATGTGTTTTTATTGTGGCCCTCAATAAAATTGAGTTTGACACTGCTGTTCTAGAGTTATCAAAGTAAAATAGCAGTAATGATATCCCTGCAATAGGGATTGAGTGGTGCTATGAAAATGCCATTAAGTCACTAATGAGGAAATGGACTGTCACTAGTCTAGTATCAAGACACTCTTATTGTTAATTTGTAATATTTAACTGAAATCTGACTTCTTACAATTTAAGACAATTAACTCTATATCTCAGGCACAGAAAGACGGGATAGTCATCTTTTATGTGGCACTTTCGTTATTTTTTCCCCTCTTATTTACCTTAATGTAATTTATCTCCAATATTTATCAATTTTTTTCCTAATTTTTCAGACAACCTAATTTACACAAATGACTCTGAATTGTTTTCAATACTTTTTTAAGCTGAAGGAGCCATTATCTTAGTTTGTGGTTCTTACCTTCAGGTCTCCGTCCTCCAAATATGATGCCCTCAATTGGGACTCCTTCTGGATTTTCCCAGGCAGGATCAATAATAGGACACTGGCTAGCAGGACAGCAGAACCGGGAATTGGGATGAGCACAAGGCTCCTCTGTTCAAATATATTCAGACAAATATATGTCACACTTTCATTATTGCAGTAACCAAAAATGCAACCCAAATAATAGAGAAATGGAAAGATAGGTCTCCTTCGTACCATTCTCGGCAGTCCATTTTTTCTTTTTCCAAGACAAGAGAGTGGCTCCTGGTGGAAGCTCCTGATCAATACCTTCCCAATATATGCCTCCATCACTAGTTTCTCCTACGTTGGTGAAGATGGTATTCTTTTTTATTGTCTTCATAGCATTGGGATTGGTTTTCACGGAGGTTCCAGGAGCAACTCCAAAAAAGCCATTCTCCGGGTTGATGGCTCTTAAATTACCTAGGAAACATTAGGTAAGATGCTATCTTCAGATAATCATTCACAAGGTAGCTAAGATGCCAGAGAGGCAGTGGGAATATTTTCTATTATCATCTCCTCTTCTTTCTGTCCATTCATCACAACTTATTCTCCTCCCTCTGAATGTCTATAGAGATTCTCAGCCATCCCGAGCAGTGGTGGGTTTCAAAAATTTCTACTACTGGTTCTGTGGGTGTGGCTTGGTGGGCATGGCAGGGGAAGGATACTGTAAAATCTCCATTCCCTCCCCACTCCAGGGGAAGGTTACTGCAAAATCCCCATTTCCTCCCAATCAGCTGGGAGGCAGAGAATAGATGGGGGCGGGGCCAGTCAGAATTTTTACTACCTGAACTACTCAAAATTTCCGCTACCGGTTCTCCCGAACTGGTCAGAACCTGCTGAAACCCACCTCTGTTCCCGAGTCATTGTTGTTCCAAAGGTGCTTTTTCAAAGGGCAACTGAACTTTGTTTTTGCTTGAAGACATTTCGTTTCTCATCCAAGAATTGAAGAAGCTTCTTGGATGAGAAGCAAAATGTCTTCAAGCAAGAACAAAAGAAGTCCAGTTGCCTTTTGAAAAAGCACCTGTGGGACCTACCTCCGAATATTCATCAACCCAGTCTTTACCCAACTCTACTATAACCTTTCCTTTCTTTCACCTCTGTTATTTTTGTCTTCCTTAATTCCATCTGGTACTCTTGGGCAGGGGTGGGATCCAGAAATTTTAGCAACCAGTTCTCTGCCCGGCTGCTGGGGGGGGCGTGGCCATGGTGGGCATGGCCTACCTGGCTTCCAGCACCAGGGGGGGTGTTTTCACCCTCCCCAGGCTCCGGAGGCTTTCCTCGAGCCTCTGAGAGGGCGAAAATGGCCTCCCCCGGCTCCAGAGGCCCTCCGGAGGCCGTAAACGGGTCTGTTTCTGGACTTCCGGAACTTCTGGTAGGCCTGTTTTTCGCCCTCTCAGAGCCTCCGCGCAGGCCCTGCACTTAACTGGCATCCATAACAGGCTGTGTGGAGATTCCTGGGAGGGGCAGGGTGGGGTGGGTGGGGTCAGCCAGTCCTTGCAACAACCGGTTTGGTGAACCAGATTAAAATTAATATCCGGTTCACCCCAACTGGCCCAAACCGGCTGAATCCCAGTCCTGCTCTCAGGTTGAACCAGGATTACCGCTCCCAAAATTTATGCTAGCATGGAAGTATAGTGACAGCATGGGGAAAGGTTACTCTAACTTTGAAACGACCAAAGTTGAAATATCATGAGTCTCTTAAATGATCATTTAGGATTCTTCCCATCCTTCACTTAATCACCTGCATTCATAAAACTTGCTATTTTCCACCCTGCCCTTCTAATTGCCTAGTCTCTCCTGGGAATGTTGGAATAGCCTCCCATTTTTGTAAGCAACTCAATCTCATATACTTCAAGGGCTTGACACATCCTTTACCACCTCTCATTCTATAAAGAAAGCCAGAACATTAGGGAAAGCCCTTGGAGAACAATTGTTCTAACATCCAGGGCTTGGCATTTGCAGAACCCTTGATTCCAACTAAAACGGGTATGACTTATAATTGCAACAAAAACTGCTTATTGGCCATATTTCTGGCAAGCTCAGTAACTCACTGGAATAATCTCACAGTTGTAATTGAACTGCCCCCCTTTCTGAAGGCTCCCAGAAAGACACTTAAAACTGAATTATTTTGTAAAGCATCTTAGCTTGGATTTTGCCATCAATTTATTTTTACTGGTAAGTGGGTGTAACTTATGAAATCATTTTGTTTTAGAAGTTTTTAATTTATGCCGTGGATATTTTATGGTTGCCTTATATCATGCAAACTGCAAAGTCAATTTTGACTGCCCAAGGATATAAATTCAATATATAAATAGTGCACACAAATGCTTGTCTCAAACGTGTACAAATTAATCATTACCTTTTTCCCTTCTTGGAACAACACCACAATTGATGGGAGGGAAAAGATATAGATGAGTACAGTTTCCCCAGCTAACTGGAACAGAGCTTTGGACCGTCAACTCCCAGCTGAATTCTAAGTAAATTACCTTTGTCGTCGAATTTCATCCAAGCAATATCGTCTCCAACGCATTCCACTTTCCACCCTGGCAAAGATGGATTCATCATAGCCAGGTTCGTTTTTCCGCATGCGCTAGGAAAAGCTGCCACAAAGTATTTTTTTTCACCTTTTGGATTTGTGATACCTAAAATCTGTTTAAAAACACAAGGAATGCTTTTTTCCCCTCAAAACTCAACATGCAGCATCAAGCAAAAACATTAAGATATAGGATAAGTGTTCTTAACAGCAACTTCCGATCTTGTCATTATTCTGAAATTGTAGGTGACTTCAACTAATCTTGTTGCAGGTGAAATATAGTTCAAGTACGTGTCAAATGCATGCATGGGGCGCACCAAACACACGCTGCAGTGCGCATACACACTACACGCCAAACATGCGCTTTGCATGGAAAACGGTGGCTTAGGAAGCAGTGGTGAAATCTAAAATTTGTTACTACCGGTTCTGTGGGCGTGGCTTGGTGGGGGGAGTAATGTGACTGGGTGGGCGTGGCCATTTTTTTTTTCTTTTAAAACCATTTTTTCTACAACCTCTTCAGCGAAGAAGGTTGTAAAAAAAATGCTTTCAAAAGGCTCTGACGATCCCAGCTGAGTTGCCTGATCGGCAGGGGCATTTTTAAAAAGCCTCTGACGATCAGGCAACTCAGCTGGGATCGTCAGAGGCATTTAAAAGAAAAAAAGGGGTTTTTTTTCTTTTAAAAGCCTTTGACGATCCCAGCTGAGCCGCACGATCATCAGAGGCTTTTTTTTTTTTTACTTTTAAAAGCATTTTTTAGCCGAAGAAGTTGTAGAAAAAAATGCTTTTAAAAGTAAAAAAAAAAAAGCCTCTAATGATTGTGCGGCTCAGCTGGGCACGTGGGGGCAGGGGGGGCAGGCATTTTTGCTATCAATTCTCCAAACCATCCGCCTCCATCGTTACCGGATCGGGCAAATAGCAAGGGGGGAACAGCTGTGCCGCATGATTTAGGTTCACTAGAAAGCAGGATTTCCCGCTTTCTAGCGATTTTAAATCACCCAGCACAGCTGATTGTTGGAAATACCGGTTCAGAGGTAGTTTTTTTTTACTACCGGTTCACCCAAAGCAGTAGTTTTTATCACTACCGGTTCGCCTGGTAGGATCTCCCTACTGACACCAGGGGTTCCAACCTTGGCAACTTTAAGACTTGTGGACTTCAACTCCCAGAATACCCCAGCCACAGCATGAAGTTGAAGTCTTAAAGTTACCAAGGAGTTGAAGTCCACAAGTCTTAAAGTAACCAAGGTTGGGCCCTCCTACTTTACACTATGCTAAAATTGTATAGATGTACATACATTTTCTTCAGAGTGCCTATACTTTTTTTTCTCTGCTTGAGAAAATCCCACTTTGAGATGAGAAGCAGAACATAAATGTTATAAATAAATAAATACGTGTCTGCTGCCTAACCCTCAATGACTCTGGCTGGCTCACAAATAAATATGTCCTTTTAAAATTTTATTTTTAATCGTACTCAAAGCATTCGGGGACTACTGCTTTAACTTCAAAATAGGCATCTCATGAAAAATAAGACAGGCATACAACAACTGAATGTTATCTCGCATGCCTAATTCATTCTTTTGGTTGCTCTGCATGAATTTTCCATATTTAATATTTTGCTCCTTGTCCAAGCCATGTTTTGATGGAGACTGTAACTTACAGCATCTTCAAAGCATCGCTCAGCCATTGGGATGAAGCCTATCCCCATTATTATTTTGGCACAAAACAGGTAATCCTCAATTTACAGCAGTCCATTTAGGGACCGTTCAAAGTCACAACAGTACTGAAAAACACGACTTATGACTGTTTTTCACACTTATGACCACTGCAGCATCCCCCCGGTCACGTGATTTATATTCAGATGCTTGCAGCATCCCCAAGATCATGTGATCAAAATTCAGCTGCTTGGCCACTGACTCATATTTATGACGGTTGCATTGTCCCAGGGTCACATGATCCCCTTTCGTGACCTTTCTGTCAAGCAAAGTCAACGGGAAAGCCCAATTCACATAACAACCGTATTCCTAGCTCAACAACAACAGTGATTCGCTCAACAATTGTGGCGAGAAAGATCGTAAAATGGGACAAAATTCACTTAACAACAGTCTCACTCAGCAACAGAAATGTTGGGCTCACTTGTAGTCATAGGTCAAAGATATCCTGTAGTTGATTCCGGAAGATATTATATGACAGCAATGGCTAACCTTTTTTTCCTTGGGTGCCAAGAGCACGCGTGTGTGTGTGACAGTGCGCGTGTGAGTGCCCCACCCATAATGCAATGCCTCCTGCATGCCCCTCCCCCTGCCATGTACGCAGGCCCTCCTGTTTCCCCTCCCCCCTGCGCATGCAGGTGTGTGACTCCCCTGCCCCACACATTTATTTATTTATTTGTTTGTTTTAATTTGTATACCGCCCTTCTCCAGCAGGACTCAGGGCGGTGAACAGCCAGAATAAAACAGAACATACAACATTTAAAAACAGTTTAAAAATAATTAAATATATTTAGCCGCAATTTAAAACAACCCAATTTAAAATCAATTAAATTTAACTTTAACCAAAACAGTGGGATCAAGCCAGCCCGGCTAGGTAAAATAAATAAGTTTTCAGGGCCTGACAAGAAGTGCGCCCCCCCTCACACCTCCGGCTTATTTTTGGTCCTAGAGGTTTCAGGGAGGCCTGCTAGGCCCAAAATGGGGCATGCGGGGGGGTGCGCCAAAACCCCTCGGCCCCCTGTGCATGCATGCACAACCCCCTTGACCCCTGCCCATGTGTGCATGACCCCCCTGCCCAGTCCCTCCCACACATGCGTGCGCGTCTCCACAGACCAGTCAGCTGGCCAGCGGGAGGCATGTGCAGTGGAGCTGACCTAGCGATGGCTCGCATGCCTGCAGAGATGGCTCTGCATTCCAAGTGTGGCACCCGTGCCATAGGTTCACCATCATGGTTATAAGATGTTGTCAGGGAAATGACTTTGGTTTTACCCGGAGCACAGCATCTCCCCATAATAGCATTTCAAAATTGGACAGCCTGAGCCAAGTATGCTGGACACACTCAGGGAATATAACATACTGAGAATAGGTATTTATTCTGGCTAGCTGAACTGTCCTGAGAACTTATAGTCTTCATTATCAACATTCTAGTCGCGCCCCCATTCTCCATGACATTTATTTTCCCCACTACTGAAGTCAGAAAGGGTTTGCTGATTCAAACTCTTAAATACTTTTTTTCAATGGATACCTATCTATCAAAACATCCTTACAGAATTCTCCTTTTTTTTAATACTCATATACAAATCCAGAGAGTTAGGAAGAACTAAGCAACCATGAATTTTCATTCATGGGTGTGTAGCTGGGGTGAAATTCAGCAGATTCTGACAGGTTCTGGAGAACCGGTAACGGAAATTTTGAGCAGTTCGGAGAACTGGCAAATACTACCTTTGGGTGGCCCCAGAGTGGGGTGGGAATGGAGATTTTGCAATCTCCTTCCCCCAGGAGTGGGGAGGGAATGGGGATTTTGCAGTATCCTTCCCCTGGAGTAGGGTGGGAATGGAGATTTTACAGTATCCTTCCCCTGGAGTAGGGTGGGAATGGAGATTTTGCAGTATCCTTCCCCTGCCACGCCCACCAAGCCATGCCCACAGAACCGGTAGTAAAAAAAAATTGGATTTCACCACTGGTTTATAGCCATGTTGACCCTGGATTGATATCTTAATCCGTTCCCTAGAATTGAAAATAACCCAGTTGTTAAAACTTTTCTCACCAGCATGTGCTCTGCAAGCCAGCCCTCTTCCTTGGCAATCCTGCTGGCAATTCTGAGAGCAAAACACTTCTTTCCTAGAAGAGAGTTTCCCCCGTAGCCACTTCCAAAAGAAATGATCTCCCTGTGATCAGGGATCTGAGCAATCAATGTCAAATCTGGGTTGCACGGCCAGTTATTCACTAGAGGCTCTACAAAATGCAAAATAAGAATTGGTTACATCTGATTGATCACCTGAATAAAAGTAACATCTTTTTTTTTTTTTATTTGATTTATATGCCACCCTTCTCCGGAGACTCAGGGCGGCTTACAATGCGCTAAGCAATAGCCTTTTTGCCAAGTACTCCTTTGAAACTAGACAGCATGAATATTAGGGGTGAAATGCTCCCGGTTTGGACCATATCGCCCGATCCGGTAGTGATGGAGGTGGGTGGTTCGGAGAACCAGTAGCAAAATCCCTGCCCCCCCCCCATGCCCAGCTGTGCCGCACAATCATCAGAGGCTTTTTTTTAACTTTTAAAAGCATTTTTTCTACAACCTCTTCAGCTGAAAAAATGCTTTTAAAAGTTTAAAAAAAAAGCCTCTGATGATCACTTGGCTCAGCTGGGATCGTCAGAGGCTTTTAAAAGCATTTTTTCTACAAAAAAATGCTTTTAAAAGGCTCTGACGATCCCAGCTGAGTTGCCTGATTGTCAGAGGCATTTAAAAGAAAAAAAGCCTCTGCCGATCTGGCAACTCAGCTGGGATCATCAGAGACTTTTGAAAGCATTTTTTTACAACCTCTTCGTTGAAGAAGTTGTAGAAAAAATGGTTTTAAAAGTAAAAAAAAAATTGGCTATGCCCACCCAGTCACATTACCCCACCACCAAGCCACGCCCACAGAACTGGTAGTAACAAATTTTAGATTTCACCACTGATGAATATACAGGTAGCCCTCAACTAAAACAGTTCATTCAGTGACCGTTCAAAGTTACAATGGCACTAAAAAAAGTGACTTATGACCATTTTTCACATGATCATTGCAGCATCCCATGGTCATGTGATCAAAATTCAAAAGCTTGACAACTGGCATGTATTTATGACAGTTTCAGTCTCCTGGAGTCCTCTGATCACCTTTTGTCATCTTCAGACCAGCAGAGTCAATGGGGAAGTCAGATTCATTTAATAACCCTGTTACTAACTTAACAACTGCAGTTACTCACTTAACAAATGTGGCAAGAAAAGTCGTAAAATGGGAAATATTGCCTTTACAAATGTCTCACTTAGCAACAAAATTTTTGGCCTCAGTTTGTGGTCATAAGTCAAGGACTACCTGTATTCCTTTCTCTTTTGTCTGGTTAAAAAGAAGTTGAGTTGTAATACAATGCAGTTATTTGCTTAGTAGGCAGTCCTGCAATGGCTCGTAGTAGACCACGTTCTTTGAAAAAAGCTAATTCTTCATGGGTGCTTTGAGAAAAAGATGTGATGGGAAACAGTGGACCAGATTGCACTTAATTTTCTCATCCAAGCTACAATTCAGTCATTTGGAAGAACACAAAAATATTTAGGAATGCTTTGTTGGTTCTTTCTTTAATGAATAATTTCTGGTTTGTTGCATTTAATGGCCAACCAGTCCCAATTTAGCATCTCTTATTCAAAGAGATACTTGGCAACTCCATAACTACAGTGCTCTGAATATTCTGCTTGGTAAATAAATTAACGACAATTATCTTTTGGGAAAGACAGGATGAATAAATTTTAGCTTAAGAATGACTTACTTTTTATTTTTATTTTTTTTTAAGTTTTTTATTTTAAACATAGCTAAAAAGACATACATAGACATACAACATATACAAGAATCTTAGTTTCTTTTTCAGCTACTTAACAGTGATCCATTTCTTACTATATATTAATATGTACAGATATTATGTTAATTTATTCAGCCTTTTTCTCCTATTGTACTTCATTTCTACTAACATATTAATTGATCTATCACATTTTTCTCTTTCCCTTCTTCATTCCTTTAATTTATTTCCTTATTTTTCAGCCATTCATACCAATTATTCCACACTTTATAGTATTTGGTTTCCTCTTTCCCCTGAATTTCTTTAGTTAGTTTATCCAGTTCTGCGCATTCCAAAATCTTTTTAATTATATCCTTATCTGGTGGTAATTCTTTCTACCAGTATTGCGCATATATAATACGTGCTGCTGTCAGTATATGTAGTATGAGATACTGTGTTTCTTTAGTATAATTTTCTATTGTCATCCCTAATAGAAACTGTTCAGGTTTTCCCTCTGTTGAATTCTGGATTACTTCTTCAGTCCAATTTTTAATTTTCTTCCAAAATTTTTTCACCACCGGGCATGTCCACCATTGGTGATAGAATGTTCCATAACTAATCTTATACTTCCAGCATTTCAAGGTTGGTTTGTTCTACTCTAATTCGATCCGTTTTCCTCTCCTCAATATATTTTGATCTTATTTGTAGGTATGACCACCATTGTATTTCCCTAAATCCTGTTCCAATTCGTGTTTTGCTTTTAGAGTTCCCCCTTCATTAACAATATCCCTATATCTAATAATTTTGGACCAGTCTACTAAATTTGGGTGTGTTAATATTTCTTCTGGGGAGATCCAGGACTGTACTCCTATATAGTGATGTTTCTTAATTTTGTTCCAAATTGTTAAGAGTGAGTTTCTAATTACATGTCTTTTGAAGTATGCACGAGTGCTCTGTTTCCCCCCCCCCTAGAAATGCGTGCCACCCTACATGAAGATCGTGTCCCTCTAATATTAAGAGTCTTTTATTTTCTAATTCTATCCACTCCTTTATCCAGACTAAGCCAGCTACTTGGTAATAGGTCTCCCAGTCCGGGAAGGCTATTCCTCCTCTGTCTCTTATGTCTTGTAATACTTTTAATCTAATTCTGGCTTTCTTCCCTTGTCAAATAAATTTTGTAGTAGAATTACTTACTTTTTAATGGTAAAGGGCACCCAACCGAATGGAGGCATTTTACAAATTCTCCATCACCCAGAGCCTCTAGGACAGATGTTCCCATACGAGTCATAATTTTCATACTGGCCACCACATAAGGAGAATCAGTCAACTCAATCCCAAACTTGGATAAAGGAGAACCAATCGGTCCCATGCTGAATGGGATGACATACATGGTACGACCTGCAGAAGAGAAGCAGAGGATAGAATCCTAAACAAAATTATAAATCTCTACTAAGTTACTATACTAGTCTTAAGAAAAGATTGGACTGCCATTTATCCAAAATGGCTGTCCAATGGCTGCTTGAGCAGGTGGTTGGACTAGAAAACCTCCAAGGTCCCTTCCGTTATTCTCCCCATTCAGACAGCTTGCAGTTGGACTGGACTCCCATCATTCTGAGCCAGCATGGGAGTTCAGGTTCAAAACATCTGGGGGAACCAGGCTCATGAAGGCTGCTCCCCATTCAATACTCTTTTTCTCTGTTTCCAATAAAATACACATTTATGGGTAAAGGTTTTGTTTTGTTTACAGAACTTGGGTACAAATCATTTTAATACTAGGTAACATCTGGCAAAATCAGCACGTAAGGGCCAGATTCCAAATTCAGAAGAATGAAACAAACATTCTGCCAGTTAACGGGAGTTGGATTTATTGATTACTACTCTTTAGCCCCATGTTTTATTGCAAATTTATGCCAATTCCAGCAGTATATCATTAAGCTGTTCCAATTTTAAACTTAGAAGATAAGTGTAGATTGCAGTCTCATTCTATCTTTGTGGAAATTATGGTCTTACTAAGGAGGTTCAAAAGGCAGATATGATAACTTGATCATCATAGAGGAGATATCAATAACATTGGGAAACCTTTAAATTTTACAGAGGTTCTGGAACATCCCCAAGGGGAAGGTGTTTGAAAAATATAAGGGAGTGGACAGCTCTCATGGGAAGGAAACAGGAGCTGAACAATAGTAGTCTGTAGTGCAACTTTTTTTTGTTGAAGATCAATCTGGGCCATTCCAACCCTTCACGAAACACATTTTAAGAATTAGATGACTGGATTCCAAAACAGTAGTTCAAGAGTTACATGCTGTCCATCCAAATCCAGATGGGACTTCTAAGTAGACTAGCAAATCTGAAGAGAGCTAGTATTAAATAACTGGCATTATAGGCCCACCCAAACACAACTATAAGTAAACCACCATTCTACTGGTTTTCCTGAGGTAAAAATAATTATAATAAAGGCGTCATTGGCTGTGGCGTTCACACTCACTCAATTATTAACAGAATTTGCTCTTTTTATTGGGCTTACAAGGACTGCTTAGCCATGGAATAAATGGGAAAAAAAACACGTTTTGTGAACATCTTTGAAGCAATGTTCTTCTATCTCTTCTGTGTGAAGAGCTGTGATGGCACAGTGGTTAGAGTGCAGTACTGCAGACTACTTCTGCTGACTGCCGATTACCAACAGTTTGGCAGTTTGAATCTCACCAAGCTCAAGGTTGACTCAGCCTTCCATCCTTCCGAGGTGGGTAAAATGAGGACCCAGATTGTTGGGGGCAATAGGCTGACTCTGTAAACTGCTTAGAGAGGGCTGTTAAAGCACTGCAAAGCGATATATAAGTCTAAGTGCTATTGCTATCTCACCACAGTTAGGAAGCTGCAGTATTTTACTTCTAACCATAAAATTGTATTTTGTGTGTGTGTGTGTGTGTGTCTACCTTCCATGCACCCAGGGAATCTGATCCTGAAGGCTTTTTCAAAATCTTCTTCTGACATCCATCGTCCCAGCTGGCTCACTCCGCTTTGGGGGATTGGTATGGTGTCTCGCTGCTCTGGAGTCACAATTACAGTTTTGCTTTCGATTCTGGCCACGTCCCTTGGATCGGTGCAGGCTAACCAGCTGTGGAGACGAGAAGCTGAACATTTACACTTGTCATGTGAGCAATAAAAATGACAGAAATCCAATTCAATTTCTCCTTATCTCAAGACAGTCTAGCACCATACAATGCTGGATCGTGAAAGGAATATTATTCATTTAAGTGCAGTCAAACCATTTACTCCTGGTGAAGTTGTGCTAATGAACATGACTTTATTCTGTACAGAGACATTTCACAAATGGAGCCCAACTCCTGCTAGGTTCTCAGCTATCTTTTTAAAACTATTTTTAGGGAGGAGAATCAGGAAGGAGATAAAATAAGCAATAACCACCTCATTATCTAAAATAGTGCCGTGCATTCCCCATTTCTAATTGGAATGAAAAATAATGGAAATGCCTCTTTGTATTTATTTCCAAACATTAAAACTTCCAGACGCTTTATATTTCCTTCCAAACATTAAAACTTCCAGATGCTTTATATTTACTTCCAAACATTAAAACTTCCAGACGCTTTATATTTATTTCCAAACATTAAAACTTCTGGAGTTTCTAGAATGGAATTTTCAGACTTCATCATTGGAATATTAGAGAGGAGATCTCAAGATACTTTCAGTCCGGGAGAATCTTTAGGGCAGTGGCCTCCAACATTTTGGGCACTAGGGACTGGTTCCATGAAGATAGAGTTTTCCATGGCCCAGAGGGGATCTGATTTTGCATCCTGCCTGCATCCTTCAGATGGGGCTTTGCTTGTTTGCTCTATGCAGAATGCTACCCATAATTAATTTAAAGCTGCTGCCTCATCTTAGAGACAATAATGAAAAGCAATGAGAACTGGGGCTGCATTTCCTTGAAGGTGGAATTACACAGACACAAACATGCATGCATGCATGTAAAGCCAGTTTGGTCTAGTGGTTAAGGCACCAGGCTAGAAAGCAGTTCTTTAGGCTTTAGGCCAGTCACTCTCTCTCAGCCCAACTCACCTCACAGGATTGTTGTTCTGAGAAAAATAGGAGGAGGAAGGCATGTTGGATATGTTTGCTGCCTTGAGTTATAGGTAAAAAATAATAAAGTTGGATACAAATAACTTTTATATATACATACATACCTGCAATATATACACGTGTGTGTGTGTGTGTATGTGTGTATGTGTGTATGTATGTGCATATCTCTATCTCTCTGTCTATACCTATTATTTCCTTCTGTTCTCCTGATTTTCAGGTGTTGATGCTTGATTATGTTGGGGAGGAAATCATTAACGAATCTCCTTCCTATGCTAGTCTCAATATTGATTTCTAAAATGATAAACCAAAATTTTATGAAGCATTTTAGGGTTTCATATACTTTCTAGAATGTGGCCAAGCTTCAGTCGATTGTTTTATTTAGATCTGCATTAAGACTTTTAGGATATCTTATATAAATGAGACATTCAATGAAAACTCTTTTCAACTAACTGCCAATTAATTTATTTAACCTCTCATTGTAGGGAAGAGGGTTCCATTATTCACCAAAGTCTGGTAAATCAAAAAGTCTATCATTGCAATAAAGTCAAAGATGCAAACTATGCTACTTCGGTCAATTTACATTACTATATGGGTGTGATTGCATAATTTGTGCTAATCGCAAACTGGTGTTATTGTTGAATTGGCATAAATTGCAACGGAATTTGATCTGTGGCATGAGAACTCTGTGGTATCAAGTATTAGCAAATCTACTGTAAGTTTCAGTGAACCAGGAAACTAAAGAGGAGAAAACTGTCTTATTGGCTTATTCTTCTAGGTTCCAGCTAAATTGTCTGTTTTATTTTGTGTTCTTAATGTGCTGCGTGTGTAATTATTCTTTTAAGCAGTTGAAGAAATAAACTTATAAAATTTCTCCTTAAAGTTTGGAAAAGGGGAGAGCCAGTCTGCACTCCATATACCGGTTTCTAGAAATCTGCTTTATAGTTGCTTCACCAGACCAGATTTAAACTCAACCACCCCCTATGGCTTACATCATGTTACATTTCCTCTGTGTACACAGGTTGAATACATTACTTGATTTTATTTTATCTTTTCTGCACAAAGAAGATAGATCCCAAAAATTAAAAATCAGAATGACTGCAAAGTGACAAAGAAAAGTGGTGTTTTTAGAAGAAAACTAATGATTTTGTGAAATATTGCTATCTGAAGTTTTCTCCAGCTAAGACATTCAATAATGAGAAAATCTTTATCTATTGATATTTTGATAGCTACGTAGCCACTAAAAATATGGCACATCCATTAAAGAGTGGCAGTTCTGTATTGGAATAATGTGGGGAAAAAAAAGAGAACTTCGGTTTTTATTCTTCCCTAAATTGAACTATCCAAGAAGAAAATTAAATTAATTGCATTAACACACTGGCTACTTATGGACAGTTCTCCATTGCTGAACTGAATTGCTCTCCATCCTCCATTGAGCTAGTCTGGCATGAAATTTGTTGCCCCATAGCTGATCCCTATCTTTCTCTATTGTCTCTCTTCCTGGTTACTTCTGGATGTCCCTCCAAGAGGTTTTGTACACCCTTTCAGGATGCTTTTGGACAATGCTAGAATAAGAGATGAAACTCAGAGGACAGAAAAGTTATTTCAAGCCCATATACCACACTAAGTACAAGTTGGGGAAAACCCTAAGGAAAGGAATGTTGCACAGTGGATCAGATGTTTGGCTTTGCACAGCATACAATAGAGGTCCCTTACCAATTTTCATATTTTCTAAGCTTCTTGATCATGCCTTGTTCTACCATGAGCTCCAAGATCTTTTTGTTCTCATCCTCTGATCCATCACAGATGTGGATGGCCTTCGGTTGGCACAGCTTGGCATTGCTTTCAATGAACTTTCTTACATTGGGTGCCAGGCTCTTCAAGTCTCCCTGGATCACTTTTGGAGTGGCATTCATTCGTGCTTGCACTTGGGGTGGCATTGCCTGTTCTTTACAACTGACGATGATGATGAGAATATTTAGCCTATGAGATGAATTGAAAATTATAGAGAGGAAAAAGATATGTCTTTAATTCGTTAAAACTTATAAATGTTAGCCAAAAAAACCCAGGGTGATAAGAACGGATACTGCCTTCAACTGAACTGAGCCTAAAAAAATGGATGTCCTACGGTATCTACAACAAAGGGTGAACAACCTGTTATCCACTAGATGTTTGGAAATTATCTCCACCAGTCCACGGTCATTGGCTGAGCTAGAACTGATGGGTTTTGGCATCCAACAAATCTGAAGAAAACTTATATTAGCAATCTTTCCCTATACTAGCACTATCCCAAACTGAAAACATCGAAAATAGAAGCCAGGAAGAGAAACACCAGGATTTTTTTTTGCATGGCATGAATATGTTCTACCACCAATTTACAACTTTTCTCAAAAAAAAAAAAAAGCATTTTTTTTCAGATTAAGCCATACAAGTCACCCCAAAGAACTCTTTTTTCTTTTTTTTTATCAAAATGCACACAGGTGTTATACATGTAAATACTTACTTTACCAGCGTAGTTTCAGTTCTTAGCTTTGGAGAAGATTTAGTTGGTCCTTTCAGGGAACATGATGCTGCTTACTAAACTTCCTCCTGGGACTTCTGCTTTTCCTTTCTTAAATACTCTTTCTTGCTTAGTCCGTCCCACCACTCAAGGTGAAGGGGGCTTGTCTCTTAAATCACCCCAGGGAAAAGTTCTTCTGACATCTTGCCAAGGATGGATATCCGCAGAAACATCCAACCAACAGTAGTCACAAAGGGTTTATCATTTAACTGGCTCAATTAATGAGTGTTTGAAGTAGATGCTCTTCAGACCTCCTGTCTTCTCAGTGTTTTTTTTTTAAAGTCCCGTTTACAAAATGCCTTGGCTTGACCAACCTTTGGCCCAGTTCTAGCCCTGATTGGAGGGGGGGGGGGACCTGTCGTCATTTCTCAGTAGAAGTGAAAGGCTGAGCACACACAGCAGATGGTTGCAGCAGCTGAGACTGAAGGCACTTGTTTGTAGTATTTAGAAAAGCAGGTTTTGTCGTCACAGTAACGGCCTGTTGGCTGTGAATTGGAGGCTTGCCCTGGGTGTGTTTTCTACCCTTTGGATTCTCCCTAAGAGAGGAAGAAAGGAGGAGGACTAAATAGCAATTCAGGAGCAGCCAAGGCAATGTTTGCATTCTGTTCACATCTCATGGTTCCCATATTCTGGATGAATGGAAATATTTTAATTTGGCTTGGAAGAAGGGGTCAGAGGCAGAGGTGAAATCCAGCAGGTTCTGACAGGTTCTGGAGAACTGGCATCGGAAATTTTGAGTAGTTTGGAGAATCGGCAAATACCACCTCTGGCTGGCCCCA
Organism: Arizona elegans; assembly: GCA_022577455.1. NCBI lineage: Eukaryota > Metazoa > Chordata > Lepidosauria > Squamata > Colubridae > Arizona > Arizona elegans. The sequence continues at coordinate 192,440,304 of JAKOOJ010000002.1, read as the reverse complement.
GAGTGGGGTGGGAATGGAGATTTTGCAATATCCTTCCCCCAGGAGTGGGGATTTTGCAGTATCCTGCCACGCCCACAAAGCCAGCCACGCCCACAAAGCCACGCCCACAGAACCAGTAGTAAAAAACATTTGGATTTCACCATTGGTCAGAGGTGCATTGGTTTGGATACTTCTATCATTTTTCAGAGTAGCAAGTTGCTCTGTTGTCTTGTAGTCTAGATCTCAGTAGATTCAATTATTTCCTGTTTTTTTTCCAAAAGTAGGGACAATCATTCATTTCCAGGAAAAATGGCCCAAAATTTTTCCTACCTGAGATATAGATCAAGCTGCAACCTTTTCCCATTCATGTGAAGAAAGTCAAGTAGACTCTTAGCTGTCTGTATCCTTATTCAACATGCTGCCACAAAGAAGGAGTCAAGCTATTCTCCAAAGCACCTGAGGGCAGGACAAGAAGCAATGGGTGGAAACTAATCAAGGAGAGAAGCAACCTAGAACTAAGGAGAAATCCTGACAGTTAGAACAATTAATCAGTGGAAAAACTTGCCTCCAGAAGTTGTGAATGCTCCAATGCTGGAAGTTTTTAAGAAGATGTTGGATAACCATTTGTCTGAAGTGGTGTAGGGTTTCCTTTCCTGCCTAAGCAGGGGGTTGGACTAGAAGACCTCCCAGGTCCCTTCCAACTCTGTTATGGTGGACAGAATAGTCCATTGCCCTGAAGGATATATACTGAGCAAGCACAAACAGCAGACAGTCCCTGAGACAGGATGGAAAGGAGGAATAAGTAAGGAGATCACATAGAACATCAAAATGTACTCTTTAGCAAGAGTTCTAGAGAGGATAAGGAATTCAGGTAAGTCCTCGACTTACAATCATTCATTTAGTGACTATTCGATATTACAACGGTACTGAAAAAAGGGATGGATTGTTTTTCACATGACCTTTGCAACATCTTCATAGTCATGTGATCAAAGTTTAGATGCTTGGCAACAGGAATGTTCTTATGATGCTTGCAATGTCCCAGGATCACGTAATCATCTTTTGCAACTTCTGACAAACAAAGTCAATGGGGAAGCAAGATACACTTAACAACTGTGCGACTAACTCAACAACTGCAGGGAATGGCTTAACAACAGTGGCAAGAAAGTTAGTAAAAGAGGACAAAGCAAATGTTTCACTTAACAACACAAATTTTTTGCTCAGTTGTGGTTGTAGGTTGAGGACTACCTGTATGGCTTCAAGCTACAGCAAGGCAGACTTCAGTCAGATAACAGGAAAAACTTCCTAGCAGCTTGATAGTGGAACCAATTACTTGAAAGGTGGGGATTCAAGTCCTCGTGTACCCTCAAACAAGGCCTGGCGAGCCCTCTGCCAGGGATGCCTTAATATCTTAAGTTTAAAAGTACATCAAATAAATAAACCCACTAGATGTGGTCAAATAGTCAAGATGGCAGTCAGAATGGTGTGCCTGAAGCACCATTTGTTGTTTTTTTTAAATATGAATTGCATTTATTTATTTATTTGTCAAACATGTACAAGATAACAAGTATAGGTATCAATATAAAAATGAACATAGGAAATGAATAAAATAAATGGGGACAATAGGACAGGGACATGAGGCACGCTGGTGCGCTTATGCACGCCCCCTTTACGGACCTCTTAGGAATGGGGTGAGGTCCATGGTACACAGTTTAAAGTTGAAGCTGTGAAGGCTTGAGGATGTAACAACGGAGTTGGGTACAGCAATCCAGGCATTGACCACTCTGTTGCTGAAGTCGTATTTTCTGCAATTGAGTTTGAAGCCGTTTACCTTGAGTTTGTATCAATTGTTTGCCCGTGTATTATTGTGGTTGAAGCTGAAGAAGTCATTGACAGGCAAGTCATTGTAGCAGACAATTTTGTGTATTATGTTTAGATCGGACCGCAGGCGGTGCAGTTCCAAATTGTCCAAGTCCAAGATGTTTTGATCATCCCCTATGAATATCCCTGCTGGAAGACACCACGGCCGAAATCCAACCTCAGAGGAAAGGTCTACATGACTACTTAAATGTTGTAGAACAGGAGAATTGAAAGTGGGCAATCACTGCTCTTAGAAATCGGGCAAATAAACATAAATCATTTTGTGCTCCCCCACTGACGTAGCGAGATTTTGCTTCCTTCCCTCTATCTTCATGGAAGCCTGGATAAAAATTAAGAGAAAAAAAGATGTGGGTGGATGAAAGAAACTCGAGAAACAGAATCTAATGGAGCAGTGATCAGATGCGCTCAACTGAAGCGCATAATCTGGACAACTTTTTTCTCATCATCATCAACCAGATATATCCTGTGTCCCATAGTTTGTGCGTGACAGCACGGCGTTTACAATAAGGGTCAACATCTGCAAGACAGTGGCAGTGGCTGTGCAATTAAAGTGGCTGCCATTCTTTTTATGTAAACCTCATCCTGCCCAGTCCCAATGCCCCGATCAAAAATATCTTGATAAATATGGTGGAACAAAAGAGAAGTTCCATACACAGGGTTGGAGATACAAGAACAATTTTTTTTACAGGGGAAGAAAATGTAATACAGTACAGATTGTACTGAAATTTGTACCAAACGGAGATTTCATTATAATATTAGCAAAGCCAATGATAAAGATAGAAATGTAGGCCTATGTTAACTATGTTGAAAATGTTTTACTTGCAGCAATTTTCTCCCCCAAAGAGAGGCCAAAGTATAGAAGTTCAACAAGTGCAGAATGAATAGAAAGATAACTGTGTCACTGCCTCGAATGAATTGCATAACAGAGTGCCTCAAGCCTTATATTTAGAATATTCTTAAAAGAATTTTTATTCTTAAAAAAGAATTAAATGCAATTATGGAGCAAGAAAAAAAAAAGAATCTAAACGGTGAGGGAGTGGTATTATTTCACCCATATAGAAAGATGACTATATTTGAGGCTTTTTAAAGTAGAGAAGCTAATAAAGAGAGAAGTGATAGAAAGGGATCGAATAATGCAAAAGGCTCACACAGTTTCCCCGTTTCTTCTCATATGTTAGAATTCATCCAATGAGTTTGAACTTGTGGACAATTCATCGTCAAAGTTAAAGTACAGAATTTGGCTAACACGCTGCAAAGCTAAACTAAAGAACTTCCAACAAGAAATGGGGTGAAGGCCACCAAGATGACTTTAGAAGAGACTGCATCAATTCATGGAAACAGGTTATCAGCATCTGGTAGATATGATGACCTCTAGGATCAGAGGCAACATAACTCTTGAGTACATCCCATGCTGGACAATAACAGAAGCTGGACTAAAGCAGCTTTAACCTGATCTCCTCGGGTTCCTTTATGCTCTGTCAATAACTCAGTAACCAACAGTTGAGCAAGTAATTGTGTCAATAAACAACATATGCTCAATTCTACATGAATACTGAATGGCAGGGGTAGGCAATAAGGGAAAAGCACATTTATATCCCCAAATCCATTTGGCTACTTACTGTTTGAAACACAATGCTGTTCAAAATAGAGCTTCAATGATGGCCAGTGAAAGATATTATTTCCTATAGAATGAAAGTTTACGTTGAGAGATTTTCAGAAATCAGGAGACGATGCTACCATTTCATTCGCATTGGAAAAATGGTGGCCATTTCCCCAAGAGACATATAACAGTATAGCATCTTCAAAGCATTACTCAGCCATAACTGAAGTGATAAAAAAATACCAGTCCTCATTACTACGGATAGTCCTCAGCTTACAACCATGAGCCACGGTGACACAGTGGTTAGAGTGCAGTACTGCAGGCTACTTCTGCTGACTGCCGGTTGCCTACAATTTGGCATCACTAAGTTCATTTGTATGAATGTTTAAGTATAATGGGAACTTAAGTATAATGGGGTGCCCACTGGGACCATCAAAGAAATCATGATGGTGGCTGAAACTATTAGCTTGATTTTTTTAAAAAATCTCCCCTGCTGACATAACTTATACAAGAAATAAGTAGTTAAAGCTACAATGAAAATAGAAATTGGTGGTGTTTATTCTTGAAAGAACTGAAGCCCATAATTAACCAAAGTATTGGGCAGAATTGTGTGGTAGAACATGTTTTATATACAGAAGTTAATACTTTTGTTTGCAAAGGCAGGAACGGGAAAATTACAGTTGACATTAAAAAAAATTTCCATTGAAGTTAAAAAAATACTGACAGCAGGTGGTCAAAAGTTATTTGCATGAAATCTTGGAGAACTGGTACCAGCTAAAAGAGCCAAAACTGAAGCTACAGAAAAAAAAAATCAATGTCCTCATTTACTATAAAGCATGAAAACATTGCTCTTTGGTGCATAAATTAAAAAACTGTAAAAAAAACAGTGTTTCTTATTGTGGAATCAGCTGACTTTTCTGCAAAATATTTCAGTAATATAAGAAATATTAAAAGTAAGATGGCTGTATGGTACGGTATGCTAACATTAATTCCAAATGTTTTGGGTGATGTCAATTAAAGGATAGATATAAAATCTACAGAACTACTCTAGCAAGATTCTGAGAGGGTTAAATCATTACATTAGCAGCTACTAAGATTGTTGGATGAGCAGGCACAAAAACAGCCAGGGAAGTGATCAAAGCCTGGGAAAACAGGCCCATCATCAATCAACAGGAGTGCTGATTTACCCCCAACCTTATCAAGTACTTAAGAGATGGGGAGGTTTGGCAAGGAAACAACAGACAATAATTTAATAGCCAGCCATCAACACCCCAACCTACATCTAAAAAGCTACACACAACGGCACCATATAAATACCACACACAGAACAGCCCAAAGCACCCTGAGGATGGGCTCCTGCATGAGTCCAAAAGTTCGGAAGACAAAACCTTTGGTTTTGAACCAGATTGGATCCTGTAGGTCATTAAAGGTTTGATTAATAAAGCTTGTTGAAAGAACTGAAATTAGGGTTCCCCCAATCCTATTTTGTCTGAAAAACAAATTTGTTTTTCAGAAGCCTAAGACACTGTCTTCCCTTGAGTTCCTCCATTGATCCATCTGGCACGGTGCTTTCGACAACAATTAACTGGATCTCTCTGGAACTGGTGACTTTTTCAGCCCTATTTGATGGAAGTTGGCCTTTTTGCATGCAAAGCATGTACTCTACCATTGACCTACATACAAAGGCTTCTTTTCCTGGAATTTAAATTGCTGTATTACTAGGCTGGATAAATCCATTAGATTGCTGCAAATCAGAAAAAAAAAAAAGAATTCTAGCCTCATGCATGTCACTGGGCAGTTTAAAACTCTTGATCGGGTTTTAACCCAAGATCAATGACTGACGAATCTCAAAAAAGTGTCTCCATGACTTTTGTTATATTTTCAAAACTTATGGATGAAGCAACGTGGCATGCCTTTGATGACACCAAGGCCAAACATATTTGATAAAATGTAAGCCCTAAAGAGCAAGGAAGGATAAAAGAAATTGCAGGTTGCTCTAAAAGGGGTTACTTGTATTGAGGAGAGGTCAAAACAAAGGAAATTAGAGCACTGGAATTCCCACACTTTGAATTTACATACATAATAAACACGAGCACAGAACACAATTCCAAGGGTTTGCGGTATTATTTGCTTTTTGGAGTACTTTTTAGAGAGCTTTTTCCCCTTCCTTTTAGACTGGCAGATACTATAAGTATCTGAATGGAGGAGAGAAATACAAGGAAGGAATGGAATGGAATGGAATGGAATGGAATGGAATGGAATGGAATGGAATGGAATAGAATAGAATAGAATAGAATAGAATAGAATAGAATAGAATAGAATAGAATAGAATAGAATAGAATAGAATAACAGAGTTGGAAGGGACCTTGGAGGTCTTCTAGTCCAACCCCCTGCCCAGGCAGGAAACCCTACACCTCTTCAGACAAATGGTTATCCAACATCTTAAACATTTCCAGTGTTGGAGCATTCACAACTTCTGCAGGCAAGTTGTTCCATTTATTAATTGTTCTAACTGTCAGGAAATTTCTCCTTAGTTCTAAATTGCTTCTCTCCTTGATTAGTTTCCACCCATTGCTTCTTGTCCTGCCCTCAGATGGCTTTGGAGAATAGCTTGACTCCCTCTTTTTTGTGGCAACCCCAGAGATATTGGAACACTGCTATCATGTCTCCCCTAGTCCTTCTTTTCATTAAACTAGACATACCCAGTTCCAGCAACCGTTCTTCATATGTTTTAGCTTCCAGTCCCCTAATCATCTTTGTTGCTCTTCTCTGCACTCTTTCTAGAGTCTCCACATCTTTTTTACATCATGGCGACCAAAACTGAATGCAATATTCCAAGTGTGGCCTTACCAAGATATTATAAAGTGGTATTAATACTTCATGTGATCTTGATTCTATCCCTCTGTTTATCCAGCCCAGAACTGTGTTGGCTTTTTTGGCAACTGTTGCACACTGCTGGCTCATATCTAAATGGTTGTCCACTAGGGCTCCAAGATCCCTCTCACAGTTACTATTGAGCAAGGTACCACAAATACGGTACCTGTGCATTTTGTTTTTCTTCCCTAAATGTAGAATCTTGCTTCTTCAAGGAAGGAAGGAAGGAAGGAAGGAAGGAAGGAAGGAAGGAAGGAAGGAAGGAAGGAAGGAAGGATGTAAAAGACAATTCTACTTGCAAGGGGAAAAAAATCTCAATAAATTTCAATTTTCAATTGTAAAACAATTATTTGTGTAAATAAATCCTATATTAAAGAATTAAAATATTCCACTGTCTTTTTTTTTTCCTGGAGATTTTCCTCTGGTAGGCTGCCAAGCAAAGCACCAGTCTCTGGCATCATTTTAAGAGGATATAGGCAATTTAGAAAATATAAACAATTATGGGTAACTGCAACATTGCACCTTCTTAGAAGCTGTTTAACTGTGTAGATAAAATAAAATAATAAAAAAACCAAAACCAACAGCAGTTGCAAGCTGTTGTGGAAGACAGCAACCAGGAAAGCCTCGACAGCAAAGTTATGGAATTGTTTGTTGGTGTGACTCATTTGTTATACCTACAATGGCAGCAATTTTATGAACCAGGAAGCGTTTTCTGAAGAGTTCCCACAACAATCTTGCAACATTTCAAATATGCCCACTACCTGCAAAACATCTGTACCTACCATAGGTTGATCCAAAGCTGTGATCAAAGCAGGATTTTAAAATAGGTAGTTTCAATTCAAATCAAGCTACATATATTTATGTCTATTGTAAAAAATGTGAAATTGCTTTAGATCTGCCTGAAAAGAAGTTCAGTTGTCTCATTTGCATTTTGGCATCATCAAAAGTGAAGGTTTCATGATATCAGCCATTTTATTTTTAGGGGATTTTTTTCTTCAATCATTCTCAACCCTGAGCTGATAGGACTGCATTTTGTAGCTTTACTCAAAGCTCTCTTTCTTGGATTGTTACAATAAACTGTGATCTCATAGCATATATCTTATCTTTAATGCTAGCCTTGCATTAAAACCTTACCTTATGTTAAGTTTGTGTAGGGCTACCATGTCAATAAAGGGACGTGGTGGCTCGGTGGCTAGGATGCTGAGCTTGTCGATCGAAAGGCAGTTCAGCGGTTTGAATCCCTAATGCCACATAATGGGGTGAGCTCCTGTTACTTGTCCCAGCTTCTGCCAACCTAGCAGTTCGAAAACACATAAAAAATGCAAGTAGAAAAACAGGGACCACCTTTGGTGGGAAGGTAACAGTGTTCCATGTGCCTTTGGCGTTTAGTCATGCCGGCCACATGACCATGGAGACGTCTTCGGACAGCGCAGGCTCTTCGGCTTTGAAACAGAGATAAGCACCGCCCCCTAGAGTCGGGAACAACTAGCACATATGTGCGAGGGGAACCTTTACCTTACCATGTCAATGCTTGAGAAAATGTGGAGACAGTTTAAAGGCAGCAAAAGGTTTGAAGAAGTCTCAAAGTTTTAACAACTAAAGATGGGCTTGTAACAGCTGGAGGGCAGGGCGATACTATCTTCTACCTGCTGAAATGTTTTCTTCCTGATTACCACTGAATTGATCACCACAGTTAATTTGCTAATGGATTGAGATTTTGTTTATTACATAGAAAAACACTATACTTTCTGATATTCAATGGCTATCACTTTTTGAACTCAGAATATTTGTACTTATTTCTTTGGTGTGTGTATGCATTCATGTGTGCTTGTATGCACACACACATGCAATTTTTCCATACATTTTCTGTCTCATCTGCATTCCTTCACTCTGTTCATGGTATCTCCAAACATTTTGCTGCCTTCCAATCATTCAAAGACAAGATTATTGGAGGAGGCAGTAGGTACTCCTTGACCTATGACCACAATTGAGGCCAAAATTTCTGTTGTTAAGTGAGACATTTGTTAAGTGAGTGTTGACCCATTTTACGACCTTCTTTGCCACAGTTGTTAAGTGAATCACTGCATTTGATAAGTTTGCACCCTGGTTATTAAGTGAATCTGGTTTCCCCCTTGACTTTGCCTATCAGAAGGTCACAAAAGGTGATCGCATGACCTTGGGACACAGCAATGGTCATAAACATGAACCAGTTGCCAAGCATTTGAATTTTGATCACATGACCATGGGGATGCTGCAAAGATCATGACTGTGAAAAATGATCATAAGTCACATTTTTCAGTGCCGTTGTAACTTTGAACAGTCACTAAACAAACTGCTGTAATTCGAGGACTACCTGTATGTAGCTACTGAATGGTGAAGTTAGAGCGGATATTGTTTAAACCAGGGGCAAAGCACTGAAATCCTTCAGGTATATTCCAGGCTTGTTATTCTACTGTGATTGCAAAGGTGAATATTGGATACTTCTAAAGTTCTATTGTCCTTTAACCAATAATTATCAAATGTACTGTAATTTCTGGCAAGTCAGCCCAACTGAAAGAAAACTTCCCTCTAGGTTACCTGATTTTGAGTATATAAAAGGCTGATATCCTAATAAGCCTTGCTAATACATAAATCATATTAACACACTCGTCCTCCCAAGGAATAGTGGAAACAACAAACTAAATGCACTATTAATGAAGGAGAATATTTGTAGCTCAGGGTTGACACGAGAGATCCTTGGTGCTCTCTGAGCTTGCTTGTTTTCTTGCAGACGTTTTGAAGGGACATTATTATTATTATTATTATTATTATTATTATTATTATTATTATTATTATTATTAGAGTCAGTAGAGTGAGTAGAATTAGTTTGACTTGCTGTTTTACTTCTGTAAGAATTGCTTTGCTAAGAATTGGAATTGCCTCTGCCATTTGCTTCTACCAGTGATCTAACTTCTGGTATCTTGTTTTTTGTATACAGCTCTGTGCCTGGTGGATATCTCAAGAAACAGGGTATGTCATGGTTTGGCAGGGTTACACGGGGCAAAGACCTGTGTTGCTAAGCACCCAGCCCCTCTGTTACTAAGCACTCAACCCACCTGTTCCTTGCTGTACTGCCAAAGGAAGGCATGAGCCAGGGGGGCAGAATTGGGTACTAAACTGATGTCTCTAAAGGTATAAAAGGACATCATACCTTCCCCAATTGATGGCCTTTCACTGCATGTTTTTTGTCTGTATGTAGTGGTATGGTCTACCCAGCTCTTCTTTGTACAAATAAAAGCTGATATTTTTTCCAACCTCTTCTTGGGTCTCTCTCTTTGGCGTTCTGGTGACCCAAGTACATTTTGGGACCTTACAGTTTCATTATCCAACCTGGAAGAATTGCTCTTTTAGGAAACTGATTTCCTTAATTACATAATGTGCCAGCTACACATTTGGGAGCAGTAAACTTTCATCCTGACAGGGAGAAGGAAAATAACCAGTGGAGCATATAACAAATTTTCATTGAAAGCACTAAAAAAAAAAAAAAAATTAGGAATGCAATAAGCCCATATGTGCTAGCTATTTTTACTAGCTATCAGTTTGTCTTCTAACTTTTCTAATATTGGGCCATTAGAAAAGTTAGAAGACAAACTGATAGCTAGTAAAAATAGTGAATGAAATTCAAACAACAGAAACAGTGCCCAAGAAGTGAGAAGAAGCATATATCATCTTAATACAGAAGAATGGAATGACAGACTGAAAAATTTGTCTACTGAATATTGATTACAGAATATTTACTACTATACTGACTAAATGTATAAGGAAATGCATTCCTGGATTGACCCAAGGAGATCATACAGGCTATATTCCAGAGAGGAAGATATTAGACAACAGATTTATCATAAATCTCAGTGCCTTCCGCCGTGCCCTTAAAACTTTCTTTTTTTAGCAAGCCGGGCTGGCTTAACACTTTTAAATGTTTTTAATTGGTTTGTCATTGTCTTTTAATTATGGGGCCAAATTTATATATATCTTTTTAATAGTATTTTAATGTTTGTAGTCTTATGTTTTTATTTGGCTGTACACCGCCCTGAGTCCTCAGGGAGAAAAGGCGGTATATAAATTTGATATAAAATAAAATAAATAAAATAAATGCATCAGAATATATCCAGACTAAGACAAAGAAGGCAGCAGCAATATTTTTAGATGCAGAAAAAGCTTTTGACAACTTGGAATGGTTATTTTTTTCCCCAGAGGTTCTAAATAAAATGAATCCCAGAGAAGAATTTATAACCTAGGATAGAAGTTATATATCAACAATAAAAAGCAAATACTATAATGAATGGAACCTTTTCTACACATTTTTAATATGTATAGTTACAAGGCACGGATATCAATCCTCTTTCTCCTTTACTATTTGTAATTTCGAACTCCTAGCAAACAAATTCTGAAAAGATTAAATAAATAACTAGGATTATAAAGAGAATCTAAAATGAAGCATCAGGCAGATGATATGGTCAGTGAACTCTAGGTTAGTAAGAATTATTTATATGACTATATCCAAGGAAAGATGTACAGTGAAAAAGAACAGTTGCTAGTTGAGATCTACCTCAAAAGGAAAGGAAATTACATAATTGATTTTGGTCAATCTTGTTCAGAAGAGATTCTCTGGTTTGTTAAAAATTGTGTTTACCCATCTGGCCCATTTCTATAGTTAAGTTGGTTTCTGATTAATTTAGCAGTGCTCATCAGTGTCAGTGAACAGAAGGAAAAGGCAGGCTTTGTGGAGAAGATATAAAATGCCAATGGGAATTGCAGCAAGGACAGAAACAGCTTTGAAGTGGAACTACTCAGAAATAGAGGCAAAGGTTTTACAAATGGTATCAGTTTTGTAATTGCTGCCTCTAGAACATAAGCTAATGAAAAACAACTATTGCACCGTATATGCTTTCACAAACACCAGATTACTCAAAGGCTAAGAATGCTGCAGAAATACTGTGAAAAGGATGGTATTGGGGCTCACCATAGCTCTTCAATGAGTCCAGTGATACCAAATACAGTGTTTCTCAAGCTTGTGCAATACAACTCCCAGAACTCTTCAGTCAACATTGCCCTAAAGCAGGGGTCAGCAACCTGTGGCTCTGGAGTTGCATGTGGCTCTTTCACCCTTCTGTTACAGCTCCCTGTCACTCAAAATATGCGTCACAATAGCCAATGTGTGACACCTGCTGGCACACGATTTATTGAGTTTTTCAACCCCCGGTTGGCATCCTAGGATTTTCCTGGATAAATCCAAGAAAAGAAAAGTTTCAGAAGAAAACAGAATGTTTAATTTTTTTTTTTTAATTTGATTTATATGTCGCCCTTCTCCGGAGACTCAGGGCAGCTTACAATGCGTTAAGCAATAGCCTTCATACTTTTGTATATTTATATAGTCAGCTTATTGCCCCCACAGACTGGGTCCTCAATTTACCTACCTTAGAAAGGATGGAAGGCTGAGTCAACCTTGAGCCTGGTGAGATTCGAACTTACAGTAATTGCAGACAGCTGGTGTTAATCACAATGCTATCAGTCTGCTGAGCCACCAGGCCCTATGCTAAGGGCCATATGCTAAGTTTTGTGACCACTCAAGAAATAGTCAGGCACGGGAAGGGTTTTGTGGCTCCTGGTGTTTTCTTTTCTGTGGGAAACGTGTCCAAATGGCTCTTTGAGTGTTTAAGGTTGCAGACCCCTGCCCTAACGGATATAGTTAAGGCAGTGGAACAGGACTGTAGCGGCAAATATCCTTTCAGATTAGTCAATTTTGCAACCTAGAATTTGGATCGCATCCCAAACTTGCCTGGAAATATTAATGCTGGGTTAAGGGGCCACAACAACATACGAATAGCAATTTAGAATTACAGGTAGTCCTCAACTTACAACAGTTCATTTAGTGACTGTTCAAAATTACATAACTGAAAAAAGTGGCTTATGATTGTTTTTCACACTTATGACTGCTGCAGCATCCCCATGGTCACATGATTTACATTCAGATGCTTCATGATTGACTCACATTTATGACCACTGCTGTGTCCTTGGGTCATTTGATCCCCTTTTTTGACCTTCTGACAAGCAAAGTCAACAGGGAAACCCGATTCACTTAACAACGTTACTAAATTAACAGCTGCAATGGTTCACTTTAGCAACTGTGGCAAGAAAAGTCGTAAAACGGACTACAGCTCACTTAACAAATGTTTCACTTAACAACATACATTTTGGGTTCAATTGTGGTTGTAAGCCAAGGACTACCTGTACATTTGTCTCATTTCATTCATTATGAAAAGAAAAACACATCAAGCTGCAAGAAACCTACATTAGTCTCCCTGCAGCTTTCTTCAAATATAGAGTCCAACTGACAAATGTCTCTTTTGAAAGCTAAAGAGCTGTTACCAGTCCAAGGAATCAGACTTCCCCAACCTGGTGCCCACCCCTTGAAGTGTTGCACTATACTTCAGATTTTAAAATTTGCAGTCCCAGCAATATGATAAAGCAACATGCTTTATAGATGATTAATCTTCTGTACACGTTGTAGCATGCCCACCTTCTCCTAGCAGCGTTCTCCACACATGATGCAAATGTTCTCCAGAAGATCCATTGGCTCTTCCAGGCCAGAACACTGGAGAGACAAAAGGACAATGCTAGAAGAGAAGAAATCCATTGCCCTGGTCAGCAAATGCAATTCGATGCAATCCAGAGGAGGCATAATACCAGGATATTAGATTGCTTAATAATGGTGAAAACTGTTCTCTGTTTTGTAGGACATTCCTGACAGCCATTTCTACATCAACCAATTTTGCAATATTCCTGGCATTTCAATAACTCACAGCTATCTATAATTGCTGGCTGAAGCAAGGAAGTGCAGCTTTCTAACAAGTGACTACGTAAGACTGAGATGTCAAAATGTGCTCTAGAGCAGAGGTGCTTAAACTTTACCAGGCTGCAGAACCTGTTAGTTAAAAAAAATAAAAATCCCAGAACCTGTGATTCAAGATGTAAAGTTACAGTGACTGAAAATCAGCTCTGCTCAAGTGATTCCCCACCCACTTTGTTAGTCTTTCACAAAAACCACTGCAAGTTCCCACAGAATCCAGGGTGTGCCACAGCCTTGACTTCTGTCCCAGAACACACAGTGAGATGATCATGGTTGGGAATACAATATTATTCTACCTTCCTGTTGTCACCACTGGGGGCAAGGTTTAAGTGGCCATATTTACAAAGCAGGAAGGGTATTATAAAAAGATCTGGCTATAAACAAGGTAGCACCCATTCATTTATGACTGTGAAGATGTGCAAATTTTCAATCTTATCTTTTGAAGCATCTAGGCCCCATTAAGATTGCCACAAGCGTCAGCTGTTGTGGAGTTCACCTTTCCCCTGACATGCAGGGGAAATCCGGGTTTGCCCTGAGCTTTCTTTGCAGAGAAAAAAATATATCCCAGGATCCATTGTGAATTTAATTGCACATCCCATTAAACACACTGCCACAAGAGACAATTCTGTGCATCTTGAAATGAAGTTCCAATGCTGAAGAAAGACACAACTTCTTTGAAGAAAGACAGTGTAGGAAGAAATATCCTTCTGGGTTCAGTTCCAAGTGGGGAAAAAGACACTGGAAACATGGAGACTGCTTGGAAAGATGGTTTTATGGAGGACAGGATCACATGGTTTGAGTTCCTGGGCTGAGATGCTGCGAGTCCCCAGGTTTTATGCCCTCTCTGGCTTTGAACTTCCTGGGGCCCAGAAAGAGTATCCTGATTGGTTGTCAAACTCCCAGGAGGTGGGGGTCTTAGCTAGCCTTGCTGGCTGATGTAATCTTCCCAGGTGCCATGTGGTGAGTTTCTGTTGCTAGAGGGTCCTATTGTGTTGCAGATGATGGTCCATTGACAAAGATTGAGTTTCTGCCTCTGGCCCATTGACAAAGGGTGGGGGCAGGAAGATAGGAGCTGCTTCGTCTTTAAAACATGCTTCTCATTTCTCATCCAGGGAAACATAATATTCTGCCTTTTTATTATTTCCTAAAATATTTCATTCTTCTAGGAAAGGGGTGGGTGCTAACTTACTCCAACACTACCAGAACAACACCCCTTTGCTTCCTTCCCATTTAGGCTCAAAATATGCTAGGCCTTTTGCTTGCTGTGGTAATCATCCCAACTAGTTTAGAAGGTAACTTCCTAATAAAATTCTGAATGAAGCCACGACTGATATTTGTTTAGGATTTCAGCTGGACAATGCCAATTGCTTACTTGTGAGTAAGCAGCACACAGACAGTTCCTGTCTACGAATGTTTCCCTCCACAGAGGTGAATGAAACTTCCAAGTAGTAATCCTGCACAGGAGTAAAGCCCGATTCCCATTTACACACCAAAGCCACGTTGGTGAAGACACCTTAAACTCTTCTTTATCTTTCAGCACCCTTTGGGCTATTATTTTACTTGGAGAAAAGTCTCTCCCACCCACCCCCGGCCCCACCCTGGGAGGGATTGGAGGGACTGGAGGGACCCATTCTCCAAGAAACGTGCAACGGACTGGAGTGCGTCCCGAACAAGCCAGGTTGCAACGTTTGGCTTGCAATGTTTGGGAGGGTGGAAAGAAGCCTCCAGTTTCTGCAGAAGAGACAATTCGCCCTGCTGGAAGAAGAGGAGAAATTGTGGGTCCTTTTTTTGTGCTTTCAGGATGGTGGGGGCTCCGCTGGCATCCAAAAAAGGGTCTTCAGATTTGGGTCGGGAAGTGATCAGAATAAAAATGGGGGGCGGGGGGGGGGGACGGCGCGACGGGACACCAATTCTATACAAAATTAATTTGCGGCTTTGGGGGAAATCTGGAAATTGTAGGAAAAGGCGGGAAATAAAGGATTCAGGCAGAAGGGATTCCCCCCGGACAGAAGATTTGAGGTGGGGAGTTTCCTATGCCCCTATTTGCTTGGAAGTAAATCTCAGTATTTTTCCACAGTAAGTATTCCTGGGGATTAAGAGGAGTAATCCAATAGTTATTTCTTCCGAGTAAATACTCTGAAATACTGCCCGGTGCGCAGAAACTCTGCACGCCCTGCGTAGTCATTCAGGAACCGAGTTAAATAGGAATTTCCCACGGAGGTCTAAATGTGCGGGCTATTTATTCCCATTAAGTTTATTCCTTATTAAGTTCGGCCGATTTCATTAGAAATAAATTTTTAAGGCGCCTTGAAGGTATTTTTTTAAAGTCCGGCGGAATCAATTGCTTCAGCATGGGTCCAATTCAAATCACATTCGCACGTTACGGATTAGGAATTAATCGGAAAGCAAGATGTAAAAAAAATGTATGGGGAGTGAAACATGCCCTGAGCGTACAGTTATATAAAAAAAAAAGGGACTCTGCAAAACCTTTTTTTTTTTTTTTTTGTAAATATAGTACAAGATGGAAAGCATTGCTTCTAAAGAAAACTATTCAAGTGGGATCTGGAAGATTGAAAATCCAAAATAATGTGAAACTGGGTATAAACAAAAATAGAGAAATTAAAGTATGTAATTGAATTTGGGAAACCGTACCCCCCCCTCCGGTTTTTGTCTTACTAAAGGGAGCTACTTTAAGAAATCAGATTGGTAGAGGAATAATTTAATAAGGGGGAGTTTCTTGTGCTATTAAATATTATGTACACAAATACCCAAGCAGGTCATGTTAGTCATTTATGGCATAGTAAAATCTTAATCAAATGAATATCTTTTTTAAAAAAATCTGTTCCCCCTCTAGAGATTTTTTCCCTTTAATTTGCTATAGGCAGCCAAAGCAATTAAAAGAGCATAATTGAAAAAAAGAAGTGAGAGTTTGAGGATTAGAAAGAGAAAGGATCACAAGGACTTGTACCACTTTAGGGATAATCCAAAATTGAAAAAAAATGAATGTGTGTTGCCAGCATGTGAGATTAATTAATATTGAGAACCTAATTTGACCTTTCTAAAATATGAGATGGAATTAAAGAAGTCATTATTGTCACATTATTGTGACAATAATGACCGAAAGGGTCAAAATAATACTAAATGAAATTATTAATTTCTGATCAAAATGGGTTTCTACCCAGTAGGCATATAAGAAATAACACACGGATTATAATGAATACACTGGAATATTATGAGCCCCATTCAGAAAAACAAGTGGCACTACTTTTCGTAGATGCTCAAAAAGCCTTTGATAATTTAAATTGGAATTTCCTTATAAATCAATTAAATTTTTTGAATTTTGGGAGGAAATTTACGGGAATGATTAGGGCGATTTACTCCAACCAATCGGCAAAGATAATATTAAATGGGGAAACGACCGAGGATATTAGTATATCTAAAGGGGTGAGACAAGGATGTCCATTATCCCCCTTCTATTTATATTTACTGTTACAAATTAGGCAAAATCCAGGAATAAAAAGATTGAAAATTAGGCAGGAAGAATGCAAAGTACAAGTTTTTGTGGACAATGTGGCCTTTATTATAGAAGATCCTCTAGAAATGGGAACCATATTATTACAGGAAATTGAAGAATTCGGTGAAATGGCAGGACTCTAAATAAAGAAAGAAAAAACTAAAATACTAACTAAGAATCTTACTAACAGGCAAAATGAGGAACTGGAAGAGAACTTGGGGATCCAAATTGTCAAAAAAGTGAAATACCTGGGAATTTGGTTAACGGTGAAATGTTCTTCGATAAAAGAGGACAATTATGATAAATTGGTACAACAGATACAAAAAGGTTTAGATAATTGGGCAAAATTACAAATATCTTCAATTGGCAGAATCAGCACAATAAAAATGAATATATTACCCAAATTTTTGTATCTCTTCCAAACAGTACCAATAAAATTGGGGGGAAATTTCTTTGAACAATTAAACA
Organism: Arizona elegans; assembly: GCA_022577455.1. NCBI lineage: Eukaryota > Metazoa > Chordata > Lepidosauria > Squamata > Colubridae > Arizona > Arizona elegans. The sequence continues at coordinate 192,423,102 of JAKOOJ010000002.1, read as the reverse complement.
AAATAATAGCAACATTTATTTGGTTGGGGAAAAAAGCCTGAATAAAGCTCAAACTTCTACAAGATTCTAGAACCAAAGGAGGTTTTGGCTTCCCTGACTGGGATCTATACTATCAAGCGGCAGCCGTGACGTGGATTAAACATTGGATCCAACTGAACTATAAAAGTATTAACATTAGAGGGCCACAATCTCCAACTCGGCTGGCATGCATTTCTTTGGGAAGGGAAAAACAAAAACCACACATATTTTCAGAGACACTTAGTGAGAAATGCTTTGATAAACATCTGGGAAAAAAATAGGAAAAATCATTACATGAAAATCCCAATTTGGCTATCAACAATGGAGACGATGATTTACCCAAACATATTAGATTTAAATAAGGTGGTGAGGTATTTGGAATTATTAGATGAATGAGGAAATTTAAAATTGGACCTGGACCTAAAGAACAAAAGAATAAAGATTGATTGGTGGCCCTATCTCCAAATTAGAACAAGATATAAAAAAGATCTAAAACAATATGGCATTTATGGAGAACAATTGGAACTTGATAAAATTCCTAATACTATTAGGAACAGGGGAAAAATAATTACCAAAACTTTAAAATGGAAGAAGAAAATGTGAAGGAGACGATAAATTGGGCTAGGAATTTCAGATATAGTATTGAATTAGACCATTGGGATAAATTTTGAGAGAAAAAATATAAATTAACAATGTCAGCTGCCTATAAGGAAAACCTCTATAAAATGTTCTACCATTGGCATTTACCACCAACCAGATTAGCCAAAATGTTTTCAAACTGTTTACCCGAGTGCCGGAGATATGGCTATAAACACGGAACTTTCTACCACATGTGGTGGACTTGTCCCAAAGCAAGGAAGTATTGGCATAAGATAAGGAAATGTTTGGAAGAAATAACTGAACAAAAGATTGAATTGAAGCTGGAACTATTTCATTTGGGCATTCTAGATGGGAAAATGGGTAAAAAATTTCAATACATAATATTACATATATTAATGGCAACCAGAATCATCTTCGCGCAGAACTGGAAACAGATTGATATCCCTACAGAAGCGATGATAAGAAAAATTTATGAGTGTGCAGAAATGGATAGGCTGTTTATGGAATTGAAAGAGAGAGAAGAATCTGTACTACCAGGTTTGGAGTAGATGGTATACCTGCTTTGAGAATAGGAGTAAAATTAATGCGTAAGATGTATAAAGTAAAATATATAATGTATAAGAACGATATAATATTGATGATAATGTAATTATATGTGAGTAGATATTATTATAATTTAATCAATGGTATAATATAGGATAGTGAAGTATAGAAATAGTATTTATGTACTGTATTTTTCGGAGTATAAGACGCACCTTTTTCCCCCCCTAAAAGGGGATGAAAATTAGGTGCGTCTTATAAACCGAATGTAGCCCTGCCCACCCACTGGCCCCCACCCTTTGGCCTCTGCCTCCCAGCAGTTACCTCCCTGCAGCAAACAGCAAGAAAAAACTGCTCCTTTCAGTTTCAGCACAGCCTAATTAGCACAAGTTGATTGGATCTGCCTCCCACCTCTCAGCTGTTTTGCGGGGCCTCTGCTGCTTGCTGCAAGGAAGAAAATTGCTGGAGCAGATTTTTTTTCCCCTTGTGCTAATCAAGCTACGCTGAAAATGAAAGTAAAGCAGGCTGTTTGCTCTAAGGAGGCAAAATTGCTCAGAGGCAGAGGGAGATTTCTTTTTCTTCTTTTCCTAACCAAAAAGGCTAGGTGCGTCTTATAGTCAGGTACATCATATACTCCAAAAAATACGGTAAATATGAATGTTATGGATGATATTGATACTGATATGGAAAAGTTATAATGAGTGAAAATTTGTGTTTTGTGTTTTAAATGTTGAAAAAAATTAATAAATATATTTTAAAAAAATAAAGTGTAAGTCATGCTAGACAGTAAAAAAATTAGGAATTGGGCCTCCTTAAAAAAAAGATCAAATTCTTAATAATTAATCTTGATGACTTGCTGGCAAATCAGGACAAGTGATGTTATGCTTTTGAGCTTTTGTAGGAAAAGGAAAATAAATTTTACTTTCCCCGATTGCTGCTTCGGGTGGATGAGGAAGAGTTTTAATGTTACTGTACAGTACATAAATTATGCCTTGTAAAGTGTTTGCCCCTGAGGTTAAAATAGAAAGTGCACTTTTATAGCCAAGAACTTCATTTAGTTTGGAGGGTTGCCAAAGCAGGACAAAAAGCTGGGAGATACGATTTTATCGTTTAGCATTTCCTTTTAAAATCTCAAAAGGATTTAAAAAACCCCCGCCAAATACGGATCTGACCCAGGGTTAGAACCTAGATGGTAACAATAGCACTTAGATTTATATGCTGCTTCATAGTGCTTTACAGGCCTCTCTAAGCAGTTTACAGAGTCAGTATATTGCCCCAACAATCTGGGTCCTCATTTTACTGACCTTGGAAGGATGGAAGGCTTAGTCAACCTTGAACCCGTCAGGATTGAACTCCTGGTAGTGGGCAGAGTCAGCCTGCATTCTAACCATTGCGCCACCAGTGGGTTAGTGTTGAAAAATGGTCCAGCCCTAGTAAGCTATTTAATTTTTTTCTTACTGGTCCCTCTAAACTAAGTTTACCAAATATGGGGGACAGAATTGTGGACAATCACAAGATAGAAGTAAAGAGAAAACTATAACTCTTTTACCTGGTTTGCCTGGAGATTTGCAATTCAGATCTGGACAACCATTTAGATATGAGCCAGCAGTGTGCAGCAGCTGTCAAAAAAGCCAACACAGTTCTAGGCTGCATAAACAGAGGGATAGAATCAAGATCATGTGAAGTGTTAATACCACTTTATAATACCTTGGTAAGGCCACACTTGGAATACTGCATCCAGTTTTGGTTGCCACGATGTAAAAAAGATGTGGAGACTCTAGAAAGAGTGCAGAGAAGAGCAACAAAGATGATTAGGGGACTGGAGGCTAAAACATATGAAGAAGGGTTGCAGGAACTCGATATGTCTAGTTTGATGAAAAGAAGGACTAGGGGAGACATGATAGCAGTGTTTCAATATCTCAGGGGCTGCCACAAAGAAGAGGGAGTCAAGCAATTCTCCAAAGCACCTGAAAGCAGGACAAGAAGCAATGGGTGGAAACTAATCAAGGAGAGAAGCAACTTAGAACTAAGGAGAAATTTCCTGACAGTGAGAACAATTAATCAGTGGAACAACTTGCCTCCAGAAGTTGTAAATGCTCCAACAGTGGAAATTCTTAAGAAGATGTTGGATAACCATTTGTCTGAAGTGGTGTAGGGTTTCCTGCCTAAGCAGGGGGTTGGACTAGAAGACCTCCAAGATCCCATCCAACTCTGTTATTCTATTCAATTCTATATGTAATTACAGACATTTGGATGGCATTTTGGTTCATAATTTTCCTGTGATAATTAGTGTGGTCAGCAGCTCATTTATCTGAAGGTTATCTGCTTCTCTACTCTCTCACCTCTTGCTGTGTTCTTGACTTATTTTTTGCCTTCTTCTCAGGGTTGATTTGTGAGCAAAGCATTGCGTTACAGCCACTTAATTTAATTTTCTAAGAATTTTTTTCAGTGCTTATGGGATTCAAAGCCATCCATGCAAACAAGGAGAACATTAGAGGCTCCAGCTTCCCATTTATTTATTATTTTTATTCTGAAACGGAAACTAAAACTAAGTGGGGTAGGGAGAGTGGTACTGTACTTCTAGGAAAATATTATCTTCCCCTAAATCTTTCCTTTGTGGTTCTTCCAGTCCTCTTTTTCAAGACATCCAAGACCATAATGGATCGCCAGCAGGACACAGAATCTGATGAGCATTTCACTAAAATCAAAATGGAGGAAAGTGTCCAGAACAAAATTCAAAGGGAAAATGTATCCTTTGGGCAAGAGGGTAGCTGTAACTATCCAGAAAAGATCGAAGATGTCAATTCCATCTTGTTCAAGAAAGTGCTGGAAGAAGTTGATAAGTGGCCCCCATCATCTTCAGAAGAAGAGAAGAACCTCATTTTGCTGAAGACCGTGCATTTGAAAACAGAGAAAGATAATATCCAGGGGGCTTGTTTAACTGATCACCCAGTGATGCTGCACACTATGATGCGAAGAGAGGCAGGCTTCATCCACCCGTTGGCGAGAATGCCAGATAGCATAGACATTCAGGAGAACCCAGGGAAAGTCTTGGCAATAAGTTTGCCAGAAGACATTTATGTGTTCCATGAGATGGAAGTGATCAGCGGTCCAAAAGAAACACTAGGATTTCATGAGGAGAGATGGTCAATTGAGAAGGATCCAAATATTCCTGGGATTCAGGTAACTTTTGTTCTTGATTATTCATTACACTTAGATCTCGATTTATGACCATATGATAGCAACAAAGAGAATGTATGTAACTCAGGGTTGAAATGAGGGGGGAGGGGTGTCTGTCTGAACTTGGTTGTTTTCTTGCAGACGTTTCATTACCTAGGTATCAGTGCTAGTAAGGAGTGGGGTCTGCTCTCAGTTTATAGTTTCACAACATACGGACAGATTTAACCATAACTTCAATTGGGAAACTGTAACCATCCTAGACCAAGCCAAATCTAAAAATGCTAGGAAAATTGTTAGAAGCCTGGCACTCTTTTTTTTTTTTATAATTTGATTTATATGCCGCCCTTCTCCGGAGACTCAAGGTGGCTTACAATGCGTTAAGCAATAGCCTTCATACTTTTGTATATTTATACAAAGTCAGCTTATTGCCCCCACAAACTGAGTCCTCAATTTACCTACCTTAGGATGGAAGGTTGAGTCGACCTTGAGCCTGGCGAGAATTGAACTCGCAGTAATTGCAGGCAGCTGGATATTAAATGCTGCCTTAGGAGGCATTAGCCTCCTACGCCACTCAGGCTCCTCTCTGACAAATTACCATCAATAGACACATAGACATAAACAATTATCTATACCAGTGATGGCTAACCTTTTCCTGACAGAATGCCCAAAGTACAAGCACACGTGTGTGAATGCGCACACGTGCACTGAACCCCCAAAATGCAATGCCGTGTGGCCCCCCGCATGTGCCCCTCTGTGCATGTGTGGTGGCTCCACACACATACTCCGCCTCCCACACATGTGCGCACGGTCCCCCCGCACGCACTCCATCCCGTGTGCACGTGCCCCTGCACACGCCCCGCGGCAGAAACCCAATGAACAGCTGGCCGGCAGGCATGCGCACATGTGCAGCGGAGCCAAACTGAGGCAATGGCTCGCGTGCCCAGAGAGAGCGCTATGTGCCACCTATGGCACGCATGCCATAGGTTTGGCATCACAGATCTATATACTATACAAAAGAGACAATCAACAAGCCAAAACGGGAACAAAAAGACCAAAACACCTCCCCACCAGCAATAGCAGGCAAATGAGCATAGATTAACTCCAAGATTATCACCAGACCAACAATCAAGTAAACAATACCCCAGTCAAGGAACTGCCAAACAAGCCCAACCAAAAAACCTCTAAGACCAATCTCACCAACATTGACAGGGTAATCCATTAGAATATAAACTGGGAGCAAACCCTACTCCTTACTAGCACTGATGATATTACATAATTTAGTAATAAAACGTCTGCAAGAAAACACCCAAACTCGGAGAGCACCAAGGACCAGAATTGGGACCAGAATTTCTGTCAGGGATTCATACAGGAAGTATGCAGGGATTTATGTTTATCTTTGTTACAGTAGACACTATGCATCTGATTGAAGTTTACAAATGCATTAAACTTTAATGTATTAATCTGAAAAAAAATCTTACGATGGTCGTTCTGGCAAATTGCAGATCTGAGTATCTGAGCTTTTTTTTTTTTTTATTTGATTTATATGCCGCCCTTCTCCGGAGACTCAGGGCAGCTTACAATGCGTTAAGCAATAGCCTTCATACTTTTGTATTTTTATACAAAGTCAGCTTATTGCCCCCACAACTGGGTCCTCATTTAACCTACCTTAGAAAGGATGGAAGGCTGAGTCAATTTTGAGCCTGGTAAGATTCGAACCTGCAGTAATTGCAGGCAGCTGTGTCGTTAAGGTGCAAAGAATGGGGTAATATGTTGGGTTTTGCTATGCAGTATGCTATGCAGTATATGCAGTAGGGTGATATAAATAAAACAATTTGCATAAAGAAACTAACTTGAGCAACAATACAGATCTGAAGGGGAAAAGGAAATTCAGTGCACACAAGGATATTCACAGGGCACCCATCAGCAAGTCTTTACAGGAGCTGCTCCTGTTCCAGAAATCTTGGGGTTCTGTCCCAAGAAAAGGCAGATTTGATTTAAGGAGGAGATGCCAACAAGCATAATGTGAGCCCTGTTGGGAGCTCCAGAAACCAGTTTCCCTTCTGAATCAGATCACTGCACAGCCCTTGACATAGATGTCCAGTGAACTCAGCATGAGGATTCTTAATCTAAATTGCTCTGACATTTTCGTAAAAGAGCATGAAGTCTATAAATCTAAGGCCGGTATCTTGCAAGCAGTGGAACAGATGTGAAATGTTTCTGGAAGTGATGCCACCCACCAGCAGACAGACACTCCTTTTCTGCATTCCTGATGGCACAAATAAGGTTGAAGAATTATTGCAAAGGCTTTGTCTCCTGATTGCAGCAAGGAATAAACATCTTCAGCAGTAGAAAATTCAGTGGAGATACTTTCAGATCTAAATAAGTTTCTGTTTATACTACACAGTCACCAGGTATTCATCAAAAGATCCAATATCCACATCTGCTAAAAATTTCCATGGCTGAAACAACTCAACCAAATATATACATTTTAAAATACATCACCAAAACAGAACTGAGTCCTGTGAAAACTTCGGGGGAGGAGTAGATGACCAATGGGATATATGTGAGGGGTCTATGAAAATTCGCCACAGCCAACTCGCTGCAGGAGAAGAGTTACATTTAATATCAAAGAAATGGTGGAATAGAATCATTAAAGGATACAAAAGGAGGGACAGAATGAAATGGGAATGGCAAAAATTAAATTAATTTTTATTTATTTTAAATAATTAAATAGAATTGTTAAATTGTCCCGCAATGCGTTGCCTGCGGTGAGTTTGACGCGGCGCGTTGACCACAGCGAGTTGGCTGTGGCAAGTTGTTCCCATTTGGGAGAACATTATTAGTGGGGGAACACCCAGCTTCTGTTTTTGAATGCAAGGCATACTTTAAGATCAGGCTTTGCCCATTGGAAATACACCGTACAAAGATTTTTACAATACTCTACAGGCAAAAACATAGTAAATTGTGGTCATGTGACCTCAAGGTGCTGCAAATTGTCATAATGGTTATACCGAGAATCCAAAATGTGACCATATCACTGTGGGGCAGATAATCAAAATTTCAAAACCAGATCATAAATTCCTTTTGGGGGGAGGTCTGTTTTAACTTTGAATGGTTGAGTCATAAGTTGAGTCGTAAGTAATAACAAGAAAGAGACGAGATTCATCTTCTATTTATTGTGTGTGTAGCTTTTTTCTTCCTTTCTCTCTTTTTATTATTGTTTTCTCTCTTCTTCCCTTTGTTGTGTTTTATTAAACAAATAAGGCAAAAAAGAATATCATTGCAATAACTTCTTTTTTTTTTTTTTGAATTTTAAAATACAAACTTTATTGAATTTAAAAATATTGGCAAGAAAAAAAAGAGAAAATATACAAATTTTCTCACTCATAAAATTGCAATAACTTCTAAAGGATATGGTATAAGAAATTATTTTTCTGGTTGTGGATGCTGCCCCCCCCCCTGAAATCGGATTGGCTTCATGCACATATATTGTATATATTTCTTCTTTAAACACAGGTTGATAGAGATGGAAGCAGGGACCCGCAGCTCCTCGTAGCTGGAGAGGGAAGGATTATCCCTCTTCCTGACTCTGACGCAGCGGATATTCCAAATGGAGCCACGCTGTTGCACAATTCTGAAAATAAAGCCCAGAGCAAGGACAGCGTATCCCAACCTCCTGTTGCAATAAGCCGTGACGTTTCTTCAGAGATCCAGGAGGACATAGTCCAGCAAGGGAAAGGTATAAAATCACTTGCACAGTTTTATTTTTAGATACCTATGGCTGTAAAGGGAAGGACTTCCAGTTCCTTGAAGAACACTGACATCAGCAGCAGGCTCTAAGCTTTTATTAGGAAAGTAGGTGGACTTTCACTCCAATCAGCAGAGAAGTTCTTAACAATGTTTGCTTCTCCTCCTCCTCCTCCTCCTTAACTTGTCGCCTTTTAATTCATCTACCCATACAGGTAGTCCTCGACTTACGACAGTTTCATTTAGTGACCATTCAAAGTGATAACGGCACCGAAGAAAGAGACTCATGACTGTTTTTCACACTTACGACCATTGCAGCGTCCCCATGGACACGTGATCAAAATTCAGCCACTTAGCAACTGGTTCATATTTATGACCGTTGCTTCTGCCCCAAGGTCATGTGATTCCCCCTTTTGCGATCTTCTGATCGGCAAAGTCAATGAGGAAGCCAGATTCAGCCAACAACCATGTCACTGATTTAACCAAATGCAATGATTCACTTAACAACGGTGGCAAGAAAAGTCGTAAAATGGGGCAAACTTGCTTGATGAAATGTTTCACCTAGCAACATCAATTTTGGGCTCAATTGTGGTCGTAATTCGAGGACTACTTGTAATTATCTATGTGTAGGTAACTCAACCTGAACTCATGTTTTTACTGTTAAGAGTGTTCATAACATGGTCAATTGACTACTCAATAATACTATAGAAATATGAATTATTGGAGCAGACATGTAGGAAAATCCATACTATAGAATACTTTCTCTTATTTGTTACCTATTGAAGTCATAAGAAACCCAAACAATGAACAACCTTTCGGTATTGTATTAGGTTTATTGCCTTGAATAAGAAGTCTTGACCTATCTACTTAGCGTAGGGATCTCCTCTAGGGCAGTTCTCATTATTCTTCCCCAAACCTTGATATTTGCTAATAATTGGTTATGTAGGTGTGCCACCCTTCCTCTAAGGAGCAAAAGCCAGGATATAAAGTTTCATTTCTTCCTTTCTTTTATTTTTATTTTAGGTTTCTTTTTTTTTAGCTTGCCTTTATTATTTTTATAAATAATTTCAAGGTGGTGAACGTATCTAATGCTTCTTCCTCCTGCTATTTTCCCCACAACCACAATCCTGTGAAGTGAAATGAGCTGAAAAAAAGGGACTGCTCCAAAGTCACCCAGCTGGCTTTCATGCCTAAGAAGAGACTAGAACTCACCGTCTCCTGGGGATTGGCCCAAAGTCACCCACCCACCCAGCCGGCTTTCATGCCTAAGGCGTGACTAGAATTCACAGTCTTCTGGGGATTGGCCGAAAGTCGCCCAATTGGCTTTCGTGCCTAAAGCAGGACTAGAACTCCCAGTCTCCTGATTTTCAGTCCTATGCCTTAGACCAAGGGTGTCAAACTCAATTTCATTGAGGGCTGCATCAGGGTTGTGTTTGACCTTGGGGGGCTGGAATGGGCATGGCCGGGGTGGGCATGGCCAGCTCAACGTCACTTGTGTCGGGGGGGCCTCTGGTGACCCGAGCGCTCTGCCAGCGAAAACAGGCTCCCAAGCTCCGTTTTCAGCTGCAACAGCCTCCTGCAACCCTCTGCCAGTGAAAACAGAGCTCAGGAGCCCTCCCGAGCTCCGTTTTCGCTGTCAGAGGCACCACGGGCCAATCCTTCACTGTTTTCAGGGCAGCCCCGCTGGCCAGATCAAACCTTGAGTTTGACAACCCTGCCTTAGATAGAACTAGCTCTCTTCCTCTCCTCTTGCAATTGTTCTATGATGTAGATAAGACTGGGAATCTTTCTTCATCACAGTAGTACAGATATAGCCATAGAGATCTTTTCTCTGGCATGTTCTCACAATACTGCTTATAATTTATCCCTTGCCCACAAGACTTGGGACAAACTCAAGTCTCTTTAACTGTTCAGGCTTACAGTATTTTTCTTCTTCCTTCTTCCAAGGCAGCCTCAAATTTTATAAAATATCTTTAATTTGTCACCAATTCACTTGCAAGGAAGTACTAGCCCTAGAACCATGATGGCAAACCTATGGCACACGTGCTATAGGCGGCATGCGTAGCCATATCGGTGGGCACACGAGCTCAGCAAATGGGCCATTTTCGGCCTCCGGGGGGCGGCGTTTCTCCCCTCCCCAGACTCCTAGAAAGGCTCTGGAGCCTGGGGAGAGAGAAAAACGGGCCCACCGGGCCATCATGTGCTGGGAGCAGAGGGGGGTCACACGGGGTGGGGCACATAGAAGTATGAGTATGGGCACGTGCATGCGCGCCCCCCCTCCCACCCCCCACTCCTGGCACGTGATGGCAAAAAGGTTAGCCATCACTGCCCTAAAACAATGTTTCTCAACCTTAGCAATTTTTAGATGTCCGGACTTCAACTCCCAGCTGAGTGAGGAATTCCGGGAGTTGAAGTCTACACATTTTAACCTTGCCAAAGTTGAGAAACACTGCCCTGGAATAACTTGGGACAGGCAGGAAAGGTAAGATAAGGTTCAGTAATGAGACAGCATTTTTCTTGCCAGAATAGTGTATTGCCAATTCAAGGATTGGTGGACAGCACAGGTCAACGGTGGTGGTGATGGGGATTAGATGCTTTTATGTCAAAATCAGATGCTAAATAGAAATATGAATTTGGATCTCCCCAGTTCCAACTCTGGTATTCAGATCTGTGCAGAATCAAGAGGTTGTTTAACTTGGTGCTAAACAGGCCAAAGGTGTAAGCAGGTAAGTATTAAAAATGAATGAAGTCACTTTATGAGTTTTGTTCTACCTCAGTAAAGTATAGACAAATAAAGGAGAAAATGGATGCAGAATTATTTTAAGTACAACAGGTTTAAAGAGAAGGCATGCTGCAGAAATAGTTGATTTGAAAAATGAATGAAAAAATACTGAAGACATAAAATTATAGAGAGATTTTCAGTGATTACTTACTGCGTCGGCAGATGTCAGTGTTTTTTACCACACTCATACCTGAATTGTTATTTTGAAGTACTTTTAAAGGGCTCCGACATGCATAAGTAACACATGTAAGTAATTCAGTTTTACAAGCAAAAAATCTAGCATCACTTAGAACATTTAACAAAGAGTTGTTAAGGAATGCAGCTGTGAAACAGTTTACCTTTCAGATACAACACACAACATCACTAAATCCAGGAACATCTGTGGGGGATTCAGAAAGTCAAGATGGTGCTTGTCTTAATAAGATGAAAATCCGTCTAAAATTTAATCCATCTGCCTTTGACTTGTCATAACAATTTATATAGCCATCCATCTTGCAATTTTGAGTAATGCGAACTGCTCACAAATACGCAATGTAAGAAGGCAAGGATTATATTTATGGAATTATTTACTTATGATAAATCTGTGTAGGCCAACTTTGTGGGTAAAGGATTGTCACAGTTCTCCCAAGGCTTCTTAAACAATAGAAGCAAATGAAATAAAAACCGGTGACAATCAAAGGAACATTTCCTTACTAGCAAATATTGCAATGCCGTATCAACAATTTCATGAAAATCCAGTCAAAATGAATGTCTAATTGACCAAGCCTATTTCATACTAGTGGTTTGGGTTTTTTTTTTTTTTAAAAAAGTACATTTTATTGAAACATTTAACATTCTTAAAAGGTAATACAAACTGAAATAAAGAGAGAAGAGAGTAGAAAAGAATTACAAAGTTTGAAAAGAAAAGGAAAGAAAAAGATACAGGAAGAAAGATATTTACTAAATGAATCCCAATCTTCCATGCAAGAATTGCAAGCAAATGTAATACAGGAAATCCTTGACTTACGACCAGTCGCTTAGCAAGTGGTCAAAGTTACATTGGGTCCCTCAAAAGGTGTTTTAAGACCCGCTTCAGACGTTCTGATGGTCACGTGACCACATTTCAAGCACTCAGCGACCAGCCTGCATTTACAGCCATTTACTGCGTCCTGGGGTCACATGACCATGATTTTACAATTTTTGTCTAAAAAGAGCATGTTTTTGCCAGTTTTTCCCCAAAATGCTTCATAATGAACAATGGGTTTCCTTAACAACTGTGGATTCATTTATTGACCATGGTGATTTGCTTAATGACTGCTGCAAAGTAGGTTATAAAATCAGGTATGTGATACTTACAGTCATTACAACTTACAACCACAATGGGCTGGCTTCATTATAGTCATAAGTCAAGGATGCCCTGCATTTCCCCACCCCATATTAATTGTGTTGATAAACATCCCTTCTTGTGCAATCTCTGACAAGTTCATTAGACATAGTACAAAAGATGCTTTTATTGGTTTAATCTCACTTTAGGAGCATTAGAAGATATAATTCATATTTTTTCAAATTGATTTGCTATTGATTTGCTGGGAAGCATATCATTCGCTCAAAAACAGATATGTAAACAGCGCTTCCTCCTGAAACGTGTAAAATTCTGTCAGAGGCAGTCCTTTAATATGCCCGACCCAGACTTTTTAAGCTTTTAAGCTTATCCCAGTACTCAGAAGAGCTCCAGCAACCAAAAAAAGATGTTGAAACTCTAGAAAGAGTGCAGAGAAGAGCAACAAAGAGGATTAGGGGACTGGAGGCTAAAACATATGAAGAACGATTGCAGGAACTGGATATGTCTAGTTTGATGAAAAGAAGGACTAGAGGAGACATGATAGCAGTGTTCCAATATCTCAGGGGCTGCCACAAAGAAGAGGGAGTCAAGCTATTCTCCAAAGCACCTGAGGGCAGGACAAGAAGCAATGGGTGGAAACTAATCAAGAAGAGAAGCAACCTAGAACTAAAGAGAAGTTTCCTGACAGTTAGAACAATTAATCAGTGGAACAACTTTTTATTTTATTATTTATTAAATTTGTATACCGCCCTACTCCCGAAGGACTCAGAAGTTGTGATTGCTCCAACACTGGAAGTTTTTAAGAAGATGTTGGTAACCATTTGTCTGAAGTGGTGTAGGGTTTCCTCTCCTGCCTAAGCAGGGGGTTGGGCTAGAAGATTTCCAAGGTCCCTTCCAACTCTGTTATTCTATTCTAACCAGGCTGGTCGCTGTAGTGCATTACACTGATTGCCTACACCTAAGTCAGAAAAAGATCTGTAAAATTTGATGCTGCTCCAAGATTTCTGCAACCTTGAGCCTTGATGGTACAGTAGTTTAATGCACCCTGTTATTAACACAGCTGCCTGCAATTTCTGCTGGTTCGAATCTCTCCAAGGCTCAAGGTTGACTCAGCCTTCCATCCTTTCTAAGGTAGGTGAAATGAGGACCCAGTTTGTGGGGGCAATAAGCTGACTTTGTATAAATATACAAAAAGGATGAAGGCTATTGCTTAACACATTGTAAGCCGCCCTGAGTCTCCGGAGAAGGGCGGCATATAAATCAAATTAAAAAAAAAAAAAAAAAACCTAGATAAACCGAAAATGGCCAGTGGTGCATTTGAATTACCTTTTTTGCCATCTTAAATTGCAAAAACATGAAATAAGGGTTCAGGGGGGAAAATCCATCTGGTCCAGCAGTTTGTCACAAGTCAAAAAGCAAAAGCTAATATTGCAGTCTGATGGATGATAATAGCTGGAATTTAAGGTGATTTTTTTTCTCCAAGAAATCTGTCTAGTCTTCTTTAGAAACCATCTAGTCTTCTTTCAAAACTGTCTAAAAGGATAACGCTAGTCACATCTCATGACTGGGCTATATAGAATATCTCAACCCTTCTAACATGGTGTTGTCAGATGGCATGGATCTGCACTTGTGGAATCACCATTTGGTCAGGGTATGGTGAATCTGGGAGGGCAGTCCCAAAATACCTGGGGAAGATAGCAGGTGGGGTCCAGCTGCAAGGGTTGAGGGTAGGTGGCACTATTTTGTACTGGTTCTCCTTCCTTCATGGCCAGTTCGAGTTGGTGTTGATCAGGAGTCTCTCTCTCTCGGCCCCTACATTGTGGGGGCCACATAATTCAGTACTTTCTGCTTGTTGAAGCATGACTGACTGAGGAATTTGGGGCATTGAAGTCCACAGGTCAAAATTGGGTCCCTTCTCTAGAACATCATTTTTCCTAAAGTCAGATTAGCTCCAAACCGATTGGCCTTTTGGAAGAGTCTGAAGACATGACATTATCATTTGTCTGGGTCTTGAGGCCACCTGGATCTGAGAATTTACATTTTTAGTTCGCTAACATGGATACGGAACCTGCAAAGTAGCAGTATTGCTAGAAATATTGAATATGGTTTCCCACATATTGGGTTTTTTCTTCTTTTTTTTCATTTATTATTGATCTTTATTATTTTATTCTATTGTCTTGTGTTTTTAACTGTATACATAGCTCAGAGTCATAGTGAGATAGGCAGCTATGCAAATTTACCAAATACGTAAATAAATGTTCCCATCTGGGTGTGACAAGCATTAGTGTTTTACTTTAAGGAGAGGTGGCTTTTGATGATTTATTTAACCTAGCCAGCAACTTTCTTTCAGGAAGCATTCAGCAACACTGCAATCTGTGTCTGTTCACCACATTCAGTCTGTCTGGCCTTAAACGCCACATGAAGAAACATTCCCACGAAAAGCCACACCAGTGTCACATCTGTCTTAAAGCTTTCCGTACGCTTTCTCTGTTGCGCAACCACATGAACACCCATACAGGTATGTCTGCCTTCCAGGTAAATGGAACCCCTCACTGGAACATATCTTTAGAGTTCAACTGTTTTTATGATTAATCTTAGGAATATCAATCTCACGTAAAATAGTTCATCTCTTAGATTTCTGTTTGGGAATAGTTTGCAAGGGCTGGTTTTTTAAAATCAATTGATGAGTATATAGAAAGCTACAATTTTTGCCTGCTTTGATTTTGTTGTTAGTTGCGAAGTTGTGTCCAACCCATTGCTACCCCATGGACAACGTTCCTCCAGGCCTTCCTGCCCTCTATCATCCTCTGGAGTCCATTTAAGCTCATGCCTACTGCTTCAGTGACTCAACCCAGCCACCTCATTCTCTGTCGTCCCATTCTTCTTTTGCCCTCAATCTTTCCCAGCATTACGCTCTTCTCCAGTGAGTCCTTCCTTCTCATTAGGTGGCCAAAGTATTTAGTTTAGTTTAGTTTAGTTTAGTTTATTTGATTTGTATACCGCCCTACTCCCGAAGGACTCAGGGCGGTGAACAGCCAACAATAAAATACATAGATACAAAAAATTTAAAAACCAGATAAAATCAAATTAAATCATTTTGGCCCAGACAGATTAAAACACCCCAATAATTTAAAAACAGATTAAAATTTACATATTTAAAAAGGGAAGAGATTAGGCCAAGCCCGCCTGATGGAATAAAAAGGTCTTCACAGCACGGCGGAAGGAGCACAGATCCGGGATCCTCCGTATCTCCGGGGGGAGCTCATTCCAGATGGTAGGTGCCCCCACAGAGAAGGCTCTCCCCCTAGGGGCCGCCAGTCGACACTGTTTGGCTGACGGCACCCGGAGGAGTCCCTCTCTATGAGAGCGTACTGGCCGGTGGGAGGCTATTGGTGGTAGTAGGCGGTCCCGTAGATAACCAGGTCCTAAGCCATGGAGCGCTTTAAAGGTGATAACCAAAACCTTGAAGCGCACCCAGAAGACCACCGGGAGCCAGTGCAGCTCGCGCAGGAGAGGTGTTACATGGGAGCGCCATGTCGCTCCCATTACCACCCGCGCGGCTGCACTCTGCGCCAGTTGGAGCCTCCGGGTGCTCTCAAGGGGAGCCCCATGTAGAGAGTATTACAGTAGTCCAGGCGGGAAGTGACGAGGGCATGAGTGACCGTGCGTAACGAGTCCCGATCCAGAAAGGGACGCAACTGGCGAATCAGGCGAACCTGATGAAAAATCCTCCCGGTCACGGCCGTCAAGTGCTCTTCTAAAGACAGCCGTGAATCCAGGAGGACGCCCAAGTTGCGAGCCCTCTCCATGGGGGCCAATGATTCGCCCCCAATAGTCAGTGATGGCGTCAACTGACTATATCGGGACGTCGGAAACCACAGCCACTCGGTCTTGGATGGGTTGAGCCTGAGCCTGTTCCTCCCCATCCAGATCCATACGGCCTCCAGGCACCGGGACATCACTTCAAGGACATCGTTGGGGTGATCCGGGGTGGAGATGTACAGCTGGGTGTCATCAGCGTACTGATGGTACTCCACCCCGAAACCACGGATGATCTCGCCCAGCGGCTTCACATAAATGTTGAACAGGAGAGGCGAGAGGACCGACCCTTGCGGCACCCCACATATGAGGGGCCTCGGGGTCGACCTCTGTCCCCCTGTCAACACAGACTGCGACCGGTCAGAGAGAAAGGAGGAGAACCACCGCAACACAGTGCCTCCCACCCCTAACTCTTCCAACCGGTGCAGCATGATACCATGGTCGATGGTATCAAAAGCCTCTGAGAGGTCTAACAGGACCAGGACAGAGGAGCACCCCCTGTCCCGAGCCCTCCAGAGATCATCAACCAACGTGACCAATGCCGTTTCCGTGCTGTACCCGGGCCTGAAGCCCGACTGGAACGGATCCAGATACGTCGTTTCATCCAGGTGCTGGGGGAGCTGTTGCGCAACCACATTCTCAACAACCTTTGCAACAAAACGAAGGTTGGAGACCGGACGATAATTTACCAACATTGCCGGGTCCAGGGAAGGCTTCTTGAGGATAGGCCTCACCACCGCCTCTTTCAAGGCGGCAGGAAAGACACCCTCACCCAACGAAGCATTTATAACCCCCTGGAACCAGCCTCGTGTCACCTCCCGAGAAGCTAGCACTAACCAGGAGGGACACGGGTCCAATAAACAAGTGGTCGCGTTCAGTCTACCCAGAATCCTGTCCACGTCCTCAGGGGTCACAGGATCAAACTCATCCCAGATAACATTCTCAAGACCTGCCCCAGTCCCTCCCCCTGAGACTACCCAGTCGGAGTCCAGATCTTCCCGAATCTGAGTGATTTTGTCATACAGATATTGAACAAAATCCTCGGCTCTACCCTCCAAGGGGTCCTCCCGCGCTTCCTGGTGGAGCAGGGAGCGGGTCACCCTAAACAGGGCGGCCGGGCGATTATCTGATGACGCAATAAGACCAACAAAATAGCTACATTTCACTGCTTTTATCGCCACTAGGTAATTCCTAATATGAGACCTTACCGGTGTCCGGTCAGATTCAGAAAGAATGGCCCTCCAACTACTCTCTAGGTGTCTTTTCCGGCGCTTCAACTCCCTCAGCTCCCCAGTGAACCAAGGAGCTAAATGAGATCGGCGCCGGGTCAGAGGCCGCAAAGGCACGACCCGGTCCAGAGCTCCAGCGGCCGCCCTATCCCAGGCGGCCACTAGGTCTCCAGTCAAGGCATGTGCCAGAGCCTCAGGGAATGGCCCAAGCTCCATCTGGAACCTATCAGGTTCCATCAGGCGCCTGGGGCAGAATCATCTTACCGGCTCCGCCTCCCTGCGGCGGGGTGTAGCAGTTCGAAGGTCGAGACGAAGGAGAGAGTGATCAGACCATGACAAGGGCTCGGTGACTATATCCCCTATCTCAAGATCACTCAACCACTGTCCAGAGACAAAAACCAGATCTAGCGTGTTTCCCCCCGTGTGGGTAGGGCCATGAATTAACTGGGTCAGGTCCATGGCTGTCATGGAAGCCATGAACTCCCAAGCCACCTCAGATGCCTCACCGACGGACGGCAAGTTGAAATCCCCCATGACCATAAGCCTAGGGGTCCCAACCGCCACCGTGGCAATGACACTGAGTAGCTCGGGCAGGCTGCTGCCACATGCCAGGGAGCCAGGTACGTGATCAGCAAACCCATCTGAACCCCGTGACCCCATTTCACAAGAAGGGATTCACAGCCGGCTGTCTGAGGGACAGTGGCCTCCCTCGGTCTCAGACTTTCGTTAATAATAACCGCTACACCCTGCCCCTACCCTGCAACCTCGGCTGATGGAATGCACGGAAACCTGGTGGGCACATTTCAACGAGAGGGACCCCTCCCCCTCTTGGCCCAACCAGGTTTCCGTAATACCTGCCAGGTCCGCTCCCCCCTCCTGAACAAGATCACAAATGAGGGGGGCTTTATTTACTACAGACCTGACATTGCATAACATCAGACGGAGGCCAGGGCCCTGAGGATCTGTGCCACCTGGAGTGGAGCTTTGGGGGCCGGAGCGCACCACCGCTCGAAGACAGCGGGGGCGCGCTCCCCTAACGCGATATTGCCCCCTGCTCCCGCCATATCTACCCCTCCCACCCACAGTACTGATGGTAAAAACCTTATCTGGATGAACTTAGGCCCCCTCTTGACCCCGGGCCCCCCACCCCCGTGCCGTGCTCCCCAGCCATACCTGGCCCTCCCCTTAGTGGGTTATCCCCCATACCCACGGCCTTACTTCTGATCCAACCCTCCCCCCCCGGAACCCCTTAAGACATTCGTTAAAACTTTATATAAAAAACCCCTCAACCCCCTCTTCGCAACATGCCACCTCTCTGGGTTCCAAAGCCCTTCATCGAGGTAGGCCTTCGATAACGTGGAAGGCCAGGCTTGCGAGAGGGGGGAGTCTCGCAAGGCAAAGAGCTCAGCCGGTGAATACATTCCTGCAAGTCCGCCTGGGGAAATGGAATAAGGCTAAGGATTCAATGATGGTACATTTAAAGGTCCAGGAGAGACAGTTCACCATTTTGGCACGGATCAAAACCGGGACTCCACTGTCCTCTCACAGCAGTGGATTTGAGTTTCATCTTCAGGATCTGGCCTTCTAAAGAGCAGTCAGGGTTGATCTCCTCTAGGACTGATCGGTTTGATCGCCTTGCAATCTCTGCCTTGATTAGCCAAGCCCAAAATTATGGTCTCTAAAGAACTAGTACATCCAGACAAAGTTCTTCACCAACTTTCTTAGTACAGGGTTTGCGACTTTGAGATAGGCCAAGGATTCTCATTAGGCAGAGTCAGCAGGGTAGTTTCATTTAAAAACTATTTATGTACATACCCATGTATTCTTATTCCCTTTCAGGGTAAATAGCATAACGCAAAGTGCAGAAAACGAAAAAGAGTTAAGAAGTGATAAGCAAAAAAATAAAAAAAGATTAAGAGGAAGGATAAAAAAGGAAAGGAAATACACCTAAATCTATTTCATATCAACAGCATATTTATTATCATTATTATTATTAATAATAATAATAATAATAATAATAATAATAATAATAATAATAATATTGATATTTGCAGGCTAGCATTCCTTTTGTCCTCGACTTACAAAAGTTCATTTAGTGACAGTTCGAAGTTACAACTTTTTATTTTTCACACTTAGGACTTTCGGTCATCCTCATGGTCACATGATCAAAATTCAGATGCTTGGCAACTGTCTCATATTTATGACGGTTGCAGTGTTCACCTGCTGACAAGCAAAGTCCACGGGAAAGCCAGATTCACTTAACAGCTGTGTTATTAACAACTGCAGTGATTCTGTGACAATGAGGTTGTAAAATGAGGCAAAATTCACTTAACAAATGTCTTGCTTAGCAACAAAAATTTTGGGCTCAATTGTGGTTGTAAGTCAAGGACTACCTGGAGAAGCCCTTTAAATGTGCCATCTATGGTTACTGCCAGTGTGGAGACAAGAAGGATTATTTTCTGAAGAATCATTTTGCAAAGGCCTCCCTTGACTGAGTAGAGAAAGATGAGGTTACCTTTGAAAGAGGCACTGCCATTCATGGTATGTGCATTTTTAGTTAGAAGAATAGTTGGTAGGGAATTTAGAAGTAAAAATAAGTAAAATTCTCCCTAGCATAGCTGGCTGAGGAATTCTGGGAGTTGCAGTCCATACATCTTAAAAGTTGCCAAGGTTGAGAAACACTGGTATAACACATCTGTCTGTTAAATTGAAATTTTACTCTACCTTGAGCTTTGAAATGTGAATTTTTGATCTATATTCTTGTCCATGAATCCATTGCAATTCATTCAGGTTCCAAGCCAATAACATGACACAATTTGTATGTTAAAATGCATGTTCACACCCCCAAACAACCCCACCACAAGAATTCTTATCTTCGTAAACTCCAGGAGTCAGTGAGAGAGAGTTGGGCGGCCCTGTAAATTTTCTTAAATAAATGCTGTATGCATTTACCCTTAAGTACAATAAACAACGAAGGATTTATCACGCATCTTTAGTCCTTGCTCAGTTTACTTAGCGTTCCATTCTTTGTTATATATCCTTTACTTTCATCACTTCAGTTGCAACCAACTTGCAACTCTCAAAACATTCTATAATTCAAGCTTATTTATGACATAATGTGCTTTCTCTAAATCAACAGGCAGACCGTAACCTTTTCTCCTCATATTCATAAATTTCTCAGTTATCTGTTGAAGAGCAAAAATCCGGTTTGCATAACCTGTCTGGCATAAAGCCATAGTGTTATTTCAGATTTTATTTACATTTATTTATCAAATTTCTACACTTTTATTTATTTGCTTTTATTATTTATCAAATTTCTACGCTGTTATTTTCCTTTGTTTATTATTTACTTACAAATTTCTATATCGTTTTGTTCATTCTACCCTTTCATTCCCTTTTGAATCAAATTCTATCAGATTCCTTCCCAGACATACTTAATAAACTAATTCCTTGTAGTTTTTCATTCAGTCTAGCTGTTTTTCACTTTGTGTTCTTTCAGTTGCCAAGCACAAACGCGTCGTCACACTTCAAAACAAGTCACATTCAAAAAGTAAATCACATCCATACATTAACGTTTCCCAAGTTAATTTATTCTACTCTGTTTCCTCGAAAATAAGACCCAACCGGAAAATAATCCCTAGCATGATTTTTCAGGATGCTCGTAATGTAAGCCCTACCCCAAAAATAAATCCTAATTAAGATCATCAGTAGACGGAGGCATTTAGTATTGTATTTCCCCCAAAATAAGACCTAACTGGAAAATAAGCCATAATGCATCTTTTGGAGCAAAAATTAATATAAGACCCGGTCTTATTTTGGGGGAAACACGGTATTTATTACATTTTTATCCCACCTTTATTATTTTTAAAAATAACTCAAGGCAGCAGACACATTTAATCTTCTTTCCTCCTACTTTCCCCACTATAACAAAATCAGGACTATGTATCTCCTGCACACCTGATGCTGCTTTACCTCATCTCTGCCACCTGCTATTTTAACTTTCTTTTTTTAAAAAAAAATGCTAATCCTATGTACTAAAATTAACTGTATTTCTACGTTGCTTTGAAGTGTTTGATGAGCCATTTTCCACCTTATTGGATTCTGTGCCTAGGTAGATGTAAAACTAACAGCCGGCTATCGCAACAAATTTCTCAGTATTCCAGGTATTTAAATGTTTTTCCACTGAATACATTTTGAAACTCTGCTTCCCTTTTGCAGGGACAAAGCCACACAAGTGTAATGAATGTGATATGGCCTTTGTGACAGTGGGGGAACTTTCCCGCCACAAGCGATATAAACATACTCTGGAGAAGCCCTTTAAATGCTCCATCTGTAACTACTGCAGCGTAGAGGTAAGACGGATTGTTCTCTGCAGAATCATTTTGCAAAGTCCTCCCTTGACTGGGTAGAGAAAGATGAGGTTTCCTTTGAAAGAGGCACTGCCATCCCTTAGTTAGAAGCATAGTTGGTAGAGAATGTAAAAGTAAAAGTAAGAAAAATTCTCCCTCCCCCCACCCCCCCATTGCAATTGCACATTGCAATTAGAAGGGATGGGTGGATGGGACCTTAGGCTGGCATGACCTTAGGCTGCAGTGTGGTTGAGATCCAACCTAGAATTAAGAAACTTAGTTCTAGGTTGGATCTCAGGTGTAGGGTTTCCTGCCTAAGCAGGAGGTTGGACTAGAAAACCTCCAAGGTCCCTTCCAACTCTGTTATTCTAAATCTATCTGTATGCAACTTCCTGACACTAAGAACAATTAATCAATGAAATGGCTTTCCTGCCGAAGTTGTGGGTGCTCCATCGCTGGAGGTTTTCAAGAAGAGGTTGGACAGCCATTTGTCTAGAATGGTGTAGGTCAGGGGTGTCAAACTCACATCGTCGCGGCAGCATCACATGATGTATCGGGATTTTTTTACCCTTCGCTAAACTGGGTGTGGGCATTGCCAGCCCGTGACACATCCAGCCTGTGAGCCAGGAATTTGACAGCCCTGGTGTAGGTTCTCCTGCTTAAATGACATTGGGCTAAAAGAACTTCAAGGTCCTTTCCAACCATATTTTTCTATGTGTTGTGGCCCGTCAGCGGCCTGTGCAGCTAGTAGCTGATTCCAACAGCGAGGAGGCTGGTGTGGTGCTGTGCCAGCAGCCTGTGCAGCTGGCACTCGAGTTGGACAATGAGGAGACTGGAGAAGATGTGGTGCCAGAGGCGGGGATTCAGCCACGGCCTTCAGAACCTCCAGAAGCTCCCATAAGTGAAGAGGAAGAAGAGGAGGAGCCTCTTCTCGACGCACGAGCGCGCAGAACTGCCAAAAGGCAGGAGTGGCTCCTCAGGAGGAGGTCTCCTCGAGAGTAAGGCTTGGGGCTAATTGGCCACTCCCTTAGCCTGTTTAAGGAAGGACGACGACTGAAGCAATTTGCAGGGAACAACTTCATTCACTCTCCTTCGCGTCTGGATCTTAGTTCTCTGCAAATTGCTTCTGGGCTTTCTGCCAACCATAGTAAGATTATGATTATTTATTCTTTGGATTCTTGTAGTTAATTAACAGCCTTTGTTTGAAAAAGACTGATTTAATTTAAACTAAGGTTTTTCAGACTTTGTGTGTGCTGCGTTCTTTGGGGTCCGTAGCTGGGGCAGAACACTATGTTCTAAGTTCCTTAATCAACTTGGGTTTAAGATCCCCACCCCTTGGGCCGCAGCCTAATTTGGACTGGGCCATGCAAGTAGCGGGCAAGCACGCAGCTCCGCTTGCATGATCGGTGGGTTCGTCTGCCCCTCACACAAATCGAACTGCACGTGTGTGCTTGTCCACCGTTCTCACAGAACCATTCCTTCTCCCACCACCACTACCACTGCCGGTCCCCAAGCTGGGGACTGGAACTGTTGTGGAGGGCTGAAGCAAATGGGGCTGTGAAGGTGTATAGGCATGTACACATATACATAAATTGGTGGGGGAGCAGTCGCCTTTAAAATAAAAGCAATGCAATTGTATTGTGTGCATGGCAGACACTTATTTTTATTTGATTTCTAATTTCTGATTGATCTTACACTGGCTGGACAGACAAAGGGCCAGATGTGACCTGGGGGCTGTAAAATAGCCAGATCTGATCCAGCCTCTGCTTGAAGATCCTAAGCAAAGGAGAACTAGCAATCTGTTGTAAGTGGAATGGGACAATGCCACAGCCAACTCGCCATGGGACAACTCGCTGTGGGACAATTTAACAATTCTATTTAATTATTTAAAATAAATTTAAAAATATTTTAATTTTTGCCATTCACATTTCATTCTGTCCCTCCTTTTACATCCTTTTTTAAAATGATTCTATTCCACCATTTCTATGAATATTGATGTAATTTTTGTCCCGCAGTGAGTTGTCCTATTTTGAGTTGGCTGTGGTAAGTTGTCCTACAGTAAGTTAGCTGTGGTGAGTTGGCCACAGTAGTTGGCCATGGCTATTGCATAAACCCACTATGAGACCCTTTTCCACTGGCTGCCACGTTGCTTAATCAGAAAGTTTCTCCTGATATCTAACCTGAATATCTTTCCTTCTGGGAAATGGTACTAAGATATGCTTCAAAGGCTCTTCTCAAAGTCTTTCAGTCACCTGAAATATGGAGGCAGTGATGAAATGTAAAATTTATTACTACCGGTTCTGGGGGGTGGGGGGTGTTAATGTGACTGGGTGGGCGTGGCCAACTTTTTTTTCTTTACTTTTAAAAGCATTTTTTCTACAACCTCTTCGGCCGAAGAGGTTGTAGAAAAAAAGCTTTTAAAAGCCTCTGACAATCAGGCAACTCAGCTGGGATCATCAGAGGCTTTTAAAAGCATTTTTTTCTATAACCTTCTCTGCCGAAGAGGTTGTAGAAAAAATGCTTTTAAAAGCCTCTGACGATCCCAGCTGAGCTGTGCGATCATCAGAGGCTTTTTTCTTACTTTTAAAAGCATTTTTTCGGCTGAAGAGGTTGTAGAAAAAATGCTTTTAAAAGTTAAAAAAAACAGCCTCTGATCACGCTGCTCAGCTGGGCATGGAGGGGGGAGGCAGAGGGTTTTTTGCGGGTCTCTGAACCACCCATCACCATCGCTACCAGATTGGGCGATCCAGTCCAAACCGGGAGCATTTCACCCCTGAGGGTGACCTCAAACAGGAATTGTCTTCGGCCATCTTGGTTTTCATTCAGTCTTAGGTTAAACCCTGTATTTGCTTGAAGATTGCTATTACATCTTCTCTTACAGGTATCCTTCATTTAGAAACTGCCTTGTTTAGTAACCATTTACAGTTGCGACAATGAAGGAAAAGTAACTTTACTACCAATCCTTCCATTTACGATCTTTGCGAGTCTGTAAAGCAAAAGAAAGGTAAAGTGAGATCATAAGAACAGTTGCTGTTCACTTAGTGAGCTCTTTCGTTTAATAACCAACTTGCTAAATAGCTACTTACAATTGTCTTTTCTATAGGCTAAATATATTCAGAACTTTAACTGTTCTCTGTAGGACTTGGTTTACAGACCCTTCACCTTTATCCCTTTCAAACTTGCTAAACATTTGTCCTTTTCTTAAACAGCGGTGCTAATTCTTTATAAGGAATGCGCCTTACATGGAAGGAAAAAAAGTCTCTGGGAGATACTTTTTAAAGCAAGGACAACAAAATCCCAGCAAAATACATTCTAGAAGTATTAAGCAAATACGGGGTTTAATCTAATACTGGATGAAAACCAAGATGGCTGCCTGGAATCCCTGTTTGAAATCATCCTCCATATTTCAGACAGCAGGGAGATTTGGGAAGAGCCTCTGAGGCTTGTCTTAATACCTGCATTTCATTCCTGCTTCTGGTAAATAGATTTTGTATCATGTTCAGAAATCTGTTTGCCTTGCCGGATGAAAGAAAGACAAGAAGCTTAAACCTCTTTCAACTCTTGTGAAAACAGTGGTTTGTTTCTAATCAGCGTTAAAATATTCTTGTGAATGTTCTGTGGATGAAGCAGGAGCCCTTAGCATTGATTTTTTTTTTAGAAACTAATGAGAAGTCAGCCAAGGGAGAGCAGATTGCAGAGTTCTTTAAACAATATTTTCTTTCTTTTTTTCATTTTTGGAAACAACATATAAACTTGGTGAAGCAATATTAAATAAAAGGGGAGTAATATAAAAGGATGTGAGGATCTGTGTATATCCGTTGTCTATCATGCTGCATATACTCACAAAATCACCAGTTGCTCAGGTTTGCTATGCAATTTGCATAATTGGCCATAGTTTATAGGGTTTTTATGCACAGTCAAACCACTGCATGCTTTTCTTTCTTTATAACTGTCTGTAATACGCCATTTACAGACAACTTGCTCTAGCGTGCATCATTTTGTATGCAACTTTCACAAACCAGAAACAGTTTGGGCTGCAACTTACTTGAACAGATTTTTTTTTTTGTATGTAACTTTTAGCCAAGAAAGATGTCTGCAGCCTCCATATTATTGCTGTTCAATACAAGGAGTCCTTGCCTTAAAACAGTTCGTTTAGTGACCATTCGTTTAGTGACCACAACAGTTTTGAAAAAAAGCGACTTATGACCATTTTTCATACTTAACGACCATTGTAGCATCCCCATAGCCACGTGATTTACATTCACTTAACAACCGGGTTACTAATTTAACAACTGCAGTGATTCACTTAACAAATGTAGCAAGGAAAGTCATAAAATGGGGCAAAACTCACTTAACACATTTCTCACTTACCATATTTTTCTGAGTATAAGACGCACCAGAGTTTAAGTCGCACCTTAGTTTTTGGGGAGGAAAATAAGAAAAAAGCTGATTGGTGGATGAATTGGCCTCCTGGAATACCTCCAGTCAGCTGTTCCCAGAGGTGAATTTTAGCAACAGGTTCCTTGGTTGTGAGCTCTGTGCCTTGATTTTTATTTTTATTTTTTTTATTTTTTGGGGGGGGGGTTCTGCCTCGGAAACTTCTGAAACTCTGTTTCAGAAAAAAATTCTTTTTCTGCCTCTGAAAGCCTCCGAAACAGAGCTTCAGAAAAAAAGCCTCTGAAGCTCTATTTCTGAGGCTTTTTTTCTGAAGCTCTGTTTGGAGGCTTTTTTCCTGAGGCTTCGTTTCTGAGGCTTTTTTCAGCCTCTGAAACCTCCGTTTGAGAAGCTGGGCGGGGCTACATTCAGAGTATAAGAACACCCAGATTTTCACCCTCTTTTTTGGGGTGAAAAGGTGCATCTTATACTCCGAAAAATACGGTAACTTAAATTTTGGGCTCATTTGTGGTCATAAATTGAGGACTACCTATATAAGGACATTTTTTTCTATAAAGAAATCTGCAGCACCTTAGACTATTCTTAATTACAATTGGTTCCAAGACTATAAACAAACATAAAGGGAACCACCCAAAAAAATCTAATGCAGAATTAGGAAATCAGGTTTGTATTTTATTCTATTCTTTTAATCAGAGATTTTCTACTACAGATAGTCTTCAACGTACAACACAATTGGGACCAAAAAAATCTGTTGCAAATCAAGGTGCTTGTTCAAATGGCCATGCTCAGTTTTATGACATTTTTGGCCTGTTGTTAAGCAGACACTGCAGTTGTTAAGTGAATAAAAGTAAAGGTTCCCCTCGTACATATGTGCGATTCGTTCCCGACTCTAGGGGGCAGTGCTCATCTCTGTTTCAAGGTCGAAGAGCCAGCGCTGTCCGAACACGTCTCCGTCGTCATATGGCCGTCATGACTAAATGCCAAAGGCGCACGGAATGCTATTACCTTCCCACCAAAGGTGGTCCCTATTTTTCTACTTGCATTTTTTACGTGCTTTCGAACTGCTAGGTTGGCAAAAGCTGGGACAAGTAACGGGAGCTCACCCCGTTACGTGGCACTAGTGATTTGAACCACTGAACTGCCGACCTTTCGATCGACAAGCTCAGCGTTTTAGCCACTGAGCCACCACGTCCCTGTTAAGTGAACTAGACAGTCATTAAGCAAACCTGGCTTTCCTCATAGACCTTTGCTTGTCAGAAGCTGGATGGGAAGACTGCAAATAGCAATTGCGTGATGATTGAATGCTACAACTGTTGCAAATACATGCTGGTTTGCCAAGAGCCTCAAGGTTGATCACGTAACTATGGAGACAATCATAAGTGTGAGTATTGGTCCTACGGCAATTTTTGCAGTGCTATTGAACTTCGGATGGTTGCTAAATGAATGGTTGTAAGTCAAGGACCAACTATTGTCTTGTAAAAAAAAACAATTTTGCATAATTGGACCTTTAATATTTTTCCTCTTACGGTTAGGATTCATTCTAATAGAACCACCATTAAGGCAGAGAAACAGGAGACCTAGTTTGGAAGGCAGTATTTTAGAATAGAAGTCTCCAAACTTGGCAACTTTTGAGACTTGCGGACTTCATCTCCTAGAATCCTGCCAAGTTTGGAGACCCTTGCTTTAGAACAGGGGTGTCAAACTCGATTTCATTGAAGGTCGCATCAGAAAAGCGGTGAAATCCAGTCGGTTCTATCCAGCTTGCCAGTAGCACTGGCAGCAGGAGGCTCCATCCACCCACCCGGACATCATTACGTCTTGGTTTTGACCTTCACCACATGCGCAAGAAAGGCACGCATGCGCTCCCATTCCCAAACTGGTAGCAAAGGTAAGTGGATTTCACCGCTGCATCAGAGTTGTGCTTGATCTTGGGGGGTCGGGTGGACATGGCCAGGGTAGGCGTGGCCAGCTCCACGTCACTCATCGAGGCTCCGTTTTCAGCCACGATGGCCTTCTGCAGCCCTCTGCCAGCGAAAACAGAGCCCAGGGAGGCTGCTTGCAGCCCGCTCGGCTCCCTTTTTGCTGGCAGAGGCACCGCGGGGTGGTCCTTTGCTGTTTCAGGGGAGGCCCTTGGGCCTTGAGTTTGACACTCCTGCTTTAGAAGATGCAACAGCAAATTCTAGTGACAAGCACTTAACAGCATTTCTAAAAAGTCAGCTTCTTTTTTAATGGTGAATTGTTTCAGGAGCACCCTCTCTGCTCTTGTAATTCAGAATCTTCTTTTGTAAATTGTAGGCCAGCAAACTGAAGCGCCACATTCGCTCACATACAGGAGAGCGTCCTTACAGTTGTACGGTGTGCTCCTATGCTAGTAGGGACACTTACAAATTGAAAAGACATATGGTAACTCACTCAGGTACGTATTAAAACTATAATGGCTGCCATTAAAGCAGAGTAATGCTAATGCCTGGTCCTGTGGGGCTAGGAGATGCTGAGCCACTAAAGGAAGAAAGACAGGCACGTGAGCAAAAAAGCAAGGAGGAACAGTCGGAAGCAGATGGTACTCCAGAATAGCAAAGTCAGGTATTCAGTAGATTTGGAGACAAAACGAGAAAATTATTTGGATACTAATCCAAGAGACAAGTAACCTGGAATTAAGGAGAAACTTCCAAACAGTGAGGACAATTAACCAGTGAAGCAGCTTGCCTTTAGAAATCATGGGTGCTCCATCGCTGGAGGTTTTTAGGAAGAGTCTAGACCAGTGATGGCAAACCTTTTCGATGCAGAGTGCTGAAAAGGTTGTGCAAAAACGTCGCGCACTCGTCAGGGCCATGCTCTGGAAAAGCCGAACGTCTGGGTACTAGCGCGCATGTGTGCCCGATGATGCGCAGGCCAGTTTTCAGCACTGCTGCATGCACAAAGGGATCACGCTCCGGAAAAGCCGAACTTCCAGGTTCTAGCGTGCATGCGTGTCTGGTGATCAGCTGGCTGGCACGCATGAACAGGCTGGTTTTCAGCACTGCCATGCGCGCGAAAGGATCGCGCTCCAGAAAATCTGAACTTCCGGTTCTGGCGTGCATGAGCACCCGACAATCAGGTGGCCGGAGCACATGCGCACACTGGGTTTTGGCACTGCCATGCGCGCGAAGGACAGCTGATCATCACGCATACATACGTGCCAGAAACCCACAAGATAAACAGGCAAGGCTGCGTGTGCCGAGTGACTGGCTTCGTGTACCACTGGGCACACGTGCCGTGGGTTTGCCATCACGGGTCTAGACAGTCACTTGTCTGAAATGGTATAGGTTCTCCTGCTTGAGCAGGGGGCTGGACTAGAAGACCTCCAAGGTCCCTTCCAGCTCTCTTCTCTTCAATGGAAGAAGAGTTGGCTTCTAAAGACTTGAGGGCATGTTAGGTCTGGAGTAAAGAAGACTAAAGGAAGAGGTGGTACATATGTCCACTTGTGTAAAGGAAAGCTATAAACAGAATGACCACTGCTTCCCTTAGCCACAAAAACTAGAACCAGAAATAAGGATATAAATTGTCAAACTAGCAAGATTTCATTTAAATAGAAGAGAAAATTTCCCGATGCTAATATCTGTATGAAGAGCCGTGGTGATGCAGTGGTTAGAATGCAGTATTGCAGACTAATTCTGCCGACTGCCAGCAGTTCGATCCTGACTGGCTCAAGGTTGACTCAGGTTTCTATTCTTCCGAGGTCAGTAAAATGACCCAGATTGTTGGGGGCTACATGCTGATGCTGTAAACCACTTAGGGAGGGCTGAAAAACACTGAAGCGGTATATAAGTCTTGGTAGTACAGTGGTCTAAAGCACCCTATTATTAAGACCAGCTGCCTGCAATTACTGCAGGTTCGAATCTCGCCAGGCTCAAGGTTGACTCAGCCTTCCGTCCTTTCTAAGGTAGGTAAATTGAGGGTCCAGTTGTGGGGGCAATAAGCTGACTTTGTATAAATATACAAAAGTATGAAGGCTATTGCTTAACGCATTGTAAGCCGCCCTGAGTCTCCGGAGAAGGGCGGCATATAAATAAATAAATAAATAAATAAATAGGTCTTAAGTGTTATTGTGATAAATGTAGGGCATTTTACCTATGGAGATTGCAGGTTCTCCATTTCTGGAATGATAAGAGCTGGGCAGCTACCTGTCCTAGACAGTTTGCTTGGTTTTCTTGCCCATTATAGGGAATTATATTAAATGTTCCCTGTGATTCCTTTCAGGTTTATAATTCTGTGATTCAGTGGTTGACAGAATAGGAAATCAGGCTAGGAGACTTGCTATGAAGAAATGAGGACATATGGCCTGTTGAAATGGCAAAGCAGGATAAAGACACTGTTTTTGAACAGGATTAAGGAATATATTTTTTGCATGCTGGCCAAAGTAAATAAAATCTCAGTGTAATTATGTGCCAGGAAAGATGAATGAAACTGATGTGCTCTCAGCAGTAAATCCATCAGTAAAAGATGGATGGATGGATGGATGGATGGATGGAGATAGGTCTATATGGTCAACAGCTTCATCTCACAAACTCAAGGGCACTTTTGTACTGCCTAGTGATTGACTTTGCCATTACTGTATTTTTTCGGACTATAAGACACACTTTTTTGTCTCCCAAAAGGGGGTGAAAATGTCAGTGCATCTTGAATATTGTCGAAGCCCCGCCCACCCGTCAGCCGTTTTTTGGCCTCTACACGCTCCGTTTTTGGGCCTTTTTCCTGCCTTTTTCAGGCTTTTTTTAAGACCATTTTCGAGGCTTTTTTCAGCCCTTTTTCCCTCAAAAACTGGCCAAACAAAGCCTAAAAATCTGGCCAAAAAAGCCTCAAAAACATACTGAAAAAAGACTGGAAAAGTCCTGGAAAAGCCTGGAAAAGCAATTCCTCCCTAATGGGGAGGAATTGCAGTGTAAATCTGTTTAAAGCTCAATGCAGTATTAAAAGTATGGCCGTATAATGCCTTGGTAAGACCACACTTGGAATACTGTATCCAATTTTGGCCACCACGATTTAAAAAAGATGTTGAGAAACTAGAAAGAGTGCAGAGAACAGCAACAAAAGTAATTAGGGGACTGGAGGCTAAAACATACGAAGAACAGTTGCTGGAACTGGATATGTCTAGTTTAATGAAAAGAAGGACTAGGGGTGACATGATAGCAGTGTTCCAATATCTCAGGGGCTGCCACAAAGAAGAGGGAGTCAACCTATTCTCCAAAGCACCTAAAGGCAGGAAAAGAAGCAATGAATGGAAACTAATGCCCTTTCCGTGATGTCCCACTGCCTGGAAGCGGTGCGGGTTTGGATGGGGGGGAACAGGCTTAGACTCAACCCTTCCAAGACTGAGTGGCTGTGGATGCCGGCATCCCGGGATCTGGAGGTTCCATCCTTAATGATCGGAGGTGAAACCCTTGCTTCCTCCGATAGGGTCCGCAACTTGGGTGTCCTCCTGGATTCTCGGCTGTCTTTAGATGACCATCTGACAGCCGTAACCAGGGGGGCCTTCGCACAGGTCCGTCTTGTGCGCCAGTTGCGCCCGTTCCTAGACCGGGATGCCCTCGCCACGGTCACTCACGCCCTTGTTACCTCTAGGTTGGACTACTGTAACACCCTCTACATGGGGCTGCCCTTGGGATGTGTCCGGAGGCTTCAGCTAGTCCAAAATGCAGCCGCGCGGGTAGTTACGGGGGCGTCTAGATACTCCCGTGTAACACCTCTCCTGCATGAGCTGCATTGGCTACCGGTGGCACTGCGGATACGTTTCAAGGTGCTGGTGCTCACCTATAAAGCCCTTCATGGCTTAGGCCCAGGGTACTTGCAGGACCATCTCCAGCCGTTCTCCCATCGTCCTGTGCGCTCTCACAGAGTCGGCCTCCTCAGGGTGCCGTCGGCCAAACAATGTCGGCTGACGACCCCCAGGGGGAGGGCGTTCTCTGTGGGAGCCCCGACCCTCTGGAATGGATTGCCCACTGAGCTCAGGACTGCCCCCGACCTTCTTTCCTTCCGTTGTGAGCTGAAGACGTGGCTCTTCCACCAACTAAACTGATCCGTTTGGGGGTACACTGGTATAATTTTAAATTGTTTTTTAATTGGGTTACTGATTTTAATTTGGTATTGTATTGTGATTTGTATTGAAGTTGTCATTTTGTAAGCCGCCTTGAGTCCCTAGGGAGAAAGGCGGCATATAAATCGCAATAAATAAATAAATAAATAAATAAATAAATAAATAAATAAATAAGGAGAGAAGAAACCTAGAACTAAGAATAAATTTCCTGATAATAACAATAATCAGTGGAACAACTTCCCTCCAGAAGTTGTGAATGCTCTAACATTGGAGGTTTTTAAGAAGGGATTGGACAATCATTTGTCTGAAATGGTATAGAATTTCTTGCTTGAGCAGAAGGTTGGACTAGAAGACCTCCAAAGTCTCTTCCAACTCTGCTTTCCACTCCTGTTCTGTTCTGTTCTGTTCTGTTCTGTTCTGTTCTATTCTATTCTATTCTATTCTATTCTATTCTATTCTATTCTATTCTATTCTAAATGGAGATCAGTGAAATGGTGGCAAGGAACTTTCCACTCCTGTTCTGTCCTGTCCTGTCCTGTCCTGTCCTATCCTATCCTATCCTATCCTATCCTATCCTATCCTATCCTATCCTATCCTATCCTATCCTATTCTAAATGGAGATCAGTGAAATGGTGGCAAGGAAGTAGGAGAACCGAGAAAGAGCTCTAGGTGGTCAGATGGACAAAAATTCCCATCAGTGAGAAAAGATCTGTCCCATAGCTCAGGCGTTCATGCTTGGAGCCTTTTTTTCTTCTACCGTAACAGAAGCTGAACTCTGCAGAAATCCTACAGAAGCCCCACAGTGTTTATAGGGGCATGGATGCAGCATCAGTTCAGGGTGTGGATGCAAAAAGTAGGATCTGGAAAATATGCTACCATTTTCAGCTCCCTAATTCACCAGTTCTTACAAGTATGTGTTTCCTTCTAGGTGAAAAACCGTTTGAATGTGTGATTTGCAAAGCCAGATTCACACAGGCTGGGACTTTGAAGTTCCATGTTTTGCATAAACATGGGAAAAATGTACCAAAACACCAGTGTCCACACTGTGCCACATCCGTTGCCCGGAAAGGCGATTTAAGTAAGTTTCATAACTTTTTTTTCCCCAAAATCTTTCTGTAAAAGTACATAAAGAATGAAGGTCACCGTCAGTATCCAGCTTGACTTAATAAATCTATCCCCAAAGTATTGTGCTCTGGCTCATTAATTTCCAAAGCAAGCTCTTCTCTTTTTGCAGTAAATAAAACCTGATTTCTCCCTCAAAGATGTGATCAGTGAGCATTGTTTCTATGTCTGATATCAATCATTTGGGCTTAGCATCTTTCTGACATTTTCGCACTCGTTTTTTTCCTGAGATTTTTAGGTTCTCAGTTCCTGTGTTTTAATTGGGAAAGTCACCAATGCCTTTTTATTTTTAATTTTCACTGATATATTTTTTTAGATGAATTTTTTTGCCCTGAATTCTTCTCATTATGTTCTCTAATCCTTCTTGGCCCATTGCAAGTATGCTCTAGTACACTTGCACATGGGTATAAGTACAATGCAAAAAGATGCCATTGTGCCAATAAATGAGAATATATGTAGCTCAGGGTTGATTCTATTGTATGTGTGGTTTGATTTAAGTTCTGAGCCTGAAGATTAATATACATTTTTAAACTGTACAGGGGAAAAGCAGGTGAGACCATCAAGAGAAGCCACCTATTAATTTTACAAATCCTTCAAATCAAACTGCAAGGCAGGCAAGATATATCTCTGAGAGAAAGCATTAGGAAAATGTAAGGTTTAAGTAGGATTTTAACCTGCATGAAATAGGAGAAGACAAGTGTGACTTTGAAAACTATTAGAGAGCAAAACACTCAGTACATCAATGCCATCTTTGATGGGTTTATTCCCAGGGTTTGAGGTGAATAAGGTACATTTCAGAATTTCTTCATTTTGTGATCAACCCCATTGATGTATGGGAAGCAATTAAAAAGCTGCACTTGAGAAGTCTTTATCCCAGTGATGGTTAGAAGAAACTGACAGAACATTTGCTTAGTTGACTTTCATTAATGCAGGAGTGGTTTCAAGAAGAAGTCTCTGTGCGTGTGAAAGATGAGTACTCAATAGGCCAGGGACATCCACAGTAGAGGCAAAAAAATAAAACCAAGACGGCGCTGCAATTGTGCAATCGAAAACCTGCCCTCTTTTTATAGTTGTCAACACATGTGTAAAAATGGGCATAGCCTGAGTCTATTTTTTTTTTTTAATTTGATTTATATGCCGCCCTTCTCCGGAGACTCAGGGCGGCTTACAATGCGCTAAGCAATAGCCTTCATTCTTTTGTATATTTATTCAAAGTTAGCTTATTGCCCCCACAACTGGGTCCTCAATTTACCTACCTTAGAAAGGATGGAAGGCTGAGTCAACCTTGAGCCTTGGCGAGATTCGAACCTGCAGTAATTGCAGGCAGCTGGTCTTAATAACAAGGTGCCTTAGACCACTGTACTACCAAGGCTCTTCTGTTTTCGGCCACTGTTGTGACATTGTTTTAATACTCCTTGCCATAGGCCCAGATTTTTAGAACACAAATTGATTGATTGCAGGAATGGGTTCTAAATTTTTTTACTACCGGTTCTGTGGGTGTGGCTTATTTTGTGGGCGGGGCTTGATGGTCATGTGACAATTCTTTAGGATTTAGCAGAGGTACTGGTCTACCAGGCTTTTAACTGCTTGCAGAGCTGCACTGGTCTACCCATTTATTTTTGCAGGCACTGGTCTACTCATGTATTTTTGCAGGCACTGGTCTACCCATTTATTTTTGCAGGCACTGGTCTTCTCATGTATTTTTGCAGGCACTGGTCTACCCATTTATTTTTGCAGGCACCGGTCTACTCATTTGTTTTTGGAGGCACCGGTCTACCACCAAACTGCCTTTTACCACCGATCAGCTGTAGGGCGGCCCTTTGAAGCCCCACGGCAAGAGTTTAAACAGTTTTTCCTTATGGGACTCAGGAGGCAGCAATAGATTGGGGGTGGGCCAAATAAAAGGTAAAGAATAACGCGGTGGGGCAGAACCGGTTTGGTGACGTCATATTGTCACTGTTACCGGGTCGGCGGTGGCAACCCACCACTGATAGATTGTTAGATGAACAAGCCAAAATATGGAATCTTAAAAGGGAGACTGCAGAGGAATGAAAAAGTCGATGGCAAGAAACTGAGGATTAATACAGCCTTTCCAACTGTCCAGTGTTTTAAGATTATATCTTACCAAATTCCCAACCACCTTGACCAAAGGCATTATAATCCCAGCCAGGGGATCACACCGAGTACCTGGAAGACTACTAAATGTGTAATTTTTAGGATTTTCTCTGTTTCTTTCAATGCTATATGTATGTAAGTTCTTTGGAAGATGCTTTTGCAAAGATCAATATTTTTTTCCCCAGTTCTTTAGTGAGACTGGATTCAGGACTGAATTTTGTAAGAAAGCGAAATAGCACCACCTTTTGGCTACTTGGGAGGAAGTGAATATGATCCATAAACCAATCCTTTGCATTTGCTTTTTGTACATTTAAAAGAGGCCACAAATTATTGCTCTTCTTAATCAGAAACCTTCCCCCTTCCTTCTTTCTTCCCTCCATTCCGTCTTTCCTTCCACCTGCCCTCTTTCTTTCTTTCTTTTTTCCTTTCTTTCTTTCTTTTTTCCTTTCCTTCCTTACTTCCTCTATCCCTTCCTTCCTCCCTTTTTCTTCCCTCTCTCCCTCTCTTTCTTCCTCCCTCCCGCTTTCCTCCTCCCTCCCTCTCTTCCTTCTTGCAAAGTCTCTAAATCTGAATCCTAATCAGAATTCAGTTGGTGCATCTCCCTTGAGGTCATTTAGTCAGTTTCATATTACCTTTTTAACTAAATGTATTTGCAATTCACAAACTCCTTAGGTGCAATTCAGGTTGTATCATTGCTTAAATATTATATTGTTTTACTTTTTCATGGGGGTTTGGGCATGTTCAATTTTTTTCTGGATTTCCTCATTCTAATGATCGCTAAATGAATGGTTATGAGTCGTTAAGTGCTTAACAAAGCATAGTGCTTAAGAGAGTCAGTGTCAACTTGCAAAGTATCCCCAACCTGCTCTCGAGTTGCCATAGGCAAAGGGGATGGGAAAACCAATTCTGTGGCTGCTGCGAGACAGACGTCAGTCAAAATAAAAGCACATTCCAGCCATATCTCTGTCAAGGCTGTCTCCGCGGTTACCCACAGTGGTCGGAGGGGAGTGATCTCTACAACCCGCAAAATTGCTTCATTGGAAAATGTGATTGATGGCACCTCTTGGGGGGAGGGGGAAAACAGGGTCAAAGCTGGAATGTAAATTACGTGGGGTCAGATTTGGCTTCATTTGGAATGTGCCAACATGAAGCTTCTAATAAATAACTGGATTTCTTTTGAAGCTTGGCTTAAGGTTCATGATTTAATTAGGGCATTGGTCAGAACTCTGACAGTCAGCATATTTCCCCCAACAATCTGGGTCCTCATGTTACTGACCTCGGAAGGATGGACAGCTGAGTCAATCAAACTACTGGCAGTGGGGCAGAGTCAGCCTGCAACACTGCATTCTAACCACTGTGCCACCAGGACTTTTCTCTTTCTATGGATATAATAGTCACTACATGGGATTTATGTGAGGTTAAAGTTTGTTTTAATTTTTTTTTTTTTTGTCTGTTTAATACATCTGCTTGAGACTTAACAACTATGACCTATTAAGGCAAATCCATATGAAGGCTCAAAATATTTGGGGGGGAAATATAAAAATCCTATCACTCCTGTTACAGGTATCCACCTGCGAAACCTGCATTCTTACATTGAGATACCGGTCAAGTGCAATTATTGTGATAGTGCCTTCCACGAGCGTTACGCTCTGCAACAACACAAGAAGATACATAGAAATGAAAAGAAATTCAAGTGTGATCAATGCAGCTACACATGCAAACAGGTATTTATGAGATGGCCCAGCTCTGATTGCTGTTTATCAGATTTATAGATTTCCCTTTTTTGGTGTACCTCAGCGTTCCCTCCTCCAATTTTTCCTGACAACAACAATGCTGTGAGATAGGCTGGGCAGGGAGAATGACTATCCTAAAGTCACCCAGGGAGTTTCCGTGGTTGAGGATGGACTAAAATTTGGATGGCTCTCTCAACCTCGGGGGAGAGGTTGGCCTAGGCCAGGGGTCTCCAACCTTGGCAACTTTAAGACTTGTGGACTTCAACTTCCAGAATTCCTCAGCCAACTGGCTGAGGAATTCTGGGAGTTGAAGTCCACAAGTCTTAAAGTTGCTAAGGTTGGAGACCCCTGCCTAGAAGACTTTCAAGATCTCTTTCAACTCTCTGTTATGTATGGGCTTTCATTATCATGTAACTGTTTCCTGATACAAACTCCTATGGAATATCAGACTTTATTGTTGCAAAAGGGAGGAATTATTGCTAAGCTGTGTGGTCTGTGACTTCCTCTTTAGAGCAAAAATGCACCTTGACAGATGTCACAATTAACATTTGAAAAGCCAGAGTGAAGATGAGCAAAATTGTATTTGGTGAGATTGGATCATTATCCATTAATTCCTGGTTTTCTAGACAAGACAACTATTTTCTGAGGTGGCTTTACCTCAGAAGAAATTGAATTTTCTTCCTGCTGAAAGTAGTCTTATTCCAAAGCCAGGTTGCCCTCACATATCTTGGTTGCTTAAATACCAACTTCAGAACTGATAGAAACAAAATAAAAAATAAAAACAAGGCCACTCTAGCAGGTATGAGATAGAGAAATAATGTTACATATAACTTGATTCTTCTTTGCGCCCCCCCCCCTTTTAAATTATCCCAATCATGGATTTTCCTTTTTTAAAATATTTGCTTTTGTTGAAATAAACTGAACATCTCGTTTGGAGATTATATAGTAGTGTGTTAAACTTCAAAGATGATAAAAGGTGTTGAGGATAAACCATATGATGAATGGCTAAGGGAGCTAGGTATGTCTAGCTAGCCTAATAAAGAGCAGGTTTAGAATTTAGAATTAGAATTAGAATTCTTTATTGGCCAAGTGTGATTGGATACACAAGGAATTTGTCTTTGGGGGGCTTTTTATCAGGTTCACCTGATTCACCAGTTGCGTCCCTTTCTGGATTGGGACTCCTTACACACGGTCACTCAGGCACTCGTCACCTCCCACCTGGACTACTCTAATGCTCTCTACATGGGGATCCCCTTGAGGAGCACCCGGAGGCTCCAACTGGTGCAGAATGCGGCCGCGCGGGGGATTATGGGAGCGACGGGGCGGTCCCATGTGATACCCCTCCTGCGCGAGCTGCATTGGCTCCCGGTGGTCTTCCAAGTGCGCTTCAAGGTGTTGGTTACCACTTTTAAAGCGGTCCATGGCTTAGGGCCTGGGTACTTATGGGACCGCCTTCTGCCACCGATAGCATCCCACCGGCCAGTACGCTCCCACAGAGAGGGACTCCTCAGGGTGCCGTCGGCCAGACAATGTCGGCTGGCGATCCCCAGGGGGAGGGCCTTCTCTGTGGCAGCACCTGCCCTCTGGAACGACCTGCCCCCGGATATACGTAGGATCCCAGATCTCCGTGCTTTTCGCCGTGCCCTTAAAACTTTTTTATTTCATCATGCCGGGCTAACTTAACCATTTTTAATTGTTAATTGATTTTAGTTGGGGTGTTTTAAATTTATTGGGCCAAAATTTGTTTAATTCTTTTTTCTAAAAAAAAAATAAATAAATTTTGTATGCAATGTTTTTAGTCTTGGCTGTTCACCGCCCTGAGTACAGTGGGAGAAGAACGGTATAAAAATCTAATTAATTAATTAAATGAATGAATGAATGAATGAATGAATGAATGAATGAATGAATGAATGAATAAATAAATAAATATGCTCTCAGTGCACATAAAAAAAAAGATACATTCGTCAAGAATCATAAGGTACAACACTTAATGATAGTCATAGAGTACAAATTTATACTGTGACACAATATCCTTCTCTTGTACCCTGCAGTACAGGTACTTCTCAATTATCAATTGTCTTGTTCGGCGACCATTCAAAGTTTACAAAGATGCAAACCTCCTCCCCTCAGCTTTGCAATCAAGCCTCACATTTACAGCCATTGTAGGGTCCTGTGGTCACATGATCATCATTTGAGTAGTTAGCAACTGGCTTCCAACAAGCAGAGTTATAGAGAAGGGAAAGTGAGGTCATAAACCAATTGTGACCATGTAATTTTCTACCTAGTGTTTGCAGAGCTTAGCAATAGAATTTCCAGTCTCAATTGTGGTCATTAAGAGAGGACTACTAGTGTGTATTTGTGTCTGTGTGTATGCACGCACGTAAGCACACAAACACACACAATTTAATATATGCAGGTAGCTCCATTTCATCTCATTCTCAGAGTAGGGTCATTAAACTGTTAAAGGATAACAGTAGGATGTCATATCGCTTTGAAATAACTGTGCCAGCTGTCCCAAAGGTGCTTTTCAAAAGGCAATTGGACTTTCTTTGTTTGATTTTTCCTTGAAGACATTTTCGCTTCTCATCCAAGAAGCTTCTTCAGTTCTGAAATACAATTCGGAACTGAAGAAGCTTCTTGGATGAGAAGCGAAACGTCTTCAAGGAAAAAACAAAAACAAAAAAAGTCCAGTTGCCTTTTCAAAAGCACCTTTGAGACAACCATGACCTGGACGACTGAAAATCTCCATAGATAACTGGGCAGGTAGCTTTGAAAAAAACCAGTGGAGAGGCCTTGGAAATTGTTGTAAACAGTATGGATCGGTCATGTTACTGTTTAGCATCAGGGATAATTCTGCATTTATGCAGCTTTGTTAGCAAAATTCTTGGCTTTGTTTTGATGAAGTCTTCTTTCTCCCAGGAACGCCACATGATTGTGCATAAGCGGATGCACACCGGTGA
Organism: Arizona elegans; assembly: GCA_022577455.1. NCBI lineage: Eukaryota > Metazoa > Chordata > Lepidosauria > Squamata > Colubridae > Arizona > Arizona elegans. Next base: position 192,383,119 of record JAKOOJ010000002.1, on the reverse strand, counting down.
GAAGCCCTTTGTTTGCGTCTCCTGCAATGAGGGCTTCCGGCAGAAACAGCTCTTCACCATTCACTTCAAGAAACACCACAATTCCAGCTTTGAGCCAAAGGTCTATGCATGTCCCAAGTGTGGCAAGGGCTATTCACGTTGGGTAAGGTGACTTGTTTGCCTTTTTGAAGAGGTCTGTAACCATATGCACAACAGCTGGAGAACAATATTTGTACTCAGTAGATTCGATGCAAATACAGATTTTCACTGTCCCAGATTTGGGCTGCCATCTAGATGTGTTCAATTCTGATTCCCCATGCTGGTTAATTTATTTTATTTTATTTATTTATTTGTCAAGCATGTATAAGATAACAGATATAAGTATAAACATGATTATGAATACAGGATAAGGATATGAATAAATGGGGACATTAGGACAGGGATGGTAAGCACGTTGGCGCGCTTATGCACATCCCCTTTATGGACCTCTTAGGAATGGGGTGAGGTCAACAGTAGACAGTCTAAGGTTAAAGTTTGGGGAAGTTTGGGGAACAAACCACAGAGTCAGGTAGTGCATTCCAGACATTGACCACTCTGTTGCTGAAGTCATATTTTCTCAAGGTTTACCTTGAGTTTGTATCTGTTGTGTGCTCGTGTATTGTTCTGGTTGAAGCTGAAGTAGTCATTGACATTGTAGCAGATAATTTTGTATACTACACTTAGGTCAGACTGAAGGCGGTGTAGTTCTAAGTTGTCTTAAGCCCAAAATTTCAAGCCTCGTGGCATAAGGGATTCTGTTGCGAGCAGAGGCGTGGAGGACTCTTCTCGTGAAATACCTCTGGATTCACTGGACAATATTTTTTTCCCCAAAGGTTTTGCTTCTTGAAAAACTTTTGGTGATTATGATAGACCCCTTCAAACTGAACCCAAATATAATTTCAGAAACCCTGTACAGGTAGTCCTCGATTTACAACAGTTCATTTAGTGACAATTCAAAGTTACAACATCATTGAAAAAAAGTGATTTGTGACCGTTTTTCACACAACCGTGGCACCATCCCCATGGTCACATGACCAAAATTCAGATGCTTGGCAACTGACTTGTATTTATGATGGCTGCCATGTCCCCGGGGTCACGTGATCCCCTTTTGCAACCTTCTGACAAAGCAAAGTCAATGGGGAAGTTAGATTTGCTTAACAACCGTGTTTCTAATTTACCAACTGCAGTGATTCACTTAACAACCGTGGCAAGAAAAGTTGTAAAATGGGGCAAAATTCATTTAACAAATGTTTCATTTAGCAACAGAAATTTCAGTCTCGTTTGTGGTTGATTGAGGACTACCTATATTACATAGGAATTTTGAGACATGAAATTAACTTTTAATGGCTATAATGTATTTAATCGCATAATGTTGCTGACACGCTGCGTGAATTAAACACAGTCAAAAGTGTTTTACTGCTGATTCTTGTTTGCACTCAATATTCAAAGCATCTTGCTGGAGTATCCAGTAGTCCACCAGCATTGATGGATATTATTTTTTATTTATTTATTTTTTAATTTATTTATTTATTTTGTCAAGCATATATAAGATTACAGATATAAGTATAAACATGATTATGAATACATGAAATGGATATGAATAAAAGGGAACATTAGGACAGGGACGGTAGCCACGTTGGTGCGCTTATGCACGCCCCTTACAGACCTCTTAGGAATGGGGTGAGGTCAACAGTAGACAGTCTAAGGTTAAAGTTGTGGGGGTTTGGGCAGGGGTGAAATCTACTGACCTTCCTTACTGGTTTGGATGCGCGTAGACAGTAAAAAACACTTCCTGGTTAAAACCAGGAAATAATGACACCCGGGCGGATGGGCGGAGCTTTGCTCCACCATCGCTACCGGATCGCTGAACCAATGGCCAAGATTGCTACCGGACCAGGCGATCCAGTTCGATCCGGGAGCATTTCACCCCTGGGTTTGAGGAAGAAAGGACAGAGTCAGGTAGTGCATTCCAGGCATTGACCACTGTGATTCTCTTACAGGGCTGTCCCATTCACATGTGTAGCAACAGTACTTGCTATAGCTGAGCTGCATTCCAAGCAACAGAATCACTACTTTTAGATCTCCACAGATATCTCAGTTGCACTTGGTGTGTTGGATGTGCTTCAACCACAGCCCCTTGTTTTCGTATGTTTCTTTCATTTCTTCAGCTCAACCAGCAGCTACCAAATGGTGTTCATTGCCATTTTGTAAAAAGAGAAGATTTCTATAAAACATTTATTCAATTAATTAATTAATTAATTAATTAATTAATTAATTTTTATACCGCCCTTCTCCCGAAGGACTCAGGGCGGTGAACAGTTAAAATAACATACATATAAAATGTGAATATAAGATGATTAAGCCAATTTGGTCCATCAGTTAAGAAACTTCAGCATAAAGATTTAGAACAATTAGAGGAGATTATGCCAGCCCGGCTTGGTGAAATAGAAAGATCTTAAGTGCACAACGGAAAGTACGAAGACCTGGGATCATTCGTATCCCTGGGGGTAACCTGTTCCAAAGGGTAGGTGCCCTAACAGAAAAGGCTCTTTCTCTGGGAAAAATTACGTTATCAAAAATCACATTATGTGATTGGCATTTGATTAGCAGCCAAAAATTTATAAGACACACCCAAAGGCGTTCAGGAAACAAGATCTTTGTTGTCCAATGTGACAAGGAGTATAATTGTACTTCTTGGAAGGTGCCAAATCAGCTGCTGTGCAGGCCTTAATTTCCCAGACATTTTTCAGCCACTGCGGACATTTTACATTGACTCATAACTGCTGAGTCTGCAGCTGGATCATTCCCAGGGAAACTATGAATAGCTGCAGTTGTCAGCTGATTTTCTGCAAATGAATAATGGTATGTGGGAATGACTTTGATAGACCGGGCCCCGCGGGGGGGGGATGTCTCCTAGGGAATGGTCAGATAAGAGACAGCAGAGCCCGCAGGTGGATTGTGGGCATGGCAAGAGGCTCAGAAGAAAACCTTCCTAGGTTTTCAGGCTGTAACGTTAACAGTAGGAGAATTGTACTTTCAGACTTGCAAGAGTCTATTAATGTAGCTTTACAATAAAGCAGAATTTGCTTATCTGGCTTTTTTTCCTGCCTGGTCTATCTAATAAGGCTGACAAAGATGCCACATGCCAGTGCCATGGACAGGGAGATAAATGGGACATGGGAAGAGACCAGAAGTCTAGGAAGGGATTGCACAATTGTAGAGCATAAAAGGGAAAAGAAATGTTCCGAAAGTGTTTCCTGTAGTTTATTTAGTTAGTTAGTTAGTTAGTTTGTCAGACATGTATAAGATAACAGATATAAGTATAAACATGATTATGAGTATAGGATAAGGATACAAATAAATAGGGACATTAGGACAGGGACAGTAGGCACGTTGGTGTGCTTATGCACGCCTCCTTTATGGACCTCTTAGGAATGGGGTGAGGTCAACAGTAGACAGTCTAAGGTTAAAGTTATGGCGGTTTGGGGAAGTAACCACAGAGTCAGGTAGTGCATTCCAGGCATTGACCACTCTGTTGCTGAAGTCGTATTTTCTGCAATCGAGTTTGGAGCGGTTTACCTTGAGTTTGTATGTAATTTGTGCTCATGTATTATTATGGTTGAAGCTGAAGTGGTCATTGACAGGTATAACGTTGTAGCAGATAATTTTTTGTACTACGCTTAGGTCAGACAGTAGGCGGCGTACTTCTAAATTGTCTAAATCTAAATCTAGAGCTTATTGGAGAATTTCTCTTTAACCTGGAGAAATCCAGAGAAAACTTCCACTCCATTTCTTTGCTCACAAGAGCTGATGGGAAAATGTTGAGACACCTTTTGTGTTTCACTAATAAAAGAAGAACAACAACTGTCACATTTGCAGCAAGGATTCTGGGGTGCTCTCCCTGGCAGGGCTGAGATAATTATTTTGAGGTTGCATAGGTAGACCTTGATTTACGAATGTAATGTAGCCTGCCGATTATTACAGTTGCAAGCCATGATGGTTCTTAAGTGAGGTGCCTACAGGTCCCTTGGGCCTGTTTCCCACCCCACCGGGATCCCATACCCTCCATCCCCCATCACCAATTGGTCAGTTACATACTGTAGATCTTTTAGAAGCTCCAGAGATCATGTTGGGAACAGTCTGCTCTGCCCCTCAGCCACCCATCAGCAGGCCATGTGATTCTGCCCCAGAAGTAGGCATCATTTTGGGAGTGATTGCAAGGAAGGCCTGTGGGGTGGGATCGGGCAAATACAGGTGGGGGGACACTCTAGCATCCCTTCAGTCAGTCGTAAGGACGGACAGATTGCCAAGCACTCAAATTTTGTTCAAATGGCTGTAGTGGCCAAAACGTCAAAATTGGGTCATAAGTACCTTTTTGTGGGTGTGTCTTAACTTCCAATGCTAAACAGTTGGTCACAAGAGCCATGGTGACGCAGTGGTTGGAATGCAGTACTGCAAGCTTATTTCTGCTGATTGCCGGCTGCCGGCAGTTCAGCAGTTCAGTTCTCACCGGTTCAAGGTTGACTCAGCCTTCCATCCTTCCGAGGTCGGTAAAGTGAGTACCAGATTGTTGGGGGCAATATGCTGACTCTGTAAACTGCTTAGAGGGGGCTGTAAAGTGAAGTGATATATAAGTCTAAATGCTATTGCTATAAGTGGAGTACTGCCTGTATATCAACTTTCCCTCTCCTGCCACCTAAGACTCTGATTCCATTCAGCTTTGCTGACATGGTTATGCTGGCTAAGGAAGGCACTTAAAGATTTCTCCCTTTCCTAAAACACTGTGCATTCATGCTTTTAAATGGTTGGGTAAATTCTCTTTTGGTCCTTTCTTCCTGTATAGAATAACATGCTCAAGCATACTGAAAAGTGCAGAGAGACAAGAGCTGTTGAAAGCTCTCCATCCTGCAAAGCAAACAAGAGGAAGAAAAGAGAAAGGCGAAGTCATCCTGTGGCCAAACAAGAAGGTAATAAATGAGATGATCACAATGAAACACGGCAATAAAGCTTTTTTTTTTTTTTTTTGACAAGGAAGGGTGTTTATTTTTTTCCTGGCCAGGTTTAGAATCTGCACATAAAAAAAATAAATAGGGCCCTCATTAACTTACCTTTTTATAATAAGTAAAATTCCAGCACAGATATAATCACATTTTGAAAATTGCAATAATAGATAAGCCATCAATGCATTTGCATGTTAAAATCTGTTTCAATAAATGGGAAGAAGAAAAAAGACACTAGCTTTTCAATAAAACCGTGATGGCGAACCTATGGCATGTGTGTCCAAAGTGGCACGTGGAGCCATGTCGCCTGGCACGTGTGGCATATCCTGTTCCTCTTCTGGGTTTCTGGCACGCATGCACGCGCGACAATCGGCTGGCCTTTTTGCATGCGGCAGTGCTGGAAACTAGAACATCTTCTAGCTGGTCTTCCGTTTTCCTGGGTGAACATGTGCACCAGCCAGCTGATCGTTGCGTGCACATGTGTGCCTGAAACCCAGAAGAGTAGCTGGCTGAAACCAGAAGTTCATTAGCTGAAGGGCGCACGCATGTGCCCAGGTTGCAGCCCAGACGTGCTCGCGCTCCTTTTTCGGCACTCAGTGCCTAAAAGGTTCACCATCACTGCACTAAATACCATATTTTTCGGAGTATAAGACATACAACTCTGACTTGGATGGTGGGGAACAGAAAGATTTATACTCCTTGCAGACAGCTGGTCATTTGCATCCTTTAGAGAGTCGTTGAGGCCACATCATCTATCTCCAGTCTACAACACAGTCCTTTCAACAGTTCCAAGAAGGCTCCACAGCCATTTGCACCACTTAGGTGACCCTAACGATACAGGTAAACCTCCAAGTGGCCTCAAGGACTCTCTAAAAGAATGCAAATGTCCAGCTGTCTGCAAGGAGTATAAATCTTTCCATTCCCCACCATCTAAGTCGGAGCTGAAAAAGCTTCTTGGATGAGAAGCAAAACGTCTTCAAAGAAAAACAAGAAACTCTGATTGCCTCTTGAGAAAGCACCTTTGGGACATCCATGACCTGAATGATTGAGAATCTCTATAGACAGTTGCTTGACAGTGTTACAGATGTTGCCGCAGGATGTAAGCTGTTCCAAGTTGCCTTTTTCAATTGACTGATGGTGATCTTGTCAATGCCAGTGATGCTCAAATGGTGCTCCAGATGTTTTGGGATTGCATCCAAGGGGCCTATTATTACTGGTACTGTCTTTACTCTCATTTGCCACAGTTGTTGTTCTTCTATTCTCAGATCTTTGTATTTTGTGTTTTTCTGCAGTTTTTCTCTTTTTTCTTCTGCGTCTCTAGGTACTGCAATGTCTATTATCCAGACTTTGTCTTTCTTATCAACATTTATTGTTGTTATGTTTGATGGACATGTTCTAAACTTTTTTCCTGGTTAGTTTTGCTTGCGCACACAATAAGCTGCTACACATTAGAAGCACCCTTTTTAATCTTCTTCCTTTCAGACATACAGAGACGGGTGAACTTGCCTTCTCTGCTTCCCCATAATATTCAGAATTATTCATTGCCACCCTCCCCAATGACAGTTTTATTGGTATAATTAGGGCCAAGGTTGGTAAGGAAAATATAATCATTAATCAGTTTGAAGCATGCAGAGTATTTTCAGTTTCAGAAGTCATGTGTAAAAGTATTCTGTCTGCCTACATAATGAGCTCAGAGACTCTTATCATCACGTTGCAATTTTTTAATTTTTTTTTCATACATTTTGGGCTTCCTGCCACATCCTTTCATCTATAGCTGTCCCAAAAAACCGTAACAGGGAGTCTTTGACTTTCTACAACGGATACATAATCGAGCTTGGAAATTATAACATACATTGTGACAGTTGTAAAGTGGGACATCATGTAACTGACCCCCTTGTTTTGCAGCAGTTGTAGAGCAAACAGCATGGTTATTAAGCGAACGCATTCTTGGTTATCGGGCAGATTTTGCTGGAAACTAGAAGTAAATGCCAGTTTCCAGTAAAAACATCATAAATCGCAGTGACAGGGCTACTTCAAACAGCCATAAATGTGAACCTGTTGTTGAGCGCTCCCAGTATAGTCATGTGATTGTGGGCAGGGGGCATAGCTGCCAGGACCTAGTTATAAGTAGTTTTTGGGATTCATTTTAACTTCATGAAGTTTGTAAGGAATTGGTCACAATTCAAGGACTACTTGTAGTTGGAGAATGGGGGGGTGGAGGTGTCCTGAATAATATAGGACATAGAAAGGGGTTTGTTTTGAGCAGCGTGATGGAGACATTCACCTCCCACTTGGAAGATTGAGAGTTCAATCCTAAGCAGCGACAGATGTTTCTCTCTCAGGGTACAAAGAAAATATCTGCTGTGAACTCCATGTGGCATCAGGAAGGGCATCCAGCCAGTAAATGCTTGGCTTCATCCAGTCGCCTCGACTCTACCTCGAATTAAGGGATTATAGGGTTGTAAAATAAGAGTTTATAGAAAGGGGTTGGCCTATGGAGATTCTCAGTCATCCAGGTCATGGTTGTCCCAAAGATGCTTTTTGAACAGGCAACTGTACTTTCTGGGGAGTTTTTTTGAAGATGTTTCACTTCTCATCCAAGAAGCATCTTCAACTCCGACTGAATAGTGGGGAATGGAAGGATTTATACTCCTTGCAGACAGCTGGTCATTTGCATCCTTTTAGAGAGTTGTTGAGGCCACCTAGAGATTTATCTGTGTTGTCACTTGAGTAGTGCAAATGAGTGTGGAGCCTTCTTAGCAAATGTCCATATTCATCTTGATTATTTTTTTCTCTTCAAGAACCTGTTTGTGTGAACACTCCATTGTGTTTCTCACGAAGCATGGGAGAAGAAAGAAACTGCCCTGAATGACAGTAAAGCGGGAATTACTTGTGAGACCATCTTCAATTTGATGGACAAGTAGTGCTGTTTGCTCCTTCTTCTTTCTGCTTGCAAAGCAGTGGCTTCCATTCTAGAAGAGCATAAAAACCCAGATGGAGAGCTGCAATGTTTTCTCGTATAATTATTCAAGGGCTAAATTTTGCTCACCACTTTGTCTTTTGGTCTTGTTTGGATAGTGCCGTATACAGAGGGGAGTCTTTACATGGTTAAATATGTGGAATCCTTTCCATTCTGTGAGACCCTTTCCATTGTTTCTGGCTTTAGTGTTTTAGTTAACCAGAGTTGGAGTTAAGCTCTGATATCAGTTTATTCTTCCGTGGTGATGTTCCCCCATTGCTTTTTATGGCGAATTCATCTCCAGGTCAGGTTTAGATGTTAATGTAGAGTCAGGCAGAGGTGGGATTCACTTACCTTCACTACTGGTTCGCAAATGTGAACACACGCACCTACTCTGCACATGCACGGCCTTCCACGCATGCGCAATGCTTGCACATTATGTCTGGGCAGATGGGCGGAGCCTCCTGCAGTTGCCACTACCAGTTCGCTTGAACCAGACAGAACCAGCTGAATCCCACCTCTGGAGTCAGGGGCCTTTACATTTTTGCTCCCAGTGGCAACCCCAAGCTCCTGCCAATATGTATTGTGAAACAGATCCCATTGAACTGAATGGAAAGCTTGATTTTTATCAATGGATGACCATGATCAAATCAAACCAAACTTAGATGCACATACATGAACATGGGACATCATAAGAACTGAATTTGAACCTACCTTGTGCTCGTTTTTGTGGAATCGTTGATCTAATGAAGTACTCCCAACAATTGATTAAATATTAAAGCCGAAATTCTTGTACCAAAGTGCTCTTGCTTAGTTCTTTTTAAATGTGTTGTAAGTATCGCATAGAGATCAGAACAAATGAGGTTAGTTTAGGCTAGTGGTTTCTTTATGATAATAGTGCAATAGTCTTTTATTTAAATATTTATTTTATTTAAACATTTACTTATATGACACGAAAAGTACTGTTAAAGCTGATGCTATGTCTGTGTTTTATTAGAACATTAGAGCTGTTCCGTGGCTAACTGGGGAAAATTGCTGTGCCATTGTTATTTAGGCATAGAAATGCAAAGTATAATCAGTTCTTGTTTAATAAAAGTTTCTGTGCATAGTTTGGTTGAATTCAGCTGTATTCTAAAATCGTTGGATGTCGACGGTGGTGGAATTCAAATTTTTTTACTACTGGTTCTGTGGCGTGGCTTGGTGGGCATGGCAGGGGAAAGATACTGCAAAATCCCCATTCCCTCCCCACTCTTGGGCCAGCCAGAGGTGCTATTTGCCGGTTCTCCGAACTACTCAAAATTTCCACTACCAGTTCTGTAGAACCTGCTGAATAGCACCCCTAGATGTCTGGCTTGTTGTGGGTAAAACCAGAACTAAGTATTCTACATTCAGAGGTTTAGGGACTTGGAAGACTGTGTATAAAATCTGCAAAGATGTGTGTTACAGGCAAGCAGTCCTTGACTTACAGCAGTTCATTTAGTGACCATTCAAAGTTACAACGGCACTGAATAAAGTGACTTATGACCACTTTTCATCCTTACAACCACGATAGCATCCCCAGAGTCGTGTGATCAAAATTCAGACTCTTGACAACTGATTCATACTTATGACCGTTGCAGTGCTCCCAGAGGTGGGCGTCACATAATGTAACAGCCAGTTTGCCCAGAACCGAAATTGTGAGTGTGTGCAGTATCAAACACACGGCGATTATATAGGACTGGATAGCGCCGGGGCGGGTGGGCAGGCCCAGCCGCTGGTCGGAACTACCGGTTTGTCTGAACTGGCAGCAGCCCACCTCTGAGTGTCCCAGGGTGATCCCCTTTTGTGACCTCCTGACAAGCAAGGTCAATGGGGAAGCCGGATTACATTACCAACCATGTTATTAATAGCTGCAATGATTCACTTAACAACTGTGGCAAGAAAGGTGGCAAAACTCACTTAACAACGATTTCTGCTTAACAACAGAAATTATGGACTCTTGTGGTCGTAAGTTGAGGACTACCTGTATTGCAAACATAGACATCCGCCATCAGATTGACAAAATATGTGACATCATGATACAAGCTTGCCTTTGTACTTGTATCACAACATCGCACATATATAGTAAGGATTGGGGTCCAACCAAGCATCTACCAGGTATGTTTCCTGCCTAAGCGGGGTTGGACTAGAAGACCTCCAAGGTACCTTCCCATTCTGTTACTCTATTCTATCAAGAGTGGACATCAACTCTTTCCTGCCATTGCTCCCAAAGAGCTCACTCCATGTTCAACTACTTACTGTCTGGGCTTTCCACCCGTTGACCATTCGATGAGATTTCTAAAAGCCATCCCTTCTGAAGGCAAGCCATTCCATGGGTTTATTGTTCTCACTATCAGGAAATTTCTCTTTGGTTAGGCTAGCCAACCTTAGGAACAGTTTAAATGACAAACTATATGCATTCAAATATGTTACATTTATTATACATAAATGCCGTATATTAATCAGCTGGGAGAAAATAATCTTCCTCCAAAAGATGATCAGTTATAGAAGTAAGAACTTCCATAAAAGTTACTATTACTCCATCTGGATGTGATGGCCGTTACAAATACTTACCTCAAGATGGCGATAGAATTTCATGTGTATTAGATAACGAGCTTTAAGAATTTTGTTCTTTTCAGGAAGGAATGTCTGCAGGATCAAAGGAACTTCTGGCCATCCAAAAGTGAACAGATGGAATGACCATCTCAGCTTTTGTTAGCTGAGTTGGGGCGGAATTGATAGAAATCTCATCGAATGGTCAATGGGTGGAAAGCCCAGACACTAAGGCAGAGGTCTTCAAACTTGGCAGCTTTAAGACTTGTGGATTTCAACTCCCAGAATTCTCCAGCCAGCATAGCTGGTAGTCCACAAGTCTTAAAGCTGCCAAGTTTGGGGATCCCTGCACTAAGGCCAAAGAAAATGACAGGTATAAAGAAGGTCCAGATACTGACATTTGTCTTGTTAAACTGGCCACTCACAAAAAAACCCATATCTTGCATGGTTGAGCTGAATAACAAATACATTGTTTTTTGAAAAAAAAAATCTCTCTTCAAGGGGCAGTTTTGCTCCTTCATGAATTATAATTCATATTCCGGTGCATTTTGAGTGTAATTATTTCATTCAAGGATAGCCATGCTGAGGTTAGCCACAGAAACCAGTTTCACATTAGTTTGTTTTAACCGTGGTTTATTATATAAACCATAAAGATTGCCTTCATTCAACATGTTGAGCCTTAATCGAAGTATCAAACCACAATATATGGTTAGCAGAGATAGAAATCTGGTTCTTTAACCTCTTGGACCAAACTGGGCTTTCCACTGCAAAAGAACAGAGTTGGAAGGACTTTGGATATCATCAATCAACCTCCCTGATCAAGCAGGAAACCCTATACCAGTGATGGCTAACCTTTTTCCCATCGCGTGCCAGGGAAGGGGGGGCGCGGGGGAAGTTCACGTGCGTGTGTGCCCACACCCATAATTCTATGTGCCCCGCCCCACTCCCGCTTCTGGCACACGATGGCCCAGTAGGCCTGTTTTTCTTTCTCACCTGGCTCCAGATCCTCTCTATGCATCTGGGGAGGGTGAAAAGGGCCCATTTTCCAACTTTCAGTTAGACAGGAAGTGACTTTTTTGCTGTCCCCAACCTTCAGAGTCTCCTAGAGAGGTTGAGAGCTGAGCCAGGATGCCAGGCAACATGGTTCCGTGTGCCACTTGTTCGCCATCACGGCCATAAACCATTTCAGACAAATGTCCAACTTCTTCTTTTAAAGCTTCCAGTGTTAGAGCACCCACCAACCTCTGGCTGTAGTCAGGTAACACAATTCTAAATGTCACTGGTCAATGGGACTTGGGGCTTCTTAACTACAGTAGTAGTTAACTACAGTAGTGGCCAAAATTGTGGAAAAGTGTAATTGGGAAAAGTGGGAAAAGTGTATTTTCTAAAACTAGCTAATAACATAACTTTTATTTGGAGTAGTACCCTAAAATTATATATCAAATGGAAAGATAATTTAATCAAGAATGTAATGCAGAAGGATTTGCTATTGGAATAGCAGTTACAGTGTAAAGAAGAAAACACGTAGAAAAAATGAGATATACAAAAATTATCACCATAGAAAAATGAGATATACAAAAATCATCACCATGTCAGTTAATATTTAGTTGGGTAACCTTTAGCATGAATTACAGCCTTACAACGTCTTACCATGGAGTGAACCAAGTCTTTTAGTTCTGCAGCTGTTATAATGTGAAACCGAGATTGAATGATTGCTTCTATTAACTGGGTTTCATTGCTGGGTCGCTTCTGACTAAAGTTTCTTTAGTTGGCTCCATAGATTTTCAATTGAGTTAAGGTCTGGGCTATTCCCAGGCCATTCCAACAGTGGAATATTATTATCTTGAAACTCCACCCCCCCCCCCCACAAAAAAAAAAAGAATAGAAAAGAACAGAACAGACCAACAGAACAGAATAGAATTTTTTATTGGCCAAGTGTGATTGGACATACAAGGAATTTGTCTTGGTGCATACACTCTCAATGTACATAAAAGAAAAGATACATTTGTCAAGAATCATAAGGTACGACATTTAACTATAGTCATAGGGAACAAATAAGCAATCTGGAAACAATATCAATATGAATCGTAATGATACAAGCAACAAAGTTACAGTCATACAGTCATAAGTGGAAGGAGATGGGTGGTGTTAATCAAACCTCAAAAATACACTTTTCCCAAAAGGTTTCCACAATTTTGCCCACTACTGTAGGTGTGCACAGGATGCCACTTGGATGATTAAGCAGAACTCTTTGGGACACGCTTACACATACACCCAACTATAGTCTGCCACTTAGAAAGGGGAGTGACAGGGAGGGACTGTTGTGCTGCTAAGCAACTTAGCAACACCTGCTAGATTTCTAGGGCTCCCTGCTTTCAACCACCTCATCTGACCATCCCTAAACTTGAGCGCCTGAGGAAATGTTAGCTGGAATTGTGTAGAGTCAGGCCAAACATTTTATGCATCTGCACAGAAGATGGAGGACTAGCTGTTCTCATGCATGGACCGCTTGGAAAGCTGACGGGGAAATGCTGGTGTGATACGATGAATCCCATGCTGGGGAGAGATCTGGGAGGGCTCAGCGTGCTTTTGAGACCCCCACTCTACCACTTAAGCCAGGGGTGAAATCCAGCAGGTTCTGACAGGTTCTGGAGAACCGGTAATGGAAATTTTGAGCAGTTCAGAGAACCGGCAAATGCCACCTCTGGTTGGCCCCAGAGTGGGCTGGGAATGGAGATTTTGCAACATCCTTCCCCCAAGAGTGGGGAGGGAATGGGGATTTTGCAGTATCCTTCCCCCACCATGCCCACCAAGCCACGCCCACAGAACTAGTAGTAAAAAAATTTCACCACTGCCTTAAGCCCTTGTGGAACCCGTCCATGGAATTCAAGAGTTCTTGAAATCCAGTTTGAAAAAAAAAATATTTGAGCGTTTTTTTTTCTCTGTTTTATTTGATCCAAGTCAAGTGCTTAACATATTTCAGTCTGATTAGGAATGTATACAAAAGGGAGCAAATTTTCCTTTGTAATTTACGTCTGTAAAGAATACCTTTTCTAAGGCTAAGGAGAGAATGTTAAACCACCAGGCTTATATACAAACCTCTTAAGATCAGCTCTCAAGAGTCTTCCAAAAGAGGTTGGAGCCATTTTTAAGGTGGCAAAAGAGCAGCGTTATTAAATACAGGACAGGAGAATTGCTACTACATACAATTTTGATTAAGTTAAGTATGCAAATGAGAGGTAAAACAATTTAATTTTTGTTTTACTTCACTCAAAGGTCAACTGTGTCTTTCAGCCTAGAAAAGTTGTAGATCTCTTCTTTAGAAGATACTGTACCATCCAGGTGGGTTCTAAAATTTTTTACTACCGTTTCTGTGGGCGTGGCTTATTTTGTGAGCGTGGCTTGTGGGGGGTTTAATGTGACTGAGTAGGCGTGGCCAAACCTTAAGAGTTTGCTGAAAAAAAATGCTTTTAGAAGCCTCTAACAATCAGGCAAGTCAGCTGGGATCACCAGAGGCTTTTAACAGCTGAAGAGGTTGTAGAAAAAATGCTTTTAAAAGCCTCTGAGATCCCAGCTGAGCCGCGCTATCATCAGAAGCTTTTTTTTTAACTTTTAAAAGCATTTTTTCAGCCAAAGAGGTTGTAGAAAAAATGCTTTTAAAAGTAAAAAAAAAAAGCCTCTGATGAGGTGGGCGGGGTAAGCGAGCGGCTGTGTGGGGACTGGTTCGGGGGCGTGGCCAGCCAATGTTATTACCGGTTCTCCGAACTACTAAAATTTTTTACTACCGGTTCTTGCGAACCGGTGCAAACCGGGAACAACCCACCACTGGTACCATCCAGAGTTTACACCCTGCTTGATTAATTGGTTCTCTGCATTTGGTGTTTTGTACAGAGAGATTCCATTCAATTGTATGCTAAGCACAAAAGGGTAAAAAAATCAAAGGCTGTTTAAAATGGAGAGAATGTGGCTTGGTTGGCACAGGAACAAATGTTTTTGCCTTGTTTAGAATGCAAATCTAAATGTTGGCTTACGATAATAGTAATAGGGGCATCCTCTGTTCCTTAAGTAGGCAGATTTCAGACAGTCCAGCGTTTATGATGGGTTTGGATTTCTTGGCATGAACTTCCCACGGATTTCTTGCCCTTTGTTAAGTTGTATGGGTAGTACTTGACTGACAACCGTAGTTGAGCCTGGAATCACAGTCGTAAGTCATGCTCGTCATTAAGCAGGTCAACACATGATTAACCTGATTTTAATACTTTTTTTGTGGCAGTCATTAAGCAATCCACAGTCATTAAGTGAACAACACGGCTGTTAAGTGAACCCATTGTTCACAAGGGCCTTTTTGTTTTTGGCTGGAAATAAACACAGGTTTCTGGCAAAAATGTAAATCATGGACATGTGACCGTGGATCACTGCAAACAGGTAAATGCTGGCTTCGCAGTTTTGAATGGTTGCTAAGCAGTCAGATATCAGTCAAGGACTAGCTGTCCAGCTTCTCCAGCTCTGCTCGTTGCTCCCGTCAGCGGCAGCTACAGCTCCAACGGGTGAAGGTTATCCCCGTGGGTCTCCTCCCAATCCTCCTTCCTTCCGACCCCCAACAACTACCTGGGTCTTGGCAGGTTGCCACAGCTCTCTATCTCCCTTGTCTAGTTGAACAGATCCAGTCCTGGATGAGGTCTGGACGAAGCCGCCCCCCAGCATTCGATCTCTTGATTGCTCCCTTGAGCCACTATCACTTGCATGATCCCCACGGTAGAGGTGATGCCCTCTCTGGGTTGACCACAATTGCAGATTCTGCCTAATGCCAGACCTGCCCTAATCTGATCCCTTAAGGAAGAAAAACCCTCGACTCCATTTAGTTGAAGTGAAAGGCACTTATTGTTGTGCCCCAGGCCCAAGTAAGTAGTAGGAAAATCAGTCAGTGGAAAAACAAACTTTATTCGAACAGCTGAGAATCACTTCATTCCCAGCGTCTTTCAACTAAATTAAAGCAAACTCCTCCCAACACAAATTCTTCAGTCCTATCGCAAACCTTGATCCAATTAGGCAAACTGCCAAAGGCCTTTCTTGGCAAACATTCAGAAGTCACAGGTACAAAAATAAATGCAAGACATAGATGAAGAAGATGAAGCTACCAACATTGTTTTCCAGCAAAGCCTAAATGCCGTTGCTGGTCTGTTTTAAGCCTTATGGGGGGGCCAATCATCTCTTGGCCCTACTCCCGAGTTGTCCTCTTTGTTTGAGCTGCTCTTGCCTTCTAGCAGCTCTTCTCATGTTCCTCTGCCTCACTCCTATCAGTCTCTGGAGGCTCTGGAGTCCGCACCTCACTTCCCGATGGCCCTGGCCCCATCTCTGCCTCCGACACAGAACCCTCATCCAGGCCTTCCCCAGCCTCATCGCTGTCCAACTCCGCTGCCAGTTCCGCAGGCTGCTGGCGGACCACAACACTTATACTAAGAGATGCTGGTTGCAGTAAAGTCAGGCGAAATCTGAGTTCCAGCACAGACAGACAGAACTATTTCCTTCAGATTCATCCCTCCCCTGGTGACCAGTCCAAACCCAATCAATGCAATGCTGCCTGGATGTTTTGACAAATTGTCTTGAAGATGCCTTGGCACAAACCGGTTCCACGGTAATTGGCTTTTCCTCAGCTGTCATCCCAAGTTCCCACACAAGAACGCATACAGGTTTATTGCTGCCCATTTGGTTCTCTCTCATACCTCCCCCCACCCCCAGTCTTTTGATGGCAGGACGCCAGCGCGACACTAAGCTGAAGACGACATGTCTGACACTATCTATAATACAGTGCTTTATTTTTCAAATAAAGAAGTTTGACCATAGTTAATGGTACAGATTAAAACATATTGTAAGCTTCAGTGTTTTTACTGATTTGTAGAGGGGAAACAGTAGAGAAATCTACTTCTTCCTCAGTTCACCATTGGGCTTCTAAAACCATCTTGACCATTTGAGGACAGGGTTGGTTTTAGCTGATTTGGATTTGGCCAAACCCAGTTTCTAGGATCTTAATCTGTGAAGTAATTAGATGTCCACTCAATGAAGGTGGACTTCATTATCTGCTGCCCTTTGAATCTGCTGAATTGGAATTACCATTTTGTCCTGTCATCATGGAGTATTGGAAGCACCGGAATTTTCTGAGGAAATACAAACCAGGAATGCTATCCACCTCTCCCCAAACAGAGTTTTCTAGCTGAACATTGTTTTCGTGTCTACTCTTGTTTATCAGTCCCTTTATTCCAATGAAGACCTTGCCCTTTTCTATTTTTTAATCTTCACCACAATTCTGCCAAGTGCGGGAAGTCCTCAACGACCATTCAGAGTTACAAAGGCATTGAAAAAAACATGACTTACAACCAGTTCTCACACTTGTGACCCTTGTAGCATCCCCACAGCCAGAATTTGGGTGCTTGGTATGTATTTATGAGGGTTGCGCCATTCCAGGGTCATGTGATCACCATTTCCCAGCTGTCTTCCGATAAGCAAAACTAATGAGGGAAGCCAGATTCACTTTATGATCACGCCATTCACAGCAGCAATGATTCACCATGACAAAAAAAAAGGTCATAACATCGAGCACCATTCACTTACCAACCGCCTTGCTTAGCATCTGAAATTCTGGTCGTAATTCCCAAAGGTGCTTTTTCAAGAGGCAACTGGACTTTCTGGTTTTCCTTGAAAGACATTTCGCTGAGGAAGCTTCTTGGATGCGAAGCAAAACGTCTTCAAAGAAAAACCAGGAACTCCAGGTGCCTCTTGAAAAAAGCACCTTTGGGACAACCACGACTTGGATGACTGAGAATCTCCATAGACATCTGGTCATAATTGTGGCCATATGTCCGGGACTATCTGCAAGTAATCGATTCACTCAAAACAACTTGGTCATTTGTGGCTAAGTTAGCCTTTGAACCAATCTTGCTCGGCTGTTTTCCTTGATCTTTATCTCAGTCACTTAAAATGTTTTTATTATCACTTACTATCATATTTATTCTCTGCCTTTCTGTTTATGCAAGCCCTCAGTGGAACATCTGCATATAACGAGGAGGGATGCAATCTGCTTTTAGTCTGAACTGCACATTCATCGGGACTGCTTTGAACTCCTCCAAGTTCCTGGCACTGCCCTTTGGAGAACTGCAGCTGGGCTCCCCCAAGCTGGCAGCTTCAAGGAACTGCGCCATGCTTGGGGCCCCAGCTGGTCCATCTGGCAGATGGTCGCTCACTCCAGGAGGTCCCATCTACAGGCAGCCTGCCCTGCCACTGGCACTTCCTCCCCATGAACAGCAGGCAAACGCCTCGGAACAATGTGCTGTTCAGAGGCCCTGATGATGAGAGATGACAAGCACTTAGATGGGCAAGCCAAGATTACTGACGAGAAGACCCCGTCCGGATAATTGCTATAATTATAACCCTGCGAATTCTGCACCCATCAGATGGGTTTGTGCTGTAACCCACTGACAATGAGTGCAGCTCTGGCAATGGACTTCTACCCCTGCCTTTCAAAATTGCCTCTCCTGTGCAAACCAAAGAGAGATTTGCAGATTTTTCGTTTTGTGCAATTAGACAAGCTGCCCAAAAGCAGGAAAGTCATCCTACTGGGTTTCAATGGCTGCATGCCTAAATTTGGATGTGGCCTGCCTGTCAGTTGCAAAATACAAGGGGGAAATCCTTTACACACACACACACACACACACACACACACACACACACACACACAAATAAAATTCTAAAGCAAGGTAAGAATCGTTTTAGGATGCTCCTTTGCTCTCTCATTTCTGTGCCATCCTTTGTAGCAATGCTTTTGAAAGCCACTTTATTTTTATTTATTTCCAGCCTTTTATTATTTACCTGCCCTGTCCCAGTTCGAACCAGCTGCACCATTTCTAAACCCAGGTGATCATGGCAATTAGACCCTTCGATTTCATCCTTTCTGGTTCCAACATGGAAAAACCATGGGGCATATCCTAATCTGAGCTGAACTGGACCCCCTTTAAAACTCCTGCCTTTGCCATTTTTATTAAAACATTGCTGAAAAGATGCACTTTCCTCTCCCAAATGTTCCCTGTGAATGTCTTGCTTTTCTTCTCATTCTTGGTATGGATTTATTTTGTTTTGGAATTTATTTTCCCAAGTATAATAGCAATAGCACTTATATACCACTTTACAGTGCTCTACAGCCCTTTCTAAGTGGTTTACGGAGTCAGCATATTGGCCCCAACAATTTGGATCCTCATTTTAGCCACCTCGGAAGGATAGAAGGCTGAGTCAACCTTGAGCCTGCTGAGATTGGAACTGCCATATTGCAGGCAGTAGGCAGTCAGCAGAAGTAGCCTGCAGTACTGCACTCTAACCACTGTGCCACCGCAACTCATAATATATGAATTCAGATTGTGATAAGGCATAATGTAGGTAATAGTCATACTTTAGCCGGTATCCCCAGAGCACAGAATGGGACTGGTCCGTTAGGAATCAGGCTGCACAGCTGGAAGTGAACAGCAGGTGAGCAAAACTGAATTCACAGGATCTAGGTTCCGAGCTCCCCCGCCTCCCAGTCTGTGGAAAAATTGTCTTCCACGAAACCAGTCCTTGGTTGAGGACCTCTGCTTTAGGTAATTTCAGGATATTCTGATGTTTTATAGTTGTGATATTAAGGCAACTTCCAGCTAAAGGTTTGTTTATGTTGATTATATGATATAACTTGGGGCTTGTGATTGTGAGCAATTTGAAGACCGGATAACAAAAATTAAGGTAATAAGACAACCACACCCACCTTTGGGAAATTTAGTTTTCTTCTACTAGAAAGAGTCCCAAAAAAATCCAACAGGTAAAAGCAAAGATCAACCATGAAGTGGAACTCCGGGATGCTCTTAAGGATTAGATGGCAATTCAACAGATCCTAGCCTTCACCAACTTCTCCGGAGACTCAGGGCGGCTTACAGTGCATTAAGCAATAGCCTTCATACTTTTGTATATTTATACAAAGTCAGCTTATTGCCCCCACAATCTGGGTCCTCATTTTACCTACCTTTGAAAGGATGGAAGGCTGAGTCAACCTTGAGCCTGGTGAGATTTGAACTTGCAGTATGTAATTGCAAGCAGCAGATGTTAACAGTGCTTTAGTCCACTGTACTATCAGGCTCCTAATATTCACTCAGGGTGGCTTATCATGGTTCTTGCTTGCTTCCTGTCCAGATAGGTAGTCATTATTATGGGACCGGGGGGGGGGGGGTCAGATTTATACTTGCAAAAGATCCACATAAGCCATCTACGTTCAAAAATCGTCTCAGGAGTGGCTGACTTTGTCAAGGCCCAGAAGCCAAGCCTGTTTAGTTTTTGGATGTCAGTTTTGTCCTGAGCCTGCATGGAAGTTTCATTGGGAGCATAAGAAACCTGAACTTTTCCATACAAATAACCCCAAATATATTAAAACTACAAAAGATGGTAAGATGCCATAGAGATTTTTTTACAGAATTTATAGAACAGAGTTGGAAGGGACTTTAGAGGTCTTGTAGTCCAACCCCTTGCTCAAGCAGGAGACCTATACCCCTGATGGCGAACCTATGGCACGTGTGCCACAGGTGGGCACATGGAGCCATATTGGTGGGCATGCGAGTGTTGTCCTAGCTCAGCTCCAGCACGCGTGTACATGCTGGCCAGCTGATTTTTGGGCCTTCTGGGCACAACAGAAGTCGGCAAACGGACTGTTTCTGGCCTCCGGAGGGCCTCCAGGGAGGTGGGGAAGGCTGTTTTTGTCCTCCCCAGACTCCTAGAAAGCCTCTGAAGCCCGGGGAGGGCAAAAAACCAGCCTACCAGACCCACTGTGCCATCACATGCCAAAAGCAGGGGGAGCATGGGGGGGTCGTGCACGCATGCTTGGGGAGGGAAGCAGGGCGCATAGAATTATGGGTGTGGGCACGCACACGCGCAACCACCCCGCACTCCCCCAGCTTTTGGCACGCGATGGCAAAAAGGTTAGCCATCACTGCCCTATACCAATCAGGGCAAATATCTCTCCAATCTCTTCTTTAAAATATCCAGTGATGGAACATCCACAACTTCTGGAGGCAAGCTGTTCCAATGATTACTTGTACTCACTGTCAGGAACATTTTAAATTGGATCTCTCCTTGATAAATTTCCCTCCATTACTTCTTGTTCTGCCCTCAGAACAAGAGGGCAGAACAGGTTGACCCCTCCTCTCTGTGACAGCCCTTCAAATATTGGAAGACAGCTATCATGTCACCCCCAAGTCCTTCTCTTTGTTAGGCTAGACATACCCAGTTCCCACAACTTTTCATTCCATGTTTTAGCCCCCGGTTCCGTAACCATCTTTGTTGCTCTTCTCTGCACTCTTTCTAGAGTCTCAACATTTTTTGTATCGTGGTGTTCACAATTGGACATCTTGCCTAGCTTCCCTCAATTGCAGTAGATCGACAACAGGCAGCATTTGGCCTTTCTACTCAGGCACCAAAACAGGCCCAGATAAAGCAATACAGAAAGATTTACAAGCAGGGTGGGACAGCTGAGGACACGGAGGTTAAGAAAACCACTTTTCCACCGTTCCTAACGCAAACACACTTGAGTGACTAGGCAACCAATGTGTTTGTTAAACACAGAAATCCTTTTTCTAAAGAGACCGGTAGCTTTGAGAAAGAGCACAGGGGTTTTGTTTTTTTCTGTAGACTGTCCCAAGTTCATGTCATAGATGTTTAGTGAAAGTGTTCTCTGCCTGTCTGTGAACTAGCAGAGATTTAAACGGGCTCGGGTTTTTTTTTTCTTGCCCAAATCTTCTCTTATTTATTTTATTACTACTTTTTTTACAAACAATATCAACGCGTGAACAATGTGGCGACTGGGTGTCATACATTCTAATACAAATAGAACAAATAGCATTAGTCCTAGTTATTAGTTATTTCAATCCAACTTCTATATTTCTAATAGTAATACATATTTATATAAAGTTGCATTCTTTTATTATTCAATTATTCCATGTTTTCTCTTATTATTACGCTTATTTTAACATATTCTAATACAAATAAAACTAAAAGCATTAGTCATAATTATTACTTTCAATCCAACTTCTATATTTCTAATAGTGATACATATTTATATAAAATTGCATTCTTTTATTATTCAATTATTCCATGTTTTCTCTTATTATTACGCTTATTTTAACATATTCTAATACAAATAAAACTAATAGCATTAGTCATAATTATTACTTTCAATCCAACTTATATATTTCTATTAGTGATACATATTTATATAAAGTTGCATTCTTTTATTATTCAATTATTCCATGTTTTCTCTTATTATTACGCTTATTTTAACATATTCTAATACAAATAAAACTAATAGCATTAGTCATAATTATTACTTTCAATCCAACTTATATATTTCTAATAGTGATACATATTTATATAAAGTTGCATTCTTTTATTATTCAATTATTCCATGTTTTCTCTTATTATTATGCTTATTTTGTTATATAAAACTTTTAAAAGCCTCGGACGATCCAAGCTGAGTTGCCTGATCATCAGAGGCATTTAAAAGAAAAAAAGCCTCTGCCGATCAGGCAATTCAGCTGGGATCATCAGAGCCTTTTGAAAGCATTTTTTTACAACTTCTTCACCGAAGAGGTTGTAGAAAAAATGGTTTTAAAAGTAAAAAAAAAAAAAATTGGCCATGCCCACCCAGTCACATTACCCCACCACCAAGCCACGCCCACAGAACCGGTAGTAACAAATTTTAGATTTCACCACTGGCTCGTACTGGATCACATACTTTATTCCTATGGCTGATTTATTTATTTATTTATTTATTATTTAAATTTCTATACCACCCTTCTCCTTTCGGACTCAGGGCGGTGAACAGCCAAGATAAAAACATCTATACAAACATCAGTTAAAAAATAAGTTAAAATAATTTATAAAATTTGGCCCATAATTTAAAACTTGTCAATTAAAATCAATATTAAAATATTAAAACTAACCCTAAAATCAAGACAGACCGGCTAACTGAAAAAAATGAGTTTTTAGGGCCTGACGAAAAATCCGAAGGTCGGAGATCACTCGTATCTCTGGGGGTAGATTGTTCCATAGGGTAGGTGCCACCACAGAGAAGGCTGTCCTCCTGGGGGTCGTCAGCCGGCATTGTCTGGCCGACGGCACCCTGAGGAGGCCCTCTCTGTGGGAGCGAACCGGCCGGTGGGAGGCTATTGGTGGCAGAAGGCGGTCCCGTAAGTACCCTGGCCCTAAGCCATGGAGCGCTTTAAAGGTGATCACCAACACCTTGAAGCGCACCCGGAAGTCCACCGGAAGCCAATGCAGCTCGCGCAGGAGAGGAGTCACATGGGAGCGCCCCGTCGCTCCCATAATCCCCCGCGCAGCCGCATTCTGCACCAGTTGGAGCCTCCGGGTGTACCCCAAGGGGAGCCCTATGTAGAGAGCGTTACAATAGTCCAGACGAGAAGTGACGAGTGCTTGAGTGACCATGCGTAGGGAGTCCCGGTCCAGAAAGGGGCGCAACTGGCGTATCAGGCGAACCTGACAAAAAGCCCCCCTGGCCACAGCTGTCATATGCCCTTCTAAGGACAGCCGCGCATCCAGGAGGACACCCAAGTTGCGGGTTAACTGATGGTCCTCCCCTGTCAGACATAGATGGGGAGGGGAGGGGAAGGGAAGGGAAGGGAAGGGAAGGGAAGGGAAGGAAGGGACTGATTTGAAAGAAAGAGACTCTCCCACTACCCAAATAATGGTCCTGGAGGACAAACAGAGATTGGAGCAAGTGGGGTGCAATTGCTTACATGGCCAATAGGAGTTGACTGATCATCATTTGTAGAGTCACCTGTCTTCTCTCACTGACAGCGTTGTCTCCAATTCGGGTCGGAGCCTGGTGCTGAGGCCAATGAAGGATGCCAGACACGAGGTGCAGGTTTTGATTGCTTTTTATAGGGATACCCCAAGGAAAAGGGCTCCTGGCCAAAATGCCAAGAGAGCCAAGAACAAAGGATTAAGAAAGCTTTATAAATTTTCATTAAAGGAGAAGGCGGGACAAGGCGGGATAACAAAAAATATCATCTAATAAAAACATTTTAGCAATAATTCTACAATTTGTTCTATTGGTCTCTAGCTGTCCCTATTCCTAAGCCTTGGCTAATGAATGCCCCAGGAGTTATCTAATACACATTTTATTGGCTGCAAGTCATCTCTATTCCTAACTTTTAGCTGAGGTCTGCAAGTTGCCTAACTCTTGTTACTTTTATCAGCTTTCTAACTACCCAGAATTGTCACAAGCTTTACAAATGCATATTTCCTGTGGATAAGCATTCTTATCCATTCTTTTGCCAGAGAGACTCCACAATTACAGGCTCCTTGATTTACTTTCAAGTGTGTGCCATGACCTGGCTTTATTTTAGCAGACAGTCCAACAGAAAACATCTTTGTTGCTCTTCTCTGCACTCTTTCTAGAATACCAACATTTTTTTGTATCACAGTGCCCAAATCACATACCCACAGCAAAAATTGTATTGGAATAAGGGTTTTTTTCCCCCTGCCTTTTTCACTCCTTAAGTTGTTGCAGTTTCCTCGGCAAGTGCATTGGCCTTGCCTTCTTCCTAGGGTTGAGTGAGAGAGGGACTGGTCCACGGTTCACGCCCCCACTGGCTTTGTGCCAAAGTTGGGACTAGAACTCTCAGGCTCCTGGTTTCTAGCTTGATGCTTTAACCACATAAGGCACAACTAGTTCCCACAATATAAAAACATCATGTTAGGAGGTACACTGCCATAGTGTGACTATTTACTTAATTAGGTTTAGGGGAGTTTAGGTGGTTTAGTTTGTCATTTTCTTTTGTTAGGAGAAAAAAAAAAGCTATTTTGATTTTTTAATATGAAATCAGGAAAACGAGCTAACACTTTCACTTACTCTCTGTAACTGAGTTTTCTTTGATCGGTTGAGATATATCTCTATAATGGGTGAGAATTCCTGAGTCACGGGAATTCTGGGAGTTGGAGTCCACAAGTTGTAAAGTTGCCCACCCCTGCTGTATAATCATCAATTAACCAAATTCTGGTTAAAAGGGATAGTTCTGATTGGTTATTAGTTCTCTGCAATGCCTGCAGATTCACTTGAAATAAATTGGTCTGTTCTTTTAATGTACAGGCCATTTATGTGCCATTGAGCAGGGGTATTCTGTGGGCGGAGCTTGGGGGGTAATGTGATTGGGTGGGCGTGGGCAACTTTTTTTTTAAAACTTTTCAAAGCATTTTTTCTAATGCTTTGAAAAGTCTCTGCCGATCAGGCAACTCAGCTGGGATAGTCAGAGAGGCTTTTTTAAAAATACCTCTCTGCCGATCAGGCAACTCAGCTGGGATCATCAGAGACTTTTCAAACAATTTTTTTTACCACCTCTTCGGCCAAGAGGTTGCAGAAAGAAATGCTTTGAAAAGCCTCTGACGATCCCAAGTGAGCCGCGCAATCATTGCCATTTTTTTTTTACTTTTAAAAGCATTTTTTCGTTGGAAGAGGTTGTAGAAAAAATGCTTTTAAAAGAAAAAAAAAAAGCCTCTGATGATCATGCGGCTCATCTGAGCATGGTGGCAGGGATTTTTGCTACCAGTTCTCCAAACCACTCGCCTCCATTGCTACCAGATCGGGTAATCCGATCCAAACCAGGAGCATTTCACCCCTGCCATTGTGTCATTTTAGTCATTTCTGTCAGGGTTTCAAAAATCATCCCCAACGAAATAAAACTCCAAGGCAATAAGTTCCTCAAAGTTCCACTTTATTAGAGATGTCATGTTGGCACATCTGGGAAAACCCGAATCTGAAGGTTTCCAGGTTTCCCCCACCCAGTTGAAAGTTCACAACCCTGCTCAACACCCACAAGTTCATCACATGGTCCAATCCATTCTTCAAACGCAACTGGAGACAATCCCAGTCACTCCCGTCCAGGTGCAGGCAAATGTCCTTGACTCCCAGAATAAGGAATGTTGTTATGGCTAAGTTTCCACCACTCCAACAAAAGCCCCCCTCCCAATTTCTCAGGCTAAAATATGTGGCAGTCAGGAAGCTAAAAGAAAAAATGGCTTCCAGACCAGTGGTGAGTTTCAAATTTTTTACTGACGGTTCTGTGGGTGTAGCTTGGTGGGTGTGGCTTGGCTTGGTGGGCATGGCAGGGGAAGGATACTGTAAAATCTCCATTCCCTCTCAATCAGCTGGGACTTGGGAGGCAGAGAATAGATGGCGGAGGGGCCAGTCAGAATTTTTACTACCGGTTCTCCGAACTACTCAAAATTTCCACTATCGGTTCTCCAGAACTGGTCAGAACCTGCTGAAACTCGCCTCTGTTCCAGACAGACAATTTCATCCTAACTTGTGCTATCCCCTGCTTATCTGAGGAAGAAATAATTCCTAAGGTTTCAAAGCCTTCTGTTATTCTAATAAAAATATTTTTACTAGAGATCCACCTATAGTTTTTAGATTTTTCTTCCACAATGCCTTCTCAGTCAAAATAAGGCCATAAAGGATGTAATGACCAGAAGGTACAGCGCTTAAGAGAACATGGAAATAGCAAGCATTGTAAGAAGCCAGAAGAATGTCTGGGTATCTTGGATGTTGCTGTTTTTAACAAGACTGTGTTTAGTAAATATAAAGCAGGATTAAATCAACTGGAATATGGGGAGTTCCTTGAAGGATATCAACTTAAAGAGACAGTTTAGGGAGACATGTAATGCTCTAACATCAGAAAATAATCCATTGTTTCTTACAATTAAAAACACACATAGTTTTTTTTTAATAACCAAAAGCCCAAATGGATTAATTTCTCCCCATTTGTGTTTTGAAATAACTCGTTCAAATTCTCTGAGGTTTTAATATGATCCTTTAATGGTATACCTGAATAGAACTTGAGCATTAAAGTGGAGATAAACCAGACAGCAATGCTGGCTTACCATTGTCATACTTTAAGTAAAATTCATAACTTGTAACAGTAACAGAGATGGAAGGGACCTTGGAGGTCATCTAGTCCAACCCCACCACACTCAGGAGACCTATACTAGGGATTCAAACCACCGAACTGCTGACCTTTCTGATCGACAAGCTCAGCATCTTAGCCACTGAGCCACCTGAATTGATATCCTGGGAATATCAGGATATCAATTGTGATATCAAATATCAGGATAATCAACTGTGGGAAAGACTCAAAATCGTCATGGACACTCTGCTTACTCACCTAATCAATCCATCCAAATCGGGTAAGAAATGAAATCACCCTGAGCAACCAACTTGCTCAGACTAAAGAAGCTACTTGGATAAGCAGCAAAATATTTCAGACCAACCAGAAAAGAAGTTCATTTGTCATGATTCAGCTTCCAGACAACTCTACCTGGATAACTCAGAATCTCATCAACATGAAACCAGGATTCTGCAACCATCATAAATACATGCTGGCTGCCAAGCAGCCGAATTTTGATCACATGAGTACAGGGAAACTTTGATGGTTATAAGTGCAAGGGCTGTTGGTAAGTAATCTTTTTCAGCCCTTTTTCAGTAACTTTGGACAGTTGTTAAATGAACGGTCATAAGTTAAGGATTCCCTGTATGGTAATATTCATAGGTAGGAAAGAGAAAGATAGGTGGGTAGATAGCAAAGGAAGGCAGGTGGGACAGGAACCTTCAAGATGATACTATACCCACTAGGAAAGATCTGGTCTTACTCTCTGTTGAGAAAAGCAGACAGCCTAATTTTGATACTCTTTCATAACAGTTGATCCAGGCCCCTGGTGAGAGAGTTTTACCCTTGTTCCAGCAGTTGCAATTCACATTTGGAGATAAGCTCTCCTGGGCTCGAGACCCAAGCACCATGCATGGGGTTAGCTCCCGTTCTTGTCCCAGTTCCTGCCCATTAGCAGTTTGAAAACATGCAAATGTGAGTAGATAAATAGATACCACTTTGGTGGGAAGACGCACAGATTCTGTGCGTCTTTTGGCATATAGCCATGCTGGCCACATGACTATGGAAAATGTCTTTGGACAATGCTGGCACCATTGGCCAACAAATGGAGATGAGCACCACACTCTAGAGTCGGACACGACTGGACAGGGGAACCTTTACCCCTTTTTTCTCCTCGGCATCCATGAAAATCTCGTGCGACATTCCAATAACACCCACAGGTGCAATTTTCTGGGAATCCATTTAGAGAAATAAAAATGGACCCTCCAATGCTAATTCAAATGTATGTTACAGCATGACATACTGGCCTGACTTGGTTTTTGGAAAGGCTCCTTTGAACGTCCGTGCACCAACGTTTAAATTCTTATCTACTGGAGGAAATAGCCTTTTGCAATTTCAACCGAAAAACTCATTCAAAATATTATCTTTTGCTAACGAGATAGCACCTTGTACCAGGTCCCCAAAGGGTTAATGATCCCTGCTTAAGCAATCTGCATGATACCCCTAGAAGCAGCATTAATTATAGAGAGAGAGCCTGGAGGATACAGGAAAGTATCTAGAGTATCTGAGTAGTATTTAACGCCAAGACGTTTTAATAAGCGGTTGAGTTGAATGCTCCCTAATAAATTACTGCATTGGGTTGCTGGAATTCAGTATGAAAGTCAAATGAAAGAGGGGGGAGGACTAAGGGGGTTCACAGCTGATGTTTTAAAAATAAAAACTTTTAAATTGTAGGAAATTACTGTAAGATTCTTTTAGGGATATGCATCACATACCGCCTTTAAGAAGTTGTGATTTAATCCCTTCCTTTCTTTTTCTTTCTTTTTTTTTCTTTCTTTCTTTCTCTCTCTTTCTCTCTCTCTCTTCCTCTTTCTGTCTTCCTTCCTTCCTTCCTTCCTTCCTTCCTTCCTTCCTTCCTTCCTTCCTTCCTTCCTTCCTTTCATGCGCAATGTAAAAATCTGCAGGTTCAGAATTGTTAAGGATCCTGATCAAGAAAATAGTCTGAGGAAAATAGTCTGTTTTATGTTGCAAAGGCAACACACTGCTTGTGCATTAAGTGGTAGCTTTCAATAGTTTTATTGGCTATTTGCAGATATGTTTGGACATGCCTTACATACACGCACAGGGTTAGTGTTTCATCAAGTTACAAACAACAAGTCTTTTTTGTCATGAACTGGGCAGAGCTGAAGGAGCAATTGTGTATCTCTCTTCCTCCTTCCTCCTTTTTTTTTTTTTTTTTTTTGGCTAAAATAATAGAAGAGCAAATCAGTTTATATGGAGTCACCTCTTGAAATATATGAAGTGGCCAGAGTGGCCTATACGATACAGTAAATCGAAATATTTTGCCCTACAGGTAAAGCTTCCCCTCGCACATATGTGCTAGTCGTTCCCGACTCTAGGGGGCAGTGCTCATCTCCGTTTCAAAGCCCAAGAGCCAGCGCTGTCTGAAGATGTCTCCGTGGTCATGTGGCCGGCATGACTAAATGCCAAAGGCGCACAGAACGCTGTTACCTTCCCACCAAAGGTGGTCCCTATTTTTCTACTTGCATTTTTTATGTGCTTTCAAACTGCTAGGTTGGCAGAAGCTAGGACAAGTAATGGGAGCTCACTCCATTACACGGCACTAGGGATTCGAATTGCTGAACTGCCAACCTTTCGATCGACAAGCTCAGTGTCTTAGCCACTGAGCCACCATGTCCAATTTTGCCCTAGTAAAGTAAAAGATACTTTACAGATTTTTGTTGTTAACCTATATCAAAATTAAGATCAGAATTTATTTTACTGATTTATTCCTGATTTCTAAATGGGGAAGGAAAGTGGTTGTGGTTCAGCCATCTTTAGCAAGAGCAATAGCATTTAGGCTTATATACCGCCCCATAGTACTTTACAGCACTCTCTGGGCAGTTTACGATATTGAAGCATTATTTGAGTATTGCTCCCAATAATATATACTCATTTTATCAACCTCTGAAGGCTGAGTCAACCTTGAGCCCTTCAGGATCGAACTCTGGGCTGTAGGAAGAGCTTGCCTGCAATACTGCATTCTGACCATTATGTCACTAGGACACTATCTATTTTTTAGATACATTTTTATAGATTTATTGTGTTAAATTTGTAAGACCACCAGAATAGTAATGCCACCAAACTGTTCTCATAATCAGTAAACATTTGGGGAAGTTGATGGAGTTGGCTGAAATGGCAAAATTGACTATTTTGATTAAATAAGAGAATATAAATACTTTTGTTTCCACATGGAGATCGTTTCTGAACTTTGTGCTTGAAGTGGAAAAGAATGAAACTTTGATTTTGGGTTTTACCGAGTAAATCAGGGGTGTCGAACTTGATTTCATTGAGGGCCGCATCAGGGTTATGTTTGACCTTGGGAGCTGGGTGGGCATGGCCAGCTCGACGTCACTTGTGTCGGGGGCGCTTGTGGTGGCCCGAGCACTCTGCCACGACAATGGAGCTCAGGAGGCTGCGACAGCCTCCTGCCACCCTCTGCTAGTGAAAACGGAGCTCAGGAGGGCTACACGCTTTTCAATTGGGTTAAGGTCTGGGCTATTCCCAGGCCATTCCAGCAGTGGAATATGATTATCTTGAAACTCCAAAAAAAAAGTGGTGTTATTAGCCATCAAACCTCAAAAATATACTTTTCCCAAAAGGTTTCCACAATTTTGGCCACTACTGTAAGTTGTCTGAATATGGAGTTTACGCAGTTAGTTGCCATTGGGTTGGGATAGTAGAAGTACGATAGGGCTACCATATCTGGACTGCAAAGATCAAGATTACTATTACATGACAGCAAAAATTAGATTCCCCCCCCCCATCTTTTTGCTACCTTATTTGGATTCTTGAAACTCAAATATTCTGGTAGAATAACCTTCTCTTAACTGACAGGAACTTAATTTTGAGAAGATACAGGCAAGGTTCCCTGGCTGATGTTTTTATCTGCATGCTTTCAAACTTATTTCTATTTGCTTTTACGATGAGGGTTCTTCTTTCCAATAAGTTTGATTTATTGTTTCAATACATTTTAATCACATTAAAGTTTTAATCTTTTTTATAAGGAAAGGGAGCATAGATTTTTTTCTCCCTGCCAATAAAAGAAAATAAAGAAAAAAGGAAGTAGCACTATTTTTTTGTAATGCAACATAAAAGAGCCAATAAAACATATGCTACAAAATGTCACGCTTTGACCTTAATCATCTTGTTGGGTAAAAACAGTAATAAGCATCTTCATTTCGTCTCATATTGAAATGTATGACTTGTAGAATATCAGATTAGTTGCTTTAGGCTGCAGTCTCCAAGCCATTCACATCTATGTAATTTTACTCAACTCAGGAAGATATCTTTGAGCAGACAAAATTATTCATGGTGGGTCCTTGAATTTTCAAATGCCACCTGATGAGGGCAATGTCGTTCTAGTAGAACCTGCTCAATCTGTAAAGCAGAAGAGAGATTTACCTTGAAGGCAACATCAAAGCTAATTTTATTAGCTTGGCTTCAGAGTTTATTATCTGTGCCTCATTATTGCAAATTGTTACCCAAGTCAGCAGCATGCCCTGAGCAAGAATGAAAGAATAGTGGGCCAGTAATTATGTAGGAACTCAGTGCTGGTGGTGGGCCCAATTCTGAAAGGAAAATACTTAAAGACATATTGAGATAGTTAACCTTTTGCTCGGAATTGCCTAAAGCTGAAGGACATCTATTCATTTATCTGGTTTTGATGGCTACACTTTGTATGTATTATACAAAGGCAAACCAGAGCTTATAATCAAGAGTTAAGTTTCTGACAACCACAACTGCTTGGGGAATAAAGTTATAGAAAATACACCATTGTAAGCCAGATATTACAAAGCTCCCTTGATGATTTGGTATCTTCTTCCTGACCTCCAATTAGGCAGCAAATTCATCACATTCCTATGATATGTAGCATGCTCAAGCCAACATTGCACAATTGAAGTTCCCAGAGCCACATGTGACTTCCAAAAGACATGGGTACAGCTCCAGATCTTTTAAAGTATCTACCACCAAGTTATAAATGTATGGGGAAATTATGAACCAACATTGTGTTCCAATGTTCCAATGCAATGTTCCAATATCTCAGGGGCTGCCACAAAGAAGAGAGAATCAAGCTATTCTCCAAAGCACCTGAGGGCAGGACAAGAAGCAATGGGTAGAAACTAATCAAGGAGAGAAGCAATCTAGAACTAAGGAGAAATTTCCTGATACTTAAAACAATCAGTGGAACAACTTGCCTCCAGAAGTTGTGAATGCTCCAACACTGGAAATTTTTAAGATGTTGGATAACCATTTGTCTGAAGTAGTGTAGGATTTCCTGCCTAAGCAGGGGGTTGGACTAGAAGACCTTCAAGGTCTCTTTCAACTCCTATCCTATCCTATCCTATCCTATCCACTGCATAATTTTAATTAAAATTAGCCCCTCCTATTTTTGAGATTGAGACATCCAGCACTCTACCTAAAGATCAAATGTAGGTCTAATGTCTTGGCTAAACTTGCATAGATATCTATTCATGCCACCTGATGCATGGATTGTTTTCCCAGTTGGGAGGCATTGCTCAATTGATCCAACTTCCATCAAGTGGTCAATTATAATTATAATAACTGGAGCAAACAACCATGGATTTAGTGAGCAGAGAAAAAGGAAAACCGGGATCAAATATCACAAAATCCAAAAATGTTCATGTGAAGATGCTTCCCACATGAGAAGTCTATCATGGAAAACCAGGAGTTATGGTGGATAAACAGGAAAATCCAGAAAAGAAAATCTTCCAGTTGCAATTATGGTCTGTTTTCCATAGTTGGATAAAAATCTCTAAAAGAGGAGCAAATGGAAAGGGTTGTCTATCAATGTCTTTTAGTTGATAGCCCTCAGGAATTATTGGCCTGGAGGCCTCCTATGGCAATTCAATTGAAGTAAACCTAAATAACAAGTTATGAATGCATCAGAAGAACTGTATAGATAGCACTCCTAGTCAGTGAAGAGCTATAAAGATGTAGGAAGTTAGCACCCACCCCTCTCCTAGAAGAATGAAATCTTTTAGGAAATATTAAAAAGACAGAATATATTTCCCTGGAAGAGAAATGGAGAAACATGTTTTAAAGACAAAGCAGCTTCCTGCCTCCCCCCACCTTTCTCAATGGACCATCATCTGCAACACAATAGGACCCATCTAGCAACAGAAACTCACCACATGGCACCTGGGAAGATTACATCAGCCAGCAAAGCTAGCTAAGACCCCCACCCCCGGGAGTCTGACAAGCAATCAGGATACTCTTCCTGTGCCCCCAGGAAGTTCAGAGCCCAGAAAGGGCATAAAACCAAGGCACACTCAGCATCTTGTCCCTTTTCTGTTCAGGAACTCAAACCATGTGATCCTGTCCACCATTAAATCATCTTTCCAAGCAGACTCCATGTTTCCAGTGTCTTTTTCCCCACTTGGAGCTGAACCCAGAAGGATATTTCTTCCAACAAAGGGACAGGAAAAAGTATCTCCAGATGAATTCTCCTCAACTTTACTTCTGCTGTTTTGCGCCAAGATTTCCCTGTGCAATCCTCCACTCTAGCCCCCAACTGCATCTCTACAATGCTTTACACAATTGCTTATTCAGTCACCTAATGCTGCTGTGAATTGAGTACAGTTGTGCAGGTGGAGGAACTAAACCATTAAGCCGTGCTTCTTTTGAATTGACCTGAGGACATGGCTGATTTCTCCTTCCTCATCTTTGCAGTTCTACACTGAATGCAAAAGCCGGCTGTTTGAAAAAAAAGATGTTCTGACCACAACTGCTAAAACAAGGGGAAAGCAACATCTTTACACCCCAGACTTCAGGCTCCAAGAGCCACACATATTTTTTGCACAAACTTGTGGAGCGATATGCATTTGCATACTGTTGCACTCAGAGGTAAGCAGGATTGCTGAAGCAGGAAGAAGGCTGAAGGCTAGGAGCGGTAGTGAAGAAATCCTGCTCTTCAGTGCATCTTTGGTGGTTTGTTGCTTGCTCAATTGGACTTCTGATGGAAGTCTTTTGCCGTCTTTCTGCTAAGTAATTCATACCTACAACAGCATTGGCAATAAGCTATTAGTCTCGTTCCTGAGATTAAAACCCCTGATGGCACTGCCGCCTTGATGTCTACATGCCCTTCCATGCAGTTCTGTTAGAAATCCCTTCATCCTCCCTTAATTGCATGTCCACTTGTGCATGCAGATTGTGTGGGTGGGTTGGGGGATAAAGGACAGGAATCACACCAGTGGTGGGATTCAGCTGGTTTGGGCCAGTTTGGGTGAACTGGAAGTTAAATTTCTGGCTGGCCCCACCCTGCCCCTTCCAGGAACCCCCACACGCCCCATTTTGACTCCGTTAAGTGCAGGGAGGCCTACTAGGCCCAAAATGGGGCATGGGGGTTGCAGCATGTGTCCCCCCACTCCCTGTGGCCCATTTTTGCGCCCAGTAGGCTGCAGGGAGGCCTACTAGGCCCAAAACGGGGGGCAAGGGAGGCACATCTCCCCCCCCCCCCGTGGCCCATTTCTGCTCCCAGGGGGGTGCAGGAGGCCGAGTGCTGCCTGTCACACACCCTGGCCACGCCCACCACGGCCACGCCCACCCAGCCAGTCATTAGGGCAGAGAACCGGTTGTTAAATTATTTGAATCCTACCACTGAATCCCACCCACTGGTTCTGCTCCTGGGCTGGTTTCT
Organism: Arizona elegans; assembly: GCA_022577455.1. Taxonomy (NCBI): domain Eukaryota; kingdom Metazoa; phylum Chordata; class Lepidosauria; order Squamata; family Colubridae; genus Arizona; species Arizona elegans. Next base: position 192,348,886 of record JAKOOJ010000002.1, on the reverse strand, counting down.
TCTCCCTCTAAGGGGTTGCATCATCTTTCATCTCCTCAGAGATTGTGGTCTTGATAAGGCTAGTTGGAAATATTGTGCATTCCTAGCTTAACACATTTGAAAGGGTGTAGATCAAAGGCGTCCAACCTTGGCCACTTTAAGACCTGTGGACTCCAACTCCCAGCATTCCCCAGCCAGCATGATCGTAAGCATGGCTGGCTGGGGGAATTCTGGGTGTTGAAGTCCACAGTTCTTAAAGTGGCCAAGGTTGGCCACTCCTGATTTTAATGAAGGTGTAGGAAGTTAGCACCCACCCCTCTCCTAGAAGAATGAAATATTTCAGGAAATATTAAAAGGGAAGAATATTTCCCCTAAAAGGAAGGCAGAAACTCAGCCCCCCCCCCCTTTGTCAATGGGCCATTAAGGCCTGGGCTAGTCTTTTCTACGTAACAAAGATCTACCTCCTTCAGACAGAGCCATAGTAGGAATTGCCCAAAGCCCTTTCATTACATCATCACCCAGCAAGAGTCAACCAAGCCTGGGACTCAAAAGACAACCTACAAAGTTACCCCTGCATGGCCCCATGGGAGTCTGACAACCAATCAGAACACAAGCTCAAATTCAAAGCTCAACAGAAGGCATAAAACCCAGACACTCTCAGCATCTCTGCCCTATTCTGCCCAGGATCTCAAGCCATGTGATCCTGTTCATCAATAACCTTCTTTCCAAGCAACTTCCATGTTTCCAGTGTCTTTCTCCTCACTTGGAACTGAACCCAGATGGACATTTCTTCCAGCAAAGGGGAGACTGTTTTACTAATTTTGTTGAAAGAGATCAATTAACAGGTAGCTGGAAGAGCAGCAATGAGAGTCTTCTAGCTACTTCCTCTTCCTCCTTTATCAATATTGTGAAGGGCCTCGGTGGTGCAGTGGACTAAAGTGCTGTTAAGTGCTAGCACTTAGCTGCCAGCTGCCTGCAATTAGTGCAAGTTCGAATCTCACCAGGCTCAAGGTTGACTCAGCCTTCCATCCTTTCGAGGTAGATAAATTGAGGACCCGGATTGTGGGGGCAATAAGCCAACTTTGTATAGAACAACACCGCTTAGGGGGGCCTGAAAGCCCTAATAAGCAGGTATATACAAAAAAGTATGCAGGCTATTGCTATAATGCATTGTAAGCCACCCTGAGTCTACTGAGAAGGGCGGCATATAAATTGGACTAATAAATAAATGAATAAATAAACTTTCTCTTCAGGGATTTTGCACATTCTCACAATTTTTTTTCCTCCAGGAGGCATGACATGTATGTCATCGGTAAGAACAACACTTGCCAATATACAAGAGATAGATCTATTCTTCCCAAAAGTTACCTTTTCTCCCCCCACTTCCCATTTCAAAGACCCCCTTCATTCTTCCTTTTTTCCCTCTCACCTCTGTTTGCCTGTTTTGTTATTACTTTTCAACTAAACAAGAGTTTTTCACATGCAGGTTATACTAAAAACACTGCAAAAAGGTCAGGGAATGTCAGGTGGCAGACAAGGTTTGTTTCAGACCAGAGGCTTGTCAAGTTGGAATGAAAGTTTTTTGTTTTCTACTCCTTTTAAGAGCCAGCATGCATTAAAAGAACACTGCTTGTGCCAGAATTCAAAAATATTTCATAAGCACTAGCCCCGTGCCTGGTGCAATGGAACTCATCTGACTCTGCTGTCATCTTTTTGTTTACAATTTTTGCAAATGGATATATGTATTTGTATTTAGATATATCACGGGTAGAGATTAAAATGTATAACATTTGCATTTTGTTTGAATTACAGTCCCTCATTTGGGTTTAATCTACGATTGCTTCAAAAAGAATTAGAATCTGTTCCACAATGGTATTCTTTGGATGGAATAGTTTGCATTTCAGTGTCTTTCAATAGTCCTTTATTAGCTAAGGTTTTTAGTTTTTTAATGATTTGCAGTAACAAAAGAAAACACAAACATAAAATATTTTTTTATTTATCCAACTTGCTTGACACTAAACATCAAAGCTTCTAAGTCAGAGGTGTCACCATGGACAGGGTGGGTGCCCGAGCATTCTGCCAGCAAAAACAGGCTTCCAAGCTCTGTTTTCGGCTGCGACTGCCTCCTGCAACCCTCTGCCAGCAAAAACGGAGCTCGGGAGAACTCTGCATGGCCCTTGCAAACTCCATTTTCAGCTGTGACGATCTCCTGCAACCGTTTTTAATGTGTTGAGTTTTATAGTTTTATTACGTTTTTTTATGTTGTTTTCACTCCCTAAATTGGGTTATTAGATGGGGGCTATGTAAATACTGTAAATAAATAAATAAATAAGTAAGTAAGTAAGTAAGTAAGTAAGTAAGTAAAGTAATTGTGGAGTTTATGCAGGAAAGTTAAGAATAGACTAGACTAGACTAGACTAGACTAGACTAAAATAGACTAGAATAGAATAGAATAGAATAGAATAGAATAGAATAGAATAGAATAGAATAGAATAGAATAGAATAGAATAGAATTTTTTATTAGCCAGGTGTGATTGGACACACAAGAAATATGTTTTGGTGCATATGCTCTCAGTGTACATAAAAGAAAATTTTATGTATTTTAAGTTAAGATTAAAATGATCACATGAATAAGCAAGGCTAATTATAGGGGGGGGGGTTAATCTGATCCGATCCTTTATTACAGCTATTCTGATACCAAAGAAGGATCAAGTATGTTTCCAGTCTTCCCACTTTAATAAAAGTTTGTGAAGGAGGAGGGATGAATATGTTTATCCCTGGTGGCTCAGCAGACTAAGCATTGTGATTAACACCAGCTGCCTGCAATTACTGTAAGTTCGAATCACACCAGGCTCAAGATTGACTCAGCCTTCCATCCTTTCAAAGGTAGGTGAAATGAGGAGCCAGATTGTGGGGGCAATAAGCTGACTTTGTATAAATATACAAAAGTATGAAGGCTATTGCTTAACGCATTGTAAGCCGCCCTGAGTCTCCGGAGAAGGGCGGCATATAAATCAATTTTTTTAAAAAATATATATATATGTTTAGTTTCCGGAAAGTATATTATATCCTAATTTCATGGTATAAATATTGTTACTCTGAATTTGGTTACAAGAGGCATTGCTAGAATGATACTTTCCCCCATAATTCTTCTAATAGGATCAGCAGAGAGAGAGTAGCAGGATGAATAGAAGAGAGAAGTGGTTCAAGCATCCAAAGAAGTGGATCGTCTCAAATTATAAGAGTGCCTGCTAGAATCTCTAAAAGTGGAAAGTGAACTGCAGGAGAATTAAGACTCTGATTTTGACTCACTCAAAGTTGAAGTCAAAATTGATTTAGGAAGCATTCAAAGGAGAGAATAGGCCAGTGGTGTGCAAATCACCCAAGATCCAATTTGAACCCACAATTCAGTTAAAAAAGTTCCAATTTGTGATTTGATTCAAAGATTAAAACTAAATTAAGTTAAAATTGCAATTCAAATAATTGAATCAATTTATTTCAATAAAATGTGTGTGTGTGTGCATTCAAAGTCACTAAATCTTTGGAATCATTTAAAGTCAACTGATTTAATCTGATGCATCAGATTGATCCAAGAATGCAATTTGAAGATTATTATTATTATTATTTTTTGTAACCTACAGAGAGAAACTCAGAAAGCGAATTGAAGATTATTTTTGAAGGGATGATTTCATTGCTGTTTCAATGAAAGCTTTGAGAACCCAAAAATAAGCCATCACTTAAGGATCTAAAATGTGCTTTTCAATTAGTTTAGAGGTTTGGTTTCTGGAGGTGTCCATTTATTAAAGCAAATTTATCACATATCTCATTGTTCTTTCATGATGTACCTATAAAATGGGATTGCAGCATTGAAGTACTTACTTTTGGGGGGAGGCAATACCTTGAGAACATCTCTGCCTACATTGCAGACTTTATGGTAGTCTTATATCTAGTGCAGAAGGATACAGTGACGGGCTGGGCAGCAGGAAGACCTTTAAGAGTTTGTGCCAGCCAGAACAGCTACCAATAGTGGATTAAATGAATAAAAATTCCACAAAAAAGCACGTTCTAGTTTCCTTAATTTAAAACATGTTTCCTTAATTTAAAACATGGCTAGTCTAGTGAAGAGAAGGACCAGGACAGTGGTGGGTTGCTACCGGTTCGCCCTCCCCAGTTCAGGCGAACCTGTAGCGGCAGCAGGAGGAGGTTCTGGCCACCCGCCAGGATGTCTCTGTGCCTTGATAGTACAGTGGTCTACGCATCTGTTATTAACACAGCTGCCTGCAATTTACTGCTGGTTCGAATCTCTCCAAGGCTCAAGGTCGACTCAGCCTTCCATCCTTTCTAAGGTAGGTGAAATGAGGACCCAGTTTGTGGGGGCAATAAGCTGACTTTGTATAAATATACAAAAGTATGAAGGCTATTGCTTAATGCATTGTAAGCCGCCCTGAGTCTCCAGAGAAGGGTGGCATATAAATCAAATTTAAAAAAATGTGCAGAAGCTTCTGCACATGTGCAGAAGTGGCACAAGCACGCAGGCGCTCACGACAAACTGGTAGCGACGGGATTTGAATCCCACTACTGGACCAGGGGAGCCATGATAGCAGTGTTCCAATATTTGAGAGGAGGGGGTCAAGCTATTCTCCTGAAGGCCAGAGAAGGAACAATGGATGGAAACTGAACAAGGAGAGATTCAACCTAGAAATAAGGAGAAATTTTCTGACAGTGAGAACAATCAACCAATGGAAGTGCTTGCCTTCAGAAGTTGTGGGAGCTTCATCACTGGACCCTTTCAAGGGGAGATTGGACTGCCATTTGTCGGGGATGGTGTAGGGTCTCCTGCTTGGGTGGCGGGTTGTACTACATGACCTACAAGGTCCCTTCCAACTCTGTTAATCTGTTTTTTAAAAAGATATAAAGGAGGTGCATCACCTTTTAGATGTTTCTATAAAATGCCAGACTTTTTAGTGCCAAGGTTAATGTAGGAAGGTGGAAGAATTCTGAGAGCATGACTGGACAAGGATTCAGTGGAGGTAATTTGGACCAGGAATGTCCACACCCAGTAAAACTGTTGGTCAACTGGCAAATGACCACTTATATGCTGCTTATCCCAACCTCCTTTTCCACCAAAATCACTTTTTTGGTGCTCTTCTGCTGCTGTTGAAATTTACCACAAACTTTGGAGAATCAGCAATATAATTTTCCAAAATTGGGAGGAAAATTGGAAAATTGCACCTTGGCATCTGGAAAGTGGAGGAATCACTATGTTTTTTTTTTTTTTTTTTTTTTTTTTTTTAAAGTGCAGACTTCAGGCACAAATGTCTTCAGCCTTGGTCTAATTTTTGTTTCTTTTTCTTTTTTTCTTCCTGACTACTCTTGCTTTGCATCTGGGAAATTTTAGCTCAGCCCAAGAATGTGTCAGATGCAATATTCATTAGAAGGATAATTGCACTGGAGAAGCATGAATCATCACTGCATGGCGAGAATCTTCTCATGGTCACCCTAGGAAGATTGCCTTTCTAATGCATTTGTTACAAAATAAAAAAAAAATGAAAAGACATGAAAGAGAAGAGGGCTTACCATGCAGCTGGTGTCACTAGTTCTGTAGAGTCCATAAAACTGCTGTTATGAATGATGACAGCTTGAGGATCATAAGGGAAAACTCCAGGGCTAAAACAGTTTGTAGAAAGTCAGCTATGTGCTAATCATAAAAATGTATGGAAAGATAATAAGGGTAGATTGTAGACAAAGTAGATAAGAGCTGTGGTGGTCAGTAGTGGGTTGCAAATCCCATCGCTACCAATTTGGTTGTGGATGTGTGCGCCCTTGCACGTGTGATGCTTCTGCACAGGTGTAGAGACATCCGGGCGAGTGGGTAAAGCCTCCCACCAGCGCCGCTACCAGATTGCCCGATCCGGGGCAAACCAGTAGCAACCCGCCACTGGGGATGGTGCAGTGGTTAGAATGGAATGTTGCAGGTTGACTCTGCCCACTGCCAGGAGTTCGATCCTGACCAGCTCAAGGTTGATTCAGCTTTCCATCCTTCCGAGGTCGGTAAAATGAGGACCCAGATTGTTGGGGCCAATATGCTGACTCTGTAAAACACTTAGAGAGGGGCTGTAAAGCACTATAAAGTGGTATATAAGTCTAAATGCTAGTGCTATTATATCCCTGCCAGAATGGAAGCTTTTCTAAGTGTTTCCTTTAACTTTATCTCCTAACTTATACCGTTATGTTTAAACAAAATAATACTGATAATGCTTTTCCTCCAAATTCGTATGATTTCTTCTGTTCATCCCTGAACAAAATATCTTCACTTGTATTGATCAAAAATCCAAATATTTGGAGTTTCATGTGCTGAAAGATGGCAGGTTGAGGAACGCTGTTGAGTTGAGGAGCCCTCCCCGCCTTTCCTTTCCATGGTTCCTTCAAATACAAACCCATCTCAGTCTCAGTTATTGTTGTGGCCCGCCACAGCCTGCACAGATCGTGGCTGATCCCAATGAAGAGGAGGCTGGTATGGTGTCGCGCCAGCAGCCTGCGCACCCAGTGCTCGCGTCGGACAGCGAGGAGGCTGAAGAGGATGTGGTGTCAGACACAGAGATCAGCCAGGGCCTTCAGAACCTCCAGAGGTTCCTTCAAGTGGAGAGAGCAAAGTGGAGGAGCCTCTCCTCAATGCTCGAGCACGCAGGGCTGCCAAAAGGCAGGAGTGGCTACTCAGGAGGAGGAGGTCTACTCGAGAGTAGGGCTTGAGGATAATTGGCCACTCCCTTAGCCTATTTAAGTCGCATGCAGCTAGTGCTTTCTTGCTGGAAACAACTAGTATTTATTATCAGAGTATTTTGGTTTATCATATCTTGTTTTCTGAGTTGGTTGCCAACCTTTGCCAGTCTTGTTTATTCTTGCTACTTAATAAATTTGATAAGGATTTGGTAAGTTGGTGTGGGTCAATATCCTCGGAAATCCGGAGCTGGAGCAGAACAGTTATTTCAGCTTCATCCCTTTACTGTAAGAGCAGAAAATCTTTTGCTGCTAATAAAAGAGAATATTTATAACTCAAGGTTGAAATGAGGATTCCTTAGTAGTTCCTAAGCCTGGTTATTTCCTTGCATTGCACTGCTAAACTAGCACTGATGATGTTACTTAATTTGGGTAATGAAACGTCTGCAAGAAAACAACCAAGCTCAGAGAGTACCAAGGACCCCTAATCTTTTTGCTAGCCAGGAGTACATTTTTTTCTTGAACCTTTTTTGGCATGGCAGTGAGGCAATGATAACACTGCAGGGAGTGAGACTGGCATCACGGACCTCTTTCATGCCTTGAATTTTTTTTTTTTTTTACTGTGGGGGGAGGGTCATTAAATTTATTTTAGGATTTTCACCAGAAGTGGGAAATTTCCCACAATTATTTGTGATTTGCCATTTAGCATAGGTGGCATGTCAGTTAACAAAACAAAAAAAAAAAAGGGAAGGATGAATGGATGGATGGAGCAATTCAGCTTGTTCATCCCCAGTTTAGATACTGTAGCCCTTCATGTCCACCCACAAGGATGATTTATTCCCCTTCACAGATGACAGTGTTCTCTTTAAAGGCCTGCCTATTAATGCATTTCATTTTAAAGATAAGATGTCCCAAAGGTGCTTCTTTTCAAGAGGCAACTGGACTTTCTGTTTTTTCTTTGAAGACATTTTACTCAGGGGTAGGCTTCAAAAATTTAGCAAGGGGTTCTCTGCCCGGTTGCTTGTGAGTGTGGCCATGGTGGGCATGGCCTAGTCGGCCTCCTGTACCATGGGGGGGGGGCGTTTTTGCCCTCCCCAGGCTCCAGAGGCTTTCCTTGAGCCTCTGAGAAAGCGAAAACAGCCTCCCCAGGCCCTGGAGGCCTTCCGGAACTTCCAGTAGGCATGTTTTTCACCCTCCCTAAGCCTCTGGGCATGCCCTGCATTTACCTGCATCCAAAAGGGGCCACGTGGGACTCCTGGGAGGGGAGGGGTGGGATGGGCGGGGCCAGCCTGGAGTGGGATTTGGGGGTTCTCCGAACTGCACAGAACCTTAGCTAGAGGTTCTCCAGAACCCCTGCGAATCCCCAGCAGTCCACCCCTGATTTTTGCTTCTCATCCAAGAAGCTTCTTCAGCTCTGAATAAGATGAGATTCTTGGATGCGAAGCAAAACTTCTTCAAAGAAAAACAAGAAAATCCAGTTGCCTCTTGAAAAAAAAAGCCCCTTTGGGACAACCATGACCTGGATGACTGAGAATCTCCGTAGACGTTTAAAGATAAGAAACTTTTTTTATTTGATTCAATCTGGATGCCGTTCAACTCCAAAGAAATCTGGGAGGCTACAAAACCATACCAGAACATAAAAACATCCCTCTTCAAAAAAAATAAAAACACAGAACTAGTACAAAATATAGCTACAAAATAATTACAGGATGGCAGCCTGACAATGAAGCAGACAAAAACATCACAAACGGGAGCCCCATCCACCATACTTCAAAGCTTGGGTAAACAGCCAACATCCAGAAAGTCTGAAAGTGCCCATCAACAGCAGTGGGAGAAAATAATCACCAACTTGCCCATTATGATGTCTTTCTGTTATAATTATAGCAATTTATTTCTAAACATGCCTAATAGAAATTAGCAGATGAGAATGTTACGTGCATTAATAGCATCATTTGTCCTTTTTTAAAAGCATTGGGTAAGCCGCCATCCTGTCCTAATTCTTCATAAATATTAACAGTAATCTTTGCTACAACTCTGTAAGGCAGGGGTGTTAAAACTCAGGGGCCAGATCCGGCCTGCGGGGTACTTAGATCTGGCGCACGGGGCTGCCCTGGAAACAGTGAAGGACTGGCTCACGGTGCTTCTGCCAGCAAAAATGGGCTCCCCAGCTCTGTTTTCAGCTGCCATGGCCTCCTGCAACCCTCTGCCAGTAAAAATGGGAGGGCAGTCCTCCCGAGCTCCATTTTCGCTGGCAGTGGGTTGCAGGAGGCCATGGCAGCTGAAAACAGAGCTGGGGAGCCCGTTTCATTGGCATAGCGCTCGGGCTACCACAGGTGCCCCCGACATGAGTAACGTCAAGCTGGCCATGCCCACCTCAGCCGCCAAGGACAAACACAACCCTGATGTGGCCCTCAATGAAATTGAGTTTGACACCTCTGCTATAAGGCAAGTCAATTATTAGCATATTCCAGATATTGAGAGTAAATAACTTGCAGTATACCGTATAATTCATATACAGTATCAGTAAATGACCTAGGCTGAGTTGATTGTCAAATGCTTAACTGGGTTAGATCTGTTTAGTAGTTGGATTCAATGGGTATTTGGATGGAAGCTCTCCAGAGCAGCAGTCACCAACTGGTGGTCCGTGGACCACTGGTGGTCTGTGAGAAAATTTTGATGATCCTCAGAAAAATTATTTGCATTTTTTATATTGCACTAAATCAGGGGTCCTCAAACTATGGCCCCTAGGACAAATACATGCAATGAACGTTTGTGTTGCTGCAGAAAGTCTCCCCCTTTGGGGTCTTTTTGTGTCGGTTGGAAGGGGACAGAAATTCCGACATGGGGTCAGCTTCAGCCTCCTTGTGCAGGGCTTTGGGCGAAGGCTGGAGGGAAGTGCTGCTGGTGGTGAAGAGCCAAAGGGCCTTGTTCCACTGGCACTGCATCATGACCTGGAACTGGCTGACCATCTCAGCCCACTGAGCCCCCAGGCGCCGGTACCTGGCCTTGCACTCCTGCAGGTCTTCCCTCTGCTTGGAAAGCCTATACTCGTAGTCCTCAGTGAGGTGCTTCTGCTGAGCCTCCTTCTTGGCCAGATCCTATTTGAACTGAGCCAGTTGTTTTGCCAACTCTTTCTCATGGTGGTTCTTAGCTCCAACAACTGCTTCCTGTTGGGGTCCTAAGGAGCCTGGGCAGGCAGTAGAGGAGTGGCTGGGAGGGGAGGGGCAAGTTGAGGCCGGTGAGGCGCCCCTCGAAGTGAGTGACATTGAGTTGGCCATGCCTACCCAGTCACATGACCACCTAGCCACGTCCACCCAGACGGTCATTAGGCAGATCATATTAGTGGTCTGCGGGATTTAAAATTATGAATTTAGTGGTCCCTGAGGTCCGAAAGGTTGGGGACTCCTGCTCCAGAGAATATAGGAGACTGGAAAGTTGGGAGAGAAAAAAAAAGCTTCCTGGGAAAAAACACGGGCACACATATTGATGTAACTGACAATAAAACAATAGGGACATGTGTATGAAGTCATCAGAAGTCAGGCTCAGATTAATCCAATGTGTTTGAAACTTGGCTGAGCAGAAAATGAGGCTCAAAGCCATAGAAAGGCAGAATAAAAAGCAGATTATATTTGAGATCAACGCTGTACCCAGCACATTGTTCCAAGAGGAAAAAAAATAGATCTTTCCATGATTCTATCTAGTTGTTAGTCGTAGGAAAATAAAATGTCTGTAGCAATTCTTACCAACCTCTTAAGGTTCTAAGGAGAATTCAGACAGCTACAAAACATTATTATTCCAGTGAGTGTTATAGATCTGTTAAATATTTTTTTATCCCACCTTTATTATTTTTATATAAATAACTCAAGGTGGGGAACATTATTATCTAATGCTCATTCCTCCTTATTTTCCATCAACAACAACCCTGTGACTGGCCCAAGGTCACCAGCTGATTTTTCATGCCTAAGGCTGGACTAGAACTCACAGTCTCCTGGTTTTTAGCCCGGAGTCTTAACCACTAGACCAAACTGGCTCTCCTTCCCCATCTCCATATAGCCAGATTTGATTAAAATCTGAATCAACTTGGCTTCAGGCTGGCAATGGAATCTATCATTTATAGCTACAACCAGTGGTGAAATCCAATTTTTTTTACTATTGGTTCTGTGGGCATGGCTTGGTGAGTGTGGTGTTGCTTAATGGGTGTTGCTTGGTGGGCGTGGCAGAGGAAGGATACTGCAAAATCTCCATTCCTACCCCACTCCTGGGGGAAGGATATTGTAAAATCTCCATTCCCACTCCACTCTGGGGCCAGCCAGAGGTGGTATTTGCCAGTTCTCCGAACTACATAAAATTTCTGCTACCAGTTCTCCGAACTGCTCAAAATTTCTTCTACTGGTTCTCCAGAACCTGTCAGAACCTGCTGGATTTCACCCCTGGCTACAACCAACAGCCATCAGAGATGTTGGACTTCAACCTTGAGACCTCTCAACTAGCCTCGTACTCTGAAGTTGAAGTCCAGCATATCTGTAGAACACCTACGTATGAAGGTTGGAATATAATTCTCAACCTTAGGCACCATTTATTTCTTCAGGTCCTTTCTTATCTCATCAAATTCCAGTGCCATTTGCAAACATCCACCTTCTTGCTTTCCTAATTTGGATGGCATTCCTCATTTAGTTGATCTGTCTTGTACACTGAGGTTGAAGCCAAGAGCATCTTTTGTAGTGTTTGATGCACGAAGTAACATCTTCTATTTGCTACTAATAGCATCACAGAACTCTGCAATGTGTTAGAAATTCTCCTGGTCTTGCATTGATAAAATAACAGGTGCTGAGGATTTTTCTGCCATATGTATAATAATAAATTACCCTGTATGTTTCCCAAGCAATAGTAATTAGCAAATCAAAGTCCTTTCTTCAGCAAGTATGTATTTTTAGCACCAAGCTGCTTTATAATTAATATGCACCATTATCCTGGGATTAGTTTCTGGAACTGAGTTCTGGGTTAAATCCAATACATGGTTTTTGAATCTGACCATAGCTTAAAATTTGAGAGTGGTTTTTGAGTATTTTATTTTAATGCCTTTGAGCTGTAGATATATTAGAAAACTTTGGAATTTCTAGCAAGTCAATTAATGTATGAGATCTTGTTTTCAAAGAAATGTAGCCTATACTCAAACAACCATTTTAGTTCAGTGGTGAAATTCAATTTTTTTTACTACTGTTCTGTGGGCGTGGCTTGGTGGGTATGGTGTGGCTTGGTGGGTGTGGCTTGGTGGGCGTGGCCAGGGAAGGATACTGCAAAATCTCCATTCCCACCCCCTCCAGGGGAAGGATACTGCAAAATCCCCATTCCCTCCCCACTTCTGGAGGAAGGATATTGCAAAATGTCCATTCCCACCCCACTCTGGGACCAGCCAGAGGTGGTATTTGCCAGTTCTCCAAACTAGTCAAAATTTCCGCTACTGGTTCTCCAGAACCTGCTGGATTTCACCTCTGCTTTAGATGTGGTTTTTTTCTCCAGGCAGTTTTGAAATTCAGGTTCTTTTTTAAAAGAATGAAGTATAATGACAATGGGTAGAGATAGTTCCATTCCTCAGTGCATATATGGCAGTGGGTGAAATCCAATTTTTTTTTTACTACCGGTTCTGTGGGCATGGCTTGGTGGGCATGGTGTAGCAGGCGTGGTGGGCATGGCAGGGGAAGGACACTGCAAAATCTCCATTCTCACCCCACTCCAGGGGAAGGATAGTGCAAAATCTCCATTCCCACCCCACTCTGGGGCCAGCCAGAGGTGCTATTTGCCGGTTCTCCGAACTACTCAAAATTTCTGCTTCAAAACCTGTCAAAACCTGCTGGATTTCACCCCTGATATATAGGGAAACCATCTAATCCTTCAATACTATCAAAATTTTCTCCAGATGTGTAGTAGCCCAGTGGTTACATGCTAAAGGTGCCAGCTTTAATTCTTGAGATCCCTGAGTAAGACCACTCCTGTTGAAAATCTGCTGACTACATTAGTGGTCAAATAGTTGTGACTAAGAGCAAAGGTGTCTTAACAAGAGTTTCAAAAGTCTCTTGTAGTAAAAGCATCATTGCATGAGCCAAAGACCCTGAAACTTTTTGTTATCTAGAGAACATCTGCTTCCTACTCTCACAAAATGGTTGTCCATCTCAAAAGCAAAACCATTGTGAGCATAGCTAGTCACAATAATTTATTTAATAGGACACAAACTATACTATGTTATCAAGTCCTCCTCCGTTTTTTCTTAAATGATGCATGTTCTCAAATTACTTTCAGGACTATAAGCAAGTTTGTCAACTTTTTTCTTTCTTTCAAATGTAACTTTTATTGAGATTATCAATGTATATAAAGTACAAATGAAAAGGAAGATAGTGGGGAAATGTGGAAAGAAAAGAAAAGGGAAAGAGAGGTGTGGGAAAAAGGGGAAGGGAAGAAAAAAAGCATTGACTTCCATCACTTTTTCCATCCATTCTTCCATTGTGTGGATTAACATAATTTTCCATTTCTGCACATGAAGAATTCGAGCTGCAGTCAATTTTTGCTAATATTGTGGTTTTTTTAAGCCATTAGCAAGTTGCATTGCAAGATCCAGAGAATTAGAAATGTTGATGGATAACAAAGTTTCAGTTTTCATTGGTTTGAAAATGCAGATTAGGTGCATTTGCATTAAAAAAATATCCTCTGCCGTCACTACTTAGGATCTTGAGGAGAGTGATGGAGTGATAGACTGAACTTTTTTGATTTGATCTAGTGGCTACCCCTTCACAGGAAATTAGGTCTCTGGTTTGAAATACATCAAACTGAAATGTTGAACCCTTTATAGTTGCATCTCTCAGGAGAAGACGTTGCCCTTATGCCCATTATGCTGAGCTGCCTGAAAGAGAAGAAACAGACAGTAAATCTGAGTGCCATGGAGGTTCTTTGCCCAAATAATATATTCTTTTTAGTGTGCCACAAAGAACATCACTGATTGCTGGAGTTCATCAGCAATGTAGATTCGAAGTGGGCAGTGTGCTGCAGAATTCTGCAGTCGAAAGATTTACAAGCGAGTGCTACATAATGTGAAATGATCTATTACTCTTGAGATGTTGCTCTGAAGTTCTCTATCCTGGGCCCTATTAATCTAATTGCATTTTCTATAACCCGAAGACTGAGATGGTCCATGGGATTTAGAAAGATCAAAAATCATTTTCTGAAGACAGAGCATAATTGCATTAGTATCACGTCTTATCCCAAGAGAACATGGACATCAAAGCTTTCAAAGATGCCTTATCTGAAGCTTAGGAACTCCTGCTAAATAGGATTCAACTCAGGGGTGGGTTCCAAATCCTGTCGCTACCAGTTTGCTCGTGTGCGTGCACTTGCTTGTGCATGCATGCACAGAAGTGTCCAGGCGGGTGGGCAGAACCTCTACCGTTTCCCCCGATCCGGTGTGAACCGGTAGCAACCCACCACTGATTCAACTCGATTTTCATCTGTCCAAACCACCAAAAAGCAGATTTCTGCATTCCTAAGCAGATGCAGATGACATTGTAAAAAAGGTTTCTCAACTTGTTATTCAAATACATGTTGAAACTAGGAGAATGGGGAGTAGGGAGAAACTGACCTTTCTTTGGGAGTTCCCAGAGTAACGGTTCCCAAAATGGTGGGCAAACATCCCTCAAGGGACTGTGAAGAATGTAAAATACTAAAATTTTAGAAAAAAAAATAGCATTAAGAAAAACTGGGAAGATAGGTACGGCTGGGCAGGTTAATGGGAGAGAAGTGACCTAGGAAGATGAGCTGGTGGTGGCAGGAAGATAAAGGATGGGTGGACTGATGGGAAGATCAGCAGATGTTTGCAAGGATGAGGGTTGGAGAGCTGACAGGTACATTTGCGCATGTGCAAAATAGTGGGAAGATTCAGGGGTGAAATCCAGCAGGTTCTGACAGGTTCTGGAGAAACAGTAGTGGAAATTTTGAGTAGTGCGGAGAACTGGCAAATACCACCTCTGGCTGGCCCCAGAGTGGGGTGGGAATAGATATTTTGCAATATCCTTCCCCCAGGGGTGGGGAGGGAATGGGGATTTTGCAGTATCCTTCCCCTGCCACACCCACCAAGCTACGCCCACAGAACTGGTAGTAAAAAAAAAATTGAATTCCACCACTGGGAAGATTAAATGGATCTTTAGGTGGGGAGACATAAGGGTTCTGAAGAAAAGAGGGAGCATAATGCTGACCTGTTTAGAAGAGAAGCAGGGGCCAACTGCAGTCCTGAGCAGGATCTTGGAAAATCTGGAGACTGGTTGACCTGAGAAATTGAAGCACTGTCCCATCAGGCTCAATGATCTTCTGCCACCCAGTCTTTCCTGTATAAGACCTCCAAGATCCCTTCCAACTCTGTTGTTCTGTATTCTGTTCCGTATTCTTTATTTACAAGCAATTCATATGGAGGTATTCTAAATATGAAATATTATTTGTGATGGATGCAGAATTATAATTAGTTGGCTGTGTCTACCATTGTTTTCTACTAGTTTGAATGAACATAAGCAAACAAGTAAGGAACAATAATAGACACCGTAATTGGTTTTCCCCAGAAGCAGATCTGTGCCAAGTTAAAAAAAAGCAAAACAGTGTGACTCAGTGGCTGTGTTCACACAATACATTTAATGTATCTGTTGCAGTGCCTGCATTTGCCCAACATGCTAAGCTTGGTTATTCTGTTATGAAAATTCAGTTGACTTCCTTAGATAATGATTCAATGTATTCTGCAAATGAAGAAAAGTGGCTCACTTCAGTGGTGGGTTTCAAAAATTTTCGCTACTGGTTTGGTGGATGTGGCTGGGTGGGCGTGGCCAACTTGACATCACTCACGCCCATGCCCACTCAGTCACATGACTCCCCCACATAGCCACGCCCACAGGAAAAGGTAGGAAAATTTTTGGAATTTCCACCTATCTACCCCTGCCCTCCCTTCGCTGGTCACTCTTGTTTCCTCTCCTTTAGCAGCCCCGACCCTAGCCCCACTTCCTCCACCACCACCACCTCTTTATTTGGGCTGCTTACCTTCCGCACAGTCCAGAGTCTGGAAAGCAAGCTGACCGGAGTTTTCGGCGGCCCCCAGCCAGCCAACGCTGATAGAAAGCAGCTGGCAAAGAGGCAGCTGCTGACCGCAGACTGCCAAAAGGTATCGGAGGTCCTGGAAAAAATTGCTGCTGTCACCCCCATGTTCTTTGTGCATGCGCATCCCATTGGACTTGCAAGGCAATGGGATGCGTGTGTGTGAAGAACATGGCAGCGATGAACATGGCAGGCGGGGCAAGTGAGCAGCAACCAGGGGACTTGTTCAGGGGCGTGGCCAGCCAGCCATCGCTATTGATTCAGCAACCTTGGCCAAATTTCCACCAACAGTTCATGCAAACCAGTGCGAACCAGCTGAATACCACTTCAGCTCATCTCTGCCTCACTTCATAACCAGGTTAAATTTGGGTGCAGAATACTAAAATAAAGAGTGCAATGTTTATCATGGGGCCCTTTCCTTGGAAACATTGACCAGAAATTTTAGGAGAATACACATCATCCAGCAATCAAGACTTGCTGCCCAACACCTCCTGAAGTCCACCATTTGGCATTCCCATTTTAATTGGACTGAAGAACCCCTGGAATTCTCAGAACATACAATCCTGGGATTATTGTTCCTACTATTGTTATTGTGGTGGTGGTTTTGATGCATCTTCTGCTAAGAGCATACAAATGTTTTCTAAAAAGCAAGTTTCCCCTTAGGGCTTTATAGTGGAAGAATGCTCACCACAAAAGCAATTGAAACGGGAGCAGGAAATAAAGACAGGGGTTAACAGGGAGGAAATTATCATGTCCATTTCGGCTTAATTGCCCTGTTATTTGAAGCTGCAGCTCGGCACAGTATCTTCTGATTACATAATAAGACGCCTATCCTTTTAAATGTTGCAGAGTCTCCCCGAGCAAATGGGACGACGCAAGCAGCAGACATACAACGCACACACCATCCTTTTTCTGCTTCTCTCCATCATCCCACCCCTGTGCTTCTTGTAAAGACTTTGGTATGTCGAACTCTGTCAAACAATGCCTGGTGCCAGGTTTTTTAACAAGAATCTCACACAATGCCCAATGCCAAACACCCTCTTTAAACAATGCTGAATGAAGGATCGCAAACACTCCATGATAGTCATAGAGTTAGTTGCTTGCAGACCATATATAGGCAAAAGGCAGGGGATTCCCTTTGCTGGGGAGACAGTCACCCGGTGGCTGAGCACAGGCTCTCGGCGGAATCTGTAGCAACCTAACTGTTGTACACATGGCACAACTCTCTCCCAATGGACATGGCATCCTATTGCAATGCAGGCACTGAAGGCACAGCTCAGATTGCTGGGAGAAGCATAGCCCAGACCAATATTGAACCCACCAGCCCTTGCCAAAGGAGCCCTATGTACTGTCCCCTTAGTAGCAGGAGCCAGAACACACACACTCACACACACACACACACACACACACACACACACACACAGAGAGAGAGAGAGATGAAAGAAATATGAAAGAAAGAGATATAGAAAGAAAGAGATAGATAGATAGATAGAAGAAAGAAAAAAAAGAAAAGAAAAGAAAAGAAAGAAAGAGATAGAAGAAAGATAAGAAAGGAAGGAAGGAAGGAAGGAAGGAAGGAAGGAAGGAAGGAAGGAAGGAAGGAAAAGAAAAAAGAAGGAAAGAGAAAAAGAAAAAGAGGGAAGGAAGGAAACAAAAGAAAAAAGAAAGAAAGAGGAAGGAAGGGAAAGAAAAAAGAAAGAAAGAGAAAAAGAAAAAGGGAAGGAAGGAAGGAAAGAAAAGAAAAAAGAAAGAAAGAAAAAAGAGAGGAAGGAAGGAAAAGAAAAAAGAGAAAAAGAAAAAGAGAGGGAAGGAAGGAAAAGAAAAAAGAAAGAAAGAAAAAAGAGAAGGAAAGAAAAGAGAAAGAAAAAATAAAGAGAAAGGAAAGAAAGAAAGAAAGAAAGAAAGAAAGAAAGAAAGAAAGAAAGAAAGAATCTCTCCTGGTAGTTGGGGAAGCCTTTTGCATTGGAACCATCCAATAATGAATTAAAGCCTCAGCCTCCTGGTGACAAAAGAGCAGCCGAGGGAAGTTATAGCCAGACTGGCCTTGGCTTTCGTCAGCCGAGAGGAAGAGGAAAGGTCTATTTGCTAGGCAAACAGCTGCATTAGTGGCGTTTGAAGGAGTGGCAAAGAAACAAAGCAAAGGTAAAGTTTCTGTCCTTTAATTGCCTTTTCCAATTTCCCTTCAGGCAAGGAATTCCCCAGTTCCACCACTCCCCCCTGCCCAGGCAGTCCTGGGGTTCTTCCCTTTCGGAGACCCCCCACTCCAAATAGTGCTTCTTCTAAATGACATTTCTTTAAGGTTCCTCTTTCTCAGTCATACACATAACCTCTCGCCTGTCTTTGTGCTAAGGTGGTTTTACATTGGCTCCCTGCCCATTATTGGGTGTAATTCAGTGGATTCAGTGCAATTCACAGGCTGCAGGCCAAGACAGTTCATCCTGGTTTAATGATCTGAAGTGGCAGGTGCAACCGAGCTGAAGAACACACCCTTCACCTTTAAAGTCCTAGTGTTTGTGCAACTGATTATGCTTAAAAAAATACTCTCTGTGTGCTCAGGTATAATCTTCATCTTCTTATCCATATCCATTACTGGGAGGGCTAGCCACGATCTAACTTATATCATTCCCACAGCCCTGTAATATGGAGTATAGACAACGTTCTCCTTGCCTGTACCCCATATCACAAGTGTAGAAAGTTAGCACCCACCCCTTTCCTAGAAGAATGAAATATTTTAGGAAATACTAAAAAGGCAGAATATTGTATTTCCCTAAATGAGAAATGGAGAAACATATTTTTTTAGAGGCAGGAAGCAGACTCAGTCTTAATAGCCCCCAGCAGACATTTAGATGCCCATTAAGAAAGATTGGGCTAGCCTATTCAGAAACCAAACTGAGGAGGCCACCTTTTAGAAATGTAAATTTGGTAATCCATTCAAGACAGGATATTTTGAAGCAAACGCAGAATGGTAGGATTAGCCCGCACTCAAGATCCAACGCAGGACAAAGCTATTAAGCCACAATAGGAATTATTGCATCGCCCTCAGAACAATCCAAATTTCAACCAAACATAGCTCAACACCTAGGATTTGTACTTTGCCTATAGAGCCAGCTATGACTCCTACATAACCCCTACATGGCCCCAGAGGAGTCTGACAACAGCCAATAGAATACATGTTCTTGCACAGGCATACTGCTATCATGTCACCCCTAGTCCTTCTTTTCATTAAATTAGACGTACCCAAACACATATTCTGTAAAATCAGTTTGGTCATGTGACCATTAAGAACATTATGGGCAGGCTCCATTACAGTTGTAATAGAAGACTACTTATATTACACTTAAATATTTTTATGCCATCTTAAGAACATGATACAAATTCACTCTAATGATCCATCAAGAAAAGAAAAACCAAAAATCAAAACATCTGCCTGTTTAATTAATTGATCCTTGGAATGAATAGTATAAATAGCCTTTGATGACATATTCTGAATAGTGATAACCAGCCTTCCAAAATCCTCAATCCTCCTGACCGTTTGCATTAAAAATTAAACCACTAAATTCGATCATCCAAAAAGTGATTCCCTAAAATCCCTTTTCTTGGGGATAAGGCAATCAAAATTCTTCTGCTTTGGTTGGAATTAAGCCAAGGAAATTTAGAAAATTAAATGAGAGAAGCAGTAAAACTAAAGCTAAACCAACAAGCATTGTAAAGACCTTTATGATCAAAAGATGGGAATAAATTCTGCAGAGAGAAAAAAAATGAGTAATTGGCACAGTCCATTTGACTCTTGATTATGCAATTGTGACCGACTTGAGATGTGGTAGGCAAACAACTAACGTCTCCTTTGACAAACGATCAGGAGAACAAACCATCTGCCCACTTGGGCACCATTAACAAAGCAGGCCCAGGTAACAATAAATAAATAGCAACTAACTCTGGAGGTTTTGTTAACGGTTTTGTGAAGGAACAAGCCCTCAAAAGAAAGGGAAAACAGCACCTGTGCAGAGTCCCAAAGAATTGTTTGCACACCTAACCAACAGCCAAGCAAGGCGGCAAAAAAGGCGCAATGCTTAATAATTTTGCAAGACCTGTGGTTTCACCTTTTTGCTTGATTTATTTAACAGGTGTAGGTAGGATCTAGTTGGTTTGATTTGTTTCTTCTTCCTCCCATAGTAATTGTGGTTGGAAAAATTAAGTGAAGGTACATAGAGTCCATATCCATTCTTGGTTTCTGGGAGCAGAGTGCTCAATGGTTTGGGGGGGGGTTTGGGGGGTGGTGGGGGGAAATCTTACAAATGATTCCTTACTTCTTTAGAAAGTGAAGAAACTTCAAAAACTCTTAGTTACTTTGGCTGACAAGATTATAGTGTTGCAAGATCTCATATGAGATTTGGAAGGAAAATCAAAGTGTGGTGATAAAAGAGACTGAGCCAGGAGGAACCATATTTTGGCCTAAGGATCAAACTGGCTTTGGGCAACTACTGAGAATGGCCTGTATATGCCCCCACAAGGCAGAAAATCTGCAGGAAGGAGAGACAGTCACAAAAGTCAAGCTGTGATGGAATGATTGTAGTCCTGCCCCTGTTTCAGGGGTGGGTTGCTGGGGGTTCTCAGGGGTTCAAGAGAACCTCTAGCTAAGATTCTGTGCAGTTCGGAGAACCCCCAAATCGCACTCCTGGCTGGCCCTGCCCAGTACGCCCAGCCCCTCCCAGGAGTCCTCACGCAGCCCATTTTGGATGTAGGTAAGTGCAGGGCACGCGCAGAGGCTCGGGGAAGGTGAAAAACAGGCCTATTGAAAGTTCGGGAAGGCCGGAAATGGGCCTATTTCCTCTGAAGGGCCTCTGGAACCTGGGGAGGCCATTTTCACCCTCCCGGAGGCTCAAGGAAAGCCTCCGAAGCCCAGGGAGGGCAAAAACGCCCCTCCCCCCGACCGCCCACTGGGGTGCAGGAGGCCGACTAGGCCACACCAACCATGGCCACGCTCACCCAGCAACTGGGCAGAGAACCCCTTGCTAAAATTTTTGAAGCCCACCCAGCCCTGTTTTACCTGTGTTGCACACCCTCACCTATGCACACACACAACCTGTTTATACTATTCCCAGTGGTTTCATAAGGTTTGATTGTGGATGTCTTATGAAGAAGGAAGAGGAAGTAGTAATAGTAGTAGTAGTAGTAGTAGTAGTAGTAGTAGTAGTAGTAGTTGTCAAGTGTGAAGCTGCACCCATTTTTTAATGTGTAATCTTTGTGGCTGCCAACTGCAAGCTGACAAAGCAATAAAGAAGCCAAACCCCAGTTAACTATATCTTTAATAATATGTTGATAACACTTTTGGACAATTTCCCACTAAAGGAATGGACATCAGGGTAGAGGGGGCCTAAGTTTCAAATAAAACTTCCATGGACCAGCATGGAGTCTCAAAGGCCATGTTAGATTCCAACTTTCTGTATCATATAGAGATCTACAATTCGGGGATATCCCAAAGGTGCTTTTTTCAAGAGGCAATTGGACTTTCAAGAGTTCAGTTGCAATTGGACTTTCAAGAGTTCAGTTGCCTCTTGAAAAAGCACCTTTGACCATTGGCACCTAGCCCCAACAAGGCTGGCTAAAATGTATTTGAATCAAAACCCAAAATATTGGAAATGTAACCAATGTCAAGGTACTTTCTTTCATGCTTGGTGGCTATGTCCTGAAGCGAAAAAGTACTGGACTAAGATACAAGGATAGTTACAAGAGCTAATAAAATGTCAAATAGAACTAAACCCGGAAACATTTCTCCTGGGAATACTTAAAATAAAACTTGATAGAAAGATAAGACATTTGATTCTACACATATTAACAGCGGCAAGAATTGCATTCGCACAATACTGGAAGGAACGCAATACACTACCAGAGGGATTGATCATTCAGAATGATCATTCAGATCATTCATATGAATGTGCCGAAATGGATAAACTTACCCTAGAACTAAAAGAAAAAGATGATTCCGAATTTTATGTGGTTTGGGAAAAATGGTATACCTGGATAGATAATAGAAATAAAAATTGGAAATATACATAAGGCTATTGAGGATTAGATATTGAATGCATATAATGTATATATTGTATGGAATGTGGATCCGAAGTATATAAAAATGACACAGTCTGTTGATTAGGAAAGTTGTGTAAAGGAAAATTGCAATAAAAATTATTTAAAAAGAAAAAGAAAAAGCACCTTTGAGACAGCCATGACACGGATGACTGAGAATCTCCATAGACAAATTCAGGGATATCCATGAAGTATCAGGTGGTGAAAAATTCAAGATGCATCTGCAACTACACACTCAAAGACCTGTGACACACCGAAAGATGGAGAGCTTAAATTGTGCATCTCATTCTCCATCCTGACACATCCTTCCTCCTGCAGATCTTGATAAAGTTAGAAGTAACTGGAAGAAGCATGGATTGCAGCACAAAAATTGCCACTCACATGTTTCACTTTCGGGAGAAACTCCAAATATGATTGTCAAGATAGCCCTTTGTTTCATTTTCATTCATTTTCTGTTAGTGTGTGATCTCTTTTTATAAGCACAGTGACCCTGTGATAACCAAGAGTCACTTAATCTTAGCTGATTAGCAAAGAAAATGGTTTCCAAATTGGCCTTCAGGGAAAAAAAAAAAACTGTCCAGCAGCAATTAATCCAGGGGTGGGCTTCAAAAATTTTAGCAAGGGGTTCTCTGTCCGGTTGCTGGGTTGGTGTGTCCATGGTGGGTGTGGCCTAGTCGTGCTCCTGCACCACGGTAGGGGGAAGCATTTTTGCCCTCCCCGGACTCCGGAGGCTTTCCTCGAGCCACCGGGAGGACAAAAACAGCCTCCCCAGGCTCTGGAGGTCCTCTGGAGGCCAGAAACAGGCCCGAACTTCCAGTACGTCCATTTTTCAGCATCCTGAGCCTTTGCGTGCACCCTGCACTTATCTTCATCCAAAATGGGGACTCCTGGGAAGGGTGGGGCGGGGTGGGCAGGGCCAGCCAGGAGTGGGATTTGGGGGTTCTCCAAAGTGCACAGAATCTTAGCTTGAGGTTTTCCTGAACTCCTGCGAACCCCCAGCAGCCGACCCCTGAATTAGTCTGCCAAGAAACTTCTAAAATCTGCCAAGGATTCTGGGGTGGCATTCTCAGTCACATGTACTGTTTCCATGGGATATCTGGTTATCCTCCATTTGAACGGAGCATATAATGCTGGAATATACTTAATCATTCCTTGCAAATGCAGATTTCAATGAGAGGCTTTCAAAAAACATGACTTGGTACTTTTTCATAATTAATTAGAATGAAAAGGGACATTTGCATCAAAGTATTCCTAGCAAATAGGTTCAGCATCTTTTATTGCTTTCTGATTAACGTGAGTAAGGTGACTAACGACGGCTAACCTATTAATTATCCTTTGGATAAAACTGTCCTTTAAAAAAAAATCTCTTAATTTTATTAACTGTGTCATGTCTTACAGAACAGGTAAGGCCTTAATTATGGATTTCTCAATTTTATAGCAAAATGACAACTATTATGCAACACAATTGGCCCAAATAATCCCTACTAACAGGGTTACTCAGCTAAAACCTGACTTGTCTAGCTTTTATAGGCAATTAATCTCTATGTATGGTAACAGGCCTCTATTTGGGGGCCTCCAAATGTTCATGAACTACAAATCCCAGAATCCCACACTCAGCTAAACATAAAACATGTATGAAATGCCACAGCATAGAAGATCCAACAGGAAAACATTGAATAAGCTTAAAGTACCTAAAATATATTTTCTAAAAATATATGACTGCAAATCAAGAACAAAAATAGGGAGGAAATGTAAAGTGTATGCAAATAGAACCAATACAAAACATAAATATGTATATGTGAACCAATTACAATGGCTGTGAGCTGTGGGTTGGGGCAAAGATGTTTCTAGCAAAAATTACATTACAAATAATAGTAATGTTTGAACATAGCATTATATATTATGAGAATATAATTAAGAGTAAACTTTGACAAGTTATTAGATAATAACTTTCAACGCATAAGAAATAGGTATGACCAGTAACTGTTAATTTGATAAATTGATTATTGTATTCAAGAGATAACTTCAGCAATTCATGCCAATTGATATTATGAATAGGTTTAGGTGACTCAGCACAATTTTAAAACATGATAATTTACAACAGAGGTGTCTAACCTATGAAGAATGGTTGCAGGAACTGGGTATGTCTAGTCTAGTGAAAAGAAGGATTAGGGGAGATATGATAGCAGTATTTCAATATTTGAGGGACTGCCACAAAGAAGGACTAGAAGGCCCTTCCAACTCTGTTATTCTGTTCTTGTTCCAACTTTGGCAACAAGATTTGTGGTCTTCAACACTCGTGCTGGTTGAGGAATTCTGAAATTCTTTGTCAACAAGTCTTAAAGTTGCCAAGGTTGAATGAGGGGAGGAGGAGGAGGAGGAAGAAAGGAGGAGGAGGAGGAGGAGGAGGAGGAGGAGAAGAAGAAGAAGAAGAAGAAGAAGAAGAAGAAGAAGAAGAAGAAGAAGAAGAAGAAGAAGAAGAAGAAGAAGAAGAAGAAGAGGAAACTTGATTGAAGGAAATGACTAGGATAGTTATCTTTTCACTGTAAATACTTTGGCTTTCCCAAAAATCCCAAGAAGCAACAAAAAGAAGCTTGTTCAAGCTTTGTGCCAAATTGCAATGCTAAGCAAAGAGCAAGAAAACCCATATTTTGCAGCCTAAGTTGTTCGGTCTCCTCTCCTGACTCCTCTTTCTGAACTCCCCACCTCTGCCTAATGGAATCCGGAGAACATTTCTGTTTATGCTAACTGCTGCACCACTAATATAAGCCAAAACTTAGCTGTTACTGCAACAAGAGAGATTATTAATATTTATTGAATTTAGTCTATGTTTGGGGTTGCATTCGGGGTCATCTGTTTAAAAAAAACACGAAGGGGTGGGTGTGCTTTGATCATGTGGCCACAGAGGCTCTTTTGACTTCTGCAGACATCCCTGAGTTCTCTGTAGCTTTTCAATCAATTAACACAGGCTGCCTAAATATGGACTGGAATTAGATCAAGAGTGTCTAGTTGCAATGCTGGCTCCTGCTTTGCGTGTATTTCTATTCCAGTACCCTATGTCCTACGTCTAAAGTTTTTTTTTCCATGTTGAATAATGACAGAACAACCAAATTCCTATAGGTCTATGCAAAATATTGCATAAGTCTTGCCCTAAAGATCTGTCCTTCTTGCCAAATGATCTCTGCATGTAAGAAAGACCACCTAGCTAATAGGTAGGTGCACACTTAACTACATCCTCCATCTTGACTCGTATGGAAGTACTAATGTTGATGTTTGAAGCAGTTTTTCCCCTGTTGTGGGATACACTTTATTTTTTATTTTGTAATTGTTTTTAGGCCTCCAGGCATACGACTCAATGAAGCCATCAGATCACCCAGAGCCAACCCCTTATTGGCCCCAGTATATAGAAGGGTGGATTTACCCTCCTGGCAAATAGATGGAGAAGAAATGGAGGTAGTGACAGATTTTATTTTTCTGAGCTCCAAGATCACTGCAAATGGGGACTGCAGCCAAGAAATTAAAAGACACTTGCTCTGGGGAAGAAAGCTATGGGAAATCTAGACAGCATACTAAAAAGCAGAGACAACACCCTGTCAACAAAAGTGCGTATAGTCAAGGCTATGGTGTTCCCAGTTGCAATGTATGGCTGTGAAAGCTGGACCATAAGAAAGGCTGAGTGCCAAAGAATTGAGGCCTTTGAACTATGGTGCTGGAGAAGACTCCTGCGAGTCCCTTGGACTGCAAGGCGATCAAACCGGTCAGTCCTAGAGGAGATCAACCCTGACTGCTCTTTAGAAGGCCAGATCCTGAAGATGAAACTCAAATACTTTGGTCACCTAATGAGAAGGAAGGACTCGCTGGAGAAGAGCCTAATGCTGGGAAAGATTGAGGGCAAAAGAAGAAAGGGACGACAGAGAATGAGATGGCTGGATGGAGTCACTGAAGCAGTAGGCATGAACTTAAATGGACTCCAGAGGATGGTAGAGGACAGGAAGGCCTGGAGAAACATTGTCCATGGGGTTGTGATGGGTCAGACACAACTTTGCAACTAACAACAACAACAAAGCATCATTTAAGGTGCAAATGTTTGCCCAAACTTTGAACTGAACCTTTGTTGTTTTGGCATTTTGTGTATTTCTCTCAAATTCTTCTATGAATGGTTTTAACTTTTATGATCTCATGTAGTGCTATTAACTGAGTTATGTTTGGGGGGGTGTTTAATGGTTCTGGAATTGGACTTCATCTGCATAAATAAATGAGTAGAACTGAAACACAGAAAAACTGAGAATCAACCTGTTATTGAACTTCAGTGTTGCAATCTCTTGAGACTACACTCAACCCATAATCTGCAGATTGTCATCACTATCCTAGATTGATATTGTCACAGTTATGTTTGAATAATATCCTTTTGTAAGCCCATCTGTATTAATTTCAAGTTGTGCAAACTGTTAAATCTTTAAATCTTGTGTCGTATGTGATACCAACTCTGAGTTTGGGTCTACCATCTGTATCTATTGACGTATCCTGTTAGTTTACAGTAAAAACAGTATGTTGAATATTCCTGGACTTCTGCCATGACTTGTGTAGGGTGCCCTGTTCATTTGGGCTGATCTGGAAATTAAACACATGTTGTAAACACTCTCACAAAATGTCTTCCGTGAGAAATCGCCCTGTTCATAAACTAATAGTTGCTGGGAATGTTGATTATAAGTTACTGCAGTTCTTACAGTCAAGATGGGAAGATTTCTACCACCTGCTCCCAACCTTATCTACACAGATGTCATCTGCTAAATAACAGCTTGTCATGAAAGCCTTTGCTTGCTTTCTCAAACTGTGCTAGGCAACTATGTGAAGCAATACAGCACAGAAGAAAAAGAGGAACACGTGTGGCATCTTAGTGCACTTCCGTTTCTTGAAATTCAATAGTTGATCGGTGACTGCATTCTCCTATTGACGGTAGCATCTCTTTGGGGGACAGCATGTTATGGATGCTGCAAAAAATGCAGATTGATGTTTCCCTAATTCCCTGAATTTATAGTATTATGCAGCTTCCACCACACACAAAATTTAATCCTTTTTGAACTGTTTAAAACAGGGGTCTCCAACCTTGGCAACTTTAAGACTTGTGGACTTCAACTCCCAGAATTCCTCAGCCAGCAAAGCTGAGGAATTCTGGGAGTTGAAGTCCACAAATCTTAAAGTTGCCAAGGTTGGAGACCCCAGGTTTAAAAGACCTAAGGCTCTTTTCATTTAGTTTGATATTAAAGTTCCGACATTGCACTAGAAACTAGGAGAGTGGGAGTTCTAGTCTCCTCTTGGACACAAAGTCAATTGGGTGAACTTTGGGACAGTCTCTCTCTCTCTCTCAAGGCTCTAGAAAGGAGGCAATAGCAAACCACTTCTGAAATCTTGCCACCATCTTGAACAACTTATTATTAATTTGATTGTTCACCTCCCTGCCAGCAATCAACACCCAGATAAGCAGAAACTAACACCAAGATTAATACTTGACCAGCAGCAAAGAATATCCCAATCAAGGAACTAACAACTCAAAACAATCAAACAGTAAACATCAACCAAATCAAGGAATTGTCAAAAAGAAAACAACACTCCCACCAACACTGGCAGGGCAACTCATTCTATAAAAATAGAGATCAAACCCCTTTTAACTACGGGTACTGAAGCTATTACCTGATTGGGTAATAGAATGTCTGCAGGAAAACTACTCAGAGAGTACAACAGACTCCATTGTTAATTTTGTTTACTTTATCTGATTTAGGTACCTCCTAACTCCAAATGATTCTGGGTGTTTCATAATATAACAAAGAAAATAAGTTCAACCCAATTCAGCATCACCAAGGCATGATGTCTATCATGGTTTAGGGTTAGTGGGGTATTCTTTATATAATACTTCCTCCAAGGGGATTAGATTTATAAATATGCCTTTCCCCCTACATCAGGGGTATCAAACTCAAGGCCCGCGGGCCGGATCCAGCCCTTGAGGTGCTTAGATATGGCCCATGGGGCCACCCTGGAAACAGTGAAGGACCAGCCCGCGGTGTGTCTGCCAGCAAAAACTGGCTCCTGACCTCAGTTTCCAGCTGCAACGGCCTCTTGCAACCCTCTGCCAGCGAAAACAGAGTTCGGGAGGGCTGCACGTGGAACACTTGGGCTGCCACAAGTGCCCCTGACATGAGTGACATCAAGCAGGCCACGCCCACTCTGGCCACACCCACCCCAGCCCCCAGAGGTCAAACACAACTTTGATGCAGCCCTCAATGAAATAGAGTTTGACACCCCTGCCTTATATCATTTTTTGTTCATCACACCATGACTTGGAGGTAGGATAGACTGAAATACAACTGGTCTAAGATTATGCGGAGCTAGATTGAATGTTCATTAAATGTTCTAATGATCTAGAATATTGGCTTGATATTGCAGTTTGCTGTGGCAAAACTTGATCTGTCCCTGTCTCCACACACACACAAACACAGCCAGCTGAGGGTTAAGAAAGTACTTGGCACGCACACAGGTCGTTATCTCAAACTTGGCAACAATATAAGCACCATCTGCCAAGAGCTTTACTGCAACAGATAACATAAAATTACATACGCATTGTAAATAGTCCAGCAAAACAATATCCCTTCGGCAGCTTCAGACATTGTTCAAGTGACTAGCCAGAGTTAGTTTTTGTTCGTCACAGAGTTTTACCAGCCACCACCCTCTCTTATTTGGTCTCTGGGGTGTGGTCCAGTGACTCAGCTATAATCCCTAGCACGCCTCCTTAACTGCTGCAACCGTTTATCACGCCTTCGTTGGCGTGCATCCAGGAACGACGGCTCTCCTTCCTCGCCCTCATCAGAGACACCTGGCTCCTGGCCAATCTCCCCTTCCTCGGCCGGCACCTGAGGCAGTGCCAGAGGGGAGGGGCCTGGAGAGGGAGGCCTGGCTGACTCCTCTCCCTCATGTTCGGAGCCTTCTTCCTCCGATGAGATTGGCTCAGAGGGCGGGGCCACAACAAAACTCATTATGGCTAGGTTTGCACAAGACATTTAAACAGGAAGAATAGTGTTTCTGTTTCTGTATGTCTTGGGAATCCAGTCTTTGTCCTAGCATTTATCAAAGTCTGGTGGGGCCAGGGAGGACATGAGTAAATAGATGGAATGTTACTGGACTTTAAGTATTTTTCAAGCAGACTTACAGTTTGATGTCAAAGTATACTGAAAGGAAAACAATGCAATGGTTCTAGACCTCTGTACCCCGAATCATCCTTTAAAGATCCAGCAACTTAAATAAATAAATTTAAGCAATAAATTAAGGGGGATCCTTGCTGAGATGTTTGCCATGCTCACGATTCTTTTGCAGGCTCAGCTTCCTCTTATGGATTACCACAAAGAACAGGGGGTCAACCTATTCTCCAAAGAACCTGAAGGTGGAAGAAGAAGCAATGGATGGAAACTAATCAAGGACAGAAGCAATCTAGAACTAAGGAGAAATTTTCTGACAGTGAGAACAATTAACCAGTGGAATGGCTTGCCTTCAGTAGTTGTGGATGCTCCATCCCTGGAGGTTTTTAAGAAGAGACTGGACAGCCACTTGTCTGAAATTGTCTAGGGTCTCTTGCCTGAGGAGGCGTTTGGACTAGAAGATTTCCAAGGTTTCTTCCAACTCTGTTATTCTGTTCTGTTCTGTTCTCGAACTATTCCACTGGCTTTAGTCCTTCCTCCTATCTCTCAAGGTCATTCCCACATACCATTACATTCAACAGTGGTCATATTTGCACAGAATTAATTTTATCCCTTTTTCGAAGGAGGTGGTCACAGGATCATGTTTGAAACCTGTGTCTGTATAAACCAGGGTGCCCTTTCTTTGCAAGAACGTCAAACTGAACAAAATAGCCCATTTAATTAAGTTTGATTTAAGGGTTCTCATATAAATCGTAAATGTTTTAAAACCAATTCTATTACATTGCTGCCAATTGATGGAACTTAGAACAGTGAGCAGAATTAGGTTTCTTTCTCCAAGTTGGCATTTAACAACAGGCTGAAGTAATGACGTTACTCCTGTTCAATGCCAGCTTGAAGAAGGAAACCTAGTGTGGAATGTTTCTATTTTTACTTTTAAGTCACAAAAAGGAAAGGAAAGATTAATACACAAACAAAAGGACCAAAATAATGTAGCATCAAATTTTTTTACCAAGGATAGGAAAATGGGGAGAAAAAAATTATACTCTTTTAACCCTCCTTTCCTTTTTTCTGTGCCCAGGAGGAGCAAGTTTTGACAGATGGATAAACCCTTTCTCCTCTAGGCAAAGGGATGTGGCATGCTTAACCATTTAAACTCACTTCCCCTTGATTGCACACAACTGAAGCAAGTTGTGGCCTTTCGGCCACCGGCCCCTCCAGCACAATGGTGGGTTCCTCCCGGTTCAGTCCGGTTGGGCCGAGCCGGTAGCTGTGACGATATGATGTCACCGAACCGGTTCTCCCCCCCGCCCTCCCACCCACGTTATTCTTACCTTTTATTTGGTCCCACCCCCAATCTATTGCTGCCTCCTGAGTCCCAGCTGATGACTAGAGGGAAAAAAACTGTTTAAACTCTTGCTGCAGGGCTTCAAAAGGCCGTCCTACAGCTGATCAGTGTAAAAGCAAACAAATGAGTCGGGTCGTAAGTGCGAGGACTGGTCGTAAGTGTGAGGACCTTCCAGAAATGACTCTGACCAGCTAGCCACGCCCACCTAGTCACATGACCTCCAAGCCACATCCACAAAATAAGCCACGCCCACAGAACCGGTAGTAAAAAAATTTAGAACCCACCCCTGCTCCAGCAGCCGAATCTGATGAGGAGGAGTCAGGGCCAGCATCAATGCAACCTGAGAGCTCCGAGGGGGAAAAGGGAATGGAGCTGTCAGAAAGAGAGACAGGTGGAGCCTGGGCCATCCCTCAGCCCTCAGATGGACAGTTAACAACCCCCAGGTCTGGAGGTGGCTGATGTGGAAGAGGAGAAACAGCTGGGTCCAGTGCCTGATGCACGGATGCACAGAAGGCAGAGGAGAGGAGAGCAGTGGAAATCTGTGGGCTGATCCTTGGGAAGGAAGAACCACCGCTGCTAGCGAAGCCCCACCCTAGCTCTGGGGATAAAAGGCAGGGGGCAGAGATGAATAGGTGTGGCAGATAACTATTCATCTTCCTGCTGGACAGACTTGTTAGCCTGCTGTGTGAGAGAGAGACTTTTGCCAGGGCTGCTGCCGCTCCTAATAAAGGAATAACTGAGTTAACTACAGAGGGTTTTGTCGTGTTTGGGGAGCTGGGTCAGAACATAAATTATAAATGGAAGATTAAAGTTAAGCTCCCCCCTTTGTTAATCAGGACAGCCCAATTTTACGGGGTCTTTTGTAAACTAATCAGAATACAAAACCAGGACAATCCAAGTCAAACCAGAAGTAATCTTAAGAAGCATGAAATGTCTTCCAATTAGCCCTGCCCTCACCAAGCTCACTCAAATGAGGTCAGCCATTTATGAATACATACATGAGCTAAACCGTCTTTCAAATTATGCAGGTTGATATGAAATATGACCAAAAATGTTTGCTAATATTCAACCGTGAGATGTTCATATAAGGCAGTGTTTCTCAACCTTGGTAGCTTGAAGATGGATGGACTTCAACTCCCAGAATCCCCCAGCCAGCAGCGCTGGCTGGGGGATTCTGGGAGTTGAAGTCCACCCATCTTCAAGCTACCAAGGTTGAGAAACACTGATATAAGAGGATAAATAAGTAATTAAATGAGTAAATATATAAAGAGTTTTTCCAACATTGCCAATATAGTTGCTGCCATGGTGTTCTCTAGAGCAGAGAGGAAATCAGGGATAGGTAGTCTTCAACTTATATCCAGAATTTCCATTGCTAAGCAGTACAATTGTTAAGTGAGTCACATCCAACTTAATGACCTCTTTTGCCATGGTTGTCAAGCAAATCACTGCAGCTGTTAAGTGAATCACACTGTCATTAAGCAAATCCAGCTTCCCCCCTCCATTGACTTTGCTTATGGAAGCTAGCTGAGAAAGTCACAAATGGCATTCACATGACCCCAGGACATTGCAACGGTCATAAATACATGCCAGTTACCAAGTACCAAATTTTGATCCGGTAACTGTAGAGATGCTACTCCTCATAAATGTGAGGACCAGTGGTGGGATTCAGCCAGTCCGCACCACTTCGGGAGAACCGGTTGTTAACTTTCTGAGCAGTTTGGTTAATTGGTTGTTGGAGGAAATCATTAGGGCAGAGAACCGGTTGTTAAATTATTTGAATCCCACCACTGGTGAGAACCAGTTGTGAATGACATTTGCAAGTCACAGACTTCCTGTACTCAAAATGGCTCAGGATTCTGTCAAATCCAATTCCTGCAAAGGTGGAAGTCACCATACAATACCACACGCTATACGCACCAGTCATCCATCACCCAGACCACACACTGGGGTCAATTAGCTTACTTAAAGCCTCTAACAAATTGTTCAGTTCCTCTTAGAGAATCTTTGGCTCCGCTTCTGGGTAAATAGATTCAACAATAAATGTCAAAGGCACAGCCAGCATGAAAAGGAGCTGGGTGGGTAAAGCACCAGAATAAAATGCGTTATTGTGAGGAAGCAGGTTGAGACATGTCCACAAAGCAAAGGGAACGTGCCCTATTCATCTCTTTCAATGCAAGGAGAAACGCAGGTGCCAGTTTTATTAGGGAGTGCAACAGCCATTCAGATGGGGAAAAAAAGCTTCAGAGGAGCTCAATCCATTGGCAATATTACTTAAAATGGTTATTATGCTAAAACGGTTCCTTCGGTTAGCTACAACCAGCCAAAAAGAAAGAAGTATCAGGATAAGTACAGTGCAATTTGTTTTAATGGGAACTGAAGTCCAACCCTTTTGCAGGCCACCAGCAGGGAAGGTGGTGTGTGTGTGTGTGGACATTTTAGATCAGGGGTGCCCAATCTTGGTGACTTTAAGACTTTTGGACTTCAACTCCCAGAATCAAAGAGAGAAGCAACCTGGAATTAAGGAGAAACTTCCTAACGATAAGGCCAATTAACCTGTGGAACAGTTTGCCCTCAGAAGTTGTGGATGCTTCATCACTGGGGGGGTTTAAGAAGAAACAGGACAGTCACTTGTCTGAAATGGTATATGCTCTAATGCTTGAGCAGGGGGCTGGACTAGAAGACCTCCAAGGTCCCTTCCAGCTTCTCTTCTCTTCTCTTCTCTTCTACTCTACTCTACTCTACTCTACTCTACTCTACTCTACTCTACTCTACTCTACTCCAGGGGTGAAATCTACTTACCTTCCTTACCAGCATGCGCAGAAGATTGATACCTGGGTGGCAATCGCTACCGGATCGCCGAACCACAGGGAAAAATCGCTACCAGATCAGGCAATCTGATCCAATCCGGGAGCATTTCACCCCCGCTCTACTCCCCAGTTAGCATGGGAGTTAAAGTCCACAGGTCTTAAAGCTGACAAGATTGAACATCCTGTTTTAGATAATACCACCCTCTTGACAATTTGCAGCCACTTTGTTTTTCAGATCTAAAATAAAAAAATGTTTCTTTTTTAAAAAAAATGTTGATAGCCCCCTCCCCACCCTACCCCCTGCAAAAGACGGCATTCGTCTTGCACTCCCCTCCTTTGTCCTTCTTCTCCTTTGATGCTCAGTTTCTGCTCAGTTAGTCTGAGCCAACAGCAGGGGGAACATCCTTTCCCGAAGCCCCTCGGCTGTTGGCAACTGAGCCCAGAGACTTGCGGTGAGAAGCTGATAATCAGAGTGGAGCGGAGCGCAGTGCTGTGTCCATGATGGTTGCACAAACTCCCCAGGGCCAGGCGGTCAAAGCAAATCTCTAAATATAGAGAGGAAAATATTTATGTCTTCCGTCAGTTCAAAAGACAGGCTGCAGTATGTATTACTAACGGCAACCAACGTCTTCCTCTCTGTGAAAAAAAATGTTAAGAGGGAAGGTGACTGCTTAAACCTCAGTGGACCTCAGAATGTTTTTTGGTTTGTTTGTTTTTTTTTGTTTTTGTTTTTTTGTGATCACCTGCAAA
The DNA here is from genome assembly GCA_022577455.1 of Arizona elegans. Lineage (NCBI taxonomy): Eukaryota > Metazoa > Chordata > Lepidosauria > Squamata > Colubridae > Arizona > Arizona elegans. The sequence continues at coordinate 192,314,897 of JAKOOJ010000002.1, read as the reverse complement.
TGTTTTGTGAATGGCATCTGTTAAAATGGTATTAATTGTTTTTGTGGATTACATGTTTAAGAGTTCAGATGTATCGGTGGCTCCTTCTCGTCACAATTCTCACCATGAATTTGGCGACTATCTTCAATGAAGAGGCAGTGCTGAGTTGGAAGTCAGTGTTGTGACCCAGGCCCACGTAGTTAATATTAAATGCAAAACAGTTCCAAAAAACAAACAGATTTTATTAAAACAGCTGAGAATTAACTCATTCTCAACATATTCTAAATTAAATGAAAGCAAAGTCCTCAAAACGCCATTCTTCAGTTTATCTCTGACCTTGGGATAATTAGGCAAACTGCCAAAGGCTTTTCTTGGCAACAGTTCAGGAACAGAAGATGCTGACAAGAAAGAAATACATCCAAACACAAAGCAAATCTCTCAATGGTTGTTTTCTGGCAAAGAGGCCAAGAGCCGTTGCTGGTCTTTTAAGCCTTATGGGAGGAGCCAGTCATCTCTTGGCCCTACTCTCGAGTCGTCCTCTCTGCTTTAGCTGCTCCTGCCTTCTGGCAGCTCTTCTTATACGTGCACTAGGAACAGGCTCCTCCTGTTCCTCTGCCTCTCTACTATCAGCTCTGGAGGCTCCGAAGTCCATGCATCACTCCCCGATGGCCCTGGCCCCATCTCTGCCTCCAACACAGAGCCCTCATCTGGGCCTTCCCTAGCCTCCAGGACTGGCCCATGTTCTTTCTCAGCCTCATCGCTGTCCGACTCCGCTGCCAGCTCCGCAGGCTGCTGATGGACCACAACAGTCAGCATGGTCATGTATGGCTTTGAAACACATTTCTTCAGATTTAATCCAACCCACTCCCTGCCCCACCCCAAGCCAGGGCACTAGACAAACCTGTCTAGTTTCCATCTAAATTCAGCTACTGTTTTTACACAACAAACAAAACTTGTTTATTCAACTTATTTGTTTTCTACCTCCACACCATGCTAAACAAACTAAACTGACGGACTTTGCCCAACACGTACAGGCATACTATAGGCAACCAAGAAAAAAATAAGACAGCCCAGTTGCCTCCTGAAAAAGCACCTTTGCGACAACCGTGACCTGGATGACTGAGAATCTCTACAGACTTATAGGCAACCAAGTTTAGTTAAATACAGGCTGTGTCTTTGTTTGAGTATATGAATGCAGCCCTTGTTGCCAATCCCTTCCCTGATTGTGGGTAGACTTTAAAGCTGCAGGATGTGAGTTGCAAAGATCCAGGCAACCCATAGATGGTGGTAAAGATTAGGAGTTGTCACTATCACTTTGCTGCCCTCTCGTGGTCATGCAGATATTTTTCATCCCAGATCCAGTAGACCTAGAATACAGAATATAAGCTTAGAGCAGTGTTTTTCAACTTTACCAGCATGAACTTGTGTGGACCTCAGTTAAATTTCAGGAATTGAAATGCACACGTCTTCAAGCTACTAATGTTGAGAAACATTGGGCAAGAGTATATGTGGGCAGGGCAAGTGTTTTTCTCTTATCTCATGTCTATTAAAGATTTCACACTACTGTTTTTGCAGATCGTCATTCTCAAAATGGTAAGCATTTTTCCCCCCAATCATGTTGCTACAGGCCTATATAAAAACACCTAAAGCTAAAGTTTGCTCGGTTTGCTGACTATAACTTTTATTAAGAGCTTTTCCCCATCCTTTGCTAAGTCAAAGTGTTCTCCATCCATCTTTAAGTTCTCCATCAATCTCTGAGTTGGCAGAAAACTATCTTAGCATAAAAGCCGCTGCTCGCATTGTGAATTCATTTCCTGCCTCTATTGCAGGGGTGAAATGCTCCCGGATCGGACCGGATCGCCTGATCCGGTAGCGATTATTCCCTGTGGTTTGGCGATCCGGTAGCGATCGCCGCCCAGTTGTCATTACTTCCTGGTTTTAACCAGGAACTTTTGTTTTTTTTTACCTTCTACGCATGCCCAGAAGGTTTTGTGCATGTGCAGAAGGTGTGCGTGTGCATGTGATGCGTACGTGCGCAAGTGAAGCAAGCATGTGCGCATGACAGGTGCGCTTCCGAACCGGTAAGGAAGGTAAGTAGATTTCACTCCTGCTCTATTGCCTCTGTAGCTAGTTATTGACCTAGGGGGCCTAATTTTCCCTCAAACTATTAGTTACTAATAGGTTACTAACAAGTAACAAAGCCTAACAGACCTTACATAGTTTGACACTGTCCTGGATGTCTTGGATTAAGGGGGAGAAACCACCATCACAACTTAATCCTGTGTTGCTCATGGATTAGGAATGAGATGAACAACATGGAGACATCTGCAGAGTTCTGGAACATGGCAGAAACAAAGATTTGTCCCCAGCATCTTTTTGGGCTAAGGTTAAGTGTCAGTGACCCACAATCTTACTTTCCAAGTCAGGAACTGCACTTTGCATTCCTATGTGTAGTTAAACTTCCCTGGGAAGTTAGAAGTAGGCAGCCATTTATCTGGGATGTTTTACAAGCAATCTTCAGATATGACTATTTGTTTAGTAACTTTTTGAAGTTACGATGGCCCTGAGAAAAGTCCAGTCCTTGCCCTTAGAATCATCATGGCATCCTCACGGCCACGTGATCAAAATTCAGGAACTTGGCAACTAGCATGCATTTGTGACAGTTGTACTGTCCCAGGGTCATAGGATTGGCATTTGTGACCTTCCCAGCTGGCTTCCAACATGCAAAGCCAAATTCCCTTAATGTCTTAACAACTGTGGCAAAACAGTTCATAAAAATGGGTGAGCCTTGGTGGCGCAGCAGACTAAAGCACTGTTAAGTAAACACCAGCTATCTGCAATTATTGCAAGTTCAAATCTCACCAGGCTCAAGGTTGACTCAGCCTTCCATCCTTTCGAGGTAGGTAAAATGAGGACCCGGTTTGTGGGGGCAATAAGCTGACTTTGTATAAAAAAAAGAACACCGCTTGTGGGGGGGGGGGCAAAGCCCTACTAAGCAGGTATATACAAAAGTATGAAGGCTATTGCTTAACGCATTGTAAGCCGCCCTGAGTCTCCGGAAAAGGGTGGCATATAAATTGAACCAATAAATAAATAAATAAACTTACTTAACAAACTCGTTTTTTAATAGAATTGAATTGGAGTGAAGTGAAGTGAAGTGAAATGAAGTGAAGTGAAGTTCTGGTCCCAACTGTGATCATAAGTCAAGGACTATTTGTGTTTAGATTTTTCCACTGAGAAAGGAGTTGGACTCTCATGTTCTCAGTGGCCCTTCCCAACCCCTTCTACTAAAAGCAAAGCCAAAACAGAAAAGAAAAATCCCATAATCTTTGTTCTAGTTCTGTCATTGCCTTGTCTGTTGCAGTGTTCATTATACCACCTACACACAGCAAAAACTCGTGTGCCCTTTTCACCCTAAGGGGGTGAAAAGTTGCCTATCCTAATCTAACAAAGTGTGTGGGATGAGTGTGTGGGATGAGAAAATGTATTGATGAACCAGAGAAGGGCTGAATTACCTTTCACTGGATATGTTCAAGGAGAGAGACTCTGATTGGGATGCTTTCATTGTAACCAAGAGGTAGATTCAGTGGTTTCGTGGCCTCAGTCAATTTGCCTCCTTAATTTTCCCATCAGAGAGAGAGGGGGGGGGGAGGGAGGGAGCGAGGGAGAGAGAGAGAGGGAGGGGGAGAGAGAGAGAAAGAGAATGAGAGGGGGGAGAGTGAGGGAGGGAGAATGAGAGGGAGGGAGGGAAAGAGGGGGAGGGAAGGAGGGAGGGAGAGAGAGAGAGAGAATGAGAGGGGGAGAGGGAGGGAGAGGGGGAGGGAAGGAGGGAGGGAGGGAGAGAGAAGAGATGGTATTTCCCAGTAAGCATCATTGGAGAATTCCATGAAGTCAAAATGATAGCAGATGGCACTGCTTAATTTTTTTTTTTTAGTTTCTCTACCCAGTTGCCTAATCTTAGCATTGTTACAAAAATAGTACTGGAAAAAACAGCCCCAATCTAAATAGTTTAAACGATCTGATGATCTTTTTGCTTTACTGGCAGACCTTCACATGACTAAGGGTAGGCGGCATATGAAATTAGAACCCTTAAACAAAGAAAGTTTAGTAGACTGAGATGCTCAGTTCCATTCTGCTCTCAAAGCTCAAAAAATGATCCCAGATCTGCCTCAGTATTCCTGCAGAATCTACAAAAAAATCTCCTTTCTTTCTTTTTTCCCTTCCTTCCTTCTTTCCTTCCTTCCTTTCTCTCTCTTTCTTTCTCTTTCCTTCTTTCTCTCCTTCTTTCCTTTCTTTCCTTCTTTCTCCTTCTCTTTTTTCCTCTTTTTCTTTTTCTCTTTCTCCTTCCTTCCTTCTCTCTCTCTCTCTTTCTTTCTCTTTCCTTCTTTCTCTCCTTCTTTCCTTTCTTTATTTCCTTCTCTCTCCTTCTCTTTCTCTTTTTCTCTTTTTCTCTTTCTCTCTTTCTCTCTCTCCTTCCTTCCTTCCCTCCTTCTTTCTCTCTCTTTTTTCTCTTTCCTTCTTTCTCTCTTTTCCTTTCTTTCTTTCCTTCTTCTTTTTCTGTTTTTCTCTCTTTCTCTTTCTCTCTCCTTCCTTCTTTCTTTCCTTCCTTCCTTCCTTTCTTCCCTCTCTCTTCTATAATTTTCTCTATGCTGCTCTATTCCTGCAGCCATAGAGCAACATACAATAACCAGAAAAGGAATTAAGGACCCAACAGAATAACAATCATATAAATTTGAAACAGCAGTATCAACTCCCTCTATCAGAGATAGGTTAAATCTCAGTGTTCTGTCAAAGCCGCTTATTTTAAGAGGAATCTACAAAGGAGGTAGGGATCCAAGATATGTCAATTTATTCCAGAGGAAGGAGCCACCACTGAGAAGGCTTTGTTACAGAATCCCTGGAGATGGAACTCTCTTGCTGGTGCGACCTTAGCAAGCCTTTTCTCCCCAATCTCATTGGACAGGCAGATTCAGCTTCATTGTTCACTGTAGATCAGGGGTGTCAAACTCACGACGACACATTGTCGTCACGTGACGTATCTCAACTTTTTCCCCCTTTGCTAAAACGGGGCTGAGCGTGGCCAGCGCGTGACGCATCCTGCCTGCGGGCTGCGAGTTTGACACCCCTGCTGTAGATTAATCCTCTCTGATATGGTAGCCTTTAAGTGTGTTTAAATGACAGTTCTCACAATTTTCAGTCTATATTGCCTTTGGCTGAGTATTAGGAGGTATAGGCCAACACATCTGGAAGCAGTGGTGAAATCCAAATTTTTTTACTACCAGTTCTGTGGGCGTGGCTTAGTAGGCATCATGTGGCTTGGTGGGTGTGGCTTGGTGGGCGTGGCAGGGGAAGGATACTGCAAAATCTCCATTCCTACCCCACTCCAGAGGAAGGATACTGCAAAATTCCCATTCCCTCCCCACTCCTGAGGTAAGGATGTTGCAAAATCTCCATTCCCACCCCACTCTGGGGCCAGCCAGAGGTGGTATTTGCCAGTTCTCTGAACTGCTCAAAATGTCCACTACCGGTTCTTCAGAACCTGCTGGATTTCACCCCCTGTCTGGAAGTCATCAAGTTGGGGGAATTTAGGTGAACCTGATGGCTCATAAACTTGAACAGTTCCTCAGATGAATATTGAGAGAGGACATGGGAGCTATATACCGTAGGCTTATGGTGCAACAACAGCAGATGTGTATCTGATACCACTTGTGAAACCAGAATTAGGATAGGAATAGAGACGCTGCCCTGATTCCTACAAAGATGTTATTCTGTGACATTAAGGTGCTTTTCTATGGTGGAAGTAAATTTCAAGGGTAAGGGAGAAAGGAATTAAACCACTTTCGCTTCCAGACAAGTGAATGCCATTTTATTTGCTCCCATGGGTGGCATGATGGTTCAGTGATTAAAGATGCTGTGCTTGTTAGCTGGAAAGCTGACAGCAGGGGTTCAAGACCTGAGCCCCATGTGACAGGGTGAGCTCCCATTACTTGCCCCAGCTCCTGCATAGCTAGCAATTTGAAAGCATGCAAATGCAAATCGATAAATACGTGCCACTTCGTTTGGAAGGTAATAGTGTTCCATGCACCTCAGCCACCTGACCATGGAAATGTTTTTGGACAACATTGGCTCCCTCAGCTAAGAAATGGAGATGAGCATCACCCCTTAAATTTGGACACAAGTGGACAGGAGAAACACAAATGCTATTTTTACTTATCTACTATGTATTTGGGGAGAGGGATATGGTTGCAAATGGGCCAGATTCCTCCTCTTTAAAAAAGGATGTTACTCAACCCCAAGGAAAGAAATCACAAGTGCTATGGGAGGGGGGGAATCTACAGGAGTCTTTTGGCCCCACAATTTTTTTTTTCAGTACAAGAGAGAAAAACATATTTTGCTCTGAAAGCTGCTTCTGTGTCAGGATTCCAAAGACACCCCCAACGAAAGAAAACTCCGAGGCTTGAAGTTTCTCAAAGTTCCATTTTATTAGAGATGCCATGTTGTCACATCTGGGAAAACCCGAATCTGAAAGGGTCCAGGTTTCCCCCACCCAGCTGAAAGTTCACAACTCTGCTTCCACATCTACAAGTTCATCACATGGTCCAATCCATCCTTCAGGCTCAACTGGAAACAATCCCCAGTCACTCCCATCCAGGTGCAGACAAATGTCCTTGAGCAAGGAATGTTGTTATGGCTATTCTTCCACCGCTCCAACCAAAAAAAAAAAAAAAAAACCTCCCAATTTCCCAAGCTAATATATGTGGCAGTTAGGAAGTTAAAAGAAAAAAAAAAGGCTTCCAAAACTGACATTCTGCCCAATTTACTCCAAAATTCACTTTGTGAAGTGATGGACCAGTTTCAGGCTTATAAAGAAGAAAAGCCACATATGAAAAAAGAAAGAATTACTGAATTGGCAATTGGTTAATTCCTGCTGTTACATTGATGCTTGGGACCTAATGGAAAAGGGATTTTAGACTACTGAGTGCACAGAGACTTTTCCAAAATACAATTTTTTTGGAAACAAGTGGGCTAAACCATTTTCAGGTAAGTCTGTCTTAGAATAGTGTTTCTCAGCTCCCAGAATTCCCTTGCTGGCTGGGAAGTCTGGGAGTTCAACTCCACACATTTTCAAGTTGCCAAGTTTGGGAAACACTGCTTTAGAGAACACAAGCACACCTTCAAATTCTCAGATAAGTCTGAGCAGTGTTCCTCATTTTCTTGAATTCCATTTCCAGTTGGAGATTCTGGGAGTGAAGTCCACAGATCTTCAAGGTGCCAAAGTTGGGAATCATTGCTTTAGAGAGCACACATTGGCTGAGAGTGACAAGTAAACTTCCTGTCAGCTTTGGAATCCATATTAGCACCAGATCCTTCTCCACTGCCAACGTCTTGCGCTTGGGAAAATAGGAGGGGGGATTTAAAGGAGTGATTGTAGTTAGACATAATAGCATTCTTCCTTTCGGTCAAGGTCATGGTGTTTATGCATCTAGAGGAGGAGTGGTTGCAGGGATGGCTCAAGTTGGGACGGATGATGATTGAGCCATGTGACGGACTGATGGGTGCAGGGGCTGGATTTGGGGTTTTGATTTACTGAGGGAAACCCGGACCTCTCAGATTTGGGTTTTCCCAGATGTGCCAGTTCACCTTCTCTAATAAATGGAACTTTGAAAAATGCCTGCGTTGGAGTTTTTACTTGGAGTTGGGGACTTGCTGGAACGCTGACACTTCCACCTTTAGTTTGCAGGGCCAAGGCAGACTTTTCAAGAAGAGAGGCAGGGAGATGGTGAGCTCCTGATATCATAAATAAAAGAAGAATAAAAACTTCTTTCCCTGTATATCTATATTTGGCCATTTCACTACAAAAATAAATTACTGGTCAGATCAAGAGGAAGTGGACGTTTCTGCAAAAAGAGGGGGAGGTTTCAGGGAGAAAAAGAAAGTTTTAGATCAAGGGAATTATCTACTGCTCAAAACCAGATGGAGACTGGCTGTGACTACTGTAGAACCTAGCAAACTAAGGGATTTTAAAAACTAAAGGCTCTGCTTAGCCTGCCTGTCCTATTCATTTTATCTGCCATTGTTTATCCTCCACTGATCGAAAGTGCTAGGCATATGCTCGGAGGGGAATGGAAGTTATAATCAGTGGTTCCGCCCGGTCCCGTCAAGCCGGTAGCAGTGACGATATGACGTCACTGAACTGATTCACCTCACCGTCCCCCCACCCCACTCCCATGTTATTCTTACCTTTTATTTGCCCCCACCCCCAATCTCTTGCTGCCTCCTGAGTCCCAGCTGATGGGCTATAAGGAAAAACTATTTAGACACTTTCCACGGTGCTTCAAAGGGCTGCCCTACAGCTGATCAGTGGTAAAAGGCAGTTTGGTGGTAGACCGGTGCCTCCAAAAACAAATGAGTAGACCGGTGCCTGCAAAAATAAATGGGTAGACTGATGCTCGTAAAAATAAATGGGTAGACCAGTGCCTGCAAAAATAAATGGGTAGACTGGTACAGCTCTGCAAGCAGTTAAAAGCCTGGTAGACCAGTACCTCTGCTAAATCCTAAAGAATTGTCACATGACTATCAAGCCATGCCCACAAAATAAGCCACACCCACAGAACCGGTAGTAAAAAATTTTAGAACCCACCCCTAGTTGTAATCAGAATACAGTAGTGGCCAAAATTGTGGAAACCTTTTGGGAAAAGTGTATTTTAGAGGTTTGATGGCTAATAACACCACCTTTTTATTTGGAGTTTCAAGATAATCATATTCCACTGCTGGAATGGCCTTGGAATAGCCCAGACCTTAACCCAATTGAAAATCTATGAATCTGACTAAAGAAACTTGTTAGTCAGAAGTGACCCAGCAATAAAACCCAGTTAATAGAAGCAATCATTCAATCTTGGTTTCACATTATAATAGCTGCAGAACTAAAAGACTTGGTTTACTCCACGGGAAGATGTTGTAAGGCCGTAATTCATGCTAAAGGTTATCCAACTAAGTATTAACTGACATGGTGATAATTTTTGTATATCTTGTTTCTTCTATGGTGATAATTTTTGTATATCTCGTTTTTTCTACGTGTTTCACTTTTCTTCTTTATACTGTAACTGCTATTCCAAAACCAAATGCTTCATAAAAGTTATTGCATTACATTCTTGATTAAATTATTCTTTCCATTGGTATATAATTTGTACTACTACAAACAAAAGTGTTATTATTAGCTAGTTTTAGAAAATACACTTTTCCCAAAAGGTTTCCACAATTTTGGCCACTACTGTATATTTCTGAGAGTGTCAGTTGAGGAAGGTTGATACATACATAACAATAAGCCATGGACATAATTATTATTCTAATTATTGCTATTGCCCCATAGCACTGTTTTTCGATAACTTGAAGGTGGATAGCTAGTGAAGGGATTCTGGGAGTTGAGAAACACTGCTCTTGACAGCCTTATCTGAAAATGGTTTAGCCTGCTTGTTTTTTTGTTTTTTTTAAATGCATTTGGAAAAGCTTCTGCATTTCATACAGTCCAAAATCCCGCCAGTCACCCAGAATTCTGGGAGTTGAAGTCCATCCACTTTCCAGTGGTCAAGGTTGAGAAACACCGCCCCAAAACAATCCAAGGCAGAATGGAGGTCTTTTCATGGAAGGTTATAGAGTGTGATCTACCACACTGGGCCAATGTGGATTGGTGGATAGATATCCAGTTGGAAGTTGGAAGGGACCTTGGAGGTCTTCTTGTCCAACCCCCTGCTTAGGCAGGAAACCCTACACCACTTCAGACACATGGTAATCTAATCTTTTCTTAAAACCTTCTAGTGTTGGAGCATTCACAATTTCTGAAGACAAATTGTTCCACTGATTAATTGTTCTCACTGTCAGGAAATTTCTCCTTAGTTACTTCTCTCCTTGATTAGTTTCCACCCATTGCTTCTTGTTCTACCCTCAGGTGCTTTGGAGAATAGCTTGACTCCCTCTTCTTTGTGGCAGCCCCTGAGATATTGGAACACTGCTATCATGTCTCCCCTAGTCCTTCTTTTCATTAAACTAGACATAGCCAGTTCCTGCAACCATTCTTCATATGTTTTAGCCTCCAGTCCCCTAATTTTATTTTATTTTACTATCCATTCGCTAGAGTCTGTTGAGAGTAGGGCAGGTTAGAAATGTTGCAAGATAAATAATTGAGATATTTAGATACCAGATGTAGTTGGCATGCATTTCTGATTGCAAACACTATTCCTTGAGGACCCTTCAAAGGTGGATACACCGTAAAGAATGCAGCTGCAAGATTGTAAGCAACCTACGGTAGAAAAGGTACAACCACTGGTTATAAAAGAACATCATCAGTTACCAACATGTTCAAGTTCAGGTCTAGGTGTATGATGTTATTGAAAGCCCAAAACAGTTTGTGATATTTCATGGAACACCTTTCCAAGTATATCTTAGTATATCTTAAGTATATCTTAGGGCAGTGATGGCTAACCTTTTCCAGACCGAGTGTCCAAAGTGTGCCCCTGCATGCCCCTGCCCCCCCATGCATGCGCCCCCCACATGCCCCCTGCCCCCTGTGCATGCAGGGGCCCCCATGCACACCCCGCCCCCCACTCATGCACAGCATATACCCAAAGAGCAGCTGGCTGGCGGGTGGTGTGCACACATGCGCAGCAGAGCTGAACTGGGGGGACAGCTCACATGCCATCAGAGAGGGTACTGTGTGCCACCTCTGGCACACATGCCATAGGTTCGCCATCACGCTCTTAGGGGTTTGTTAAATTAAGTTGGAAACTGAGAAATTAAGATTGCCCATAACATGTTTGTAAAATACCAGATGTATCCATGGGCCAAAAATTCACACCTAAAATTCACACCTAAAATATTCACACCTAAAAATTCAAAAATTCACACCTAAAATTCACGCCTAACATATTGACTACTTAACAGGATCACAGACAACAGAGTTGGGTGGGGCCTTGGAAGTCTTCTAGTCCAACCCTCTGCTCAAGCAGTAGAACCTATAACATTTAGATAAGTGGCTGTCCAATCTCTTCTTCAAAACCTCCAGTGTTGGAGCATCCACAACTTCTGAAGGCAAGCCATTCCACTGGCTAATTGTTCTAACTGTTAGGAAATTTCTCCTTAGTTTTAGGTTGCTTCTTTCCTTGATTAGTTTCCATCCATGCCTTCTTGCCTTGCCTTTTGGCGTGTTGGAAAATAGGTTGACCCTCTTTCTTTGTGTACTATACTTCTAAGTAAAGAATGGTTTGCAAATGCCTAAATTAAGTTCACAGGTAAAAAGATTGTTAAAGGCAAATTATTGTCCATCACAGTTCCAGGGAAGGGAAGAATTCCAGACAATCAGCGATGGGATCTGTTGGATGTCAGTTTTATTCGTAAACAAAAGATCTGCAAAAATCTATCTCTGAAGTAGAGTTTCCACATATACAGCAATCTTAGCAAAACCTAGCACATCAGCAAGTGCTAGCAACGGTTCTCTTTTCATACTCTTTCCACCTCATTTTGAGACTTCAGTTTTTGGCAACAAATTTGTAATCTTGCAACCCACCTCTCTTTAAACTGTTTCCTGGTCTTCTGTTTTTGCCACTATGGACTTTTTCTAGCCTTATTGCCAGCAATGGAATGAAAACATGATTTTTTTAATCCTTCGTATTTTCCAGGGACACGGTGGCTCAGTGGCTAAGATGCTGGGCATGTCGATTGAAAGGTTGGCAGTTCAGCGGTTCGAATCCCTAGTGTTGCATAATGGGGTGAGCTCCCGTTACTTGTTCCAGCTTCTGCCAACCTAGCAGTTCAAAAGCACGTAAAAAAAGCAAGTAGAAAAATAGGGACCACCTTTGGTGGGAAGATAACAGCATTCCACGTGCCTTTGGCGTTTAGTCATGCCGGCCACATGACTGCGGAGACGTCTTCGGACAGCACAGGCTCTTCGGCTTTGAAACACAGATGAACACTGCCCCCTAGAGTCGGGAACGGCTAGCACATATATTCAAGGGGAACCTTTACCTTTACCTATTTTGCAGAACCTTTGCAAAAAATAAAGCATGAAAAATTGTACAAGGACCAGAATCAACAGAGTTCATGTCAACTCTCTTTTTCCAAAGGATACAAGTAATCTTGGAGATATAGGTGGTGTTTTTTTTTATTGAATGATTGCGATAGTTTTATAGTTGGTGACAAACAAAGCTAAAATGTTTTAATATATGTTACATGTCTTAGAGTAACAAAGATGATCAATGTGCAGAGAAAAAAAGGCAGGAAAGATGACCGAAGTGCATTTTAGTCCAATGCATATTTATTGAGAAGTACAAGCTAAGATTTGGTCTTTTTCCCATTCAAATAAATCCCACATCATAATGGGCAGGTAGATTTACAGTGACTTACAATACGGTCTTCATAGTGAGTGCCAGGACATCAACTCATCTTACCAACAGTCCTTTTAATCAACACTAAAGTGCTTTTCTTGCTATTTTTTAAAAGTTTAATTCCCTTTAATGGAATACCACTCTATCCTATATAGCTTTTTTTCCAAAAAGTTATCATATTCTGATCAGTGCTATTCTAGTAATGTAATAGCAGTGGCCAGAAAGGTATTATTAAATCATTTTTCTAATGGAATTTATTCTATGGCATAATAGTATGTATTATACTGGGCAATAGGATAAAATTATCCAGCGAGAAGATGGAAATTATTTTCTCTGGATGTTTCAAGGAGAGGTCGAATCTCCGTCTGTTTCATAATCATAATCATAAGTTTATTTGTCAAGCATATATAAGATAACAGGTAAAAGTATAAACATAATTTGAATACATAAAAAGAGTAAGTAAAAAGGAATATTAGGACAGGGACAGTAGGCGTGCTGGTGCACTTATGCACGCCTCTTACAGACCCCTTAGGAATGGGATGAGGTCAACAGTAGACAGTCTAAGGGTAAAGTTTTGGGGGTTTGGGGAAGAAACCACAGAGTCAGGTAGTGCATTCCAGGCACTGACCCCTCTATTACTGAAGTCCTATTTTCTGCAATCGAGTTTGGAGCGGTTTACCTTGAGTTTGTATCTATTATTTGCTTGTGTATTGTTGTGGTTGAAGCTGAAGTGTCATTGACAGGAAGGACATTGTGGCAGATAATTTTATGTACCCACAGTAGCTGGAAGGGAGTGACTTCTACAACCCGCGAAATTGCTTTGTTGGGGAATGTGACTGATGACACATATTGCGGGGAGGGGAAAACAGGGTCAGAGGCAAAGCACAAATTAACTAAGGTCAGAGTTGGCTCCACCTGGTCTGTGCCGGCATGAAGCTCTTAATAAATAACTGGATTTCTTTTGAAGCTTGGCAGGAGGCTCATGATTTAATTAGGGCATCTGCCGGAACCCTGACACTCCAGAGATTTCATTTTGTTATATTGTGTACTTTTAGTATGATTCAGATTTGCATATTAAAAGATCCCTAGTGCCCTCTCAAAGAACACACATAATGCACAAATGAATCAAGATCTGCCACTAAGACAGACAGACAGATGATAGGTAGGTAGGTAGGTAGGTAGATAGATAGATAGATAGATAGATAGATAGATAGATAGATAGAATGTATATGTGGTGTTTGTATATGTGTGTGTTAGTCAGATGTGACACAGAGGTAAAACAAATTAAAAATGGCATCATGAAATGGATGCAAACCTTTAAAGAAACAGTCACAAACCAACAATGGGAAGAATTATGGAATAAATTTGTAAAATCTACCCCAAGATATTCAGTTCAAATCTTTATTGTCAGTGCACAACATATATACAATGAGTTTGGTTGAGCTCCCTCAGCGCACGCCTCCCCCAACACAATACAACTCACAGTGAAGGCAGGAAATCCCTAACCCAATAAATCATATTAACAAAACACCCAGTCCTATTGCACCAGTGTGAACATGTTACACGTTGTGTCGGCCCTGCAGTCCATCATACTACATAGTTATGATGTTATTTCTCATTCAGGAGTCTGACAGTCCACAGATAAAAACTATTCTTCAGCCTGAAGAACTGGTAGCAGATATTTTGAGTAGTTCAGAGAAACGGTAAATACCACCTCTGACTGGCCCCGCCCTCATCTATTCTCTGCCTCTCGAGTCCCAGCTGATTTCATTTATTTAATTTCATTTATTTAAATTTCTATACCGCCCTTCTCCAATATAGGACTCAGGGCGGTGCACAGCCAAAGTAAAAACAAGACATAGAAAATCTAAAAACTGATTAAAATAATTAGATAATTTGGCCATAATTAAAAACAATTCCAATTTAAAATAGTTTAAAAATTTGACTCAAGCCAGCCCAGCTAGTTGGAATAAATGGGTTTTCAGGGCCCGACGAAAAATCGGGAGATCTGTTATTGTACGTAACTCTGGGGGGAGGTTGTTCCAGAGGGACACAGAGAAGGCTCTCCCCCTGGGAGTCGCCAGCCGACATTGTCTGGCGGACGGCACCCTGAGGAGGCCCACTCTGTGCGAGCGTACTGGCCGGTGGGAGGCTATTGGTGGCAGAAGGCGGTCTCGTAAGTACCCCGGCCCTAAGCCATGGAGCGCTTGAGAGGAAATGTGGATTTTGCAGTAACCTTCTCCTGGAGTGGGGAAGGAATGGAGATTTTACAGTATCCTTCCCCTGGAGTGGGGTGGGAATGGAGATTTTACAGTATCCTTCCCCTGCCACACCCACCAAGCCACGCCCACCAAGCAATGCCACACCCACAGAACCAGTAGTAAAAAATTTTGAAACCCACCACTGATCCTTCATGATGGTAGGAGGGTAAAGGGTGAGAGTTGTCCCTATATATAAAGAGAAAACATATTAAATGTATTACAGATGATATATAACTCTGTCAATAATTGCCAATATAAATCATTCCTGTTGAAAATGTCATGAGCCAGAAGGAACCCTTTACTGTATGTGACGGACACATAAAAAAAAACGTGGAAAGACATACCCACTCAGAAAACTTTAGAAATCAAACTTGAAATGAAACATAATTCTTCTTAGGCACAATTCCAAAATCTGTTAACACAAAATATCACAGTTTACTAAAATGCATGTTTATTACTGTAATGATAAATTTAGCACAACACTGGAAAAGAGAGACATTACCAAAGAAAGAAAACTGGGAACTTAAAGTTGGAGAACATGTAGTAACAATAAACAGTATTTATCCACAACAGACGTTTAACCAAATTTAAGCAAGAGTAGGTTTTACACATACTGTATGTTATATAACAAGGCAAATATAAGTATTTAGAGTACAGTTTTATAACGGGAAAAAGAACTGACTGAAGAACTGAAATCAGAAACGCCCACAAATATGTAATGTCTGTAAATACTACCGTTGCGAACCAGTAGTAAAGGTAAGTAGAACCCACCAATGCCTCAGAGCCCCTCTAACCATGAATGGCTAAAACTTGCCTCTCGATTCTAAGGGAGGAAGCTAATGAAAATTAGGCATAAGCCATAAATTATGCACCTCGATTAAAAAAAAACAAAACCCAAAGAATTCCCTCTATTAAATGCTCCTTAAGTATCCATCCCTGCTCATAAGTAGCATCATGCCCGTTTTGCAGCTTTCCATCACATTCTTGGGTCAAGCTGGGTATTTTCTTTCCCAAAGAAAGAAATCAGCTATGTACAAAACAAGAAGTT
This sequence comes from Arizona elegans, assembly GCA_022577455.1. Taxonomy (NCBI): domain Eukaryota; kingdom Metazoa; phylum Chordata; class Lepidosauria; order Squamata; family Colubridae; genus Arizona; species Arizona elegans. The sequence continues at coordinate 192,299,232 of JAKOOJ010000002.1, read as the reverse complement.
GATGGCCCTTTCATAGCCAGTGAGGGAGGGGTTAAAAATTAGGCTGCATGCTCCAAGCAAACTGAAATGGCCTTTCATAGCAGAAACTGCAATTTTTTCTCTCCCCCCGGCGATCTTCTAAGCCAGCATTCAGTGTCTCCCGCTTAACTGATGTGCCCTTGCAAAACTTGTGCAATTCATCCTAGCAAACAAAAGGCATAGTTGCTAAGAGAGTGTCAGCATGGCGATACATAAAACAGAGGGAAAAAAGGGGGCGGCTTTAGGTTTTGCAAAAATGTTTTCTCTTCTTAAATGTTGTTTCTTTCTGTTCCTCCTCTCCCTCCCCCCAATCCTCCCCCCCCCTCCCCAGCCCTGGGCTTTATCCTTTCAGCCAGAGTTGCTTTTCCTTTCAACAGTTTTGTACTTTTTGGGTGAAAGTAGCCAAACGACATTGGCCCAGAGGTTTAATTTCTTTGTTGCAAATGCCAGTTCTGAGCTCTGTTTGGCACTTGGGACCAAAATGTTGTTCTGCGTGATCTATCTGTGTTTTCACCTGGCAAGCTTGGAGGTCAAATCCTTTAAACACTTTCTTCTTGTGAATGTCTTCTGCAAACAAAACTTAACAGAACATAGAAGAATAGAGTTGGAAGGGACCTTAGAGGTCTTCTAGTCCAACCCCCTGCTTGAACAGGAAATCCTCTACCATGTCAGTTGAATGGTTGTTACTTGAAAGCCTCCAGTAATGGAGCATCCACAACTTCTGAAGCTATTTCATTGGTTAATTGCTCTCATCGTTAGGAAATCTCTCCTTAGTTCTAGGTTGCTTCTCTTATTGGTTCGTTTCCATCCATTGTTTCTTGTCCTGCCTTCTGGTGCTTTGGAGAATAGGTTGACCCCCCTCATCTTTGTAGAAGCCCCTCAAATATTGGAACACTGCTATCAGGTCACCTATAGTCCTTCTTTTCATTAGAGTAAAGGTAAAGGTTCCCCTCGCACATATGTGCTAGTCGTTCCCGACTCTAGGGGGTGGTGCTCATCTCTGTTTCAAAGCCGAAGAGCCAGCGCTGTCCGAAGACGTCTCCATGGTCATGTGGCCAGCATGACAAAATGCCAAAGGCACGTGGAATGTTGTTACCTTCTCACCAAAGATGGTCCCTATTTACATGCTTTCGAACTGCTAGGTTGGCAGAAGCTGGGACAATGGGAGTTCACCCCATTACGCGGCCCTAGGGAGTCAAACCGCTGAACTGCCGGTCTTTCGATCGACAAGCTCAGCATCTTAGCCACTGAGTCACCATGTCCCTTTATTTATTTATTATATTATATTATTATATTTATTATATAATTAATTATTATCCCTTCATTAGACTAGACATACCCAATTCCTGTAACCATTCTTTGTATGTTTTAGCCTCCAGTCCTTTAATAGCAATAGCAATAGCACTTAGACTTATATACCGCCTCATAGTGCTTTACTGCCCTCTCTAAGCGGTTTACAGAGTCAGCCTATTGCCCCCCACAATCTGGGTCCTCATTTTACCCACCTCGGAAGGATGGAAGGCTGAGTCAACCTTGAGTTGGTGAGATTTGAACTGCTGAACTCCAGCTAGCAGTCAGCTGAAGTCGTCTGTAGTACTGCACTCTAACGACTGCGCCACCTCAGCTCTTAATCATTCTTGTTGGTCTTCTATTTCAACATTCATTAGATGTATCATCAGTCCAATATATATTTACTTCCTTATCTAAAATGGAGCATAAACAGCCTTTCTCCTTCACATGTTGGCCAAAGCCTAGATTGGGCTCATGTGATATAATTTCCTTTGGTTTCAAGTGAGCTTTGTCGGTTGTGGTGCCTTTGGTATACTATGGTTAAGCAAACAATGGGTTAGTGCAATGTGTGAATCCAGTTACTAAATCTGGCTATAAGTTTGAGGGTTCCAGGGCAAAATTCCACTTTGTACTTCTACTCAAAAAATCATTTTTATATCAGGGAGTATGGGAGGCAAGTTAAAAAGAGAAGAACTGAAACTTCCAACAGAGCGAGAGATGATGGATAGAAAGAACCTTTAAAAAATAATAATAATAAGATTGGCTGTACTGAGAATTAGAATAGAGGTAAGAAATTAGAAACGGGGAATAGTGTTATACATATTTTTACATAACACATTTAAAGTGAATGTTAGAGGTTAAGATTAGATTTTGAAAAAGGATGATATCAGATATGCCCAAGAATAATGTTATGACTATTAGAAGGATGTAGCAAATATTGAATAATTGAAAAACGAAGGAATATGTGCTGATATAAATATGTATTATAACATTAGACCACGTAAGTTTGATTAATGTAGTAATTTTTATTTGTATAAATATTGGTTTTATATCAAAATGAATGATACTCAGACACCACACTGTCTGTGCAATGATAATGATAATGAAGTATGTTTAAAAATAAAAAAAACTTTAATTCCCCCCCCCCTGCCCAAAATGATATAAATCTTGCAAATAAATAAGAAATATCTTCTTCTGTGTATTATTTTGGTAGAGACAGATGGAAAAAGCTGCTTCTCTTCTTCAGGCCTTATTCAAGAAAACATTTGCTGAATTACATGCAAATTAAAACTCGGTTTCTAGAAAGGCCTACAGTTAATTGTGGGATGTGGAGGCCTAACTTTGGATGAGGAAGGCTATCAGAGGAATTTCAAGTAGTAAAAAGGAGGGAAAAAACAGAAAAAACTAATTTCTTAAATATTTGTCTTCGTTTTAACATTGATTTGGCTTCTCAATGTTTTTTCTATTTGGGGTATAAGTAGGTGTTTAGGAATTTCCTGGTAATGTGACAAGAATGGACAATGACAACAGCTATTTGCATTGTCTTTAAAAACAGATGACGCATTTACTCACTCATGGTTAAAAAGTGGGAGGGAAAAGAGAGAGAGTTTTAAATAATATGAATATTTAATTTAAACAATATGAGAATAATATGAGAAAGGAATAAGCAGAGCCAGGTGTATTTGAGCTACAAGATCTGGGCTGCAGAAACCCTATGCGACTAGTAGGTGGCAACTAGGGGTGGGTTCTACTTACCTTTACTACCTGTTTGCAACGGGACTGCATGCGCGCAATTGCTTTGCTTGTATGCGCGCGCACATCTGCACATGCGCAAAAACTTCCTGATGACATGTGGATCCGTGGGCGGAGCCTCCCACCGGTTTTATTACCGGTTCTTGCAAACCGGTCCGAACCAGGGGCAACCCACCACTGGTGGCAGCAAATACATCCAGAAAACTCATATCACTAGTTGCCATCTAGTGGCTGTACTGATTTTTGCAATGCAGAATCCCAGGACAAAGAAACAGCTGCTTTAATGAGCTGCTCATTAAGTCCTGCAGGTTCCCAAACACCTTTTCCTAAACCATATCTGAAACACTGCATATCAGGGGTGAAATGCTCCCGGTTCGGACAGGATCGCCCGATCTGATAGCAATGGAGGCAGGTGGTTCGGAGAACCGGTAGCAAAAATCCCTGTGCCCCCCCCCCCCCCCCAGTCCAGCTGAGCCGCACAATCATCAGAGGCTTTTTTTTTTTTTTTTACTTTTAAAAGCATTTTTTCTTTTTTCTTTTTTTTAAATTTTTTATTGTATTTTTATTGTTAAAGAATAACAGGGAAAAAAAACAATACAAAAATCAATAGTAAAGAAAGAAAAAAATTTCCCCCCAACGTGCTATACAAATGGAAAGGAAGTTTTAGGAAATTAAAGTCTTCAATTCAACAACCTCTTCGGCCAAAAAAAATGCTTTTAAAAGTAAAAAAAAAAAGCCTCTGATGATCGTGCGGCTCAGCTGGGATCATCAAAGGCTTTTAAAAGAAAAATCCCTTCTTTTCTTTTAAATGCCTCTGACGATCCAAGCTGAGTTGCCTGATCGTCAGAGGCATTTGAAAGAAAAAAAGCCTCTGCCGATCAGACAACTCAGCTGGGATCGTCAGAGCCTTTTGAAAGCATTTTTTTACAACCTCTTCACCGAAGAGGTTGTAGAAAAAATGGTTTTAAAAGTAAAAAAAAAAAAAAATTGGCCACGCCCACCCAGTCACATTACCCCACCACCACCAAGCCACGCCCACTGAACCGGTAGTAACAAATTTTAGATTTCACCCCTGCTGCATATATTATTATTATTATTATTATTATTATTATTATTATTATTCAGCAGTAAAATTCGTAGTAGCATTTCATTACATTTCAAATGATACAGACATAAAAACAGGCGAAGATTCAATGACTCCCACCATGACTTCTTTAATCATACCTTGCAGGCATCCACGGCAGGGGAGATTTATAGCACTGCTGTTTCTTTCTCTACCGAATTTCCTCTTTTTCTAAATAGGCGTTTCTTCCAACTTCCCCTGCTGATAAAGCTATTGCAAGGGGAAATTGGACAGGGAAATAAAATATATTTCTTGAACTGGAAAAATTTCTTCTCTGCTTTTGTTTTGGGGTTTTTTGGGTAGTGGTAAGAGGAGATGCAAAATTGCCTTTCCTTTTTCTTCTCAGAGCATCCCTTTTTATCACATGGTAGCTATCTATAACCTATCAAGGGCTGGTAGATGCATAATCCACTTTAACTAACAGATTAACAGAGTTGGAAGGGACCTTGTAGGTCATCTAATCCAAACCCCACCCCAAGCAGGAGACCCTACACCATTTCTGACAAATGGCAGTCCAGTCTCTTCTTGAAAGTTTCCAGCGATGAAGCTCCCACAACTTAGAGCAAAGAAACAATCCTTGCTTATCATAAGATCTCATAAAACATTCCTATTCTAGCAGAACTGTAGTACAGGTGGTCCTCAGCTTACGACCACAATTAAGCCCAAATGTTTTGTTGTTAAGTGAGACATTTGTTAAAAAATTTTATTTATATTTATTTATTTATTGGTTCGATTTATATGCCGCCCTTTCTCCGGAGACTCAGGGCGGCTTACAATGCGTTAAGCAATAGCCTTCATACTTTTGTATATCCCTGCTTAGTAGGGCTTTCGGCCCCCCCTAAGCAGTGTTCTTTTTTATACAAAGTCAGCTTATTGCCCCCACAAACCGGGTCCTCATTTTACCTACCTCGAAAGGATGGAAGGCTGAGTCAACCTTGAGCCTGGTGAGATTTGAACTTGCAGTAATTGCAGGCAAGTGGTGCTACTTAACAGCACTTTAGCACCAAGGCTGCCACCAAGCAAAAATGAGTTTTGCCCCGTTTTATGACCATTCTTGCCACAATGGTTAAGTGAATCACTGAAGTTGATAAGTCTGTAACCCGTTGGTTAAATGAATCTGACTTCCCCATTGACTTTGCTTCTCAGAATGTCGCAACATGACACTGGGACACAGCAACGGTCATAAGTATGAACCAGTTTCCAAGCATCTGAATTTTTTACACATGATTCTGGATATGCTTCAAAGGTCTGAAAAATGGTCATAAGTCACTTTTTTTCAGTGCCGTTGTAACTTTGAACGGTCACAAAGTGAACTGTCGTAAATCGAGGACTACCTGTACTCTGGAAGTTTTAAAACATAAAAGCACAGGTTACACTTACAACCACAATTGGCCCCAAAATTTCCATGGCTAAGCTAGGTAGTTGTTAAATGAGTTGGCCTCATTTTACAACCTTTTTTTTAACCACAGTTGTTAAATGAATCACTGCTGTTGTTAAATGAATCACAGTCCTTGAGTGAATCCGGCTTCTCTCATTGACTTTGCTCGTCAGGAGCCAGCTGGGAAGCTTACAAATGGTGATCATGTGACCCTTGTCTTAAATTCATGCCAGTTGCCAAGTGCCCCAATTTTGATCACGGGAACAAGGTTGTAAATGTGAAAAATGGTCATTAGTCACTTTTTTCAGTACCGTGACTTCAGTCACTAAATGAATGGTTGTAAGTCAAGGATAAGCTGCCTGGGAAAGCCAAGGGAAATCATCAAAGCCATAAAGAAGTGAAAGTTAGAATATTTTGGACATGTGATGCGACACCCAGAAAAATACGGCATCCTTCACTTAATCCTCCAAGGAAAGATTGAAGGCAAAGGAGGTCCAGGCAGAAGAAGAACATCATGGCTTCAAAACCTAAGGGACTGGTTTGGACAAAACTCAGCAACACTTTTTTGTGTGGCTGTTGATAAAAAAATAGGATTGCCAACATGATCACCGACATCCAATGATGGATTTGGCAGGAGGAGGAGAAGGTGGCAGAGGAGGAGGAGGAGGAGAAGAAGAAGAAGAGGAGGAGGAGGAGGAGGAGGAGAAGGAGGTGGAGGAGGAGGAGGCGAAGAACAAGAGGAGGAGAAGGAGATGGAGGATGAGAAGAAGAAGAAGAGGAGGAGGAGGTGGAGGTGGAGGCAGAGGAGGTAGAGAAGAAGAAGAGGAGGAGGAGGAGAAGGAGGCGGAGGAGAAGAAGAAGAGGAGGAGGAGGAGGTGGAGGCGGAGAAGAAGAAGAAGAAGAAGAAGAAGAAGAAGAAGAAGAGGAGGAGGAGGAGGAGAAGGAGGTGGAGGAGGAGGAGGCGGAGAAGAAGAAGAGGAGGAGGAGGAGGTGGAGGAGGAGGCGGAGGTGGAGGTGGAGGTGGAGGCAGAGGAGGTAGAGAAGAAGAAGAGGTGGAGGAGGAGGAGAGAAGGAGGTGGAGGAGGAAGCGGAGAAGAAGAAGAAGAGGAGGAGGAGGAGGAGGAGGAGGAGGAGAAGTAGTAGTAGTAGTAGTAGTAGTAGTAGTAGTAGTAGTCAAGGACTATCTTCAGTAACAAAGTATCCCATCTTGCATTTACTTCTAGGCCCCAAGAGCATTTTTTTCAAATGATCATTTCCAGAATTATTCTGCCGTGTATCAGACTGACAACTACCTTGCTGTTTGTTTCTGCCTTGTACATGCTCATTTTGATTAATTAAAAGAAGCTAGTCTGTTCATGTTATAACTCCTGACCAGACAGAGATCAGGCACATCCTACGATGAGCTGGAAAGCGACAGATAAGAACGAGAGAGTATTCTATCGCAGAAAGCAGAAACTTCCAGGCATGATTTGGTGGCAGGCACACGCACAAATTAGGCACACACTATTCCTCTTCCCCCTAGGAGAGGCATTTCATTTAAATTAGTTTTGTAATTCAAATGATTTCAGTAGGCTTTTTTTTAAAAAAAAAAAAGATGGGAGGGTTGGTTTGGAACAACCAAATTGCTCATCGAGAAATCGAGAAAGTATACAGGATACAAAGAGGGTAGGAAAGAAGGGAGGGAGTTTTGTTAGCATTTTCTCTCTGGGGGTGCTGCTCAGGTTTGGTGCTGGTCATGGAGATCCTTCTGCATTATTTTTTTTTAACAATATCACATTCAGTGGATGGCAGAGAGCAGACTTCAAACATTCCTTCACAACCAAGAAGAAATTGAGAAACAATCCTCTTGATGAATGCACTTTTATTTACAATGTCAGGGTAATGATGATTTAAAGCTGACCAGCCCTTTAAGACTGAGGATGAGTCAGCAGGGTTACTGCCACTTTAAGAAACTGGGTTAAGAAGCTGTCTATATAAGGGAGGCCATTAGAGGGCGTCTCTCTCTCTCTCTCTCTCCTCATGTATCTCTCTCCTCGTGTATGCATTGTAGTTCTCCGTGTAGAGTTGAAGAAGACTGATTGATTGTCTGGCTTTGTTTAGCACGTGTATGCATATATATATGACTTGTATATAAACCACTGTTTGTAAGAAAGACCTCTGTGTACTGTATTTTGCTCCTGGGTTGTCTCAAAATAGTAGTCACGCAGTAAACACTGTGACATACAAGGTAGTCATAACTCATAGAATCATAAAATTATTTGGGTCGGAAGCGATCTTGGGGGTGTTTTAGTCCAACCCAGCCCAGTGCAGGTATCTTCATACCATCCCAGACAAATGGTTCCCCAGTTTTCCCTTGAGAATCTCCATTGATGGAGCACCCTCAACTTCAGGAGACAGCCTGCTCCATTGCTTCATAGACAAGAAATTCCTTCCTATTTCAAGGTTGGATCTCTCACTGTAGAGCTTTCAACCACTTCTTGCTTAAGCCTCCAACACTATGGGGAATAAATTCACACCTTCTTCCCTATGAAATTTCTGTGGGAAGTACACTTGTCAGACTATTCATGAACTGGCAGAGACATGGTAACAAGGTCAGCCAATGAATAGGCATAGCAACTAAGTCAGGCAATTGGGAGCTGAGACAGACTGGAGCAAGGGCATGTCTTAGTCTGCAGCTTCTGAGTCTGTGCAGAGAATTGAAACTGAAACTAAGCAGTCTGTGCATGCTGTCTGGTCTGCTGAAATGAAACTAATTGTTCTCTCCTGCCTTGTGATCTGCCTGAACCTGTCTGTGAACTTAGCTGAAATGAAACTGTTCTCTGCTGTTGGTATTGTATATATATTCTTGTAGATAAAGTTTCTTATTTAAATCAATCCTGCTGAATCAGTGTACCTGTGTGTGCTTTCTGGATTTAATTTCTGCAAGAAACTCTGATAACGCTATCATGTCTCCCTTCTCTCCTTTAGGCTAAACATGCCAAGTTGTTTCAATTGCTCTTTGTAGGATTTTGCCTCCAAACCCCTGTTCTTTGCAGTCTTTCCAGTTCCTCATTGTCCTTTTTTGCATTATGGTGGCAGAACTAGAAACAACATTCCAGGTGTACTTTGACCAGTGCAGTATGGAGCAATGCTGTCACTTCCCATGAAATTGATACTATATCTCTATTAATGCAAACTCATACAGCTGCGTCACTATGCTGGCTCATCCTAATTTGTGGTCTACCAAGACTACAAATTAGGTTGAACGGCATGCTAATATTTGAGGGGATGCAAGAAAAGGGGTCAGCCCATTTTCCAAAGCACCAGAAGACAAGGCAAGAAACAATGGATGGAAACTAAACAAAGAGAGAAGCAATCTAGAACTAAGGCGAAATTTCCTTACAGTAAGAACAAATAACCAGTGGAACAGCTTGCTATCAGAAGTTGTGGGTGCTCCATCATTGGAAGCTTTTAAAAAGAGACTGGACAGTTTGTCTGGAATTGTATTGGGTCTCCTGCTTGAGCGGGGGTTGGACAAGACGACCTCCAAGATCCCTTCCAACTCTGTTATTCTGTTAAGAAACCACAGATGTTATGCCTACTATTGAAGAATGGACTTTGAAGGTGGCCAGTTTTGCAGAAATGGCGAAGATATCAGCATACTTAAAAGACCGGACTCAAGAGACTTATGCATGGGAGTGGAAGAAATGGATATATTATGTGCAGAATAAATATCAAACTAGGAAGTACCAGATAGCTTTTAGTTGAAGGTTGTGTAGAAATGTATAGTATACAGGGGATAGAATAGTTCAATGTTATGTAGAAATGTATAGTACACAGGGGGTAGAATAGATGGGCGGTAAAGTATGATGATACAATATGATTTGGATTTGGATTTCACCTTGGGGAAGTCATGGGAGGAGGGGAGGGCTAGGGAGGATTAGGGAGGGAGAGGTGGGGGGAATGGGAAAATTTGTACTTGTAAAACTTTTTCAATAAAGAAAAAAAGAAAAAGAAACCACAGATCACAAATGCTACTCCTAAACAAGGTAATACCTGGTACTTGTTCCTCTCGTTGTTGTTTTTTCCTATCAAAGTGCAGAACCTTACATTTATCCCCACATTTTATTGAATAGGGCCAAACGTTCAAGTCTATCAAAATTCTTTTGAATCTTGAGCCCCACTTCTGAAGTATTAGCAATTTCTCTCCACCCCACTTTTGTGTCAATTAAGCAAATCTATTAATGTTCATTTTAAAGACCCACAATAAAACATTATTGTCTCATCAAGCAGCAGGATCTAGACAACCTTGAATGAACTTAGAAGTAATCGAGTTGGTACTCGATTGGAAGACCTATTAGGAAATCCCAGGACCGCAGGCTGAGAAGCATAAGTCATGAAAAATCAAAATCCCTGGAAGAAAATTGCAGGATTATGCCTATGAAGTCTCCAAGAGTTGGACATGATTTGGAGATTTTATCTTGATTAAAGTAAAAAAATGAAAGCACATTTTATTTGCCAGCCCAGGCTGTGCTGGGAGTTTCCATTCCAGAGAATTGTTGAAAAGTTATGACTTGAAGCTCTGCTGACCAACAGTTCCTCTGCAGCCATTAGCTGGCTCGCTTGCCAACCATCTCAGGCTAGAGTTGCCCTTGCCAGAATGCCCTGTTACTGCCTGATAAGCATTCCTTCTACATTGTTCTCTTCATTCCAGCATAATCTTCCTCCTGTTCATCATGAATGGCCTTTTGACAATCCCATCCATCAAAATATCCCAGCAACAAAACGCATGGAGAAATTTCCCTCTTCACTGCTCTCCTGTTGTAAAAACTGCCTCCCCCCCCAAATTCACTGGACCCCAACCGAGCTATGGAGATTCTTTTAAAATGTGTATTATAGGTAGGATGAACTTTACAGCCTGTAACTGATGCTCTTTTCTAATTGTTGGTCTATTTCTGCATCAAATCGAAGAAGCTGGTTGGATCTGAAAAAAACATTAGTATAATACAGTAGTGGCCAAAATTGTGGAAATCTTTTGGGAAAACTGTATTTTTGAGGTTTGATGGCTAATAACACCATTTTTTTTGGAGTTTCAAGATAATCATATTCCACTGCTGGAATGGCCTGGGAATAGCCCAGACCTTAACCAATTGAAAATCTATGAAGCCGACTAAACAAACTTGTTAGTCAGAAGCGATCTAGCAATAAAACCCAGTTAATAGAAGCAATCCTTCAATCTTGGTTTCACATCTTAACAGCTGCAGAACTAAAAGACTTGGTTCACTCCATGGGAAGATGTTGTAAGGCTGTAATTCATGCTAAAGGTTATCCAACTAAGTATTAACTGACGTGATAATTTTTGTATATCTCTCGTTTTTTTCTGTGGTGATAATTTTTGTATATCTCGTTTTTTCTACGTGTTTCACTTTTCTTCTTTAAACTGTAACTGCTATTCTAATAGCAAATCCTTCATAAAAGTTATGAAAAGTTATAAAGTTGCACTGCATTCTTGATTAAATTATTCTTTCCATTGATATATAATTTTATGGTACTACTCCAAACAATAGTGGTGTTATTAGCTAGTTTTAGAAAATATACTTTTCCCAAAAGGTTTCCACAATTTTGGCCACTACGGTATATAAAAACCGGAATAGCATTCAGGGAGCCCTCAAATTATGACTACACCTTTTGAAAAGCACCTTTGGGACAATCATGACCTGGACGATTGAGAATCTGCATAGACAGTCTAATCCAAGATATACAGGATCAGAAGATATACAGGATCAGAATATACAGTCCAATGAGGTATAGCAACCAACAGATATCTCCCACCAACCAACAGATTTTTCATAAGGTAGCCAAGCACAACACAATCTTAAAATTCAAAATAGTTTATTGCTCTTCTTTGTAAAAATGCACTTCTTACATTGCCTTTTACCTATTCAGCACTTTGTACCACTGGGTGTCAAAATGTAACTTTTCCAACTCTCTTGTTCAAGTGTGTAACACCATAACAGAGCTCGGATTTATTCCTGACATTTGCCTAAAACAGTGGTGGTCAAAGACCCCGCTTAGCTTTTATATAAATACTGTAAAATTTCTCTAGACCTGCAGCATCATAAACAAAAGATCTATTAAAGTAGACAATGTGTTCAATATTTTTTTTCCTCGCTTTTCTTGCTTTTAAAAATATACCTAAAACTTTTTGAGATAATCTTAAGAGTAACAATTACAAATAAGAAAAAATACAGTGCATCGACTTGAGTATTGCACCGTCCTTAAAGCCAATATTACTTTTGCATGTTGAAAGCAATTTAGAACTCCCCAACACACAAATAATTTAGGTGTGAGTATTAGACAAGGCAGATATTACTATATTTTTCACCTGCAATTCACAGCTCCTGTGAATAAAGAGAGATCACAATAAATATTAAAATAGGCTCTTTTTTTCCTTTCCTGTAAGGCATTTGAGTATTACAAAGTTTTTAATGGAAGGATCCTCCCACCCTTTGAACCCCCAAATTTGCTCCTTCCCCTCCCCCCCCATTTATGTATTCTCCAAATACCTTTTGCAACAAAGCTAAATAACAGATGGCAAGAATCGGATGGCACATAAGCAACTTAAGTAATAAAGCAGAAAATGGCTGGTGATGAAATGAACTGCCATGAAATGTTCAAGAGTTTGCAGTTTTCCCTTTTAAGCGCAGGGGAGTCATTTTAGTCCATCTTTACAATAATATCTGTCTCGATAAAAAGGAAGAGAGGGAAAGATGGAGAAAGAGATTTTCCAACGTTCATTGTAAGTTATAAGTCTTTTTTTTTTTTTTGCAAGGATGTTTTCAAAAAGTCTGTAACACTATAAATAGCTTAGGTATTGATATGCATCCTTCCTAATAGGATAAATTTTTCTTTATTTTTTTTTTTACAAAAGCTTGATTAAAAAAAAAATTAATTATTGTTTTCTCCTTTGTTTTTCTCGGCCCCTTCCATGTCTTTGCATTCCTTCATAGCCAGAAAGGCCTTTCCGAAGATGGGTTTCTATTGCATACGGTCTGATTGCAGCTGTGTCGCTGGATACTGCACAAAAGTTGTGGGTGCTGCTATTGGTAGACCGGCAGCCGTGGCAGGTTGAGGAACGGCGCCCGTGTACCCGTATCCCACAAAGCCAGCAGCAGGAGAAGGAGCGTAGGGATACTGGTCATAGGCAGCAGTGGTGAACTGTGAGTAGGCCTGGCTTGCAGTTGTGTAGTCTATGTAAGGAGAAGTGATGGACTGGACAGGAGTTGGGATCACCATGCTGGGCTGAACAATTGCTTGAGGGTAGATAAAATGATGGGCCAGCCTGTAAGAGGAAAGAGAAAGAGGTATAATCAGATTGTTTCTCTAAACCAGGGGTGTCAAACTCAAGGCCCAGGGGACGGATCTGGCCCATGGGGTGCTTAAGATCTGGCCCGCGGGGACACCCTGGAAACAGCGAAAGGACTGGCCCATGGTGCCTCTGGAGGCTGTCGCAGCCAAAAATGGAGCTCACGAGGGTCATGTGCGGCCCTCCCGAGATCCATTTTTGCTGGCAGAGGGTTGCAGGAAGCCGTCGCAGCTGAAAACAGGAGCTCGGGAGCTCCTGTTTTTGCTGGGAGAGCATTTGGGCCACCACAGGCACCCCCGACATGAGTGACGTCGAGCTGGCCATGCCCACCCTGGCCACACCCATACTGGCTCCCCAAGTTCAAACACAGCCCTGATGGGCCCTCAGTGAAATCGAGTTTGACACCCCTGCTCTAAACAGTAAGTCGAGCCATAACCGCGATACGGGAAAGCAACAACACAGCTGAGGTTTAAATAAGAAACAAAGATGATTGAAATCACGGAATAATTGACTTGATATATTCTTAGAAAGACATGGGCCATGAATAATGCAACATAGAAGCTCCTGTTCACACTTACAATCAGCCAACGGCTTCAGAAGTATTCTGAAGTAAAAGTTCCTTTGAATGTTTAAATGTATGTTCATATTTATTGTATTAATATTTTAATGTTTTAAATGGTATTATAATTGCAGGACAGTTAGCCACATAGAATCACCTTGGCAAGATCGGTGGCACAGAAGAGATGATAGAAAGATAGACAAATAGACAGACAGACAGACAGACAGACGGATAATAGACAGATGATAGACAGGCAGACATGGTGTTCCTCACATGTTCACCAAAAGAGGCTACACTTTAACAGGAATGCCACATGGCATTAAACCTTTGTGTTTCCTTCAGCCTGTTTGATTCCTTCATTTTATGTCAGTCAAGTTCAGTGGTGGGTTTCAACTGGTGTTACCACTAGTTCACTTCATGCAAGCGCAGAATATTAGGGAACAGCTGAGACGCTGCAAACCGCTTTGCCACATCTTTCAGCTGGGCTAAAAACGACCAAATATAAGGTATGTATAACGCAGGGGTGGGCGGGAGGGCCAACCTAACAGTCAGAGAGAACCGGTTAACTCTCAGCTCACCATTGTCACTACCAACTCGTCCGAACCGGACCGAACCAGTAGAAACCCACCACTGGTCAAGTTCCATTCAAATTGGGGCCCTAGTGATCATCATTAACACATGCAGGGAGAGGATGTTTAATTATTATCTGTTCTGCAAATGATGACACTAGAAAGCCCTCATGAGTTCCTGACATTTGTTTTTGGAAAGTTTGGGAACATTATTATTATTATTACTACTACATTTATTTAGTGCCCATTTCATGGTTTCAGGAGACTTTGAGCGGCTAAAAAAGAAAGGAAATTCTTGGTGATTAACTCAGGTTTACATGGTGGTTCTACATTGGGGTCTAAATTTCTTTTCTTTTTCTCAAGTTTTTATTTTATAACATATAAAAATTCCAATATCAATTAAACAGTGTGTTGTCTGGGTACAAATAGTTTTAGGAAATAATCAAAATGTTTAGAACAGTATTCATTACATTAGCATTAATTATAATAATATTAATTATAATAATAAAAATAATATTTGTTTAACCAATTTAACATACAGTACCTTCCTTATATCACTTCCCTGTTTCTAGCTCCTCTTTTTGTCAGCTAACCATTGATAAAATAGGTCCCAAGTCAAAAAATATTCAGTTTCTTTCTTTTCCTTAATTATAAGTGTTAGCCTATCTGCACATTCTAGTATTTTTTTTAATCACATTGTCCAAAATTCTGTTGGTTTGAGGCAGTGGTGAAATCTAAAATTTGTTACTATCGGTTCTGTGGGCGTGGCTTAATGTGTGTGGGGGGGGGTAATGTGACTGGGTGGGCGTGGCCAATTTTTAAAAAAACTTTTAAAACCATTTTTTCCTTTTAAATGCCTCTGACGATCCAAGCTGAGTTGCCTGATCGTCAGAGGCATTTAAAAGAAAAAAAGCCTCTGCCGATCAGGCAATTCAGCTGGGATTGTCAGAGCCTTTTGAAAGCATTTTTTTACAACTTCTTCGCCGAAGAGGTTGTAGAAAAAATGGTTTTAAAAGTAAAAAAAAAAAAAAAAATTGGCCATGCCCACCCAGTCACATTACCCCCCACCCCCCCACCAAGCCATGCCCACAGAACCGGTAGTAACAAATTTTAGATTTCACCACTGGCTCGTACTGGATCACATACTTTATTCCTATGGCTGATTAACTGATGGTCCTCCCCTGTCAGACATAGATGGGGAGGGGAGGGGAAGGGAAGGGAAGGGAAGGGAAGGGAAGGGAAGGGAAGGGAAGGGAAGGGAAGGGAAGGGAAGGGAAGGGAAGGACTGATTTGAAAGAAAGAGACTCTCCCACTACCCAAATAATGGCCCTGGAGGACAAACAGAGATTGGAGCAAGTGGGGTGCTATTGCTTACATGGCCAATAGGAGCTGGACTGATCATCATTTGTAGAGTCACCTGTCTTCTCTCACTGACAGTGTTGTCCCCAATTCAGGTCGGAGCCTCAGAGGCTTTTTTTTTTACTTTTAAAAGCATTTTTTTCTGCCGAAGAGGTGGTAGAAAAAATGCTTTTAAAAGTAAAAAAAAAAGCCTCTGATGATTGTGCGGCTCAGCTGCACATGTGTGGGGGGCAGGGATTTTTGCTACCGGTTCTCTGAACCACCCGCCTCCATTGCTACCGGATCGGGCGATCCGGTCCGAACAGGGAGCATTTCACCCCTGGTTTGAGGTTCATGCTAGCCTTGCGTGGCATGTTTTTAGGAGCACTCCAGAAATAACAGGGATGGGAACAAAAATAGGCCTGATTTTCATGGGAATATGTAGTAAAATGTATGTTTTGAATATCTGCAAGGCTCACCCTGTTTTACTCTCTAATTCACCTCCACCCCACAAACAGGCCACATTTTTCTGTTGTGTCCGTGAAGGACTTGTAAGGCTTGTGTCCGTGAAGGGCTTACTTTTCATACCAACTCTTGTTTGCATTTCTATCACAATTATGACAGTAGATTTTTAAGATAGGCTTCCCCTTTTCCCCTCTACCAAATGTGCACATCACATTTAGTGTTAACCCACACACAGCAGTCCATAACCAAGTTCTTATACAAAGTCTGATTAGGCAGAATTACTGCAAGGAAAAAAGGGATAATTAAAAGGCCATTCTATTCCCACCCCCGCCAAAATGTTATCAATGAGTTATTCTAAGGAAGGTCCTCTCTGTTGGCTCTGATCTTCTTTCTAACTGAATCTTGTTTTAATGAGGTGGGTGTTAATAGCTTATTTAAAACAATGAAATGGCCATCTGTTCTTCTGCAACATTTTGGAAATATTTATTGTTTCCTTGCTCAGGAAATTCCAACACACTTGGTTAGGTAATGATTTAGCAGGCCCATTTGCTCCATATGCTGAACAAAGGTAAATTTCACTGTTAATCCTTGATGGTCTTTTTGGGATGGCTTAACGTGTTGGACAAACCCAACCCCTCTGATAAGTATGTAGTACAGTGTTTCTCAACCTTGGAAGCTTGAAGATGGGTGGACTTCAACTCCCGCTGGCTGGGGGATTCTGGGAGTTGAAGTCCACCCATCTTCAAGTTTCCAAGGTTGAGAAACACTGATATAGTAGGTTAGATTGTGCTGTATGTTCTGCTGTGTGCTATATGACCACAAGGCAGGCCTTGATTACAACCACAATTGCGACCAGAATTTCCATTGCTAAGCAAGTTAAGTGAATTGTGCACGACTTTATGATCTGCTTTGCCGCAGTTGTTAAGCAGACCACTGCTGTTGTTAAGTGAATCATATGGTTATTAAGTGAATCCAGCATTGACTTTGTTTGTCAAAAGCTGGTTGGGAAGGTTGCAAATGGCAATCATATGACCTCGAGTTTGAGTCCTAGCACTGTGTAGTGGAGTGAGCTCCCGTCACTCGCCTCAACTTCTATCCACCTAGCAGTTCGAAAGCATGTTGTATGCAAGTAGATAAATAGGTACCACTTCAGTGGGGAGACGAGTTGGTGCTCCGTGCAGACAGTCAGATTCCTGCCAGGTCTGGACCTTCCTGGTTCCGATGCCCATTTGCTAGGCCACTCTGGGGAGGGAGGGGGCCTAGGATGATGCTGCAGGAAGAACCACTCGTCTTTCTTT
The DNA here is from genome assembly GCA_022577455.1 of Arizona elegans. Lineage (NCBI taxonomy): Eukaryota > Metazoa > Chordata > Lepidosauria > Squamata > Colubridae > Arizona > Arizona elegans. The sequence goes on along the minus strand of JAKOOJ010000002.1, from coordinate 192,282,097 downwards.
CTGGTGCGAAGCCAGCTCGCCCTCCCGTTGCACACCTTGGGAAGCACACGACCATGTCCTTCAACAGAGCTGGTAAATTGGCAGCCAAATTATTACTCTGCAATAGCATTGTGGTGTCCTGGCTAATGTAACAACACCATACGCTAATCATAATAATATGATCTTAAAATGTTGCAAAACTTGGTAAATACACACTGGTTGCTAAGCGCCCAGATTTTGATTGGGGGGATGCTGCGCTGGTTTCAATGGCAAGGACTGGTCATAAGTTAACTCATGATTTTTAGTGTTGTTATACGTTTGAATGGTCATTAAATGAATGGTTGTAAGACAAGGACTACTTGTAGAAATACCAGGCAGCACAAAGATCATGGCAAACCATAAGTGTCCCCAGGACTAGCTAGGACAATGAATTGCTATGTACGTCCATAGATGCCACTTAAGAAAGATATGAATGATCAGACCTCTTCCCAACAAGCAAAATCAACGGGAGAAGCCAAATTCACTTAACAATCCATGTTTGTAAAAAGTTTGTAAAATCAGGCATGACTCATTTAACTACCACCTTATTTAGCAATGGAAATTCTGGTCCTAATTATAGTAGAAAAATCGAGGACTACCTGTGTTTTCAACAGGGAAACTGAACATCCTAGACTAAGTCCAAAACCGCTATGGATTTCCTGGAAGCTTGGTACTCAGACAAATCAGCTGTCGGCAGGCACACAGAGATAAACAATGTTTACAGTCAATCATTAGACACTGAAAAAACTAAAAAGGAAACAAAAAGACCAGAACACTTCCTTGGCCAACAATCAGCACCCAAATAAGCAGGGCTTGACACCAGACCAACTATCAAGTACTAAACAATACCTCAGTCAAGGAGCTACCAACAAAGACAAATAATCAAACAGTAAACACCAATCTAATCAAGAAATTACCAAAACAACACTCTCACAACAAGCACTGACATAGCTAGCCACTGTATACAAACAGACTGCAAACCCCACACTCACTAACACCACACAAGGTTTGATAACGAAACATGTGCAAGAAAACAACCAAACTCAGACAGCACCGAGGACTCCACAGTATATTTGTAATTGCTGCAAAACAGGTTGGAAATTTTCTTAGGTATTTTTATTTCCTTAGATATTTTTATTTCCGGTTGTTTCATTCTCTTCTTTGATTTTTACAATTTCTTACATTTTCTTTTCTGTTTTCGTACTTTTTTCCCTAAATTTTCAATTTCATTTGTGTAGCTTCTAATCCTGTATAAAATTATTCCCCAATAGAGAATATATATAGGTAGGTAGGTAGTAGTAGGTAGATAGATAGATAGATAGATAGATAGAGAGAGAGAGAGAGAGAGAGAGAGAGAGATACACCGTGTTTCTCTGAAAATAAGACCCTGTCTTATATTTTTTTGAATCCAGAAATAAGCATTTGATCTTATTTTCGGGGAGGTCTTATTATTTTGGGGCACATGGAACAAGATGGGGCTCCTCTTGCCGTCACTAGGGCTTATCTTCAGGGGAAGGCTTATTTTAGCGCATGTGCTCAGAGGATGTCTTATTTTCAGGGAAATGGTATATATATATATATATTTGCAATATCTATGAGGTAATAGTCTGTTCTCTGATAGGCACAGATTAATTTATTCTGCCTTGAATGATAGGAGGGCCTTTTTCAAGTTTATGTAACATGTCAGGCTGTTGTCAAGGATTCTACATTTAGACATGCACTGGCACAATGCTGAAGGCTTTTTTTTTCCTTTTTTTTTTTGCAGGACAGCAGTGACTTCAGGGGTCATCTGTTGTCAAGCATGAAATGCTTATTCTATTCAATTTTCTACCTCCTGCCTCACTATTCCTATTTTTATGAAATCACCAAGCAAGCACCCTTCTTACTTCCTCTACAGGCCGAGACCTGTACAGGTTTCAGCTGAAAGGGCATAAAAAAAAAAGAAAAAAAAAGAAGGGAGGGAGAGGGGGGGAGTAACTGAGTGTAGCTAAGCATTTCACGTTATGCTCTATTAATTCCTTTTCAGAAGAAATGGCTAAAAATAGACTGGTGGAGGTGGGGGCATCCCAGGGGGCTAGAAGGGATGGCAGAGAACATCTTCACTAGTAGGTTTTCTGCTTAAATGGTATATTTTGACTAATTTAGCAGCTCTTCTCTCCAAGTGGCCATTCTGTGGCTCACCTACTTTCAGATTTCCACATGCCATTAAATGGTACTTATCTGTGCCAAACTCTTTGTATCACTCACGCAATTATTGCACAGATCTTAACGTGCTACTTCAATTGTCTGAAGCCCTATCTGCTTCTTCAGTATTTGGTAAACAAAGTGATAATACAGAATTACAGAGTTTCAGAAGTCTTCTAGTTCAACCCCTGCCTCAAAAGCAGGAGACCTTCTACCAATCTGAACAAATGACTGTCCAATCTCTTCTTAAAAAATCCCGTCACGGAGCACCCACAACTTCTGGAGACAAACTGATTAATTGTTCTCATTTTCAGGAAATATCTCCTTAATTCTAGAATGGATCTCTCTTTGATAATCTTCCACCTGTTACTTCTTGTCCTGCCCTCAGGTGCTTTGGAGAATAGCTTGACTCCCTCTTCTTTGTGGCAACCCCTGAGATATTAGAAGACTGCTATCATGTCTCCCCTAGTCCTTCTTTTCATTAAACTAGACATACCCAGTTCCAGCAACCATTCTTCATATGCTTTAGCCTCCAGTCCCGTAAAATTAGCATCTTAATTGCTCTTCTCTTTCTCTGCATTCTTTCTAGAGTCTCCACATCTTTTTACATCATGGTGACCAAAACTGGATGCAGTATTCCAAGTATGATCTTACCAAAGCAGTATAAAACAGCACCAGCACTTCATGTAATCTTGATACTACCCCTCTATTGAGGCAGCCTGGGATTATATTGGCTTTTTGGGCAGCTGCATACAATATATATTAATATGTACAATCTATTACAGTGATGGCTCATCTTTTTGTTGTCGCGTGCTGAAAGCACACACACGCCCCCGCACCCATAATGCAATGTGTGTGACCCCCCCATGCACCCTGCCCCCCTGCGCATGCGCATGCGACCCCCCCCCGCGCTCCCACCACGCTCTGTTTTGGATCTAGTAGGCCTCCCTGCACTTATAATCCATAATGCAATGCGCGTGTGACCCCCCTGTGCTCATCCACGTATGCGCGTGTGTCTCCCATATGCCCTGTGCATACGCGGCAGAGACCTGAAAATCAGCTGGCCGGCAGGAGACGTGTGCGCATATGCGGTGGAGCTGAGTTGGGGCGACGGCTCGCATGCCCACAGAGATGGCTCTGTGTGCCACCTGTGGCACATGTGCCATAGGTTCGCCATCACGGATCTATTACATTCTACATGACACACACATAGAGACATACATGTATGTATGTATACACACACACATCTCAATGGGCAAGAATCATTAGATGAGGCAGAAATATTTTTTCATCTGTACCAATTTGGCATTTATCACACAGTTTTCTTGGGCTATCCCAAATCCTTGAGAAAAGCCATTTATATGAGAACTCATAGATCTACATAAGGCTTGTCCCCTGTTGTGACGATTCTGAGCAGTTTATTATCCATGCTGCATGCACCTCTGCAGGTCAACTATTCCTAATATGACACCATCCCAAAAGTATTAGGGCTACAACTGCCAAACTTTCCAGAAAGCAGGAGAAAAGAGGAAAATTATTGGAAGTGAGCTGCAAAAGATTTTAGAAGGTACCAGATTGGGCATGGATCTTCTAAGACGCTGGATCTGGTTTTTGTCTCTGGACAGTGGTTGAGTGATCTTGAGATAGGGGATATAGTTACCGAGCCCTTGTCATGGTCAGATCACTCTCTCCTTCGTCTTGACCTTCGAACCGCTGCACCCCGCCGCAGGGAGGCAGAGCCGGTAAAATGGTTCCGCCCAAGGCGCCTGATGGAACCTGATAGGTTCCAGATGGAGCTTGGGCCATTCCCTGAGGCTCTGGCACACGCCTCGGCTGGAGACCTAGTGGCCGCCTGGGATAGGGCGGCCGCTGGAGCTCTGGACCGGGTCGTGCCTTTGTGGCCTCTGACCCGGCGCCGATCTCATTTGGCTCCTTGGTTTACTGAGGAGCTAAGGGAGTTGAAGCGCCGGAAAAGATGCCTAGAGAGTAGTTGGAGGGCTAGTCTTTCAGAATCGGACCGGACACTGGTAAGATCTCATATTAGGAATTACCTAGTGGCGATAAAAGCAGCGAAATGTAGCTATTTTGCTGCTCTTATTGCGTCATCAGATAACCGCCCGGCCGCCCTGTTTAGGGTGACCCGCTCCCTGCACCACCAGGAAGTGCAGGAGGACCCCTTGGAGGGTAGAGCCGAGGATTTTGTTCAGTATCTGCATGACAAAATCACTCAGATCCAGGAAGATTTGGACTCCGACTGGGTAGTCTCAGGGGGAGGGACTGGGGCAGGTCTTGAGAATGTTATCTGGGACGAGTTTGATCCTGTGACCCCTGAGGACGTGGACAGGATTCTGGGTAGACTGAACGCGACCAGTTGTTTATTGGACCCGTGCCCCTCCTGGTTAGTGCTGGCTTCCCGGGAGGTGACGCGAGGCTGGCTCCAGGGGATTATAAATGCTTCATTGGGTGAGGGTGACTTCCCCGCCACCTTGAAAGAGGCGGTGGTGAGGCCTCTCCTCAAGAAGCCTTCCCGGGACCCAGCAGTGTTGGCTAATTATCGTCCGGTCTCCAACCTTCGTTTTGTGGCGAAGGTTGTTGAGAGTGTGGTTGCGCGACAGCTCCCCCAGTACCTGGATGAAACGACCTATCTGGATCCGTTCCAATCGGGTTTCAGGCCTGGGTACAGCACAGAAACGGCATTGGTCGCGTTGGTGGATGATCTCTGGAGGGCTCAGGACAGGGGTTGTTCCTCTGTCCTGGTCCTATTAGATCTCTCAGCGGCTTTTGATACCATCGACCATGGTATCATGCTGCACTGTCTGGAAGAGTTAGGGGTGGGGGGCACTGTTCTACGGTGGTTCTCCTCCTTTCTCTCTGACCGGTTGCAGTCTGTGTTGGCAGGGGGACAGAGGTTGACCCTGAGGCCCCTCGTATGTGGGGTGCCACAAGGATCAGTCCTCTCGCCCCTTCTGTTCAACATTTATGTGAAGCCGCTGGGCAAGATCATCCATGGTTTTGGGGTGAGTTTCCATCAGTACGCTGATGATACTCAGTTGTACATCTCCACCCCGGACCACCCCAACAATGCCCTTGAAGTGATGTCCCGGTGTCTGGAGGCCGTGCAGATCTGGATGGGGAGGAACAGGCTCAGTCTCAACCCATCCAAGACCGAGTGGCTGTGGTTTCCGACGTCCCGATATAGTCAGTTGATGCCATTGCTGACTATTGGGGGCGAATCGCTGGCCCCCACGGAGAGGGCTCGCAACTTGGGTGTCCTCCTGGATTCACGGCTGTCTGTAGAAGAGCACTTGACGGCCATGACCGGGAGGATTTTTCATCAGGTTCGCCTGATCCGCCAGTTGCGTCCCTTTCTGGATTGAGACTCCCTACATACAGTCACTCATGCCCTCGTCACCTCCCGCCTGGACTATTGTAATGTTCTCTACATGGGGCTCCCCTTGAGGAGCACGCAGAGGCTCCAACTGGCGCAGAGTGCAGCCGCGCGGGTGGTTATGGGAGCAACATGGCGCTCCCGTGTAACACCTCTCCTGCGCGAGCTGCACTGACTCCCGGTGGTCTTCCGTGTGCGCTTCAAGATTTTGGGTACCACCTTTAAAGCGCTCCATGGCTTAGGACCTGATTATTTACGGGACCGCCAACTACCACAAATAGCCTCCCACCGGCCAGTACGCTCTCATATAGAGGGGCTCCTCCGGGTGCCGTCAGCCAAGCAGTGTCGACTGGCGGCCCCCAGGGGGAGAGCCTTCTCTGTGGGGGCACCCACTATCTGGAACGAGGTCCCCCCGGAAATACGGAGGATCCCAGATCTATGCACCTTCCGCCGTGCTCTTAAGACCCTCTTATTCCAGCAAGCCGGCCTGGCCTAATTTTTCTCCCCTTTCTTTTAAATTTTAAATTGAAATTTTAATTTGTTTTAAATTTATTGGGATTTTAATTGTCGTGGGCTAAATTATTTAATTTGGTTTTAAATTGTTTTTAACTTTTGTATTTCTGTATTTTATCCTGTGCCTGTTTACCGCCCTGAGTCCTTCGGGAGTAGGGCGGTATACAAATTTAATAAAACTAAACTAAAACTAAAACTAAGACAGCTTTTCCAGTATTAAGTGTGATTCTGATGTCTGGAGTTGTCAGCTCTGGTCACCAAGTGAATGCAATAGCGCTCAAAATCATAAGATCAGGGAACACACTTTTGCAGTTCTATGGATTTTTGTATAAAAGGCTTTTCTCAAGGATTTGGGGCTGCCCAAGAGAACCTTCTAATAACCTCACATCTGGTGGGCACCCAGAATTTGGTAAGCCGGTTTAGGTTTTTCTCATCATAGACAACTGATTGCAACTATACTACTTGATTATAATATTTCTCCACACCTATACAACCCTCCCCACAAAAAAATCTGAAATTGATTCTGCCGCCGTCCTAAATGATAGAAAAGAATGACCTCGATTTGCTATAAAGTTGTCTCCATAAGTTGTGGGTGCTCCAACACTGGAGTTTCTAAGAAGAGATTGGCGAACCATCTATCTGAAATGTTATAGGATCTCCTGCTTGAGAAGAGCGTTGGACTAGAAGACCTCCAAGGTCCCTTCCAACTCTGTTATTCTGTTAAATACAGTAGCTTCAAAAGTGGTTTCAACATCTTATTTAGTAGCAGCCCTTAGCCATTAATAACCAATGTTGGCAACTAAGCCATAAATACTGTTAAGGAATGGGGTAGTGGGAGAGTTAATTTAGACCAGAAACAATTGCTTTATTCATCCTTAAGAGACCGCTGGTTTCATATGGATTGCACTTTAAACAAATTTATATTTAGCCTGCTGCAGGAATAGAGAAGCCAGAGAGAGCCAAAGGTAGAAGCTATTTGTGCCCAGGAATGTCTCCGTAATTTCTTTAGAATTATATTCCACATAATAAACATATTTTTATGTGTCTGAAAGCTTCCGCACCTCCTTTGTCTTAGATGTGTAGGATGTCCATTTTGTTTTAGCAATTTGAATCTAGATTCTGTTCTGCATTCCTAACCATAGCAATTCAGATACTGCCCTAACATGATTGCATATCTTTTCCCCTAATCAAGCAAACCTTGTAACCAAGTTAAATAATTTGCAGCACTTCAAATGTTACTGTATGACAACCCCTGGCATCTCTTACCACTGGCTATGCTTCTTAGGAATAATGAATGTTATCTCCAGTGCCTATGCTTAGAATAAAACTTACAATTCTTCTTACATCAAGCAGAGATATTAATTTAATGTGACCCAAATCCCAAACTTTTCCTGATTGAAAAGCGGGTTGATGGAAGCCTTAAACTGGAGAAAATAAATTATCAAACAGAAATGGCAAGCTAAAAGTTTCCTAGAAGAAGAGCAATTATTGGAATTAAGTCTGGATTAAATGTTTGGGTGAAGAAAAATACATTGATATGCTAAGTTGATTGAGTTTTATGTTTCTTTCTGACCAAAGAACACACCAATTTTGTGATGAAATTATCTTCTGGCTAAATTATTAAAGATGCACCATAATGTGTTAAAAGTACAAGACTGAAACCTGAAAAGGCTGTTCTTTGATTTTTCATGTTTTGAAAATGAAAGTATGAACTTCCTCTGTTTTGCAATTCTGTTTAAAGCGCGTGGGAATCCAAGGCAGCCAGAGATAACGACTCTAAACGCCAGAAGAGCATTTCATCTGAAACGCAATTATGCAAAACATCCATCTTGAAACGGTCAACATACATCAGATCTACCCTCTGAATGGGAGCTTGGGAGCTTTTCACAGCGTTACTGATTAACTCCTGGCCAAGACCACAAACAGTTCAAGCACATACCAAGAAACATACTCAAACCTAAAATTAGAACCACTGTGGCTTGTTGTAGAGACTCATGCCAGGTTTCTCTTGCTACCAGGAGAACATGACGAGGAAGGCAGCATATGGCCACGCTCAAGGTGAGACAGGAGTTAAAGGGCTAGATGACGCACAAAAAAATCAACAAGACACAACAACAGGATATATACATTCATGGAAACTTGCAATACCTACAAAAATAAGACATACCTAGTTTTAATTTAAGATCAGTTAATTTTATAGAAAATGTAACTCCATTTCTAAAATAGCCAGTACATATATTTTCCAAGCATCTAACTGAAGAAGTGGAATATATAAGGCCTTCTGGCATGTTTTTTTCTCTCTCCTTCCTTCCTTCCTTCCTTCCTTCCTTCCTTCCTTCCTTCCTTCCTTCCTTCCTTCCCTCCCTCCCTCCCTCCCTCCCTCCCCTCCACTGAGCCATGATGGCGCAGTGGTTAGATTGCAGTACTGCAGGCTGACTGTCGGCTGCCTGAAATTTGGCAGTTCAAATCTCACCAGGCTCAAGTTTGACTCAGCCTTCCATCCTTCCGAGGTGGGTAAAATGAGGACCCAGATTGTTGGGGACAATATGCTGACTCTGTAAACTGCTTAGAGAGGGCTATAAGGCACTGTGAAGTGGTATATAAGTCTAAGTGCTGTTGGTATTGCATTCATGCTACTTTTAGTCAAAGCCACAGTCCATAATTAAACAGAATAACAGAGTTGTAAAGGATCTTGGAGGTCTTCTAGTCCAACACCCTACTCAAGCAAGAGACCCTCTACCATTCAGACAAATGGTTGTCCAATCTCTTTTTGAAAGCCATCATTGATGGAGCGGTCACTGGAACCAGAGATTTACTCTTCTGAGCTTTTGGACTCATGCTAGAGCCCATTATCGAGGAATTTCTCTCTACTGAAATACATGCTTTGGGCTTTTCTGTGAATCATGTTTAAGGAACACAACGTTTATGACTCTGAAAGAGAAGTTGGATGTAGTAAGTGTGATACTTATTAAGATGTTACATTCTCAGAGTTCCAAGAAAGTCAACAGTGTTGGACAATTCTTTGGGTTCTTCTAAATGCAGGAGTGCTGCTGTTTCTTATATCTGCCCTACTCCCTGCAGTGTCATGAAGCTTCCATGGGAACCCGTGGTTGAAAGTTGGGGACTCCCTATAGTTAACTTATTGCCAGGATTAGGCAAAGACATATAAGTGATTTGACACGAGTGAACATAGGGTAGCATTTGCTACTTTGCCACAGGCCAGACAAAGTCTGGGGTCAGCCTTTTGCTAGATACTTGTCTCTTCAAATCCTGAAAGGATAGGAATTGCATAGAATTCAAGGCACAGGAAGGGCACCAGTCTGAGAAGGAAGGCAGGGAGATACATGTGGGCTTTAAAATGAAAACTCTGGTTTAAGGACCTGAAGTTCTCTGCAAAGGATAGAGGATCCTCTGAGGCCTTGATTTGTGTCCAGCTTTGATTCTTTCATTGGCCCATAACAGGGCCCTGAAGTGCGTGTGACTCATCAGGGCATCATACAATCTGTGCAGTTTTCAAGTTCTCATTCTTCTTCATATTCATTCTTCTTCTGCCATCTTTTTAATCCTAGAAACGTCTCCCTTTTCTCCAACCTTTAACCACCGAAACCTTTCCAACCACATACTCAGCTTTTTCTTAGGAAATTCAACATGTGCAAGGCTACGCCTACAAGGAGGGCTACAATACAATACAATACAGTTCATCAGTACAGTAGATCCGTTCCCTCCCCTCCAGCCAGAAGTTTCAACGTTTCATTTCTAGATCCAGGTTATCCACTGCAGCATTGAGCCACATTAAAGGCAGGAAGAATCAGAAATGATTCTAGGAAGTTTACAAAAGGTTGTTAGGCAACCAAAGGGAAGATACAATCGGCATACAACAAAATACAAAGGCAAAGAGACAGTTTGTCAGTCAAGTGGAAAGAAAGAAAGAAAGGAAGGAAGGAAGGAAGGAAGGAAGGAGGAAGGAAGGGCATTTATCCCCTTTTCTAAGAAGGAAGAGAATAAATAGAGTTGACTCTTCCAGTCTGCAGAGGCAGAAAAAATAATTTTCAAATGTGGACACCACCATAGAGTTAAGAAGATAGTTATGAAACCAGACATTTTCATAGTTGATACTAGTGGAGGAACCATCCATTTCTCTGTGGCTATTTAATGGTTGATTGCAACATCTCTGAAAAAGAGTCGCCCATGACTTTAAACCTTCCACTTTAATCATAGCTGAGGCTTATTATTATTTTTTTAAGGTATACTTAAACAGGAAGTAGATGGGGCATAGCAAAGGAGAGTTCGAGAGAAAACATACCAAGGGAGGAAGTTGATCTTGTAACACTGCAACAAAGCCAAGGTTATGACACAGGAGAGAGAAAAAGGAGAGGGAGGAACAAACAGATGAAAACATTTTCACTTCCATGTCTATCAATGTAGTGTTATCATCACCACTCCTTCTACTCCAATGTTTGAAGTTATAAAACAGACCTGTGCAACCTGGATCATCGGTGGGGGTGAGGAGGTGGCACATCAATAAGTCAAGATGGTGATTTTGATTTTGTAATTGTAGTAACCATACTGACTTTTTTTGACACACATATACACATACATACTCTTGTATGCATGCAGAAAGAATCCTCCCACAAACACAGGAACTCATGAACAAAATTACAATTTGTTTCACTAACTTGGCCCAGAAGTACTTCCCTTGCCAAGCTCCAGTTTCTATGTCCCATCTGCTTTTGTTTGTTTGTTTGTTTGTTTGTTTAATTGAAAAGAAAATTCACACAAATGAAGATTGAGCGGGCCTGTAACAACGGGCTGATTAGTTGATTAGGAGTGAGTATCTTAATAGTAGGGCATATGCTTGTTATGTGCAGACTTTGGGTACATGTGGCACCGCCCAACACTTTGGTACAGCCCTCCAAAAGCTGTCATTACAATTTCATTTTTTTGTGAGCTAGAGGTAAAAAATTATTAACTAATTTGATCTGTATTAGAGAGTTAAAGCTAGTATGTGCTCTGACTCCCATTAGTTGACTCTGAATCTACTTCTGTTTTACTGTACCACCCTGAGCATGGCCCTGAATACCAGGTAGGGCCCTGAAGTCTGAAAAAATGTTGTACTGTATACTCTGATTTATGAGGGCTTGGTGTCAATCTCTGTCCTACAGAGAACTCCTGTATAAAGTAGAAGTGATTTAGTTCAGCTAAATTCAGTTTCCTAAAAAACTGGTGAGCTCAAGATTTAGTATCTTACACATTTCAGCAATTGGCTATTCTGACAGAAGATCTAATACATCCTCAGACTGGACCAATTCTTCCAATCCCTCAACTCTTTATTTTCTCCCTCATAAGGTAAAGGTAAAGGTTCCCCTCGCACATATGTGCTAGTTGTTTCCAACTCTAGGGGGCGGTGCTCATCTCCGTTTCAAAGCCAAAGAGCCAGCGCTGTCAGAAGACGTCTCCATGGTCATGTGGCCGGTATGACTAAATGCCAAAGGCGCATGGAACGCTGTTACGTTCCCACCAAAGGTGGTCCCTATTTTTCTACTTGCATTTTTTACGTGTTTTCGAACTGCTAGGTTGGCAGAAGCTGGAACAAGTAACGGGAGCTCACCCCATTATGCAACACTAGGGATTCGAACCGCTGAACTGCCAACCTTTAGATCGACAAGCTCAGTGTCTTAGCCACTGAGCCACCACATCCCTATTTCTAGCTCATACTTACCTGTAATTCACATCTCACATTTCAATATCTGTATTTCAGCTTTGAAAATGAAAACTCCTGAGAAGTCTCCATCAGAAAGACTTTGCCTTAGTTTTCAGAAAGCCTATTAGGAATGTGCTTTTAATAGCTTTTAGTGGTTTGATTGCCATTTTAATATTTTATGTTGGCTGGCTAGCAAGTTTTTTTAGGTTTTATGATGCTTTATGTGGGTTCATTGTGCATTATCTTGATGGTTGCTATAGCTTCTTTCAAAACAACTTGTGCATGTAGTACAATCCCAACTTCCATTTCTAAGGTTGGGATTCTTTTGGGCATTTGTTACCACTGGATTTTCTGACAAAGCAACAATCCTTTTTTTGACTCTTGAGAACATGTTATCTGTTCTATAACACACTGGTTCGTGTGGATGTGAAATCTATTCAAATGGTGCACCTTTTCTGGGCAAGGAGGTATATATGTGGACAAAATACCTATTTGCTAGAAGGCAAATAGGTAAAGTTCTTATCCTGCAATCCTTTTACTTCAAGAGTAAGCAAATGGGTACACTTCCAAACAAAACGTCTAATTGCGGTTAATCGTAATTTATTTCCTTCCTTCCTTCCTTCCTTCCTTCCTTCCTTTTTATATTCCATTGTTCCTTCTTCCTTCAAGATATTGGAATATGGACTCCAAGCTATGGAACTGGGCTTTCGGTTTTGTCTTTCAGTAGCATCTGACTTGATCCAGATATCTCCTTCTAGAAAGTTCTACAAAAGGCTTCCCAATTAGCACGTGCAATGCAGAATGTAGTGACTACACAGCTTTGGATGTTGGCCATTACAAAGCAGCCTTGCGTTAAGACAATCAGTTCAAATCTTCCTTCCAATGGCCTGAAAATAAATAATGCTGAACCAACTGCACGTTTGATGGTAATGCAACGAAAAAAAAATTGACTCCTTCAGTTTAAGCATGAGCAACTTGGAATGGCAAACTAAATAAAAGGCTTCATTTTCCAGGGATGGCAAGAAATAATTGTTTCAGCCCTCAGAATCATTACAAATAATAGAGCCCTGGTAGCGCAGCAGACTAAACCACTGGTATTAACATCAGCTGCCTGCAATTACTGCAAGTTCAAATCTCACCAGGCTCAAGGTTGACTCAGCCTTCCATCCTTTCTAAGGTAGGTAAAATGAGGACCCAGATTGTGGGGGAAATAAGCAGACTTTGTATAAAATATACAAAAGTATGAAGGCTATTGCTTAACACATTGTAAGCTGCCCTGAGTCTCCGGAGAAGGGCGGCATATAAATAATTTTCAAAAAAAAAATTAAAAAAATAAGCACAACTGCATGAATAATACTATTTGGTTTAAGATAGTTTAGTCATAAGGCTAAGAGATATTTATGAAAGTAAGAGTGGTGCTAGCATTCTGCAGCCTTCCAGTTTCAACTTTATTTACTTAACTTTATTTCATTAACTTTAAGAAACATCTAAAACACTTTAAATCAGGTAGGTCACATTGCCTAACACATATAACTGGACCTTTCTGTGGGTACTTTCTTTCCCCTTTTCCTCCAAGCTTCTTTATAAGCAGATGAGTCCAATCATATGCTCATACCATTCATCTTATCTTAAGCTTCCAAGGCTTCATTAGGCCACCAGTTTTGTGGCTCATTTTTAATCAAAAGCCTGGCTATTGGCTATATCCCTCGTACAGCATGACTGAGCTTCCATCACTTCTCTTAGTGGTATGAAATGTCACAACAGATTTTCTCTGAGTCACAAAGCACTTTGCAAAGTGCCAAGTATGTCGTACAGTTCTTAACTCCACCCCTTTTCTAAATTATTTACTAGACGTTTAATCCTTAAACGCAATAAAACAAGCCAGCCAGCAAGAGGGTATGGGAATTTCAGTGAAGTTATGGACTTTAAAAAAATGGTAAGGCTAACTGGAGAGGACTCCTCCACGTCCACCAAATTTATCTACAATGTCATAATGGTTTCTACCTGCTTCTTTGCATGCATTATCCTCTAAGAAAACGGTGCTTCTTCTGTCCCCCTGGGCCACAGAGTCTCCCAGGCATGTATGAACATGTTCTCCATGTGATCAGTTATGTGGCTGTACATTAGGAGGACAAGATTATGTGATTATCTTCCACCTTACAGGAATTGGAAGAAGTAACATGATACCTCGATATATAAACAAGACACTTAGTGGTCCCTCTACTTTGGTATAGATCAGGGGTGTCAAACTCAAGGCCCGCAGGCCACATCTGGCCTGTGGGGTGCTTAGATCTGGCCCACGGGGCCACCCTGGAAACAGTGAGGGACTGGCCTGTAGTCCTCCCGAGCTCCGTTTTCGCTGGCATAGGGTTGCAGGAGGCCTTTGCAGCCAGAAATGGAGCTTGGGAGCCCATTTTCTCTGGCAAAGCTCTAGGGCCGCCACAGGTGCCCCCAACATAAGTGACATCACCACTCTGGCCACTCCCACCCCCTGAGGTCAAATACAACCATGATGCGGTCCTCAATGAAATTGACTCTGACACCCCTGGTATAGATGTACTTATTATCACCAGCAAATCTTCTTTTTTTAGATTCATGGACTGAATCTTCCTAAGGAGAGAATTAGATGAGTGTAGAACTTGTGCGCATATGTGTACATGAGCATTTTTAGAAATATTAATATTTTTAGTATTTTTCTATTTTCTGGAAAATGGGGGATTTGTTGAGCAAACAGTTGGTATTTGTGGCTGTTCCTTGAACTCACTCTGAACCTCTGAGAATTAGACTCTCTTCTTGAAACTGAAGAGCAAAAGGAGGCCTAAGAGATCAAAAGGATTATTTTGCATTTTGAAGATGGTGTGCTTAGGTCCCAGAAAATTGATTTTCTTTTAGCTTAATATAGTTTCTCTCTGACATTGGTCCAGTCACTCTCCCATAGCCTAACCTACATCTCTGGATGTTTTGGGGGTCTTGTACTGCTTTTAGATATAAGAATAAGGATTGAAATATGAACAAGAGCTATTTGCAGTGATTTTATACAGAGGCAAGCCATCTACAACAATTGTTTTATGAATATATCTACAGTATTTTCTAAAAATTTCAAATGTGCCCACCGGCTTTATGATCTTACACTACTTTCTAGAATTCCTAATCTACTATTTTATACATGCCACAGAGCTGAAGAAGCTTCTTGGATGAGAAGCGAAACATCTTCAAAGAAAAACCAGAAAGTCCAGTTGCCTCTTGAAAAAGCACCTTTGGGACAACCATGACCTGGATGACCAAGAATCTCCATAGGCAAACCTTCTACAGTTTATATACAGTAAATGAATAGCAAAAAGCAAATCTTCACTCATTATTTTATGTCTATTGCACTTCAGAAAGAACTTTCACATTAGAATGACGACGACAACGACAACGACAACAACAAATGAACATAACTACAGAGTTCAATCAAAAATGTTGGTAGCAAGCTTTCCTTTGAACCTGCAACACTAAGAAGTTACCATTATGAGTAATGCTGTCTACAGAAGCTACATTAATCATTTCTAAAGTATTGGACAACAACACTCAAAATCTCTCAAGAAATACAACCAATCAATACTCTAGCAGGGAAAATGGGATGATAGAGCCCAACACATGCAGCAATTAGGAAAAGCAACTTAAAATACTGTAGTTGGTTTTTGTGGAATCATAGCTGGAATAAGGTAGCAACATCATCAAGTCCAAGTCCCTGATCACTACAAGAATCCAAATGAAAGCATTTCTGGAAAATGACTGTACAGCCTTTGCTTGAAGATATCTAATGAAAGAAAGAAGGGCCCCATTGTTAGTAATTGGCTTCATCATCACACTATTCTTAAGTAAGCTTCTTCCTAACATGTAACCAGAATCTACAAGGAGCTAATAAGTGTATAGAAATTGCTATGGGGGCCAACTTCCTACTCTCCTCAGAATTTAGATTACCTAGTTAAGAGCTAAGAGGTAGCAACTAAAACCATCCCAAAGGAAAAAAAATGCAGGAAACCAAAATGACTGTCTGAGAAAGCTTTGCAAATAGCTGAGGAAAGAAGGGAAGCTAAAGGCAAGGGAGAAAGAGAAAGATGCACCCAGTTGAATGCAGAATTCCAGAGAATAGCTAGAAGAGATAAGAATGCATTCTTAAATGAACAGTGCAAAGAAATAGAAGAAAACAATAGAATAGGGAGGACCAGAGATCTCTTCAAGAAAATTGGAGATATGAAGGTCAGTTTACATTCCAATTCCAAAGAAAGGCAATGCCAAAGAATGTTCAAACTATCGCACCATTGCTCTCATTTCACATGCTAGTAAGGTTATGCTTAAAATCCTGCAAGCTAGGCTCTAGCAGTATGTGGATCGAGAACTACCAGAAGTACAGGCAGGATTTCGAAGAGGCAAAGGAACTAGAGATCAAATTGTCAACATATGCTGGATCATGAAGAAAGCTAGGGAGTTCCAGAAAAACATCTACTTCTGCTTCATTGACTATGCTAAAGCCTTTGATTGTGTGGATCACAACAAATTGTGGCAAGCTCTTAAAGAGATGGGAGTACCAGATCATCTTATTTGTCTCTTGCCTATATCCGGATCAAGAAGTAACAGTGAGAACTGGACACGGAACCACTGATTGGTTCAAAATTGGGAAAGGAGTCCGGCAAGGCTGTATACTGTCAGCCTGCCTATTTAACTTATATGCAGAGCATATCATGAGAAAGGCGGGGCTAGATGAATCAAAAGTTGGAATTAAGATTGCCAGGAGAAATATCAACAACCTCAGATATGCAGATGATACCACTCTAATGGCAGAAAGTGAAGAGGGACTAAAGAGTCACTTGATGCTGGTGAAGAAGGAGAGTGCAAAAGTTGGCTTGAAACTCAATATTAAGAAAACTAAAATCATGGCATCTGGCCCTCTGGCAAATAGATGGGGAAGAAATGGAGGTAGTGACAGATTTTATTTTCCTGAGCTCCAAGATCACCGCAGATGGGAACTGCAGTCAAGAAATTAAAAGACACTTGCTCCTGTGGAGGAAAGCTATGGCAAATCTAGACAACATTCTAAAAAGCAGAGACATCACCCTGCCAACAAAAGTGCATATAGTCAAGGCTATGGTTTTCCCAGTTGCAATGTATGGTTGTGAAAGTTGGACCATAAGGAAGGCTGAGCGCCAAAGAATTGAGGCCTTTGAACTATGGTGCTGGAGAAGACTCCTGTGAGTCCCTTGGACTGCAAGGTGATCAAACCAGTCAGTCCTAGAGGATATCAACCCTAACTGCTCTTTAGAAGGCCGAATCCTGAAGATGAAACTCAAATACTTTGGCCACCTAATGAGAAGGAAGGACTCACTGGAGAAGAGCCTAAGAAAGATTGAGGGCAAAAGAAGAATAGGTCGACAGAGAACGAGGTGGCTGGATGGAGTCACTGAAGCAGTCAGCATGAGTTTAAATGGACTCCAGAGGATGGTAGAGGACAGGAAGGCCTGGAGGAATGTTGTCCATGGGGTCGCGATGGGTCGGACACGACTTCACAACTAACAACAAAGTTAAGAGCTCCATTTCCAGTATTTCTATTTCCTACTGATTAATGATAAAACAATTGCAACAATATCACTTTATGCAGCAAATAAATCTACCAACTGACAAAAAGATCCAGCCATTGCAACCACCCTGATCTGTCAACTAAGCTCTCTGCCTTTACACACACATTTGTCTTTCTTTGGAATCATGGATGTGTTGAGCCCTTGTTTGAAAACAAGCATCAGAGGGACTTCCAAAAGAGAAGAGTTATATCCATTTAATGGGATGAGTAAGTAGACTCGGAAGAGACAAAATCTGGTTCCTTCCTTATACATACATGCACACGCACGAAAAACATCGCTTTAGCAAATTTGTTTTAACAGTTGTTTTAAAAGATCTGTACCCATACAATGCTTAGAAATTTTGATCTTTTTTTTTGCTAGACTGAAGAAGGGGAGTTCAAGGAATGTTGGTTTAATGTTGAAGCCTATGTATTACCAATTGTCTCAACTGGACAAGAATAGAGCCCGTTGCCAAGCCTATGTTGCCAAGGGAATGTTTGATGCTTTGCTAGGAAAAAAAGACACCATAGTAACCGAGATTGCTCAAGCAAATGGCACGGGCCTTGCCAATCTGCATTTCTCACAATTAAACCACTGCTGGAACAGAATGTGGTGAAATTCTTGTTTACTGATCCAAATGATACATACTAATGATATATCCCCCGCTTTCTTGCCTCCATTCATCTCTCAGCAACCAATAAATAATTTATAACAAACATCGTCAAGTGGCCCAAGGGGAAGCTGGGATGGTTTTGATCGGGGAAGTGATTGTCTAAAATCTAGAAAGGTAATTGCTAAAGGCATATGTATGGGTATTTGTGGCTATGTGCACACTCTTAAAGATAAAAGTTCCCCTCGCACATATGTGCTAGTCGTTCCCGACTCTAGGGGGCGGTGCCCATCTCCGTTTCAAAGCCGAAGAGCCAGCGCTGTCCGAAGATGTCTCCATGGTCATGTGGCCGGCATGACTAAACGCCAAAGGCGCACGGAACGTTGTTACCTTCCCACCAAAGGTGGTCCCTATTTTTCTACTTGCGTTTTTTACGTGCTTTCGAACTGCTAGGTTGGCAGAAGCTGGGACAAGTAATGGGAGCTCACCCCGTTAAGTGGCATTAGGGATTCGAACCGCTGAACTGCTGACCTTTCGATCGACAAGCTCAGAGTCTTAGCCACTGAGCCACTTTGTCTCTTATACAGACATAAATATATGCCTGAACAATTCTTATTCATGCACTGAAGTTTTCTGCATACAGGAATAGAAAAAAAGTTGCAAGGATCCTTAATTACATGCTAGGAGAGTAAACTTATAAGTGTATATATGGACAAATGTACTTGAGAAGGTGGGCATATTTAGCCAATGTTGGCTGACCTAAGAAGCAGTTTAAGAAGAAAAAGGAAAGACGCAGTTAGTACTTGAAAAGAAGATTGCCTGGGAACTCCAAGCTTGTTGGCTGAACTGGAAAGTCAAAACACATCCAAGAAGGAAGTCACAAATCATTTCTAGAACATGCTAAGAATACAGGTACTCCTCAACTTACAACCATTTGTTTAGTGACTGTTCAAAGTTACAATGGCACTGGAAAAAAAAAACTTATGAAACTTATGACATTTACAATCACTGAAGCATCCCCATGGTCACATGATCAAAATTTGGATGCCTGTTCCCTGGCATGTATTTATGACAGGGTTATGTGATCACCTTTTTGCAACCTTCTGACAAGCAAAGTCAATGGGGAAGCCAGATCAATGATTCATTTGACAACTGTGGCAAGAACGGTTGTAAAATAGGGCAAAACTCAACTGTCTTGTGTAGCCACAGAAATTTTGGGCTCAGTTGTCTATGGATATTGTCAGTCATCCAGGTCATGGTTGTCTCAAAGGTGCTTTTTTTTCCCCCAAAAGGCAACTGGGCTTTGTCCCAAAGGTGTTTTTTCCTTTGTGCTGAAGAAACTTGTTGGATGAGAAGCGAAAATGTCTTCAAAGAAAAAACAGAAAGCCCAGTTGCCTCTGGAAAAAGCATTTTTTTGGACAACCATGTCCTGGATGACCGAGAACCTTCATAGCAACTGGACTTTGTTTTTCCAACAAGGTCCAATTGCTTTTTTTGAAGGGAAAAAGGACTTTTGGGCTTAATTGTGATTGTATGTTGAGGCCTACTATATGTCCAAGCCTATCCACAAGTGATAAGCTCCAGGTGAAGGCTGGTGCACTTTTCCTTCAAAGGGCATTTGTTTCCCTTTTCAATACCTATGTCAACTCGCAAAGCATCCCTGGCCTGCTCTCGAGTTGCCATAGGCCGGGGGGGGATAGGAAACCGGCAAAATGGCACAGCAGCAACATTCCACACTTATCTCTCTCAAGGCTGTATCCCAGGGTTACCTACAGCAGCCAAGGGGAGTGACCTCTACAACCCGTGAAATTGTTCCATTGCGAATGTGATTGATGACACACCCTGGGGAGAGGGGGGAAACAGGGTCATAATTGGAGCGTAAGTTACATAGGGTCAGAGCTGGCTTCACTTGGGAACATGCCAACATGAAGCTCCTAATAAATAACTGGATTTCTTTTGAAGCTTGGCTCGAGACTCATGATTTAATTAGGGCATCCGTCAGAACCTGACACCCTAATCTTGAACCTGTGAGCAGAAAGATCTGTCCACAACCATGTATGAATTCTCAGCATGTTCTAGGATTGCCTTATTTAGGCTGACTGTTGTTCACACTGAACAATCTGTGCAACCATGTGCAAATACATCCTGGCAGCTGCTTTAGCTGGGTCTACTCGCACTTGAAGCCAAATGGTGCTTGGAAGTAGAGACAAAGAGATGAAAAAGAAACTGGGAGAAAAAAGATCAAGGGACAGATGTAATTTCTGCTATGGTAAGTGTATTGTAGTTGGATGCGATTAAAAAAAAAGTATCAAGTGATGAATTGTCATCCTGTGTCATCCAGTGAAGTGAAAGGTGGAGAAGCTTTTTTTCAGTGAATAAATATATTATGGTATTTGCTGCTGCTGCTGCTACTACTGCTACTACTACTACTACTGCTGCTATTCTAAAACCAAGACCGTGGTCATCAGCAAACAACCCAATAATTTACCACCGATAACTTCGGAAGGAATACCACTAGAAAAATTTGAAAGGATCAAGTATCTCAGTTCTAATTTACATGAAAGCTGGGACCTGATCAGTGAAGTAAAGACACGGATAGAGAAAATTCGAACAGCATTCTTCAATGAAAGAATGAAAAAGGTCTTCTGCAGTCACGACATAAGCCTAAGATTGATAATCAGGCTTGTCAGATGCTGCATCTTTTCTATCCTGCTCTATGGAGTGGAGAGTTGGTCTCTGACAGAAAACCAGAAGAGACTAGAACCATTTCAAATGTGGATTTACAGGCGGCTGTTACGTATAAGTTGGGTTGACCAAATCAGAAATGAAGAGGTGATAAGCTGCCTGGGAAAGCCAAGGGAAATCATCAAAACCAATAAAAAAGCGAAAGTTAGAATATTTTGGACATGTGATGCGACACCCAGAAAAATACAGCATCCTTCACTTAATCCTCCAAAGAAAGACTGAAAGAACGAGGTCCAGGCAGAAGAAGAATGTCATGGCTCCAAAATTTAAGGGGCTGGTTTGGACAAAACTCAACAAAACTTTTTCATGCGGCTGTTGATAAGAATAGGATCGCCAACATGATCGCCAACATCCAATGACGGATATGGCACAAGAAGAAGAAGAAGAAGAATTTGCTTCTATGGATTTTCAGATTCGATCCCACAGGAATGCAAATGTAGTATCGGTCTGCAACTTGTTATAGTAGCTGGGCTTTTTTCCTGGAATCACCTGGCAGCTGTGCAACCCTACAGCTGACTTAAGAAGATGCAGACAGGTGCTATATTTGGTCCCCATATGCTCCAAACAAAGCACCTTTTTGGAAACTTATCTGAAGCACTGCACAATCTATTTACTACTATATACGGTTCTTAAAAAGTAGGACAGCTTTAAAAAGGAATCACACTATTTGGGGGGGAAATACAGCTATTGGTAGTTACTTGTCACATTTTTCTTATGTAAGTGCTTCCCCTCGGCTGTTCCTTTTCTGCCCGCAGCTAAAATGGCTCTTCTTATCATAAAGCCATTTGTCAGGGCAGCCCAGCCAATCTTCAGGGATTCAACTCAGCTATTTTTTCCAAAGTCTTCATCCTCCTCGATCCCTTTTCTCCCTGTCTTCCTTGGGAGGTTTCATGGCGAGAAGCCTTCTGAAAGAATAGGTTAGGTTGGCTGCCCTGTTATTTAATCCTTTGGGGTGGCCGCAATGACTAGCGTACAGGAGTCTCTGTGTGCTTTGAAAGCTTCCAAGGAAGAGTTGTCTGAGAGTTGAGTGACCTAGAAATGGGACAAATTAAATTCAAGTCACTCTTGGCACTTTGAAGATGCACATAGTCATAGAAATGAAAGGAACTACAATGATCACCCTGTCCAACTTTCTGCAGTATGCTGGAAGTCCAGTTATGAATGGGATTTCTGGGATTCATTCAGCCGATGGGGCAGGATTTGCATGACCGCCTGATTCTATTCTCCAGGGTGTTGTAAAGAAAGCTTGATTATTGCTTTATTTATTTACGTTCAAAGTATACGTTGGAGCTAATGAAAGCTGCTATTGAAGGAAATGATTGTTATGGTTACGCAACGGTTACGTCTGCTCTTTGCTCAGAGTCACCCTTATCACATTGTTATACCATTAATCATTAGAAACAAGGAGCAGCGGTAGAGCTATTCACCACATAGTCTATTCAGTCGTAGCTTGTATACAGTACAGTTAAACATAGAATCTTGCTAGAAAGGTGCTGCTCTTCTCGGACTCTCACAAATGACTGCATTTTAAAGTGGTATCTACACTGGAATTGGTTTGTATGGTACACTACAAAGAACATGGAAGATCCTGGTTTAAAGAACCTACATGTCAAGCTACCCTGTTTCCCTGAAAATAAGACCCAACCGGAAAATAAGCCCTAGCATGATTTTTCAAGATTCTCGTAATATAAGCCCCAAAATAAGCCCCAGTTAAGATTGTCAGCCAGATGGATGCATTTAGTACCGTATTTCCCCCCAAATAAGACCTAACCAGAAAATAAGCCCTTTTGAAGCAAAAATTAATATAAGACCCGGTCTTATTTTCGGGGAAACACAGTACATACTCTATTGCTGTAACCAAGTAAAATACTATTTTCCTGATGGAAAAAGCAAAATGCAGACTCTTTTAACTAAATGTATCCTGGGTTCAGTTGCAAAAATATACACAACATAGTCCTTGTCTTACAACCATTCATTTAATGAGCGTCTGAAATTACAATGGTGTTTTCACACTTAAGGACGTTGCACCATCACCACGGTCATGTCATCAAAATTCAGACATTGGGCAACTGGCATGTACGGATGCAGTGTCTCGAGGTCACGTGCTCACCTTTTGCGATTTTTTTTCCGACAAGCAAAGTCAATTTGGAGGCCAGGTTCACTTAACAACCGTGTTACTAACTTAACAATTGCAGTGATTCACTTAACGACTATGGCAAGAAAGGCTGTAAAACCAGGCAAAACTCATTTAACAACTGTCTTGCTTAGCAATAGAAAACTTGGGCTCAGTTGTGAACGTAAGTCAAGGGAGGGAGGGAGGGAGGGAGAGAGAGAGAGAGAGAGAGACTGAGACTCACCAAACAGATTCAAAATGCTTGCAGGAAGGGAAAGAAAAAGCTGTTTGCAAATGTTAACTAGATTGTCCAGTTACAGAAACTCTCAGATCCAGGAGGTAAGCAAGCTACTCTTCGTCATCACTGGAGACTCTGACTGGGATTGGAGGTGATGAATATTCAGCCTTCAAAGTTATGAAGAAGCTCTCCATGATGCCATATTTACTTTTACCCATGGAGGTCATACAAGGAAGGGAAGGCTAGCCTATTCATCCCACTCTTGCTGATGGAGAATAGATTTGCACTATTTTCATTAAATAGAGTTTAGGTCTTCTACAATATTCCCCAAGTTTTTCCGGTCATGCAAGCTACCTCTGTAAGTACTCTTCTCACCAACATCAAGCACTTCTCCCCTTTTCTTTGTTTGCCCACCAACAAATCCACCTGCAGCACCTGATTTCTAGATGATTTCAGGGTAGACTGGAAATTACAGTGACTTTTGACCTGTATTTTCCCCTCTTACTACAATTCTTACTCTGCAGGTCCCTCTTGCCACTGCTGCTTCATCAGCTATATAACCAAAGCCCTCAAAATTGGGACTGAGCCAATTCTTATTATTGCCATAATAAGAAACATGCCATAAAAAGTGGCTCTAAAATGAAGTTTTAAACAAATGCAAGATTCATATTCATAGCCTCTTACTGTTCCTCTTTTTTCTGGGCACTATAAATTTAAAGCACATATTTATAGACAGGTCAGGATTCAACATCGCAAAGTCATTGTGCAAATGCCTATCTAGGCTTCTTCAGAGGAACTGTAGAATTAGGAAACATCAACAATTGAGAAATGTGGCTATCAAAAACACAGCTACAGAAAGCACCAAGTGAAAGCACCAAGAAGAGCAACAAAAATGATTAGGGGACTGGAGGCTAAAACATATGAAGAACGGTTGCAGGAACTGGGTATGTCTAGTTTAATGAAAAGAAGGACTAGGGGAGACATG
Organism: Arizona elegans; assembly: GCA_022577455.1. Classification (NCBI taxonomy): domain Eukaryota; kingdom Metazoa; phylum Chordata; class Lepidosauria; order Squamata; family Colubridae; genus Arizona; species Arizona elegans. The sequence continues at coordinate 192,258,002 of JAKOOJ010000002.1, read as the reverse complement.
ATAGCAGTTTTCCAATATCTCAGGGGTTGCCACAAAGGAGAGGGAGTCAAGCTATTCTCCAAAGCACCTGAAAGCAGGACAAGAAGCAATGAATGGAAACTAATCAAGGACAGAAGCAACTTAGAACTAAGAAGAAATTTCCTGACAGTGAGAACAATTAATAAATGGAACAGCTTGCCTGCAGAAGTTGTGAATGCTCCAACACTGGAAGTTTTTAAAAAGATGTTGGATAACCATTTGTCTGAAGTTGTATAGGGTTTCCTGCCTGGGCAGGGGGTTGGACTAGAAGACCTCCAAGGTCCCTTCCAACTCTGTTATTCTATTCTATTCTATTCTATTCTATTCTATTCTATTCTATTCTGTTCTGTTCTGTTCTGTTCTATTCTATTCTATTCTATTCTATTCTATTCTATTCTATTCTATTCTATTCTATTCTATTCTATTCTATTCTATTCTAATTGAACAGAGCTCTTGTTATAATTTTCGACAACCTTTTCACCATAACAGAATAATAAGAGTTGGAAGACTTGGAAGTCTTCTAGTCCAACCTCCTGTTCAAGCAGGAAACCCTATGCCATTTCAAACAAATGGTTGTCCAATCTCTTCTTAAAAACCTCCAGCTTTGGAGGGAGGCAAGTTGTTCCACAGATTGTTTTCATTGTCAGGAAATTTCTCCTTAGTTCTAGGTTGCAACAGACTTTACTGAACAAAAATGCTGCTGCTGCTAACAATAAGAAGACACACACTTGGTTATTAAGAATAAGAAAAAAAAATATTTCTTACTTTTATTCCAGAATAAAAGGAGGATTCCAAAATTAGCATTAACAGTGGTGTGGAAAAACTTGTTTGAACCCTCTATAGAAACCATACAGATATTAGCAATAGTAATGGCCCTTAGACTTGTACACTGCTTCATCATGCTTTACGGCACTCTCTAAGCCATTTACAGAGTCAGCATATCACCCCCAACAATCTGGGTCCTCATTTTATCAATTTAGGAAGGAGAGAAGGCCGAGTCAACCTTGAGCTGGTCAAACCCCTAGCTGTGAGCAGAGTTAGCCTGCAATACTCTGTTCTAAGCATTGTGCCACCATGGCTCCCTATTAATTCCCTATTATGTCGCCACCAGACCAGCAAGAGGAGAAAAAAAAACCACCACCACTACTGGAATCATAAACTCAGAAGAGTTGAATAATCCAGAGCAGGAAAGTTGGAGAGGGAAGCTCTAAAGACAGTCAATGTGTGGGCTTTTGGAGGAGGGAAGAGGGGAGACACAGAGGAGATTAAATATTAATTCCTCTTGGCAAAGAAAAAAATGGTCCATTGTTTCTGAAACCATCAGCCTTCCGAAGTTTTTTCTCCCCCCACTCCTCCCCAAGAGAACCGAATTTTCCCAAATTCTTTAAAAGACACACAAATACCCACAAGCTTCCATTTTCAGAAAGCTGTGCTGGAGAGCTAAAGAGAAGCGATTCAGAGAATTACATCAATCATTAAACAGTTAAATGAAGTTAGGATGACAGTTGCTATTGTTGTCTCTAAGCACTCTTGGCTTTTCCAAAGCAGCTGCCAGATCCTATTAGATGTATAAAAAGAGGATGCTTTAGACCAAAGGGAACTGGGATATTCTATTGAAAAGTGGAGACAATAGCTGATTTCTATAAACTCAAGTCCTGTATAACATCTGTCCAGAATCAATTTTTGACCTAATGTTTCTTTTCACTGAATATTAGATTTACTATCTGAATGCAATTTGTTCTCTGGCCCGGAATTGTCACATGGGGCCCAAAGCAATGAGATGCAACCGCTGCCAAGGCCTCCTGCATCGGCACCATTTAAATTAGAACTCAAACAAACAAACAACAAAGCTTTTGTTGGGTTTTATATAAAACTCACACGGCATGTCCTTGTAAGAGGTCTTTAGGTGCCTCAAGCCCAGAGACACCACAGTCCTATGGGACAAGGACCTTGGGCAAGAGATCTGCCTAAGGTCTTGTAGTCCATAAGAAACACAATCTCAGAGAATCTTATAAAGGATTGTTTCAACTCCAGAGATAAGATAGAAGTTCAAATGCATGGGTTCGCATGTCAGGCTAAAGTATGAGTTGGCTGAAAAAACATCAATCGGTTAGGTTTTTCATGTTGGAAGGATGTAACATGTTAGGCTAAAGTAGAACAAGCCACCTTAAGAGTTAGCATTTTATGTGAATGCAATCATTTTGCATGAGATATGTGGGCATTAAAAGCTAAGCCATAATGTGAATGGGTTTATTTATTTTTCCCTGTATAAATCCAGTCAACCATGGTTCATTCAAATAAACAATAATTAAACTATGATTTTAGGCTCTGATCAAATCCAATCTTAAGACTCGTCATGCGGGAAGTATTATGGGAAGGCTCATTAACAACTCATTAAATCTTAAGCATAAGTCACACAACTACTGGTTACACATTACACATTCATTCTATCTAAATAAATAACAAAACATATGAGAGCTTAGTATAATGTCTAACTCTCAATTTTTTTTATTTGATTAAATAAATAAACATGTATGAATCTGGCTTCTCTGCTTCCCAAGATAGGGTAAGAACCACTGCTCTGTTTCATCTCCACCTACACTCATGAAATAAAGGAATTCAATTTAGCAAAAGTGATCTGTAACACTTCTCGGACATAATGAAGAGAACCAGAGAAATAGAAACGGTGTCCTTGAGCTGTATCAAGAAGAAATGTATTTTAAGATTATTCACAGTCAATTGCTGAGATAGGCAGCCATACAAATCGAATGAACAAATAAACAAATAAATCACCCAATCCAAGCAAGTTTTCCAACAGTTTGCTTCATATTCTAAGTGAGGACCAGGAATTCTTGTTTGAGATGCTGTAGCCATACTACTATAGGTTTTGTAATCTGTTTCCTCTTTCTTTGATGCTTTATGACTTTGTACCCAGATTGGTTGTTAACACAGTTAAAAAGAAAAGTTCCACTTACCCATAGGGTCTCTGAATAAGAGCTGGATGTAACTGCTGCACCCCTAAGGTAAAACCTGAGGAAAAAATAGTTGAAGGAAAGTTAAACTAAATCATGCAACTTGGCGGCTTCTTCGACAGTGTAAGCCAACTACAGGACTGTGCATCTTATCACTTTCACATGTTCAATTGTTAGCATGCACCAGTGGTGAAATCTAAATTTTTTTACTACCAGTTCTGTGGGCGTGGCTTAGTGGGTGTGGCGGGGAAGGATACTGCAAAATCTCCATTCCCACCCCACTCCAGGGGAAGGATACTGCAAAATCCCCATTCCCTCCCCACTCCAGGAGGAAGGATACTGCAAAATCTCCATTCCCTCCCCACTCCTGGGGGAAGGATATTGCAAAATCTTCATTCCCACCCCACTCTGGGGCCAGCCAGAGGTGGTATTTGCCGGTTCTCCGAACTACTCAAAATTTCTGCTACTGGTTCTCCGAACTACTCAAAATTTCCACTACTGATTCTCCAGAACCTGTCAGAACCTGCTGGATTTCACCCCTGGAATGTACTAAGCTGTTTTGGACTGTGCTAGAAAGATGTATAATAATATTGCATGTCTTCTCTTTCTTTAAAATTTTCCATCCTCTCTTACACAACCTGATTGGAGTAGAATAATGGTATTGCAATTGACCAATCCTCCCCAAACGTCCAGATTGATGTTCATATTTGCATCTTTTATTATTTTCTACTCAAGTGCCTCCAGTTTATTTATTTATTTAGGTTGTGATTAAATTCAATTCTCTTAATGTTCACTTCAATTTAGATTCTGTTTCCTCATTTTCTAGCATTGTGTAAGAAATGAAATAGAAACTGCAAAGGTATAAGCTGAAGATTTTAATTGCTTTAAAAAAAGAAAACAGAAAGTATGTTCAAATATATTTTAGCGTGTGCAGTATATTTGAATATATATCTGCAATTTTGAATATGAATTAAAAATAATTGTATTGCAAAAACAGAAAGAAATTGATGCATAAAGATGAAAATGATTTCAATTTGTATACAGAGTTGAAAAACTACAGCCAAATATTTTCCAATTAGGTAGGAGTGGTTTTGTATAAATCAGGTTCATGTCAGTGCTGCATTTATCTACCAAAGAAAGGGTCATTTATCTGAATAATACTCTGTTCTGCACAATTTCTTCTTTAATCATCTTTTTAAAAAATGTACAGAAAAAATAACATCAGGCAGATTTTGAATATGGTTTTCTGCAATACATGGATTTTTCTCCAAAGCATAACCAGCTCTTCTCATGGTATACATTAGTTAAGTTCACAAAACATGCTAAACCTGATTACTGTACTGAATTAAATTATTTTTGTTGGTGTGCACAGTTTGCAGAACTATGAGTTAACACAGTGGATGGAGTTCACATCATAGTAAATAATTAAGGAAAACCTAATTAAGAGTGAGGCTAATAAAGCTTAGGCTGTGATTTAGGTACATCTCCGCAGTATGTACTATTTCACCCGGGGGACGATATTTTTGAAACTTTCTTTGCCAAAAATAGAGAAGACCAAAGAAGACCCTATTTTGAATTAAAACACTGCAACAGTTCATACCGAAGTTATTTTTAAATGTTTATTACTCTGCTTCCAGAAGGTGTACCACAAGGAAACAAAGATGTAAATGTAATGTTGCTGATTCCCATTGGCATCTATCGTTTCCCCTCATTTTGGCTTTATTTACAAGTGTGAAATTTCCAGCAATCCTCTTGTTTTCAGGAACCTCACAATTTAGCATTCTTCACAGGAGGGAACTTTTTATTAATGAAGCAGTAAGCTGTATTACTTTCCATGGGACATGGAAACACAGAGTTGGAAGGGGATGGGCTATTGAATCCACAAAATTCCACCCTCAGCTTCATGCAAGACTCCAAATTAAAGTCTCCATCAAGTCCACACCAAAAAAGAGAAAGTCAGCACCTCTCTGGGTTCAAAGATATTTCAATTGATACTGAAATTTAAATTTATTATTCTGTGTCCTGCATCTGAAACAACCAAAAAGTTCTGATGTTCTTCTGTCTAGCAGAGATATTTGAAGAATGAGTTATATGATATCCCCCTTCACTCTTGAGGTTAAATCAGTGGTGGGATTCAAATAATTTAACAAGCGGTTCTCTGCCCTAATGACTGGCTGGGTAGGCGTGGCCATGGGTGTGACAGGCAGCACCCCTCTGGGAGCAAAAATGGGCCACAGGGGGCGCCACCCCTTCGTGCCCTGTTTTGGGCCTAGTAGGCCTCCCTGCAGCCTCCTGGGAGCAAAAACGGGCCATGGGTGGGGGGCGCTGCATACCCATACCCTGTTTTGGGCCTAGTAGAACTCCCTACACTTAACTGGGAGCCAAAACAGAGCGCGTGGGGACTTCTGGAAAGGGCGGGGCCACCCAGCAGTTTAACAACTGGGTCAGTCGGAGTGGTGCGAACCGTTTGAATTCCACCACTGGGTTAAACATACACAGTTCCTTCAATTCCCCCTACTGGTGCCCATGGGTTCTCACCTTAATGTTGTTAGGCCAGTGATGGTGAACCTATGACGCGTGTGTCAAAGATGAAACGCCACACTGTTTTGGGTGACACACCAGCATTCCCCAACACCCAACAATTATTTTCAGAATCATTCCTGGTTCTCAACACAATTTTTGGAGGCTGCAGGGACTATGTGAAAATGGGGTGTACTTTTTGCACCGTCTCTGGTCTTTCCGAAAATGAGTTTATTTTACTTGCATTTCATTTTTTGTAATTACTTGACATTTCTTTATATAATACATGATTGGACTGTGTTTTTAAATAAATGAATGCCAGCAGAGTCAAATTAGGTTATTTTCTCAATTTTTGACCAGAGTCCAAATAAGTTCTCAACCCCTCAAGAGGCATTCCAAGAAATTAAAATGGTAGCTTGGTTACAGCCCAAAACTGTGCTAGGATATGTGTTCATCTACTAGTGGGGGAAAAGTCAAAGGTAAGATTGTTTTAATTTTAAGAAATTAAGTGAGAAGCTAACATGCATCAAAGCAAAGTGCCAACTCAAGTATTATTATCATTTCCAGGAATGTTTCTGAATGTTTGAATGTCTGAAGTTAATCTGTGGCTATTTATGTTTCTCCCCACCAGAAGAAAGAAGATGGAAGAGGAAGTGGTGCAGAGGATTCTGGGAAATTACATAAATTGGTAGAAGCAATCCAGACAGCTTGCCTTCCAAGAAATGAGTGATAGGTGATTGGTTTCGCTCATTGTGGCTGCCATTTTGTGAAAATGCTCGTGACATAAAAGTGCTTGTGACATGCCCTCACCAGTTCAAATTTGCACACTAGCTCTACAAGTTGTGAAAAATCAATTATACGTGCATGTTTTAAAATATGCATGTCAATGGAATTTTGCTGGGTTTTTAATTTCTCTTGAACAGCAAATGAAGGATGGGCAAAGCATTGCAAACTGAACTCTCCCCAAATTCAAAACACCCTGTTTTGAGCACAAAACAGCCCTTTCAAGTATTTTGGAAAAAATTCAAGTTTACCACGGAGTTTCATGCTCAGAACAACAGTCAATCTTGACGCCTGTCAAAAGGGCTCAAAAAACCAGTTTTGTGTCACACCTGAAACAACTGGTTTGTACTTAAAAACAGAGAGAGTGAGATAATTTAAATTTGAAATGTTTGCCTATATCTAGCAAGAACACTATCTAAAGGAGAGTAATTTTAAAGCATCAAATTGATAAGGTCATGGGGATGATGCACTAATTCCAATTCCTGCTTTGCTTTGAATGTGCCCATTTTGGATGGCATGACCAATTATGACTAAGGCAAACCAAAAAAAAGGACAAAGCTTGGCCAAAAATGAAAAAGGGAACATTCACATCCCTTTCTACCATCTGACTTTGGTCAACTGCTACAAAATACTTGCCTAGCTTTGCTATTTAAGCATAAATTCCAGACATTGGTTTTGTGAACATTGTTCTTGATTCCCTATCATGATTCTAGTCAACTGAGCTTTCATATAATGCTTGTTAGTAAAACAGAGAAAAAGATACATAAACTTCATGCCAGGCTCAACTATAAAACTCAGCTCTCCAGATAGATTACCTCTTATTCAGGAAACAATTTACTCAGTAGAAAGCATTAAGACATGATTTGGCTGAATTAGCTTCTTTTTCCCCCCAATAAGAATAAAGTCACATATAAGCAAAAGATATGTCCATTTCAAGACTCAGAAATCAATAAATATGTATAAATCTTATGCTCCTGGGTTAAAATTCTAGGTTTTTCACTCCAAACTTTCTGATTCAAAAGATACTGCCTATTCTCTTGATGGCTTGGAAGGCTCCTGATCTTCTGTTATCATCTAAGAAATGCTTCTCAAGTCGTACTAGCTTCATTTCTTACAAGAGGCAACATTCCCTACTAACAGTATGGACACACCTGTCAATTTTGCTAAGTATTTTACTTAAACTTAATCTCTATAACTGCCCATCTCAACCCAGTGACTCTAGATGGGGAACAAGTGCAAGTTGCACAAGTGAAAACAATGCTCAGTTTTATACCAAGCATGCTCATACTAATCTATGTAAGCTAGAATATCTCATTTACGGACTACCTTACAAGCCAACATACAGTTGCATATGTCCCGTCATGAAGGACATGAAATGCGGCATTGCAGGAAAAAATGCATAAGAATCCAATTGCAAAACAAACGTATGAAGAATTAATGAGTCAAGATGAAAGGGAAGCTGGAGAAAGTTGTGTGATGGGATGGAACTGATGTGATTCTCAAAAACATAGAAGTCAGGCATTTGAGGAACAAAAGGGAATGTTTGAATCAATGGGAGGCAGTGGCTCAGTGGCTAAGACACTGAGCTTGTTGATTGAAAGGTCGGCAGTTCAGCGGTTTGAATCCTTAGTGCTGCATAACAGGGTGAGATCCCGTTACTTGTCCCAGCTTCTGCCAACCTAGCAGTTCGAAAGCACGTAAAAAATGCAAGTAGAAAAATAGGGACCACCTTTGGTGGGAAGGTAACAGCATTCTGTGCGCCTTTGGCATTTAGTCATGCCGGCCACATGACCATGGAGACGTCTTCGGACAGCGCTGGCTCTTCGGCTTTGAAACGGAGATGAGCACTGCCACCTAGAGTCAGGAACAACTAGCACATATGTGTGAGGGGAACCTTTACCTTTATAGATGTAATGGATGTAAGGATGGCTTGCAAGAATAGAAAAATATAAAGGTGTAATTTAGATTGAGTTGCTTTCTATTTTATTTTTGTTTTTAATTTCTGTTGTTTTATTACTTTTTATTAGTTTTTTTTTCTGTGCATGGAATAATGTTGCTTATCCCCTAAAGGAACAGTATAATAGGTATGTATGTACATATGTAGATCCAGCTACTTTGGATTATTTAAACCATGGCTTAGAGCAGTGTGTAAATCCAGTCAGTAATGCACAAAGCTAAACCAAGATTATTAACCATGCTTATTGAACAATCCACAGTGGTCTGCTTCATACAAAATGATACAATTTTTGACTGTATTTTGCAAATTACGGTTGTAGATGGAGGTTGCATTTTGAATCCTCTGGTACATCACTTTGAAACTTCCTACACAGAATGGCAAGTTATAAATATTTCAATAAATCAATAAAGTTAGGCCAGAAAACAGGAAAACTCCATAATGATTTAGTGTAGTGGGTCCCAACCTTTATGGCACCAAGGACTGGCATTGTAGAAGACAATTTTTCCATAGACCAGGGAGGGGCAAAGAGGAGCAACCTAGATCCCTTGTATGCGCTGTTGACAGTAGGGTTCACACGTCTATGAGAATCTAATGCCTGTTGACCTGAAGTAGAGCCAAGGTGGTGATACTAGCACTGGGGAGCGGCAGCAAATAAAGATGAAGCCTCGCTCATTCACCCACCGCTCACCTCCACCTGTGCAGCCCAATTCCTAACAAGCCATGGACCAGCACCGATTCATGACCTGGGGGTTGGGTACCCCTAACTTAGTGCAGAGTTTCCCAACCTCAGCAACTTTAAGCTGTATTGAGTGCATATTGGTGAGTCATGGTGACACAGTGGCTTGAATCACAGGCTACTTCTGCTGACTGCCGGCTGCCTGCAATTTGGCAGTTCAAATCTCACCAGGCTCAAGGTTGACTCAGCCTTCCATCCTTCCGTGGTGGGTACAATGAGGACCCAGATTGTTGGGGGCAGTATAAAACCGCTTAGAGAGGACTGTAAAGCACTGTAAAGCAGTATATAAGTCTAAGTGCTATTGCTATGCTGGTGGGGAATTCTAGGAATTGAAGGTCACACTGCTTAAAGCTGCTGGGGTTGAAAAACAATGGCTTAGTGCAATGTCTGAACCTAATCTGTGGCTATTTATTGGGGCTTCTGCTGCAGTGCACCTCCATAATAGCACCTCCACTGATAGCCAGGGAGACAGTTTGTGGCTTTGGATACTGCCAAATCTTGACAGTAGAAAACAAGGAAGAAAAGACTGCAGGGTTTACTTGGTTGCTGCATAAAGCATGAGAGTGGAATAAAATTGAACAGCTCCCTCTCAACAGAGGGGAAGGGATACAACATCATCTATCTCCAATCTACAACACAGTCCTTTTAGTAGTTCCAAGGCAGCTCCACATTCAGGTGACCCTGAGGACACAGATAAACCTCCAAGTGGCCTCAAGGACTCCCTAAAAGGATGCAAATGACCATCTGTCTTTAAGGAATATAAATCCTTCCATTCCCCACCATCCAAGTCAGAGCTGAAGAAGCTTCTTGGATGAGAAGCGAAACGTCTTCAAAGAAAAAAACCCAGAAAGCCCAGTTGCCTCTTGAAAAATGCAGGCTAGAGCTCTATACTGGATTGTCTCTACTGAACTCCATATAAAACAGTGTCTATCAACTTTGGCAGGTTTTAAGATGGGGAATTCTGGGAGTTGAAGTTCACCCATCTTAAAGCTGCCAAGGTTGAGAAATGCTGGCATGGAAGATGAAATAACTTAAGTGACGGTAAGAGAAGAGCTATTGGTCTCACCAGTTTGAATACTCCTTGGCTTTGCTCCCAGATACGCTAGGTTGACGTTTGCTTTCCGCCCATCAATGATAGGGTTGGGATCTTTACAAGCTCTTTCAGCTGCAGCTCTGTCAGTCATTGTGACCTGGAAAGAAGCAGACAATTTCCCTTTGTAGAAATACAATCAAGCACAGATTTTGTTTTAGAAATGTGTAGCACAACTTCACTCCAAATGGATCGGACAGGGATGTATGCAACAATTAAAAACAAGATGTAGGAAAAGCAACCTTAAAATTAAAGCATAACTGGTTTTACATTGGATAAATGTAAAATGTACATTTTTTTCACATACAGTGTTGGCATGGCACAGGTGTACCTCCCCTCAAATAAGGTGGAATCAGGGAGTCCAGAGGAATCGTCTCTATGTATGCTTGGTAGGTATTCTTGTAAATTATAGTGTCTTATATGATGTAATAAAAAGAAAATTAAACCCAAGGTGACGGGTGCTACAGCATGATCAAATCCCTGCCCATTTTTATACCCACCACCCTGATTTTTTCAGACCTCCCCAGATCAACTCTGATGAAAATTTGCAGATAAGACCCATACTAATCTGTTCACTGTAGTGTTGTGGCAATGAGTTAATGTCAAAAACTATGCAAAGATCAAAGACATTTAATACAAAAGTCCATTTTGACAGAGTACAGTATTGTAACCAGACAGGTCTTCATATACCCATCCCAGTTTGGCTTTTTAAGAAAATTATCTTAACCTGATTATCCCCCATGCATGTAAATATTGGCTTGCTTTGGACACTGTTTACCAGTAATCATCTGACAGGAAGACCCCAGAAGACAAGTTCAGGATCCAAAAAGATCTTGACAGATTTTAACAATGGGCCCTATCCAACAAAATGAATTTTTAATGTGGAGAAAAGCAAAGTTTTACATGTAGGCAGGAAGAACCAAAGGTATAATTATAGATTAGATGAGACCTGGCTCAAAAACAGTAACTGTGAGAGGGACCTTGGAGTCCTAGTGGATGATCACTTGAAGATGAGTGAGCAGTTTGCGGCAACAGCCAACAGAGGCATAAAATCAAAATCATGTGAAGTGTTAGTGCCACTTTATAAAACCCTAGTAAGACCACACCTGGAATACTACAACCAATTTTGACTACAAAAAATATATTGAGACTTTGGAAAAAGTTCAGAGAAGAGCAACTAAGATGATCAAAGGTCTGGAAACTAAAACATATGAAGAACGGTTGCAGGATTTGGATTTGGCTAGTCTAGAGAAAAGAAGAACTAGGAGTGACATGATAGCAGTATTCCAGTATTTGAAGGGCTGCCACAAAGAAGACGGGGTCAAATTATTCTCCAAAGCACCAGAGGGCAGGACAAGAAACAATGGTTGGAAACTAATCAAGAGGAGAAGCAATCTGGAATTAAGAAGAAACTTCCTAACAGTGAGAACAATTAACCAGTGGAACAGCTTGCCTTCAGAAATTGTGGGTGCTTCATCACTGGAGGTTTTTAAGAAGCGACTGGACAGCCACTTGTCTGAAATGGTATGCTTGAGCAGGAGGCTGGACTATAAGACCTCCAAAATCCCTTCTAGTTCTATTCTATTCTAAGGTGATGTTAATCTAATGCAGTTCAGGTTTTTTGATTCAGTAGGTATGATCTCCTGAGAAAGTGAAAGCTTCTTCATTTTTAATTACAATACCATTTTGTGACCTGAAACACCTATACATTCTTTTGGACTTCAGGTAATTCTCAACTTACAACTTGTTGGTTAATGACTGTTCAAAGTTTACAATGGACCCCTCCTGCAAAGGTATTTATGACCTGTTTTTGAGGTTATAATGGATGCATCCCTTGTGGTTTGGGTGCTTATGGCCACCTTTATGGCTATTTGCAATGCTACGGTCACATGACTATGATTTCTGACTTTTGGGGGGGGAGGGTTGGTTTCCGGCATTTAATTCTGGTTTCCAACAAAAATAGCCCATTATGCAAAAAGAAATCCCTTAATGACTATGGTATTTGCTTAACCACCACCAAAAAGTGTCCAAAAAATGGATCCATGTATGTGATCTTTTGATTTATGACCACAATGACTTATGCCAGTAATTTCGAGCTCAGTAATAGTCCTAAACTGAGGACTACCTGTATTGTGGTTTGCCCAGCGGAATTTATTATTCAGCTCAAAATGATTTTCAAACCTTCAACTGTAGTGGCTAAACTATGATTTACTACCCTGTTTCCCCCAAAATAAGACATCCCCTGATAATAAGCCCAATCGGGCTTTTGAGCACATAAGGCCAAGCGCTTATTTCAGGGTTCAAAAAACTATAAAACAGGGTCTTATTTTCGAAGAAACACAGTAAAACAATTCAAATATATCTTAAAAGCTTATTTTGAGCCTGATTTGGCTGATCTGAAAAAGCTAGAGTGAAATCTGATTAGTATCTTGTGACATTAGTCAATATCTTACTCCAGTTTAACATTCATGAGTTCTCTCTGGATATGCTTTTAAAGCCAAGTATACATCCATTTATTGGTTAAGCCATTCACTTTAACTGGCTTGCCAGCAGAATGTCTTGAGTTACTTTGTCAAATAGTCTGTGAAAATCAAGATATACTATGTCTATAAGATTATTATAATATACTAAATAAAGATTGTGATGAGGCAAAGAAGGGAAATTTAATCTGCTAAAATTTATTTTTGAGAAATCCAAGCCAAATTTGAATAAATTAGAAGTTAAAACCATATGGTCTGCTCCTAGAACTAGAATTTTAAAAAGGACATTTATAGCATAATACGTTGCCTGGGTCCCCATATTGCTTAATATGTGCATCACTGATCTGAGCTAAGCACAATGGATAATTTAAGCATTACATTTATAAACCGTGATTTATGGCTAGTCCTGCATGAACAAGACATAAGCACTTGTTGAAATGTAAATGATATCAATAAAACATTGATGGTTCGAAGAGCCCTGGGGGGTCCAGTTGTTAGAATGCAGTATGGAGGGCTGACTCTGCCCGCTGCCAGGAGTTCGATCCTGACCGGCTCAAGGTTGACTCAGCCTTCCATCCTTCTGAGGTCGGTAAAATAAGGACCCAGATTGATGGGGGCAATATGCTGACTCTGTAAACTGCTTAGAGTGGGTTGTAAAGCACTGTGAAGTGATATATAAGTCTAAGAGCTATTGCTAGTGCTATTTAGGTATGACAGCCAATTTGTTGTAATAATTAAGACACAAAGTTTGAATCCAGGAGACTGTGAGTTCTAGTTCCACCTTAGGGTCAAAGCCAGCTGGGGGACCTTAGTCAGTCCCCCTCTCTCAGCCTTAGAAAGAAGATAGGAAGGGAAAAATCACTGCTAAACAACTTGCCAAGAATAGTAATCCAGGAAGTCCTTAGGAGTCAACAACAAGCTCAGAGCACACATCCGTCCCCTATTGTAGTAGATTAAGTATCCTCCACTGGGTAGGTCTGAAGAGCAGCAAATTGCTTCATTATTCATTCCAAGATACAAGTTCCCCCAGCAAGACAAGAAAGTGAAACTTTAATCGTTGGAACTTTACAGTTGCATGGGGTGAGGTAAGAGAGTTCATTTGCTGGTCAGGAAACTGAGCCTCACCTGTTGCTCTTAACAACAGATTTCCTCTTCACAATCTTTTTTTTTGGTCAGGAGTTTTAAGAAAACAATCAGAACAAGGGATGAATTGTACAAAAAGCCTTTTTAGCTGCAATCCCCAGCATCTTTTAAGAAGACGTGGGGGGGGGGGGGGGGGGCTGGGAATGCTCCTTTCCGAATTGCTAGCAAGCTGGCTCTCTTTCTGCAGAACACACTTAAATCAAATCAGTTGCGGGATGAGTCACACAATCACAGCAATCTCAGTCAGCAGTGGGGTGGGAGAAAGTTTATTTTCATCCCCCAACAGCCTTGAGTTTGTCAGGGTTAAGCTACATTCATCTGGTCCAGTTACATTGTATGAACATTATTGCTGGAACAAAAGTAGGCTATTTTTCACAACCCTTATCGAGTCGTTCTGCTAAGACACCATGCTGACTGGGGAATCCTGGGAGTTGAAGTCTACTACGCATCTTAAAGTTGCCAAGGTTGAGAAACACTGTGATAAGAAGAAGAGTTGGCAATATGTACTGGCTGAACACAAAGAAGATTTTATGTTGCTGAACTTTCTGTCAAGACCAGAGAGCAGCCAGGGGTCACCCCTCTCAAGCACCGATTGACTCAACAGTCATGGTCAAGCCATGCCTATTGGGAAGAGGTGTTTGATGAGGAGTGATAAAATGTTGCCAATAATGAACAAGCACAACCTTGGATAGGTTAGCAGGCATTTCCTGAAGAAAACAGATGAGGGCTCTGTAGTCCCACTATATCGGGTGTCAAACTCAATTTCACTAAGGGCCGCATCAGGGCTGTGGTTGACCTTGGGGGGAGGTGGGGCATGGCCTATTGGGTGGCCATGGCTGACTGGATGGGTGTGGCCAGCTTGACACCACTCCCCAAACTGCTGGCATGTTTCCTCTTCACATTGGGTAGACTGGGCCGAAGCCACGCTGGCCCGATCTTTCCTCTTCGCATTGGGTAAACCAGGACGGCCCCGCAGGCTAGATCCGACCACATTGTGGGCCGGATCTGGCCGGCAGGCCTTGAGTTTAATACCCCTGCACTATATCAACTTTCGACCCAGTTACTGGGGCTATAAGCTGCAGAACTAGGACATTTGACCAGGTTACATACTATGTGGACAAGATCAACAGAGAAAATATAGAACAGCACGGGGAAGGGATCAAGAGGGATGCTGCAGTTTGCTTCACCTTCCTAATTCAGCATGCTTCCTTGAATGAGGCTCTTCTAACTACATCTTCTTTCCAGTAATTAAACTCTCTGAGAAGCCCAACAGCAGCATCCAAGGCTACATTTTGTCTCCTTCTGCACATTCCAAACAACTCATGCCTACAGGTGTGCTATTTCTGAACCTGGGATAGTACATCATCATAATTTGTACCCTCTTCATGCATGGAAGAACCGGTCTCTGACTGATTGAGAGCATTTGCTATATAAAAAAATTCCAGGGGACAGTCACAACACAGCATAGTGGAGCACATTCTTTGCAAGTGCTGCTTGCAAAACATAGTTGCTCTATCCTAGGATATTCCATGTCATTACACATTTCATGCCTTCATGCTTTTGAGTTTTTCCCCAGAAACTCAGCCAGCAGTCAGTGCATTTATTTATTTATTTTATAAAATTTGTATGCCGCCCTATCTCCAAGGTCTCAGGGCGGCTCACAACGACAGTCGACCAAGCAACTGTTAAAAACAATGAATATACATAAAAATCAAGAAAGTTTTTTTTTAAAAAAATTTTAAAATATACTATCCCATCAGTCCAGGGGACATAAATAGCCAGGTTTTCTATTCACGGCAGAAAGATGCGAAGGTCAATAATTTAGCATTATTGAAAAAAATTTAGATCTCCTATCAAGCTCCATATTCTGGAGAATTTCATTCTTGCTTTCCACATTCCAGTAAGTCTATCGATAAGATACTCTTTTACTTGGCCTTTGGCTACAATGCTCACAATAAAGGTAAGTTTGGTCACTGCTAATAATTATGTGGAAATATAATGATAGCAATATCATATAAGATCTGACGTTTCAGGTGTTATTATGTCAAGGAAGAAGTAGGTGAAGTTATAGACTTACAGCTGATCAAGGAAGGGGGAAAGGGTAGACTTTGTGGCTATTTCTGTAGGCAGATTTGGAAGTTTGAGAGAATGTCACAGGTGCGCTTATAAAATGGCTGCTGCAGGGAGGGGGGCCTGCCTGTTTAAAACATGACTATCAAGGTGGACATGTCCAGTCACAAAACACTGATTTACCAAGAAGGTAAACTGCCAAAGATACTCCCTGCCACTCTCTTTACTCTCTAATCTTACATTGATCTTTGCTAGGAAAAAAGATCAACGTACAATTAGAGAGTAACGAGAATTTGCTAGATGACACCCTTCCAAAGAAATCACAGGGCAAAGAAAACCTAATTTTTAAAAAAATTTCTAGGAATGCTCAGGGGAAGTCCAGAGACATTCTTGTAAATAATGATACTAGAGGCCGATGTTTGTAATATGGCTACTTTTCATTCAGTTTCTCTATATAGTTAAACCCATTAACAAATTTCATACTTCTGTTCTGGACTGGATCAAAAGCAAGTGACAGTATTTGTGTTGGCTGATTACAATTGTTTTACATAGTGCATTTAAGGGAAAAAAGAGCTTAAACACGTTCTGCATGAGTTTGTGCCTCTTTGTGATGCATTTGAATCTGCAAATTGATTTTAGGATATCTCAGTGCTTCCTTAGTCATGTTTTAATTATCAAAAAAATAGTCAACCATTTCCATTGTTACTATCTCTTTGGAATTAAACTGAAGTATGGTATACGTTCCTTCCTCTTTAGCAAACCTTTGTTACTGGCTGTTTATGGCTTCCTACACTTCCTCCCTTCTTTAATAATCAGATTTAGCATCTTCCTCCCTTCTGAGGGTTGGCTATTTTTGTTTCCTTCTTCCCAGGGAGAAAAGGAGAAAAACTTCCAATAGAAACTTTTGTTCTAATACTCTAGTGGCTGTTAAAGTGTCCATTCTTCTTATTGTTCGGCTAGGTGAGAATACCAGGCTATTTTGGCCAACATCAAAAACCTAAGGAGAGTCAGACAGTACTTGGGTAGGAGGCTGTTAGGAAATCTCCAAGCTGTAGATTCTTCAAAAAGGTGAAAATATATCTTAGAAAGCAGCAATAGGAATATCCCTGTAGCCCCCAAACAAACTTTATTCAAATAAGATTTCCTGTATTTGCTTATATATTTGAAAGGACAGACGTATTTTCTTCCCCAAATTAACATCTCATGGCATACGGAGTTTCTCCCTCACTATAGTGTCTAAATACAGTACATTGTGTTGTTTAAATGTTCCCTTTATTTTTTTGAGCAGTGTACTTTCCCGATATTAACAGATTGACAGAATTGGAACATCTAGTTCAACACGCCCAAGCAGGAGACCCTACACCATTTCTGACAAAATGGCTGTCCAATCTCTTCTTGAAAGTCTCAAGTGATGAAGCTCCCACAACTTCCAAAGGCAACTTCTGTTCCATTGGTTGATTGTCCTTGGAATTAATTCCTTGGAGGCTCAACAATGTAGAGATAGAACAGTAATATATAAGCAGTTGCCATCCAATCTTTCCATCATTTTGAATGATCCAGAACTCACTTTGGAGACAGTTTTTGTTTCCTATCCTGTAATTTATTTATTTTTTTGAAACAGTAGTGGAAAATGGTTAAGAGCCACTACAGGCAAGGAACCTATCTTCAGTATAGTGTTGTATCCACAGAAACTTCATGGCTTAGAATTGACAGTTGTGAGATATGGAAGAGCGACACCCCCAATGTTTACAAAACTGGAATACAACTGCAACAAGGAGGATATAAAGTCATCCCATCTCACAAAAACATGTCTTTCAATTGTTCAGAGATCAGGGACAGCAAGCACCAATTTACAGTTACATTTCTATTTTTCAAAAGAAGAAAAGTACTAATTTCCAAGCGAATACCATCACAAAGAATCCATATTTGACGTTATCCCATCTCTTTGTCCAGTTTTGAGGCCCAGCGATCCATCATTCTACCGTTCTGCAAAATGAGTTCAGTTGCTATCTGGAAACATCAGAAGGAATTTCTTCATAAGACTCTATATTTCAGAAGATAACTTCCTCACAGAAGATAGACCGTGCTCCTAGGGCTGCATATACTGATTGTAGATGATACATCAATGAACCAAATATTTCTATTTATTCAGAAACTTACTAGACTACCAAACTGCCCCACTCTGTCATCAGGTCTCCTTCCTATTATTGTGGACAATAATTCTGATCTACAATTAAATGGAACCTGGAGAGACTATAAACAGCAGTTTTGAACTCAACCCTTCAGATCTAGGGAGCTGCTTCTGATCTCCAAAGAATCTCAAGAACAGCCATTGCTGAATCCAACTGTTCAACTTTCTATTCTGTTTAAAATTGGCAGCCAACTATCTTCACCAATTCTCTCTTCTACCCCACCCGGCATCAATGATTCATCTTACCTCTGTTATGCCAACCACAGGCACTTTTGAAACTCATTCTCTAGAGACTCATTTCAATCCGTTTCGGAAAACTTGAAAAAGACGGTTGCAGCTCTGGGGATGCTTAATGCACGATGTATTCTTTCTCATGTTTTACATTTCATTCCTCCCTCCCTTTCTACCTGCTTAAAGTTCACTACAAGAAACACGATCCAGTCAGGGCTCAGAAACATGTGTCTATATTCAGACCACATGTTTAATCTAAGTAAAGGTAGTCTTTGATTTACAACAGTTCTTTTAGTAACCGTTCGAAGTTACAAGGGCACTGAAAAAAGTGACTTAAGACCATTTTTTCACCGTTATGATCGTTGCAGCATCCCTATGAGTCACATGATTTACGTTTGGATGCTTGACAACTGACTTATATTTATGACGGTTGCAGTGTCCCGGGGTCACATGAACCCCTTTTGCGACCTACTGACAAGCAAAGTCAACGGGGAAACCAGTTTTACTTAACGACGGTTTTACTGATTTAACAACTGCAGCGATTCACTTAACCAACGTGGCAAGAAAAGGCGTAACACGGGACAAAACTCACTTAACAGGCCTCAATTAGCAACATAAATGTTGGGCTCGATTGTGGTCGTACGTTGAGGACTATACCTGTACAGATTGCATTCACCCTCTGAGTTCATTATAAGCATCTTAGATGTCGTAACTAGGTGAGGGGGGTTCACAAAACCAAGCCACAAAGAAACAAGACAACTAAGCCACAGCAAAACAGAACAAAGTTAGCATTCATCCGGCTGAAAATGTGATCCAGTTAAGCCAGTGTTTCTCAACCTTGGAAGCTTGAAGATGGGTGGACTTCAACTCCCAGAATCCCCCAGCCAGCAACGCTGGCTGGGGGATTCTGGGAGTTGAAGTCCACCCATCTTCAAGCTACCAAGGCTGAGGAACACTGAGTTAAGCTGAGGGATGTCTTGTATGTACAAGCCTTTCACAATGAAAAGGCCGTTTGCTTCAAATCCACGACCGAGGAAGAGGAAGAAGAAAAGAGTGATGTTTTCCTAAATGGTGTAAAGAGGGAAGCCAAGTAAAAGGAGGAAGAAAGCGGTTGCTTAAACCCAGATGGGGAGCTGAAGAGAAGATTCAGAGAGGGCATTTTCTGTCATGTTCTGGACCAATCTTTCAACTAGTTTGTGTTTTTTTTTTTTTTCATCCAAAGGGCAGGTGGTACAGATGTGCAAAAAGGCGCGCGCCCGACATGCACAGCTGGGGATGATAGGTTACAGCATCAAATCATCCCTACAGGAAAAAGGCAAACTCAGTAAGGTCGCCACACAGGTTTCCTTCCCCCCCCCGCCCCCGGGACCCTTTGTTAGAAGTGCCTGGCCAGTCCGACGGCTCATGGGACACTCCGGGGTGGGAAAAAAGACCCTCAGCCAGCGCTCCCGCTCCACCCTCCGCCCCGCGCACTTACAAAGCCATATCCTCGGGATTTGCCCGTCTGCCGGTCGGTGATGACCACGGCTTCGTCGATGTCCCCAAAGACCTCGAAGTATTTCCTCAGCGAGGAGTCGGTGGTGTGGTAGGGCAGCCCCCCGACGAAGATCTTGGTGAAGGTAGTGTCCTTTTGCACCGTGTGCATGGCGGAGCAACCCCGGCGGCGGGACCAGCGGAGGCTGTCGCTCTGGGAGGAGAAAACGCCGACGGCGGCGGCGGGTGCTGGGGAAGAGGAGAGGCTGGAAAAAGCATCCAAATGAGGCGCGGGGAAACCGAGACGCGAGGGAAAAGTTCCAGGGTGGAGAAAAGGCGCTATGCAGCCCGGCTGGTGGCTCTCGGGCACGCGGGCCACGGCGGGGAAGGCAAACCTGCTCCCCCGGGAGATCGGGCGCAAGGCTTACGGAGCGGACCGGCAGACCCGCGTCCCATGCACGGGCTGAGACGGCGGCGGCGGCAACAGCAGCAGCAGCAGCAGCATCGGCGCCCCTTTGCAAAAAGCGCACCGCCCGCCAAGATCGCCGCGCCGAGCCGCCGAGGACGAAAGTAATTTCTGGCGGATGCAACCAGCGGGCTTTGTACCCATCCTTCTTTTTTTTTTTTTTTCCTCCCCCGCCCTCCGCCCGCTTCCACCCCAGAGTCAACCACGCCTCCCCATGCTCTGGCCGGGAGGAGGGGGGGGGGGAGAGAGAGAGAGAGTCAGCCGCAGAGGACCCTGGGCTTCGTAGTTCGCCGCTCTCGGTCAAGGGCAATGGGCACGAGACTCTTAAAATGCTCCTGGCCGAGCTAGGATAGAAGGAATAGAGCTGGAAGGGATCTTGGAGGTCTTCTAGTCCAGCCTCCTCCTGCTCAAGTATACCATTTCAAACAAGTGGCTGTCTAGTCGCTTCTTAAAAACCTCCAGTGATGATGATGATGATGATGATGATGATAATAATAATAATAATAATAATAATAATAATAATAATAATAATAATAATATGGGTGGGTGGGTGCAGCAAAATTTCACAAACTGACTACCTACAACGCCATGACCGTGTTGCTAAGATCATTCACTGGAAATTGTGCCAGAAGTTTGGATTTGAGTACAGCAAAAACCACTGGGAACATCAGGTTGAGAAAGTTTTAGAGAATGAGAAACTCAAGATCTTGTGGGACTTTAGGATTCAGACTGACAGGCACTTGGTCCACAACACACCTGACATAACAATAGTTGAAAAGAAAAAAGTATGGTTCATTGACATTGCAATACCTGGTGATGCACGGATTGAAGATAAGCAGCAAGAAAAAATCACAAAGTACCGGGACTTGCAAATTGAAGTTGAGCGACTGTGGAAAAAGAAATCGTGTGTTGTCTCGATTGTAATTGGAGCCCTTGGAGCAATACCCAAAGGGCTACCCCGCTATTTAGAAATTTTAAATTTGCTGGACTTGAACATTTTGACTCCACAAAAAACCACCTTACTTGGAACAGTTTACATCCTCCAACAATACCTTAACAGTTCCTAGGTCCTTGGTTAGGACTCGAGCTGCTGAGCTATTAACCAGCCTCAAAGGTTGTGAATCTCACTAAAGATTAAATAATAATAATAATAATGATATTGATAATAATAATACTGGGATCTGCTGACATAATCCGCCGATATATCACGCAGTCCTAAACGCTTGGGAAGTTGTTCGACTAGTGATTTGTGATACGAAATCCAGCATGGTTATTTCGTTTGTTGATTATACTGTCATTTTTGTGTATATAATAATAATAATAATAACAACAACAACAACAACAACAACAGGGGTTTAAGGCACCCTGTTATTAAGCTGGTTATTAAGACCAGCTGCCTGCAATTACTGCAGGGTTCGAATCTCGCCAAGGCTCAAGGTTGACTCAGCCTTCCATCCTTTCTAAGGTAGGTGAAATGAGGACCCAGTTGTGGGGGCAATAAGCTGACTTTGTATAAATATACAAAAGGATGAAGGCTATTGCTGAGCACATTGTAAGCCGCCCTGAGTCTTCGGAGAAGGGCGGCATATAAATCAAATAAACAACAACAACAACAACAACAATAGAACCGGTAGTAAAACCAGCGGGATCCCGACGTCACCAAAATGCTTCTGCGCATGTGCAGAAGCTTCTGCACTTGCGTGGAGCACGCATGTGCGCAAGCGAAGCAAGCGCATGCAGCCCCATTGCGAACCGGTAGTAAAGATAAGTAGCTGCATTGTACCTGCATTGTACGTGTATACACGGTATATCCCTACAACAAAATTCACTTAACACCCAAAGACCAGGTCCAACATACATAACAATCCCCAAACACCCTCCCATCCACCACAAATTCCCCACCCCTAAACCACCCAAACATCCACACAACAGACCAAGTAATGCTGTCCAATAGCTCACTGATGGTGGCTCTTTAGTTCATTGTCGAGTGCAATTATAGCTCTGGGATAAAAACTATTCAGAAAACGTGTGGTCCGAGTTTTAATTGTTCTGTATCTTCTGCCAGAAGGCAACAGTGCAAAAAAGATTGTAAACAGGATGGGAAGAGTCTCTGAGAATGTTATGAAGTACCCACAATTTCTGAAGGCGAGTTGTTCCACTGGTTAACTGTCCTCACTGTAAGGAAAGTTCTCCTTAGTTCTAGGTTGCTTCTCTCTTTGATTAGTTTCCAACCATCGTTTCTTGTCAGGTACTTTGGAGAATAATTTGACTCCCTCTTCTTTGGTGCAGCCCTTCAATTACTGGAACACTGATATCATGTCACGCCTAATTCTTCTTTTCTTTAGGCTAGCAAAATCCAAATCCTGCAGCTGTTCTTCATATGTTTTACTCTCCAGGCCTTTGATCCATCTTAGTTGCTCTATCCAAAGTTGCTCTATTCAATTAGCAACAGAAATATTGAGCTCAATTGTGTCGTAAGTTGAGGGCTCCCTATACTTAGCCAGAAACAATTTTCTTAGAGGATAACCCTAGCAACTACCTTAGAAAGCCCATTTAAGTTTTCTGAGAATTCAAACAGGGAACAAGAGACACCCGAGTCAGCCTGGGGAACCCCACGGGAGAGAATAGGGCTGCTGTCAAGGACGATTCCCTGAAGTCTGAAAGGATGCCGCTCCTATGCCTCTCTAAAAAGGATCCAAAACGATCTTGACTGACTTGAACAATGACCTCTATCCAACAAAATGAATTTCAATATGGAGAAAAGCAAAGTTTTACATGTAGGCAAGAAAAGCCAAAGGTATAAGTACAGATTAGGCGAGACCTGGCTCAAAAACAGTAACTGTGAGAGGGACCTTAGAGTCTTAGTGGATTATTACTTGAAGATGAGCCAGCAGTGTGCGACAGCAGCCAAAAAAGCTAATACAATCTTGGGTTGTGTAAACAGGCATAAAATCAAGATCAAGTTAAATATTAGTACCACTTTATAAAACCCTAGTAAGACCACACCTGGAATACTGTAACCAATTTTGGTCACTATACTACAAAAAAGATGTTGAGACTCTAGAAAGTGTGCAGAAAAGAGCAACCAGGATGATTAGAGGACTGGAGACTAAAACATATGAAGAACGGTTGCAGGAACTGGGTATGGCTAGTCTAGTGAAGAGCAGGACCAGGGGAGACATGATAGCAGTGTTCCAATATTTGAGGGGCTGCCACAGAGAGGAGGGGGTCAAGCTATTTTCTAAAGCACCCAAAGGCCAGACAAGGAATAATGGATGGAAACTGAACAAGGAGAGATTTAACCTGGAAATAAGGAGAAATTTTCTGACAGTGAGAACAATCAACCAGTGGAACAGCTTTGCCTTCAGAAGTTGTAGGACCTTCATCACTGGAGGCTTTCATGGGGAGATTGGACTGCCATCTGCCAGAAATGGTGAAATGCTTGGGCGGGGGGGGGGGGGTGTTGGACTAGATGACCTATAACAGGGGTCACCAACCTTTTGGATCTCAGGGACCACTAAATTCATAATTTTAAATCCCGTGGACCACTAATATGATTTTTTAAAAAAAAGATAAATAGTATTTATCAAACTGTATGCTCTAAAATAGAACTGATGCAGGAAAAAAAATGGAAGAAAAAAAATAAAACGGGGGGGAAAAATCCTGAAAAATTAAGCCAATTTTGGCCATTTGACACAATTCCCCCACCAATCCTCCGCAAGTCGCCCTCTGTGCTAGTTGAGCCTTGTCTATTTCACAAGATAGATTAAGTAGACGTTGCAGGAAATGGTTGTGAGAACCTTCTGAGCAGACTTGTGTAGAGTTACACAGATTTAACAGATTAACAGAGTTGGAAGGGACCTTGTAGGTCATCTAGTCCAACCCCCCTCCCCCAAATCAGGAGACCCTCCACCAGAGGTCCTCAAACTTTGCAGCTTTAAGACTTGTGGACTTCAACTATGCTGGCTGGAGAATTCTGGGAGTTGAAGTCCACAAGTCTTAAAGCTACCAAGTTTGGGGACCCCTGCCCTACACCATTTCTGACAGATGGCTGTCCGGTCTCTTCTTGAAAGCTTCTAGTGATGAAGCTCCCACAACTGCCAAAGGCAACTTCTGTTCCATTGGTTGATTGTTCTGTCAGAAAATTCCTTCTTATTTCTAGGTTGAATCTCTCCTTGATCAGATTTACATTTTATAAGGTTGAAGAAGAGTTCCCTTCTGTGGAACGAGAGTTTATGTCGGGTCCCCAAATTTGGTAGCTTTAAGACTTGTGGACTTCAAGTCCACAAGTCTTAAAGCTACCAAGTTTGAAGACCTCTGGTTTATGTGAACAGGGGGAAAAAGAAGACAATTGACTTTATATGCCTGCCAGATCATGTCAGCACGTTGAACAAGTAGTGGGAAATTTCTCCAACCTACAGCTTAAAACGGAAAACGATTTGAACGGTTGGATTTTTCCCGCCTGCGGATCCCGGACTCTTCCGATGAAACTACATTCCCCAGCAGCCACCGCGAGAGCCCGCTCGTCTCCCTTCCCCCTTCGCGAATATGAAATCAACCGAGCAATTTGCAAGGAGGCGGGAGAAGAAGAGGCGGGGAAGGCGCGCCTAATTTGACTAAGAAATGCACTTTTTGCAAAGCAAATGTTGGTGTTTTTTTTTTTTTTTGTCGAGAAGCCCGCCGGTGGAAACCGCCTTAGGAGAGTCTTTGTTTGAAATCATTTTTTTTTTTTGATAAAGTAGATGAAAGATGGGGGGGGGGGTGGATTTTTGCGGAAATCGTGATGCCGAATATTTGCAAGAGAACGGTGGCGTTTGGAGAAGATCAAAGGGAGATTTTGGCGGGACGGGGATCGCGAGGAGAGGCTGCCTTCTGCCCCCCCCCTCTATTTTTATTTGCCTTTTTAATTATAAATTAATTACGAAGGGAGGAGCTGCCCAAAGCGTATTCTTCTTATAAGGCTTGGCATTAAAGAGCTGCAATTATTTATAAACTTACTATGTTACAGAATAGAATAGAATAGAATAGAATAGAATAGAATAGAATAGAATAGAATAGAATAGAATAGAATAGAATAGAATAGAATAAGGAATAGGAATGGAATGGAATGGAATGGAATGGAATGGAATAGAATTAGGAATAGGAATAGGAATAGGAATAGGAATAGGAATAGGAATAGGAATAGGAATAGGAATAGGAATAGGCAAAGGTGGTATTTACCAGTTCTCCGAACTACTCAACATTTTCACTACCAGTTCGCAAGAACCGGGGAGAACCGGTAGCAACCCACCATTGCATCAGACATTGATGGAACAGACTTGGAGCACCTAAACTAACCAACTAACTTAATATGGAGGCTTTGGTTAGTTATTGCCTTGCACGACTTATAAAAAAAGAATCTAATTTGCAAGCAAGAAGACTAGATGGAAGTCTTCTTCCATCTAGATGGGATGATCCTGCCCTTATGCCTGTTACAAAATGGCTGTTATGGGATCTGGAATATGGATGAAACCTAAGTAAAAATCGGGCACAGCTTCAAATCTTGATTAGAACTTGGATATGGGACATCATTAGGTAAACTGGACCTGGGTCAGTGGTGGGTTGCTACCGGTTCGCCTTGGATCAGGCGAACCGGTAGCAGCAGTGGCGGGAGGCTCCGCAGGCACACTCGGGCACTTTTGCACATGCGCAGAAGTGTCCTGCAAGCGCGCCCACGAGCAAACTGGTTTTGAAACCCGCCCCTGACCTGGGTGGATATGGGAACATCTTAGAAGAAAATAACAATTTCTCTATTTTGCCAAGATCCCAACATGGAGAGGTCATATGTAGCTTGATAGAAAGGGGAGTTATTTTTTCCTCTGCTATGGGAAGGACAGATTACAATGTTTAAATGGAGATCTAAATAGTTTGCTTGCCAAAGACTTTTGAGACAGGCTAAAAACCATGTGAAATTACTGTAGTTCTTAGTTTTACACGTCTGCATAATGCACGGTTTGTGTGGCAGAAATCTAGGACTTTGTGTTCAGCAGAAAAGAGTGCTTATAATGTACTTACATTCATGGCTGCAAATCTTTATAATTTTTCATTTAAATCTACCTTCCTGGGATTTATAGCCTGAAATGACTGTGTTTGGATGAAGAAACAAGTTTCTTCAGAAGAAGCATAGCTGAATCAAGTTAAGATCTCTTTAATGCTTTTTTTTTCTCTTTCTAGTTCACAAACCAGATTTTTTCCCCCATCATTATTTATAGCAGCAGCATTGAGATTTCAAAGGGCATAGTGCATTCAAGGCGATCAGAAAAGCAGAGACAAAAAGAAAAATCCCTTGGATACAGCATGGCTGCTGCTTCAAACCGAAAAGGATTTAGAGTACCTTTTTTCAAGATGCCTCATAGCCTGGAGACTAGCATCCATCTAGATCTCATGTTCTTCCCATTAAATCTAGTCATGGAGTTCATAACTGCTGCCCCTGGGATTATTACATCATTATGGTCTTACATTCCTTTTTAGGAAAGAGATCTAGCGTTAGAATTTGGGGCTGTGAACATGTGAAATTTCCTTGTAGATGGTAAGGCCACACTTGGAATACTGCATTCAGTTTTGGTCACCAAGATGTAAAAAAGATGTGGAGACTCTAGAAAGACTCCAGAGAAGAGCAACTAAGATGATTAGGGGACTGGAGGCTAAAACATATGAAGAACAGTTGCAGGAACTGGGTATGTCTCGTTTAATGAAAAGAAGGACTAGGGGAGACATGATAGCAGTGTTCCAATATCTCAGGGGCTGCCACAAAGAAGGGGGAGTCAAGCTATTCGCCAAAGCACCTGTGGGTAGGACAAGAAGCAATGGGTGGAAACTAAAGAAGGAGAGAAGCAACTTAGAACTAAGGAGAAATTTCCTGACAGAACAATTAATCAGAAGAACAACTTGCCTCCAGAAGTTGTAAATGCTCAACACTGGAAGTTTTTAAGAAGAGGTTGGATAACCATTTGTCTGAAGTGGTGTAGGGTTTCCTGCCTAAGCAGGGGGTTGGACTAGAAGACCTCCAAGGTCCTTTCCAACTCTGTTATTCTATTCTATTTTTGGAGAAGTCCTCTAAAGATGGAGGGAAGACATTAGGAAAAATAAACCATACTGAACATACGGAAGAACTGACTGGTTATGGGTGGTATCCCAGTATCTCCCTGGGACCCCCCTCCTTTGCTTTGCATTTTTAGTTCTTTAAATTACTTTAATTAACAAATTGACAAGCTGGCATGCTGCAAAACAAGAGTCGGTTTGGTATAGTGGTTTAAGATCCCAGCCTAGCATGAAAAACTATCTGGGTGACTTTGAGCCAGTCATTCTCCCAGCCTAATTTATCTCACATGATTGCTGTGGGGAAACAGGAGAGGAAGAAGTATTAGGTATGTTCACCACCTTGAATTGTATAGGTGGTCCTCAACTTAAAACAGTTCATTTAGTGACTGTTCGAAGTTACAACAACACTGAAAAAAGTGACTTAGGACCATTTTTTCACACTTACGACTTTTGCAGTATCCCTATAGTCTCGTGATCAAAATTCAGACCCTTGGCAATTGACTCATCTTTATGATGGTTGCAGTGTGCCAAGATGCTGTGATTCCCCTTTTGTGACCTTCTGACGAGCAAAGTCAAAGGGGAAGCCAGTTTCACGTAGCAGCTGCGACAAGAAAGTTCGTAAAATGGGGCAAAGTTCACTTAACGAATGTCTCACTTAGCAACAAAAAATTGGGGCTTCATTGTGGTCGTAAGCCAAGGACTACCTGTATATGAAAAGAAAGGTGAATTTTATAAGCTTTCTGAATAAATAAAAAAAGATGGATGGATGGATGCAATCTACTGCTTAGTTGGGTATGTTTACTTACCTAGAATTAAGACAGATGAGCAGGTGTAGTAGAATATGAGTACAGACCAGTGATGGCTAACTTTTTTCCGGACCGAGTGCCCAGTGTGCACACACACGCATAAATGTGCACACGCCCGAACCCCCAAAATGCAATGTGTGCACGACCCCTGCACATATGCCCCAGCCCTGCGCATGTGTGTGCGGCCCATTGCATGTGCCCCCCTGCATGCACCCTCCCCGTGGAATGTACGGCAGAGACTTAAAGACCAGCATGCTAGCGGGAGGGGCACACACAGAGCTGAACTGGAGCGACGGTCACGTGCCATCAGACGGCGCTGCATGCCACCTCTGGCACCTGTGCCATAGGTTCGCCATCACGGGTATAGACTTTTGGGTATGGGAGTATGTAGGGGTAGCATTATGACAAATCAGAACTTCTGAATTCTGTAACTCATGTCTGTTATTATCTGATTTGGAATGTGCCACCAAGGGCCATTTCACAGAGGACCCATAACGGTCCCTGCAATTTGAGATGTCTTCAATTGAAAATCAAAGAGCCCCGTGGTTTCTTTGCTTGCTGGCCTTCTTAATGTGAGGGAAGCAGGTGATTTCACCAGTTCCACTAGGAAGAAACAATTTAACTTAGGAGTATCCAGCTGAGAATCTCCTTGGCTTCATCCCCCAACCTCATTTTACAACTGCCAACTTCTGACAGCTGAATATATGGCTCAGTTAGGAAATCTGGCAATCGAGACTCCATGCAGATCTTTAAACAGAAATGTGTGTTACAGGTAGTCCTCGACTTACGACAGTTCATTTAGTGACCGTTTGAAGTTACAATGGCACTGAAAAAAAGTGACATGACTATTTTTCACACTTATGACCACTGCAGCATCCCCATGGTCATGTGATTTACACTGAGATGCTTGACAACTGACTCGTATTGACGGTTGCAGTAACATATGATTCCCTTTTGCAACCTTCTGACAAAGCAAAGTCAATGGGGAAGCCAGATTCACTTAATAACCATATTACTAATTTAACAAGTGCAGTGATTTCACTTAACAAATGTGGCAAGAAAATGGAGCAAAATTCACTTAACAAATTTCTCACTTACCAACATAAATTCTGGGCTCAATTGTGGTCATAAGTCAAGGACTACCTTTATTTTGCTACATTCAAAAACTAAACCAAGACTACTGTATAGAACTCCCTTTTCTCATTCTGGTAGAAAATAAAAGCTTCAGTTGTACTGGTTCTATGCATGCCAGCAATGAGTGATATCCATCAGAAAGCACCTATATTTGGTGATGTGAGAAGCTCTGCATCAGATAGGACAAAATAGCCTGTGCTGTAGAAAACACGGATAGAATCCTCCCCACCCCACCCCAAAGTTAGAAGTTAGGGTTAGTTGATGGTGTGGACAGTTGTAGGATCAATAAAGAGAAGTTAAAATTCTATGGTCAAGTGGAATCTGCTGATTTCAAAGCAAGATGGGGCTGCATGTAGCTATTGATCTTGACAACTGTTTCATATCACGAAAAGAGCAACAAAGATGATTAGGGGACTGGAGGCTAAAACATATGAAGAACGGCTGCAGGAACTGGGTATGTCTAATTTAATGAAAAGAAGGACTAGGGGAGACATGATAGCAGTGTTCCAATATCTCAGGGGCTGCCACAAAGAAGAGGGAGTCAACCTATCCTCCAAAACACCTGAGGGCAGGACAAGAAGCAATGGATGGAAGCTAGTCAAGGAGAGAAGCAACTTAGAACTAAGGAGAAATTTCCCGACAGAACAATTAATCAGCGGAAAACTTGCCTCCAGAAGTTTTTAAGAAGATGTTGGATTTGTCTGAAGTGGTGTAAGGTTTTCTGCCTAAGCAGGGGGTTGGACTAGAAGACCTCCAAGGTCCCTTCCATCTCTGTTATTCTATTTGTTTCTTTCTAAAAATAGGCATTCCTGGAACACCAGCAGCTGAGAAGCACCCATGGAGGAGAGGTTTTTAATCCTCCTGCCTATATTTGTAAGCTTTCTGAAAGCATCTGGTTGACTAGTGTGAGACACAATGCTGAGTTGGATTGTCTTTTAGCCTAATACAGCAGGATTCCATATGTTCTTACAAGTTGGAGAGGAGATTATTATTCTTTCTTTAAAACCTTCAAAGTCTCAAATAACCTCTGCAACAAAGGACCTATGGAGATTCTCAGTCATCCAGGTCATGCTTTTTTTCAAGAGGCAACTGGACATTCTTGTTTTTCTCTGAAGAGTTTTCACTTCTCATCCAAGAAGCTTCTTCAGCTCTGATTGGATGGTGGGGAATGGAAAGATTTATACACCTTGTAGACAGCTGGCCATTTTTGCATTCTTTTAGCGAGTCAAGTTGTTAAGGCCACTTGGAGGTTTATCTGTGTCATCAGGGTCACCTGAATGGTGCAAACGGGTGTGGAGCCTACTTGGAACTGTTGAAAGAACTGGAGATGGATGATGCCTTCAGATGATGATAAACATCTTCAAAGAAAAACAAAGTCCAGTTGCCTCCTGGGGGGGTGAGTGGGGGAAGATCCTTTGGGACCTAGTTGCTGAGGATCTGGGTATCATTTTGGATTAGCCTATCAACGGGACAGGTTCTGTACGTTTACCAGACCAATATGGTGCTTTATGAATTACACTTCATAAATGCTTTGTGCTTTGCCTTTATTTTAATGACCCCAGATATGCGCCAAAGTGTTGAGGGAAGCAGCAGGAAAGGCTGTTTCTTCCTCAAGAATTCCACCTGATCTCCAGAGCCCAAAAGGACCGTTGGGTATCTTCAGCTGGCAATGTTGGGTGGAGTTGCATCAAGACCTTCCTTCCCTCTATCAACCAAGAGAGATGGGCTATGAGAAAACGGCTCATGGGTCCCGACGTTAACTCCACCGTTGCTCCCTACTAACTTCTCATGGTCTGAGGTTGGCTGCAGTGATCTTCTCTGGCGCTTTCTCTCCCAGATGCTTTTGCGTGGCTTATTGGAATCGCTGCCCCCTTGGACCGCAGGGCCTTGATTGCTGCCGCCCCTGCTTTGGTTAAGGGAGATTCTGTTCTCCAGCATTTCCTTCCTGGAGATGGCCTGAGAGGTTGGGAATGCTTGGTTGGGTTGCTCAGGACGGTGTTCTGCTCTAGGGTGGGGTGGACTGACCAGATAGACATAGACCTCTGCTTGCTGTGCTGTTGGCAAGTGCTGATGCCACTCTAGGCCAAGACGGGGCTGATGACCTCTGGGAGAATGTGGGTAGACATATTCCTCAGCATTAAGGTGGGTTCTAGATGCCGTATCTGGAGCAAAGGTAGAATACAGCACCCGCCGGGGACCAGGTAAGATTGGGCTGGGGATGAAATTGGTCTCGCTGTTTGGATGATGAAAGGGCTCGTGGGGCTGAGTTAAGTGGTGGGGAGCAGGCCCATCTGTGTTTAGGCCCACAGAGCGTGTCAAGAAGCGTTGCCCGTGGGAACTACCTCCTGTCACTTCTGAACTCTGCAGCTTATCGCCCGTGGCCCTTTGGTGGCTCCTTGCCAAAACGCCATAGTTGGCCGAACTGTTTACTGTGTCAGGGGTGCGTACTGGTGAGCTGAAGCTGAAACGGACCCAGGAAGCAACCGATCCCACAGGACACGCCGGCTGGGGAGTCTCGGGGTCAGACAGGTGGGAGCTTCCTTGGCTGTCCTGGAGGTGTTGGTTCTTGTGCCAACTGGCTTTCTTGTCATCCGTGTCATGGTGGCTTGACCATTCCCCAGAATAGTAGGCCTTGTTTTTCCTGCCCAGCTGAGTGGAAAAGGCTTTGGACTCGTGGGGGTTGCCGATTTTCACAGTCACTTTCACAGGATCTACAATGCAACGGAAGCGCAGGGTTGAGGACTTTTTCTGGCTCCTGAAAAGGGCTGATTCTTTCCATAGCCTCTTGCTGCTGGAGATAATCTTCATGGTTTTGAGCAGTCGACTGCCTGCAAACCAAGGAGAAGCAGCCTAAAAACCTCAAAAACGGGCAAGAAAAATCATGAAAGGCATCTCACAGCTAGAGGTGTATGGTTGTCCTAAAGGTGCTTTTTTTTTTCTCTCCAAGAGACGACTGGACTTTCTGGTTTTCCTTTGAAGACGTTTCGCTTCTCATCCAAGAAGCTTTTTCAGCTCTGACAGGATAGCGGGGAATGGAAGTCAGAGCTGAAGAAGCTTCTTGGATGAGAAGCGAAACGTCTTCAAAGGAAAACCAGAAAGTCCAGTTGTCTCTTGGGGGGGAAAAAAAAGCACTTTTGGAATAGCTAGAGGCGTAATTCAGCAATATCCTTGCTCAGTTACATCTCTCAGCATCTCTGGGAGCTTGCCTGATAGAGCTGTGGCTCACTCGGTGTTTTGTACCCACAATTTATTGAATTCTTGACCGAGCAATAGTCAAGAGCTAGTCATATTATTTTACCTATTATGGAAGCAATGAATGTGAGATGGGGGTGGGGGTGGGGGAGAGAAAGGAAAGATGAGTTTCCTAGAATTCTCTGGAAAAACAGTGAAGAGAATGTGAAACAAACCCACAGTTGATCCATAGGCTCAGCAAAGGGATCTCCCTGGACCTGGCGGGATCATATGCTAAGCCACCTCCTATACCGATGACTCCTAGCTATGGGGTTAATTGCTGACTCTGGAAAGTGGCTATGAGAGCCACCATGGGAAATTAGCAAGTACAATGTAGATACTTCCTTATTCACTCTCTCTGAATCACTCATGTGCTTGTTTTGTTGTTCTAACCAGTCAGCTGGCTAGGATGGGCATTGTGGTCTAAACATCTGCAAGGCACATCAGTGTGGCAAAAAAGTGGATCTTAACAATTAGTTCACAATCTAATCTTAAGGCCATTTCCCATTTGCACCTAACCACAACATCAACATTGTCAAACATCCTTTTTTTCCCATCCTTTTTTTCCCTTGGCTTTGTCCCTGTGGTGGGATTCAGCCAGTTCAGGCCGGTTTGGGCAAACCGGTTGTTAAATTGCTGGCTGGCTCTGTATCAGGAGTCCCTCCGCAGCCAGTTTTGGCTCCCAGGAGGCTGCAGGGAGGCCTACTAGGCCTAAAACAGGGTGCGGGGGGAGGTACAGCACATCTCCCCCTGCAGCCTGTTTTGGCTCCCAGGAGGCTGCAGGGAGGCCTTCTAGGCCCAAAATGGGGTATCGGGGGGCAGCTCCCCCACGGCCCGTTATTGCTCCCAGGAGGGTGCAAGAGGCAGAGTGCTGTCTGTCACACGCCCTGGCCACGCCCACCCATCTGGTCATTAGGGCAGAGAACCAGTTGTTAAATTATTTGAATCCCACCACTGCTTTGTCCCCTAGAACTTTTCCAATCTTCTCTCTGGTTCATGAGTGAGGCAGCTATAGGCCATCCTTAGCTGTGTGGTGAACAGTATTTTCCCCTATTCAGATAGAAGTTGTGCATGATCTACTATGCTTTGTCACCAATCATTGTCCAACGTGAACAACTGTGGGTGGGATTGGAATTAAACTTTACTCTTTCAGGCTAATGGGAAGAGCTCCTCCACCCCCACACTCCCTGACCAGCCTCATCTGCCCCATTATTCTACTTCCAGAGAGTAGAAACATGATGATGTCAGTAGCATTACATTGTTCAGCTGGCTGTGTGATAAGTGCTTTAAATCTATAGCCGTTACCATTTTAGGACATAGCTAAAATAGTAACAATGGAATGAACAGGACCAAACCCTGCTGGCCCCCATCCCCATTGCCAAAATACCCATGAATTTGGCATTTGTTGCCTATCTGAAGAAAGGTGTGTGTTTGGGTGGGAATGGAAGCATTCTAAATAAGCGTCTCTATGACTCAGCTGCCTTATTTACTCTGACCTATTTTTCTTGTTCTTTCAAACAAGCCAGCTTTATCCAGAATGGGGTGAAGGGGAGACTGAAGATGACAGGGTCCTGCAGCCACATTTCTCCTGTTCTACTGCAACACCATGATTGGTGGACATAAGCAGGAGGAGAAGAGCAAAGCCTGCGGAATCAACCAGTTCCTGCTTATCACACGGCAGAGACAAAATCAGGATGGCACAGTTCAGCAGTGAGTCAAGGCAGAGGCAGGATAGGGATCAGCAATAGGGATAGCTGCCTAATTTGTTTTTTGCCATTTCAAGCAACAGCCCTTTGTATCAGCAGTAGAGAAAGGCCCTCAGGTTATTTTCCCTAACGCATTACACCTAATGGTGACACAAACATGCGTTGGCCATTGTTTTCTGCCAAGTTCCCCAGGATGCCTCAATTTTGTTTTCAGTTCAAGGGTGAGATGGTTTTGGGTTTTCAATAAAGAGGAATATTTTCAGCTCGGGGTGAAATGAGGCTGCTGTCGCTGAGCTTGGTTGTTTTCTTGCAGATGTTTCATTACCCAAACTAGGTAACAGCACCAGGGATAGTAGTCTTAATTTTTTTGTTTTTTGTTTTTTTGTAGATATTATGATCTGTCCACAATAATCGTGGTTCAGGGTTTGCTGGTAGGATAATGATGGTCTGGCCCAGGGGTGAAATCCAGCAGGTTCTGGAGAACCGGTAGCGGAAATTTTGAGTTGTTCAGAGAACCGGCAAATACCACCTCTGGCTGGCCCCAGAGAATGGTGGGAATGGAGATTTTGCAATATCCTTCCCCCAGGAATGGGGAGGGAATGGGGATTTTGCAGTATCCTTCCCCTGGAGTGGAGAGGGAATGGGGATTTTGCAGTATCCTTCCCCTGCCACACCGATTAAACCACGCCCACAGAACTGGTAGTAAAAAAATTTGAATTTCACCACTGGTCTGGCCCTTTTTTTAGGCTTCTGAGGGCTTCTCTATCCTCTGCTGTAAGTCGATCCTGTTCTTATCTCCTATCTATGGAATGATAGTTTGTCTGAAGTTTTCTTGGGCCTTTGGGAAGTTTAGCCATTTTAAATGCTCCTTCTAAGGCTACAAAAAAAAATCAGGCCATTGACATCACCTGTTGTTATAGTTGAGGCCTTTCTATAGAATTCTGTGTTCTGTAGTGGAGAGTGGATGGCTAGATTATTAGCTCTGATTAATATTTTGGGTAATGAAAGGTCTGCAAGAAAACAACCAAGCTCAAAGCACCAAGGACCCCTCGTCTTGGGTTTTCCTTAGCTTTACCCATGGTTAAAGTAATATTACAATTTACTGAGACTTTTCACTCCACAACTGTTTCTTTGAGTAGGATCTTTTGGTATTTTTGGTTATGAATTACTCCAGTTTTCTGTGACCTAGTTCATAGCTTGTATTAAGCCAAGTTTACCAAATGCTATATTGAATAAGCTATAGTTGTGTGGTTTTGTGCAAGCATGTTAAAACAAAACCAACTAGAGCTCATTACAACTCCGTGTCATATGTGAGTTTAGCTGGTGATTTGTGAAGGCTGAAGAAAAAAGAATTGGCTGGGGGGAAAGAAAAGGGAATTTGGTTGTTTCCCTCCTACTTTTTATGCATCTATAAAATACCTTTCTTGAAGAAAAAATCATATATTTTCCTCAGGAATGGGGGAAAGGTAATCCATAACTGAAGAGAGAGAGAGAGAAATACGGCATTAAATTAAGTAACTTAACATACTGAAATAGTTTGGGTCTTCCCCAATGGTTCATTGCTCATCAGACCCCCAACCACGTTTTCTGATCCTCTTGAGTAAAATTGGAAGAACTTAAGTCAAATTATATGAGATGATGCTGTGGTTATTTTCCATCTAGGTGACTGCCCTGAACTCCTGCAATTATAACGTGAGAATTAGCTGGAATAGGAAGAATGGGCAGCCCAGGGAACAGGCCTTTGCTGGTCTATGGGTGGCCTGGCAGAGGGTGCCTTCCATGCTTTAGTTGGACATTCCTGAAGCTTCCTCCTCCTATTCATTGCCTGAGTGGAAAGCAAATACCATCTTCTAATAAAAAGGACAAAATATAGATTCTTTTGGATACCGGTGAAAGTAACCAATATGGAATCCTAAAGACATTAGTCATTGCATATAGACACAACTACCACATCCACAACTGCCCAGAATAGGACTGGGGATTCAACTACAATCGACAGATTCCCCAACAGTATAGCGTATAAGAAGGGATGCTGGAAAGTGTAGTTCGGGGGCAGGATGCCTCTCTCTCTATGGGACCATCTGTTCAGAAGATTATCTGCCTGCACCATAAATTCCCATGGGGATGCCATGGTGCTGGTCCCCTCATTTTTAAGGGTTGCCATGTCATGGTATTAAAGTGATGTGCATTTTGTGTGGTTGTCACCTTCCAATGGAACTGTCTTCTCTCCAATGTACAATTGGTTCCATCTTTGCTGCCTTTGGCAAGGCAGTGAAGACTGCGGTCTTCCTAGACATTTGGGTCTAGATCAGGGGTGAAATGCTCCTGGTTCAGACTGGATCACTGGATCCAGTAGCGATGGCGGCAGGTGGTTCGGAGAATCGGTAGCAAAAATCCCTGCTCCCCCCACCCCATGCCCAGTTTGAGCTGTGCATTCATCAGAGGCTTTTTTTTTTTTACTTTTAAAGGCATTTTTTCTACAATCTCTTCGGCTGAAAAAATGCTTTTAAAAGTAAAAAAAAAAAAAAAAAGCCTCTGATGATTGCACGGATCAGCTGGGATCGCCAGAGGCTTCTAAAAGCATTTTTTTCCTGCAACCTCCAGCCAAAGAGGTTCTAGGAAAAAAAAAAGCCTTTAAAAGCCTCTGGTGATCCCAGCTGAGTTGTCTGATTGTCAGAGGCTTCTAAAAGCATTTTTTTCTGCAACCTCTTAAGGTTGTAGAAAAAATGCTTTTAAAAGTAAAAAAAAAAAAGTTGGCCATACCCACCCAGTCACATTATCCCCACCCCCACCACCAAGCCACACCCACAGAACTGGTAGTAACAAATTTTACATTTCAACACTGGTCTAGATGAATAGAATCCCCTACAGGAGGCACGGCCAACCCACAGCCCACGGACTACATGCCACCATGGATCTCAGGTAATGTGACCCCACAAGATCATAAAGTTTTAACATTATGTGATTGTATATTATAAAACTATATTATGTATTTTATATGTGGCCCAACACTATTCTTCTTCACTTGATGTTGCCCAGGCAAGCCAAAAGGTTAGACACTCATGTCCTGTAGCATCCATTGTTTTAATCTATTCTGTCAGTTCGTCATTTTGCATATTTGAATTATTTTTACAAACGATGTACACTTTGGGATTCTTTTTTTCTTGCTTAATGTTTTTTGTATGCTGCCCATGCTTATTGAGTTCAGCGGCTGGGTAAATCCCTGTAATAAATAAATCAATAAATATTGTATATATTCTCCTCCCTTACCCAGATCTGCTATTTGTCTCTTTGAGTTGGGCAGCTGTATAAATGCAATCAATTTATATTCCTCTCCTTTATCTAGGTCTGTTTTTTGTCACTTTAATTCATATACACATTTTTGCAGGGCCAAAATGCTGACAAATAGAAGCCTGCTGTGTTAGAAGCTTTTTGTGGGTTAAAGGAATAGTGTTTTTGTAATTGTTGAAAGGCTAACGTAAAGGTAAAGGTAAAGGTTCCCCTCGCACATATGTGCTAGTTGTTCCCGACTCTAGGGGGCGGTGCTCATCTCTGTTTCAAAGCCGAAGAGCCAGTGCTGTCCGAAGACATCTCCGTGGTTATGTGGCCAGCATGACTAAATGCCAAAGGTGCACGGAACACTGTTACCTTCCCACCAAAGGTGGTCCCTATTTTTCTACTTGCATTTTTTACATGCTTTCGAATTGCTAGGTTGGCAGAAGCTGGGACAAGTAACGGGAGCTCACCCCATTATGCAGCACTAGGGATTCGAACCGCTGAACTGCCGACCTTTCGATGACAAGCTCAGCGTCTTAGCTGCTGAGCCATCTCGTCCCTTTTTTAAAGGCTAACATACTCTCACTAATATTAAATGTACATCCCTCTGACTCTCATAAGAGAAAGCCAAGTGTAATAGGTAACTTAGTAGACAGTCAGTCCTGAGTGGCTTTGTTTTTTTTAGAAAATTGAATTATTGGGGCTCTGTGTTTGTATCGCCTATGTCTCATTTCTTTTGATTCTGAGGCAATTCCCCAGGATTTTCTTTGTAAGGAAAACCTTTATAACAGGCCTTTTTAGCAGAACCTTTTTTTCTTCTTATTGTTTGTTTAAAAAGTAAAACTTTGTTCTGTCAACTTGATACTTGGGACTTCAAGTCCCCCTTGCCCTCTTGGCAGCCATTTTGAAGTGGTTTTCATTGCCATCTTGCAAAGTTTCTTTAGCTCCCCATTCTAGTCTACTGTGCTGATCTTCTAGCACAGCGGTGTCAAGCTCGCGGCCCACGGGCCGGATGCATCATGCACTGGCCACCCCCACCCCCATTTTAGTGAAGAGAAAAAAAGTTCTGATACGTCACATGACGACGTGTCATTGTGAGTTTGACACCCCTGTTCTGGTGATATTTTATCCCAGTACCTATCAGGTTGAGACTACTTACCATATTTTTCGGAGTATAAGATGCAGCTTTTCCCCCCAAAAAAGAAGGTGAAAATCTGGGTGTGTCTTATACTCTGAATGTAGCCCCGCCCAGCTTCTCAAACGAAGGTTTCAGAGGCTGAAAAAAGCATCAGAAATGAAGCTTCAGAAAAGAAGCCTCCAAACAGAGCTTCAGAGGCTTTTTTTCTGAAGCTCTGTTTCGGAGGCTTTCAGAGGCAGAAAAAAAAGTTTTTTCTGAAACAGAGTTTCAGAAGTTTCAGAGGCAGAAAAAAAAAGCAAGGCACAGAGCTCACAACCAAGGAACCTGTTGCTAAAATTCACCTCTGAGAACAGCTGATTGGGGGTATTCCGGGAGGCGGATCCATCTGCCAATCAGCTTTTTTCTTATTTTCCTCCCCAAAAACTAAGGTGCGTTTTATACTTCGAAAAATATGGTATTTTTTTTTTCTGGGATTAACCAAATTGGCTTCCTGTTGGAACATGCTGCAGCTTGATCATCTTTAGTGCTCACTATTTACTTGTCTTGTAAACCTAGACCTAATTCACGCTTTCACCACCATCATTCAGGAAAGAAGAAACCTTGTTTTAACTATGATCATTTGCTTTGGAGAAGAAGCATCTCAGCAGAAAGGCTTATATTCAGAAGAGGCTCTTAGATCCAGTAGAGAAGCTCATAGAAACCTCAGTGCCTTAATGCCCAGTAATGTTCACCCAATGCCCACAATTCAGAAGGCCAAATATTCCCTGCAGCCCATCCAGCTTGTGAGGACATGCGTTAACACCCACCTGATTCATTTTGCTTACCAAGGCAATCAGTTTAACGGCATATTCCAGTAAAGCAAAAAGGCCCAACACAATCAGAATGGTGGCTAAGAGCTTCTGATGGGTCTCACCAAAAGGGAGGCAACTGTTGTACATCTTGTCCCCCGGCACGGCCATGGTTGGTAAGGGGAAAAAACAAAACCAAAATGGGCAAGTTGAGAATCAGAAGAGCATCTTCCTTGTCATGGCTGTGTTGCCGGCTGCAGGCACAGCGCCAGCTGCAGCTGTGGAAAATCTCCAAAGGGTGGATGAGTCCAAGCCTCTGCACAAGCCTTTGTGACAGAATTCCTGTGTCATTTCTTTACTGGTGAGTCAAGCTAGAATTGTCTTGGTTGACCAATCAGAAGTCTTCTACAAGGCTACAAGAGGTCTTCATCCATTGGATAGAGGTCACACCGTATAAGTCTTTGAAGCCTAAGGTTTGGTGGACAACCTACGGTGACGTTCTTTTCAAATCATGCTAAGCTGTAGCGGCTGTGTTAACGTCCCATACTCAGTCAAGAACTCCATCACTTGAACCATTGAGGCCAGGAGGAAGCGTCATGTTCACTTACCATATTTTTCCATCTAGAAGATGCCCCCCCATATTTAGGACGCCCCCTATTTTTCTTACCCAAAATTCAGAAATCAATACTTTAAACATTAAATAGAAGACATTTATTTTGCAGAGTAAGACATTTGCTTACCGGTACCTATTTTTTTGTTTTCTGACATTTGTATCGGGTGGGTTCTACTTACCTTTACTACCGGTTTGCAACAGGGCTGCGAGCATGCGCTCTTCTGCGCATGCGCAGAAGATGTTCTGATGATGTCGGGGTTGGTGGGTGGAGCCTCCCGTCGGTTTTAGTACCGGTTCTATAGAACCGGTGCGAACCGTGGGCAACCCACCACTGATTTGTATGGGTTCAGAACGCTCCGACATTACTGCTGCCTGTTGCATGTGGGCACTGGCTACACTCTCTCTGCAGCATGAGCTGACGTCAGTTACATAAGGCTCATGATTGGAGGAAACCTGTTAGCTTGTCTCTGCAATCAGAAGTTTCGCTTGTGAGGGTAGTTTGCAGAGATAAAGTATTGGCAGTCTTGCAACCACGGTTCTCCTCCCGCCACTCACCCCCCCCCATGTATAAGACACCCCTCCCTTTTTAGGTAAACATTTTTCAGAAAAAGTATTGTCTTATACACAGAAAAATGCGGCATTTATTCCCAGATCATACTGGAGAAATGGATCTTTGGGGCCAATTCCAGGGGTGAAATCCACTTACTTTTGCTACCAGTTTGCAAATGTGAGCGTGCACGCCTCCTTCACACATGCACAGAGGGTCAAAAATTGGATGTGATAACATCCGGGTGGGTGGGCGGAGCCTCCCACAGCCAGTGCTACTGGTTCTCCTGAACCGGATAGAACCGGCTGAATTTCACCACTGGCCAATTCCTGTTTAGCCTAATGAAGTGATGCTTCTTATCATCCTAAACTCATTGGAAGAAGGAGAAAATGTTATCACAAATTGAGAATTTTTATTATTCTTGTCCCAAAAGCTAGAGGGATGCTATTATCTCCTGAAATGCCAGAAAGCACTTCTTCAACAGTGAATATGAGGCTTTTTGAGATTTTCTTTCTGAGAGAGCAGCTTTCTTTAAATTCATGCATCCCTTTGGTTTTAGGTATAATTCTGATGGCTGGCCAAAGATCTGGTATATGAAGTCATAACAGGGACAAGCCTTAGATGGGCGTTCAGGGTCTGCATCAGCCCTTTGAGGTAGGCCAGGTCAAGAAATACATGGCAGGGATTCTAGGAATACTGCTTTATTATTGTTGTAAAATTTATTAACAGAATCTTGATTGCCTGTCCAAACAAAATCTGTCAAAACAAAAATCAAGGTGTCAAGGTTCCAAGTAACACCCCCAACGAAAGAAGATTCCGAGGCTTGAAGTTCCTCAAAGTTCCATTTTATTAGAGATGTCATATTGGCACATCTGGGAAAACCCAAATCTGAAAGCTTCCAGGTTTTCCCCACCCAAAGGAAAGCCCAAGTCCCTGCCCAGTACCCACATGTCATCACATGTCAAAGCACCGTCCCATTTGGAGATGCCTCCCAGTCACACCCCTGCAGGTGCAGGGCAAGATATCCTTGACTCTCTGAGAAAGGAATGTAGTTATGACTTTATATCTCCCCTGCTCCATACAATCCCCCCTCTCAGTTTCCCACAGTGCTAAATGTGGCAGGCCTGAAGGCCCAAGGCAAAAGATGACTTCCAGTCCTGAAACAAGGCAGAGTTATTTTATATTCTTCACCTTCACTTCGATCTCTGGAGCAGTATTTTGTAACCTTGACAACTTGAAGATGTGCGGATTTCAACTCCCAGAATTCCTCAGCCAGCAATGCTGGCTGGGGAATTCTGGGAGTCGAAGTCCACACATCCTCAAAGTTGCCCCATTGAGAAACAC
This sequence comes from Arizona elegans, assembly GCA_022577455.1. Lineage (NCBI taxonomy): Eukaryota > Metazoa > Chordata > Lepidosauria > Squamata > Colubridae > Arizona > Arizona elegans. The sequence continues at coordinate 192,216,209 of JAKOOJ010000002.1, read as the reverse complement.
TGCTCTGGGGAGTGTAATCTCATCTTCAAATCTCTCCTTAAAGGCTTCTTCCCTCCTTTAATGTCTTTTTCATATCTTCCCCAAGATCCTCTCTCAATTTCTCTACAGGATCTGCTTAATATTCATGCCATGCAGCCCATGTCTAATAAGTATACTCATTAAAAGCTCACATGGAATTTGTCAATTTTCTTTTCATTTCCTTATTTTGCTTTACCTTATTTGGATGGGTAAGATGACAGGGCACAATATGAGACCAGCTTCCCCAATAATTCTGTCCCATTCTTCATTGGCCTTCGATTCTGCGCCAATCCTTTTGGCTAGAGATTTCCAGAATCTGTAACCAGACAGCACCCCAATTGGAGACCTTTTTAATGGGAGATGCTAAAGATGTAAAGCAACTGTCATTCCTGCTGAGTTTTGCCAGAATAGCTTTTTAAATGGGTTCTGCTGATTTCCACAATTCTTTTGTTATTTGTCTATGTCTATGTGCTTTTAAACACTACATGCCAAGTGCCAAGCCTCTGAATTTTGATCACATGATATGGGAATGTTGTAACGGTCGTAAATGTAAAGATGGTTGTAAGTTACCTTTTTCAGTGCCATTTTAACTCTGGTTACCGAACGAATGGTTGTAAGTCAAAGACTATCTGTATTACATACAGTATCATAAATACACGTTTTGGAAAAAACAGGCATAGCATATTTGGGCTACAAAAAGCTGAGTGGCCCTGAATGACACCAAAGAGAGTTTAAGTGTCTTCTTACTGCCATCTCGTGAGCATTCAGGTGTTTGCAGTTGAGGTATGGTAATACCTACAAAAATAATCTAGTTGCTTGGATAGAATAGAATGAGCTGGAAGGGACGTTGGAGGTCTTCTAGTCCAGCCCTCTGCTGAAAAAGGAGAACCTATACTATTTCAGATAAATGACTGTCTAGTCCTGTGATGGTTAACCTATGGCACATGTGCCAGAGGTGGCACGCACCAGAATCCAGAAGAGAGAAGCTGCTGGTGCACATGCGCACCGGACCAGATAGCCAGCGCACATGCTCATGACAGAACCCGGAAGAGCAGCTGGCCGCTGCACATGCGCCCTGGCCAGCTGCTCTCTTCTGGGTTACGGTGCTCCAGCACGCATGCACGCACATACTCCAGTTTCAGCTCTCGGTGCCGAAAAGATTAACCATCACTGGTCTGGTCTCCTCTTAAAAACCTCCAGTGATGGAGCGCCCATGATTTCTGGAGGCAAGTTGTTCCACTGGTTAATTGTCCCCACTGTTAGGATGTTTCTCCTTAATTCCAGATTGCTTCCCTCTTTGGTTAGTTTCCAACCATTGTTTCTTGTCCTGCCCTCTGGTGTTTGGTTGCAGTATTCCAGGTGGTGGTCTTACTAGGGTTTTATAAAGCGGTACTAATACTTCATATGATCTTGATTTTATGCCTCTGCTTATACAACCCAAGATTGTATTAGCCTTTTTTGGCGGCGGTTGCACACTGCTTAAAAGGCCACTAATGTAGATTAAGCGATTCTTGCCCTCCCAGGCTTGTAACTTTTGGTACATATTATTGGTCTTGCAATATCATTTGTAAGTCAAGCACAAGATGCAACAGCTGGCACTGTTGCCTTCCTAAAGTGAACAGATTTTCTCCTCATGATTAATTACTTAGCATATGCATTCAGCTCAGGAAGACATTAATTACTCAGTGCTTATGTAGACTGTTCCTTTGTCTTTCAATTCCTTCAGATCAGTGATTCTCAAACTTCGGAACTTTAAGATATGTGGCCGTCAACTCCCAGAATGTTGAATTGAAGTTCCCAAGTTTGAAAAAGACTGTTTAAATTGTATCATTTGCAAACCAGTTCTTGGTTTGGAGTGTATAATGTCTCAAAATGCTCATACCCCACAGACATCTCACATAGTGCTAGAGCTATGGGAAATATCTAGTGTGCTGTGACAAGGAATTGGGAAAAGAAATCCCAACATTCAAGTCTACTTGAGCCACCAAAGCTTTTAGTAGGAGGGCCAAGTGAATCTATGGTGGTACCTTAGGGTTCAACATCAACCTTAGCCAGACTACTCATCTTATGAAGTTGGCTGCAGAACATGAATGCTTTCACCTGTTAATTAAATTGGTTACATGGACAAGAAGCTCCTGGTTGCCCTCCGGACAGTTCTGCTCTTAGTCCAGCCTTAGTCCAGTTGATGGTGTGTAGATTAGAAGACTTCCAAGGTCCCTTCCAACTCTGTTATTCTCTCTCTCACTCTATGTGTGTCTGTATGTGTTGGAGGAATGTAATATGTGGGGATGACTTGAGAGACAGGAGAAAGATCCATGTATTAGACAATGGCCAGACAAATGGCACCTGGGTCTGCCGAAGGCATGAACACATGGCAGAATACAGAATAACAGAGTTGGAAGGGACTTTGGAAGTCTTCTGGTCCAACCCCAGCCCAAGCAGGAGACCCTATACCATTCTGGACAAATGGCTGTGGAATATATTCTTGAAAGCTTCCAGTATTGAAGCACCCACAACTTCTGAAGGCAAGTTGTTCTACTGCTTAATTGTTCTGTCAGGAAATTTCTCAATTCTACGTTGGATCTCTCTCTTTGATAGGTTTCCATCTGTTGTGTTTGTTGCCCTCAGATACTTTGGAGAATAGGTTGTCCCCTTCTTTGTGACAGCTCTCAAATATTGGAAGACTGCTATGTCACTCCTGGTCCTTCTGTTTATTAGACTAGACATACCCAGTTCTTGCAACTGTTTGTTCTGTTTTGGCCTCTAGCCTCATCATCTTTGTTGCTCTTTCCAGAAGAGTCTCAACATCTTTTTAGTATTCTGGTGACCAGAACTGGACATAGTATTCCAGGTGTAGTCTTACCAAGACAGTATATAGCAGTACTAATACTTCATGTGATCTTGATACTATCCCTCTGTTGATGCAACCAAGGACTGCATTGGCTTTTTTGACAGCTGTAGCAGATTGCTGGCTTACACTTAAGTGGTCAACCACTAGGACTTAGTGGATAGTGGATAACTGTCAGTTATTACAATTGAGCTGGGTTCCACCTATTCTATACCCGTGCATTTGGTTTTTCTTGCCTAAGTGTACCTTACTCTTCTAACCACTGAATTGCATTTTGTTGACTAGGGCCGTGTTCAAATCTGTCAAAATCTTTCTGGATCTTGAGCCTATATTTTAAAGTGTTGGTTAATCCTCCTAGTTTGATATCTATAAATTGAATGAGTTTCCCTTCTATCCCTTTATCTAAATCTTTTATGAAGATGTTGTAGAGTACTGGGGCTAACATAGTACCCCAAGGCATACTTCCTTCCACATAGATGTAGTTTCTATTGAGGACTATACATTGAGTGTGGTTTGTCAGCCAGCTACAAATTCATCTGATGGTGATGCTATCTATACACATTTTCTATTGTATCAAGAAGTAGGTTGCGATCTACTGAAATTCAAGCATACTATACCCTCGGCATTTCACTGGCCCACTAATTTTGTCACTTTATCAAAGAATGAAATAAGATTTGTTTGGCATGCAAACATCTTAGAAGGGGCCTTTCCTAATTTCTTATATTATAAAGACAGGGTTGGGGTGAGATGTCTTTTCAGATTTGCAAGATTCTCTTAATATAACTTTACAATAAAGTGCTTCTGAGTATGCTTTTTGTCTGGGCTACCTCACAAGGCTGACGAGGATATAAAGCAGGATATAAATGTAGCAGCATCCTAAATTACATTTGGAATGATAAAGGGCATTATTTTTTACTTTCCTGAAACCTTTAAGTTATGTTTCACACAAATACATACACACCCATGCTGATAACAAATACTCTAAATTCTGACGTTTATGTAGTCAAAATGGCACTTCCAATGCCAAATGGCACCTTGATATAAAGGGGGAAGTGATTCACGCTGTTGTGGAACTATAGAAAATTTTAGAAAATGAGAAAGGGCAGAGGAAGTATTCCCATCTCTCAGTCAAATGAAGGGTATACGTCTTGCTATTGGGGTTGTCTAAGTTTGGAAGGGAGTTGGGAATGGAAAGCTGTGTTGAAAAAATCTTTGGCAGGCTGAGCATATCACCTCCCAGTATTTCTTTGCAAGTTCAGTGTGTAAACAAAACCATTCTTCTTTTGAAGAAATTACTGTCTTGTCAGTTGAGAGAAAAGGTTATTCTTATAAATAGCTTTAGGAGGTATCTAAATTCATCCTGGAACACCAGAAGGAAGCATCTGAATTTGCTGAGCCTGTCTTCTATAATTATCAGGAAAACCAAAACAAGGAATCTGACTTTTGGGTGGTTCCAGCTTCCTAAGTTTGATAAGCACCTAAAGCAGTGGAGTTTTTAATTTTAATTTCCTGTAATTTTATTTCGCTTTTTAGTTTAGGCTGATTAGACCAAGCCCTCCAAACTTTCCTTTTTCAACCTGAAATAGATACAAATGCTGCCATCTTCTGGCTCAAGTAAAGAGTACAGTATCAACAATTCTTAAAAAAATTTTTTTTATCATTCATCCATATATTTATTTACACAGTGGGCAGTTAATTTCTGAAAAACTGTTTTTCAGTGCCAGGCCAAATATCACATACAGGTATTTATGTGGCTGTTCAGGAACATAAATTAACGTATGTGCTTTGTTATATTTTTTTAAAAAAATATATTTAAACAATTTCATAGAAAAGACTAACCAAAAGGAAAAAAAAAAAGGAAAAAGTACATTACTTATTTGTGCTTAGAAGACACGCTGCTTTCTTAGAAATTAAATTGCTTATGAAGAACATGTGACACTTGTATGCAGGATTGCTTGAATCCCATCCATTTCTTGTTTCTTTATTGATTAATAAAAGTTTTCAATATAGTTATATAAAAACTCCTTTTACAACCCTGTAATCCTTGTCCGGGGTAAAATCGGAGCAACTGGAACTGAACATTTACTGGCCGGATGCCCTTCCTGATGCCTACATGTAGCTTTACAGATTTTATCACCTTGTTTTAGTAGAAATTCCAGTTTTTAGTAAAGTTGTAGTGTTTCTGCTTTGATCCCTAAAGTGCCTCAAGGGATTGGGGTCTGCCGGATTTATTTATGTAAAGTTTTCATAGGGCTGTTCGAGCAAAGTTGATTGCCATACTGTATACCAGTTAACAAAAATATCTGTAACAAAATGAGTATCAGTTAAAAACAAGTATAAAAATTATATAAGTGTAACAATTAATTGCCTCAAAATTATTGTGCTCTTTCAGTCGTTATAATCATTCTGTCCCCAATGTCCAAGGACCCTACAAATGCCTTAAAGCAGCTATGCCTACTATGGAATTTGTACTTACCAAAATATTGTGGACACATGTAGTCCTCAATTTACAACAGTTGGAATTTTGGTTATGAAATGATTCAGTCATTAAATGAGTCATCATGTGACCCAGACCCATTTTTATGACCATTTTTTAATGCAAAGTTCCCAGTGGACTTTGCTTGTCGGGAGCTGACTGGGAAAGTCACAAATCATGGTCATGCGACTGCAAGACTCCACAACCACTATAAATATGGGCTGGGTGCCAAGAGCCTAAATTGCCATCAGGTGATCGAGGGGTGTGGGTGAAGCGATGGTCATAACTTAGAGGACAAATCACCTTTTCCAAGGCTGTCGTAACTTTGAACTGGCATTGAATGATCTTAAGTCAAGGACCATGTGTTTGAACAGCAAGATCAGCAAACGTGCATTAAGTTGATGGGGCAAACTGATTTCCGAAGCATCTTAAATGTAGTTTTAAAGAATTAGCAGAGAAAGGATAACATTTTTCTGGGACCTTGCCATTCCAGGTCCATCTAAAAGGAATCATCAACAGAGGAAAAGATATATTGTAGATTTGTTCCCTAACACCTCTCTACAGATAAAGGAAGTCATATGGCCAATCACCTACAATGAGGAAGAGAACAGTCCACCAATAATTTTATTCCATTTTCTCTTTGTGTGATTTTAGTCTGCTTATACTACACACAACACCAGGGTGTAATGCTGGTGGTGGAAGAGCTCTATTAATCCTTGTTTTGCCAGCAGTGCACCAAAATTGCCATCTATGAACATGTGGAATTATTAAAATTATTCCACTAGAAGTCCCTATATAATATTTTTAATACCTGGCAAGAACTGATCAATAAAAGATGAGTGCCAGAAACGAGAAATAAAGGCAAGTTATTGTTTTGTGTGTGTGTGCGCATGGTAAGGGAACAAACTGATGGTATGATACAACAGAGTATAGAATAGAATCTGCATGGTGAAAATTGTAAAATAAAACTTTTCTGCCATAAGCAAAGCCAGTGTTTTGTGAAATCATCATGCAGGTTCATCATCTCTCCACATAGTTTTGTCATAGTGTGACAACCTATTTCAGAAATTGTTAATCTGCATTGTCTAATCTATTCATCGTCTTTTCTGTATCAATTTGGGGCAATTAAGAGGTTCCAACAAGATGCCCAACTTTTATTTTAAATCATGAACCACTTGCAAATTGTTAGACAGCTTCGTGAGCCTCTTAGTAAACAGCTCAAATTCCAGCACGTACATAACTCATATAGAACAAATGCTGCTTTATTCAGTAGCACCATTACTGTTGAAAAGAAGCATCTTGTAAAAACCTGGCGCTTGAAGTTTAAGGGTTAATTCAACCAGACTATGAAGTCTGTTCTTAGAAAATAAATCAAGTTCAAGGCCAAAGCATAAATAATAGTTGACTTTTTGATAGATTTCCTGAATGGAGTTCATGGGACCACAATGTGAAAACTGATTTCTTAAAATCACCACTGAAGACATTGTGCTGAAGAAGATCAATAACAACCAGATTACTGCTAAGGACACTTGCTTAACTTTCTACTGGGAAAAAAAAATCAAGGTAAATTTTTCAAGAACTTATAAAGATGGCACCAGAACCAAGTTGGGGCAAAAATGTAAGAATCCCAACCATGGTGAAAAGAACTGAAAATATTTTGTTCATGATTTTTATAACTCTTCATATACTATGAACCTTTGAGAGATCTTAAAATATTTATGCTGCTGTTTGTTTTCTCACTGTTAAATATTCCTCAATTCTCTTCCAAGTCCTGTTGGAGGAGGGAGGCAGTGCTGCTGTCATGCACAGTGCGATCCTATGCATGATTACTTGAAATTAAAACACAGGTTAAAGGCCCGCAGCCTTCAAGTACAGGTAGGAACAAATGGCCACATGTAGAACACTTCAAGTGAATGCAGCTCCCATAAAAACAACACATTTTTAAAACAGGGGAAAGGAAAAGACAACTGAGCATTTTTCTTTCTTTCTTTTCTTTCTTTTTCTGATTTTTCTTATTTTGGCCTCATTAAAAGCACAAGGAAGAAGCCCAACTGACAGGCATGGTTAGTTAAGTTTCTGGTAGAAATTCCTTCCTCAGCTGAAGTTCTTGTGGCACCTTCAAAATAAAAAGGAACATAAGGATTTGTAAGAAAGGTTGCTTTAGAAATCATCCAATCCAAGTATGGGCGCAAGGGTCCAAACATTTATTTTATGAACCAATTAACTCACATTGTTAGAAATGGAAAGAACAATTATTATGCTAAGATAAACTGATCAATTCATTCCTACAAAATCTGTAACATTTTGTTAGTTAAGATTCATGTATATATAATACAATAAGAATTATTTTATTTAAGTTGGATGGTAATACTCTACTTCACAACTCCAAATTGTACTCTCCTATTACAGGTAGTCCTCAATTTACGACTATAGTTGAGACCAGAATTATCTTACGTTGGGCAGGTCATTAAGCAAATCATCACATGATCTGACATGATTTTCTGACATTTTGTGGCAGCCATTAAGTGAATCAACATGGTTGTTAAGTGAACGCCACAGTCGTTAAACAAATCCATTGTCTACAATGGGAATTTTTTCCCCTGGAAACTGGGAGTAAATGCCATCTGGCAAAAAAGTCATAAATCAGGGTCATTATGACCACAGGACACTGCAAATGGCTACAAATGTGAGCTGGGCACCAAAAATGGATCATATGCACAGCTGTTGGAACTTTGAATTCTGGTCATAAGAACATTTGGGGATACGTCGTAACATCAGCTAAGCAGCTGGTCATACATTAAGGAGTATTTGCTTAACAGGGCTGAGAAGTATTTCAGATTTAAAAGAGAAAACCTTTGGAACATGGTACCTGTTGGCAACTCCTAAAACTAAATACATGAAGCTCAGAGTGGAAGAGTGATTCTTAGAAAAGATGCATTTTGCTGAATAAACTACAATTACTTAGTATGTTCCCCGCTACCCTTGATTTACCAGCAAGCGGTGCAAACTAAAATTTTGGGGTCTTTTGAAGATCTATTATTCTGAGATGCACACAAATAACTGATCTCTAAGCACATGCTTCAGCACCTTTTCCATGAACCTGAGCAGCTGCTAGAAAAATATAAAGAACAAAGCACATTTTCAAAGCTGACAATATTATATACACACAAACACATTCCTACTCAAACTCTGAATTAAAAGTGTCTCACAATATTGTGAGTATCTTTTGTCAATTGCTTTACAAAACATCTTAACTTGGACTTAAGAGCACCCAACATAGCATCGTAGATGTATTTAAATCCCTAATGAAGCGAATCCTTGTTTTAGCACAAAAATGAAGCTTCTCAAAATCATTCTTCAGAACTCAGCAGTTTTAAAAAAAGGACAGAAACCCAGTCTGCCAAAAGCTTTACATCAGAAATGTAAAAGAACATTTGCATTCTATTAATATTAATACAATATTAATATATTAATTCCTTTAGACTGTTCTAATATTGTCCAAACATATACATCGGAAGGTACAGCGTGATGCAGGGCACCTTTAAAGGAAAGCTTGTGAACAAGCTTTTCTTTACGGCTACCACCGACTAAAGAAATAGAACATTTTGCAACATAAATTCAGCAGAAACACATAATAAGTCAGTTTTAAAAGATAAAACATAATCAAATCTATGATATTGAATGGTAAATTATACTTTCAAGATGATGTACTTTTAAGCTGAAATATTTGAAGAGAAAATTTGCAAAAATATAATTGAAATATCACTCTTTTCTAATTAAGTCCACATACTTAAGATTTAAATCAGTCCATGTTGATGTTATTGCTGTATCTCAAGTAGTTGATATACTTTATAAAAAAACAATTCTTCTCTCTTGCTCCCAGTATGGAAAATTATCAACTGCACACATTTGGGCTTGCTGACTCTTAAATGATTGACCTCAAATTAACAGTAACATTGGTTGTCCTTGTTTAACAATGGTAACTGGGACTAACCAGTGCAGTAGTAAAGCACAATATCACGTGGCACTGTCTCCAGTTACCGTCGATAAGCAAGGACCATGCAGCTCATTAAGTGAGGACCTCAAACGGATGTTGACTTCCAACTGCCTGCCAGCTTCCTCCATTGACTTTGTGAATGTGAGGCCAGGAGGAAAGGTGAAAATCACAATCACATAAAAATGCACGACACTGCAGCTGTTGGAAATCTGGGTCAGTTGCTGAGCGGCTGGATCGTGACCACATGATTGTGGGGGGTGGGGGAACACTGTAATAGCTAGAATTTCAAGCACCGGTCTTGTTCAGGGCTGTTACAGGTTTCAACAGTCACTAAATGAGTGCTCGTTAAACAAAAACTCTATTGTATAGTTTATACTATTTTAAAAAACATATTGAAAAAGAAAACACACACACACACACACACAGAGAGAGAGAGAGAGAGAGAGAGAGAGAGTCCACGGCATGCCCTTAACTCCAGCACTTGCTGTATGGGAGCAAAACAGGCATGCTCTCTCCTCACATGCATTTTCCAGATAGACAAAAACTCCTTGAGAACATAAGGAGGAAAGACAGTGGAGGAAAGCTTTGGTTTCTTTTATTCTATCTCAAGGGCTCAGCTCCCTCCCATTATGGACGTGCTGGAAACTGATGTCTGAGATGCCATTTGTGATTTTTGTCAGTACTAAATGACCTATCCCATCCATTTGTCATTGCTCTGGATATTTGGCTACGTAATGTTAAATAGATACTGTACTTTTTCTTTTTTTTAATATTTGTTTTGAAAATATTGGTGCTTTTGCCTTCTTTTAAAAGTAGGGGTAACTATTTTCTGTCACACATCTTAAAAGTTACTAGGCCCTGCAGATGATGCTACAGAGCTTCCTATTCCATTACTAACTGTATTAATGCTACTACTATTACTACCATTATACCTGGTTTTCAGGAAAGTAACTGCTCAAATTGAGATGCTCCCTCTAAACCGATACTAATGGAAGAAGAGCCAGCCCACAGCATTCCCTTCCCTTGGAAGGACAACTGGTGGCAGTAGAAAAATACTACATAAGTGGTGCACCAAAAATGAAGACCCTAAGATGTTGTCATTCTTAAGACAACTTTTGAGAAAGGAAAGCAATTTTTCTATGAGCAGTCGCAATCTGTCATTGCAGCACAAAAAACATGTCCTTTTCAAAACAGGAAGAAAAAATAACTAAGAAAAACAAAAAATAATGAAGAAAACTAGACTGTAAAAACAGAAGTTCTGTTAAATCTAAATAAATAACAAAAGTTCTGTTAAACCTTTTCATGTGATATGAAAAAGGCCAATTGAATGTTTCCTTAGAGAAAGGTTTCTTCTATCTTATGATTCAGTAATGAGTAGGGTATATCACTTGATCCATCCACCTTATTTTAATTGATGGGGGCGTCTAGACTCCTGATGAAGATTTTACAAGACAACCATGCATAAGAAATAATGATCTTTAAGGTATCTTGATTCCATCCCATTAAAAGAACTTTACCTTGGGCCTAGAAGCCCAACCAACAAAGCATTGGTAGCCAAAATTAATAATCTGCCAGTCTTTTTCTAAACCATCTGTAGTTTCAGAACTATTTTAAAAAGCAACGAATTGCAGAAGTTGCAATGAGACTTTACAAAATTGCAGGCAACTATGGTTAAGCTCTCAGTTTGGAGTTATAGCGGCACACGGCACATCTGCTGACATTTCTTAACGACTGTAGTAAATTAATGAGCATTATTGTTAAACACTAACTTCCATTCCTTTTATGATAGCCTACTCCACCAATACCATAGCAACTGGCTTCTGGTTCATGTTTTACTTTTGTTGTATACCTAAAAGTGCCATTGTAAAGAAGCTATGTCTTAAAGTCAAATACATGGGATTTATATTTGCAAAAAAGTAAGGCTGATACTTATAACAATGCCAAAACTTAGTATCACAATTAGCTTTTGAAAAAATACCCATTAACATAATGCCTGATTTGTCTATTGGATATTATGCATAAACCGAAGTTTTCTTGCAACGCCTGTTACAATTATTAAAAGTTCAAATCGCTTGAATAAAAAGCACTGTATTAATTGTGGGTTTCATAATATATTACTCTAAAAAAAAGCTTTTCATAGCTGAGGATATTACATAAATATAGGTAGCCCTCAACATGAGAGAAATCAAGACCAAACTTTCCATCGCTAAATGATGTGGTCGTAAAGTCAACCTCATTTCTTAGCAACAGCGATCCCTTCAGTCACATTTGCTGTCACTAATGGAATCCCAGTTGTTAGCTGAGGCAACTTCCTGCTGGTTTCTCACAAGTCAAGCGGGAAAGCCAGAAGGAAGTTGCATGTCTTAGGCTGGCAGCCAGGTTAAGTGTTGGTTGCTGGGTGGGGGACAGAGCAAGGTGTGGAGAAAGGTTTGGGGTGGGGGGTGGGAAAACACTTGACAGGATGCAAGGAGGTTCAGGAGATGCATGGCATGGGCCAGGGAAAGTACATGAGGATGAAAGGGATAGCACAAGAGGTGGAGCATGGGTCAAGAAGGATGGACGAGAGGCAGAGTATGGATCACAAAGGGTGTGCGAGAGGCGGGTCATGAAGCGTAGTGTATGAGGGTCAGGAAGAGTGTGTGAGAAAATCGGGAAGGGTCTGGCAAAGGTCAGGGAGGTGCAGCAATGGTTGGGGAATATTTCCCTTAGCATGAGCATAGAGGGACTGGGGAGGTTGCTCAGATGAAGGAGACTTACCCTAGCAATTTGCAACCTTCCCTGTTGGCTTCCCCACTGACTTTCTGAGGTAGCCAGCAGAGAAGGTTGTAAATAGCAGTCAGGAGGATCCAGGGCACTGCAACTGTGTGAAACAGTTGCATAGCGCCCAGTCTGCGAGGATGACCTTAGGGATGCTGCAAGGGCTGAAATGACCATAATATCATTCGTTCAGCACTGCTGTAACTTCAAATAATCACCGAATGAATGGTCACAGGTAGAGGACTATAACTATGGTCTAGTGAAACCAGGAGTACATTGCTCTGCATGAGTAATAGGGGTCACACATATAAACACAAAGAATGGTTACCTGCTAGAATCATAATGACTTCCATAAGATTTAACTGTAAAAATGAAAAATGCTTTTTTTATAATCAGAAAGAGTATACATTTAGTCTGTATTACATTAGTTACAGTTCAGCACTCTGACACAAACATTTAAATGTTCATGAGCTACTGTCTATGATCTAGAAACAGCACAATCAGATTCTTGCCATTAAGCAATAGATTAGGGCCAGATCTGCTCTTCCTAAAAACCTAATGCATGCAAAGGTGATTTCAAAATATTGGCATATACAAGTATTGGTGCAGTCAAAGCTTCTGCATGCCAAATATGCATTTTCTTGTGACCTTCACAGTGAAACTCTGGGTTGATTTGAACAAAATACCGGGCATGCACATACCTGCCTAACTGTAGGAAGAATTCTCTGTAGTCCTACATCTAATCTCACAGATTCACATCAAAACAATCTATGGCTCTGTTGGGAGACATTTAGGTTATGTGAACTTGAAGGTAATTTTTCAACAGTGGGTAGAAGAGGGTCATTAAAGGAGATGCTAAGAGATCAGGCATCCTTGTAAGGTACCAAGCAGCATGAAAACATGTGGATTAAATGTCTTGCAGATTCAGTTCTAGCATCCTCAGTTAAAACAGCATTAACTAACATTGTTCTCATCAGACCCTTTCTAATCTCAAGAGAAATAGGATATAGTATTGGGATGAACTGTCTGAAGCTGCACAAATTAACTTTTTAACTTAATGTTAGCCAATCAGGAACAACAGACATGCACTCTTTATGTAGTAGCACAACCGTGTAGTTATTGAGCTGAGAAATGTAGCAAGATTGCACGATGCATAGATAAACACAGATTTCTCATTTACAGTGAAGTTAGTGATTGCCCTCTAGATTAGAAGCAGATATATATATATATATATATATATATATATATATATATATATATATAAAATAAAGCAGACCTCTGCTAAATAATTAGTAAGAGCAATTGCCAGCTGCCTCTATTTCACTGCCTAACTCCAGATTATAAACATTTGACTATTAGTCTATTAACGTGAAAAACATTTTAATTCAAATCAGTTTTATTTAAATAGTAGCAAATATTACAACATATGAACTTACAGAGATTAAATTGACAGAAATATCGTAATATACAAGTTCTACAGTTTTGCTCCCATTCGTTATAAATATCTATAGCATCAACCCTGAAAGAATAGTCCTTTGGCAGTCACACAGAAGATTCCGAAATGAAAATAAACCTCAACTGGAATAACATTATAAAAATCTTCAAACCATTTCTATTTAGTGGTATTCTGATTTGATCCCCATGCTTGATGATGTTGGAATTGGCATAAAAATGCTGAGGGTAAAACTGTTATTCTACTTGGGATATATCAGGGGGATGGGGGACGACACCCCTGTATTTACAGTCTGTTAGGGCACAGATTGGTTTACAGAAATAATCGTATGCGACTGAGTCACAGAAGGTATTCTTCAATCTAAAACACCAGTCCTTCATTTTTTGTTGATACCACAAGCATGGGCACAGTGCAATGTTAACGTTTGTCCTGTTCACTCACTCCCTGTCACTTAATGCAGACCCTTGGAAATGGAAGGCAGGTTGCTAACATTTAAAATTTCACAAAGATATACGGTATCATATGGTGCTTCTACATGATACAGAGCCTCAAGGCCAATATTTATCCTTTAAGGCATTACCTACAATTTTCAAGTTATGGTTGCATGCTAGAATTGCCGTCATCTCAAATATATATGTTTGATCTAGCTTGGGATTTTTAATCACAAATTTATTGTTCATGTTCATAGGTAGAAAAATAATGCATACAGGATAAAAATAAGAACACATTATTTTGTTCTAAGTGGACAGTCATTAAATTTTACATTTTCATTATAAAAAGAAAAATCATTGCCTTGAGTTTTTATTGAAATAGAAAGGTGACCTATAAATATAACAAAAAATACACAAAAGGTCTTCAATCACAACTGTCTTTAGGTTTATTTCCTTGATCCCAGTTGTTAGCCTTTCTTTTACTTCCATCAAGAAAAGAAAAAGGGGAGGGGTTTGGCTGTCTCAGATTTTTTGCAGTATTCATAATATGTTTTTCAAACTGACAAGTACCTTTAAAAGATGCAACTATTGTCTCTTGATCCAATGCAAGGATTTTGCCTCTATTAAGAAAAAGGACACACCTTCATGCACATGTCAGGCATTCCTTGCAAGGTAATTTTCCAGCCAACCAAATGTGCTTTGATGTTAGTTACAGAATGTCCTCCTAAGAATTAATAGGCAACTCCAAGGAGACCAAGGGAGAGCAGGTGGCAGGAAAACAACATGGAATAATGGACAGAGTTATACTCACTACTTTTTATTTCTAGGTTTTAGTTCTTCGGCCGCATTGCGCAGAAAGATATAGTTTTTCTTTTGGGGATTATAGAATTCATGCCCCTGGGGAACAAAAAGGTTGAACACAACATTATTGTATAAACCTGAATAACTGCGCACAATATTTGTGGTATTCAATTAGATTTTTCTTCACAATTACTGAGCACTCATTAACGCTATAGAAACCTTTGGCCCAGAGTAAAAACCAGTTGTTCCTCGACTTAAAACTTTATGTGAAAATATATATCTGAAAAGCGGTTCTCCATTTAAATATCCATGCAGGGGCATTAAGAGAAATTCTGTATGCAAGAGAAATTAAATTGAGACTGTCAGCTAAAAAGCAAGATTGAAGAGAATAAAACAATTGCTAAGTGACAGAAATTCCAATCCCAATTGCTGTTGTAATCTGAAGATTACCTGAAGTTCTATCACCAAGAGGGTGAAAGGGAAAGGAAAAATTATGTATATTTGTATATAATAAGAAAGAATAGATCTATTTATACTGTGGATAATGTACTAATTTTTCCAATAATTCTTTGTTATCTATCATCAGAATATGTAACACAACTGTAACAGATCTATAGGAAGTTTGGTATTTTCACCTTCTTATCTCTGCCACTTCAGTTAAAATTTGCTATGAAAACTTAATACTGATTTTCTACTTGGTACCAGGTCTTGCACCACCTTAAGATGGAGTTCAGTGGCATCAAAATGTTGAGGTGAAATATGATGAGAATTCTTTTCTGAATCATGTACTATGCCTAATGCCTATCATTAGCAGACATCTGAAAAATAAGTTTTTCCTTACAAAAATGTGGTTGGTATTCTGGAAGAATTCACATTTGCTAATGAAGTAGCAAATAAAATATTCTGTCATATTAGTATGTCATACAGGTAGTCCTCACTTAACAACCACTGTTCAGTGACCAAAGTTAGGTTAGTTATGACTAGTTCTTGGTGTTGTGATCACTGCGGTGCCCCCATGATAATGTGATTGAAATTCGGGTACTTGGCACCCTGTCTTCATTTATGATCTCAGGGTGTGCTTCAACTGTCCTCACCCAAATATCTCTCCCACCCCCACTTTTTTTTTCTGTCTGCCTTGCACTCCAATGCCCCTGCCCCACCCCCAGCTTCATCATTTCTTCCGCCTTTTGCTGATCAGATGTGTGTGGCATGGCCCTGCCTGAGGCAGCTGCTGGCTGTGTGAGGCCTTCCCAAAGGCAGGAGTGAAAGCGAGTGCAGAAGGGTAAGAGAAGCATGAGATCCTATCCTAACAATCAGAACTAGGACTACCAATACTACTGTTGCTCAATGGCATGGTCATATTTCGCTCCCATCACTTAGCAGTGGAAAATACAGTTCAATTTGGGTGGTTAAGAGAGGACTACCTGTATTCAAAATCCTTTATATTTTTCAACTACTAAGCACATTATTAGATAGATCTCATTGGAAGTGTGTTCCAATTGTTAGCTACAGCAATGGAGACGTTTACTAGATATTTCAATGCACTGGAGATGCTGAATTTTCCTAACAACTGCTAGTTGATAGAAATTATCTTAAGCAAACTCAATTACCTTTGACCAGTCATAACTAGAAGCATATGCAAATATGTTGCCATTATGGTTGAAGCAGCAAGCAGATATTGGCTGGTCTAGCTGTTCAGATGTTTTTAGCTTTGTTCGCGCATCTTTATCCCAGAAACTGAATCTGCCATCGGACCCCACAGTTGCAAGAGTGCCATGGGCAGGATGGAAGGCAATCCCATTTACCTGTTCAGTAAAAATTAAAAAAATAATTTGAATGTTCACATACTCTCAATAATGAAGATTGAAGTCCCACCTTACTAAGCTTATAATTTTAAAAGCATGAGAAACAAAATCAATCAGGAAAAACAGTAACTATTTCCACAACCAGATGACTTGTATCCTAAAGTACAGAACAAAAGCTGTGTAGTTGTGGCACAAAAAAGTTCCAAATAATAGCTTCACTTTACTCTGCAACAATCAACTCTGGATTCAGTTCTGGCACTTTATTTTAAGAAGGATTCACAATAATTGGAATCAGTTCAGTTAAGCGAAATAAGCATGAACTGGAAACCTAAGAGGGACAGAAGGATCTGAAAATATTTAACCTTGGGACAAGAAGACTAAGAGGCATATGGCAGCACTCTTCAAATACTTGAAATGATATATCACAAAAGAAAATCAAGACCTGTTATCTACCATTTTGGAATTCCACCAAATAATGGATTCAATATACAGGAAAGCAAAGCCCAAGTGAATGTTAGGAAAACAACAACCCTTCCTAATTGTAAAAGCAGTTTGATAATGACTGCAATTATTAAATACAGTGGCCTCTCCTTGCTGGTTGCGGTCAGAGCTACTTTAGGGCAGCTTCCCATACTGACATGACTGGATTCAGAGAACAACAGCTTTGAACAATGTGATTCTTAAACAGCCAGTATCCTTCACAATTGGTTTAGTAATCTGAGTTTAAATTCAGCAATATATGGTAGGCTGCCAACTGCAAACTCTGCTTTTGACAATGAGACAGGACTGCTTTCCCATATGGGTTGGTGATTAAAGCACTCATTTTCATTACTTTTCTCACCATCATATTTTATTCTCGCAAAACAAATGATTGCAATTAATTTATAAGGGCAAGAATGAAAAGTACGCTTAGGAGCCATTAGTCAAATAATGCAAACATTTGAAGTAGGAAGGGTTGTTCTTTTCATTTCCTCAAGCTAAATCATAATTGCTTTACCTGTAGAATTTAATCAGAACCAAGCCATACTGTAACTTCTCTTTTTTTTTATATTAGCTAAATTCTGAATCCTACTTATCAAATATACTAGAGTTTGTCAGAGAAGGTTTCCACTCAGATGTGTGATATTAAATGAAAACAGAACAATTATTTTTGCAATTTATTATAAATATCCATTTTTCTCCTTTAATTTGTCTTAGAGGAAAGTTACTGCGCAATGCACAAAATACTTACTGCATAGATATCCTGAGGCGCAGATGTGTTTGTACCATTGGATCGATGGCATTTGAAGGTAAAGTTGTCTTTGGCGCTGAAAAAAAATGCATTCCTTCATTTCACTCTGCATGCAACACAGTTATTCTAAAAGCCTGCACTTCTTGGCATTCAAAAGTAAACAGCAGACCATTTCCAAATACTTACGGATTTGGTGGGTTAATATAATGAATGGCAACTCTTCCTTCAATGCTTCCAAGGGCAAAGCCTGTTGGTTTGTTCACTTTGTCTTTGAAAATAGCCACACAGCGATGCTAAATAAAAGGGACTCTATTTTAATCAGGTACTTTCATATATGGCAGTTACAGCTTTCTATTGATCCCATTAGGAATAAGAAACCAATGCTAGCATTACAGGTAGTCCTTAACTTACAACAGTTTATTTAGTGACTGTTCAAAGTTACAATGTCACTGAAAAAGTGACATGACTGTCATCCACACAACCGTTGCTCAAGCTCAAGTGATCAAAATTCAGTTGCTTGGCAACTGACTCATATTTATGACAGCTGCAGTGTTCCTGGGTCATGCGATTGCCTTTTGCGACCTTCTGACAAGCAACGTCAACGGGGAAGCAGATTTACTTAACCGTGTTGCTAACTTAACAACTGCAGTGATTCACTTAACTGTGGCCAAGAAACGTCGTAAAATGGGGCAAAATTCACTTAACAGATGTCTCTCTTAGCAACAGAAATTTTAGACTGAATCATGGTCGTATGTCAAGGACCATCTGTTACAATTAAAAACAAGCCATACTGCGGAAAACAAGAAAACTCAAGTTACCTGATGTTTAAGTGGAGAGTCTATCCTTCTAAATTCAGAAGGCTGATTGTCTAACTGGTAAACTATCAAGCCCCTTTCTGCAGTAGCAACAACAGCCATGGGATATATCTAAAACAAGAGAAATTGCGTGAAAGTACAGACCGAGAATGTTCAACTCTGATTTCATATAGTTATTTATTTATTTATTTATTATTAGATTTATATACCGCCCTACTCCCGAGGGACTCAGGGCGGTGAACAGCCAAGAGATAAAACAGACAGAATTACAAAATTTAAAAACAGTATAAAAACCTAATTAAATAAATTTGGCCCAGAACAGATTAAAACAACCCTAAAATTTTAGACAAATTTAAAATTTACAATTAAAAAGGGAGGTTAGGCCAGGCCAGCCTGTTGGAATAAAAAGGTCTTGAGGGCGCGGCGGAAGGTGCGTAGATCCGGGATCCTCCGTATCTCCGGAGGGAGCTCATTCCAGATAGCAGGTACCCCCAAAGAGAAGGCTCTTCCCCTGGGGGCCGCCAGTCGACACTGTTTGGCCAATGGCACCCTGAGGAGCCCCTCTCTATGAGAAGGTACTGGCCGGTGAGAGGCTACTGGTGGCAGCAGGCGGTCCCGTAAGTACCCAGGTCCTAAGGCATGGAGTGCTCTAAAGGTGGTAACCAAAACCTTGAAGCGCGCCCAGAAGACCACCGGGAGCCAGTGCAGCTTGCGCAGGAGAGGTGTTACATGGGAACGCCACGTCGCTCTCATAACCACCTGCGTGGCCGCACTCTGCACTAGTTGGAGCCTTTGGGTGCTCCTCAAGGGGAGCCCCATGTAGAGAGTATTACAGTAGTCCAGGCGGGAAGTGACGAGGGCATGAGTGATCGTGCATAAGGAGTCCCGATCCAGAAAGGGACGCAACTGGCGAATCAGGTGAACCTGATAAAAAGTCTTCCCGGCCACAGCCGTCAAGTGCTCTTCTAAAGACAGCCGTGAATCCAGGAGGACACCTAAGTTGCGAGCCCTCTCCATGGGGGCCAACGACTCGCCCCCAATAGTCAGTGATGGCACCAGCTGACTATATCAGGATGCCGGAAACCACAGCCACTCGGTCTTGGACGGGTTGAGCCTGAGTCTGTTTCTCCCCATCCAGATCCGCACGGCCTCCAGGCACCGGGACATCACTTCAAGGGCATCATTGGGGTGGTCCGGGGTGGAGATGTACAGCTGAGTGTCATCAGCGTACTGATGGTACTTCACCCCGAAACCACGGATGATCTCACCCAGTGGTTTCACATAAATGTTGAACAGAAGGGGTGAGAGGACCGACCCCTGCGGCACATATAAGGCGCCTCGGGGTCGACCTCTGCCCACCTGCCAACAGACTGTGACTGGTTGGAGAGAAAGGACAACCACCATAACACAGTGCCCCCCACCCCCAACTCTTTCAACCGGTGCACCATGATACCATGGTCGATGGTATCAAAAGCCATCGACCATGTTACATAAGCCAGTTATGTAGTAAAGTGTTGTATTTCACATTCACATCTAAACAGCAAAGTATTTAAAACACAATTCAATCACATGCTTTTTTCCTGCAGTAACAGTACATCTATTTCATTATCATAACACATAATACAAATACCGCTAATTACCACAGTATAGAGAAAAGATTGATAGTCAAGTGTGGCATGATTCTAACTAATCAAGACCCGAAGGCTTCTGAAATTCGTCTTACCACATCGGCACAATAGCATCGTTCAGGCAACTGCAGCGTCATCATTGGAGTGGGGGTTCGTGTATCCCAAAACTTTAAAAAAAAAAGTTCAATAAGGCCTCAATAAATTCTTTTTATGTAGCAGCAGAATGGTAATTCATCATTTCACTTTGAAACGCCTCCAAACCCTAACTAAAATTGATTCAGGAAATATGTTATAATGAATGTGGGAGACTGAAGATACAAATGAGCAAATGGTTGAATAAGTCATGCTTGGGCTCAATTCTCACTGAAGAAATAAGGATCAATTCAAAAGACTCCCAAGCATTTTTTTTTTATATTGGAATTTGATATACTTAAGTAAGATTCTTTTTGGTGGAACTCTCAATATTGACTTCTCTACCATTCGAAGTACTTCAAGCATAGCCCAGTTTCTGAAAATGTACATTTTTATCAATACAGATTATTTTTCTGGAGCATTCATCTGTATTTTTTATGATTTTTAAAAAACTATTTATGTCAGGATACCAAATAAATTAGAACTATTTGCTTGGAAGCTCATCATTATTGTGTTCATCTATTTTGTTCCAATTTTCTCATCTGTTTGTTGCTTGTAGTTTAATTTTTAATCTGCTGCATTTTTAAAAAGCATTGCTAAAAATAGTGTTACAAATGTAATTGACAAAAAACAATTGCTCCTAACTGTAAAAAGTTTGAAGTATTTCACATATATCCTTTATAATATCCAGAGATAGATTGGCACTAACTGGGAAAGAATATGTTAAATGGATATTATGGAATAGAGACTTCCCTAAATAGATTGATACTTGAGTCAACCATTAGATTTCACCCTCGAGTTCATTCACTTGGAAGTAAGTCTCACATTTACAGGACTGCATTGCACCTTACTCTACTATGTACTAGCAATCATTTTTCCATAATAATTATTATACAGAATTGCAGAAAACTTTTTTACACATTAAAAAAAAAAACTTACAAGACTTACCTTCAATGTTTTATCCCAACTTCCAGTCATCACACAACTATAATTTGGTGCTTTAATCCAATGGACGGTCTTTACAGGAGCTTCATGCTGAAGAATATATTTAAAAGAATATTGAATCATTTCCCATTCATGCAATTACAGATTTAATTTTTTCTATTAAAAAAAATCACTGGCCTAAGCCTTGCCTCTGCAATGCTTTTGGTAAGGCTCTTAGTTTTTCCTGTGCTCTTCAATTTAATATAGACTTGTTACATTTCTGGTCCCATTAAAAACACATCAAGTTTTAATTCAAACCCACAGATCTCACTCCATTAGCACCAAGATCACATTATATTTCAGTCAATTCATAGTTTTCAAATATCTGGAAACTACCTTATAGAGGAGGAATAATGTGAAAAGTGTATATTACCATGTTTTCCCGAAAATAAGACCCTATCTTATATTTTTTTGAACCCTGAAATAAGTGGTCTTATTTTTGGGGAGGTCTTATTATTTTGGGGCGTGTGGAGCAAGATGGGGCTCCTTTTGCTGTCTTCCCTGATTTCCAGCTCTGTGTTTAAATATTTTCGGGGAAAGCTTATTTTTGAGGGGAGGCTTATTTTATCGCATGCACTCAAAAGCCCAATTGGGCTTATTATCAGGGGATGTCTTATTTTTGGGAAAACAGGGTACATTCCAATGAATAATATATAATCAATTTTTTATCCCACTTAAGAAAAAAAAAATCTTAGGGACAAGACTGTGTGATCAAAGCATCATGTATAATTTCTTTATTTAAAATGTTTGCTTTTGAACATACCCTAAAATATTGACAAAGGTTTGTATCCTTTCTTAGAAATTGGAATTAAGTGAGGCCAATTAATTAGTATACATCAGTGGTCCCCAACCTTCCTGACTCCAGACCGGCAGCGGCAGAGATGGGGTGGGGATGGTTTTGTGCATGCAACCTAATCCTGCGCATGTGAAAATGGAGCTCTGCATGCTTGCTCGTTTGAACAGCCTGGTTCCCAACAGGCCTCAGACTGGTTCTGATCCACGGACCAGGGGTTGAGGAACCCTGGTATGCACAATCACTCTGTTTGAGTATTCTGCACTCTGCAAGGAAACTTTTAAGTATTGTTTCTAGCAAGCCCCCCCCCCCCATTTTGTGGAAGAAACATTCATCAAAATCTTTAGTATTAAATTTGTTACAAAGAAAACAATATCCATTTGAAAATTGTACCTGTGCGATTTGTATTGCTTGATTACTGTTAAGATCCCACATTTTGGCAGTTTTATCACAGGACCCTGTGAACACTTTACTTCCGTCCTATTAAACAACAGAAAACAAAAAAACTATGTATTCCATAGTGCCTACTGAGAGTGGAGACATTTTAAAAAGAAATATAGGTAGTCCTCGGTTACAACAGTTCATTTAGTGACCATTCAAAGTTACAATGGCACTGAAAAAAGTGACTTATGATCGTTTTTCAGTTACGACCTCTGCAACATTCCTAGGATCATGTGATCAAAATTCTAAGAACGATGTTACTAACTTATCATCTGCATTGATTCACTTAACAACTGGGGAAAGAAAGGCCGTAAAATGGGACAAAATGTACGTAACAAATGTCTCAGTTAATAACAGAAATTTTGGGCTCCATTGTGATCATAAGTTGAGGACTACCTGTAACGTGATTTTTAGTGGTTAAACCTCTAAAATGGGGTTGCTTTTCTCATTCCAGGATAATTTCCTCCACTAAAGAAATTGCTTTCAGACAGTGGTTTTGATCTCACATTCCTCCTCCTCTGAAAACCACTATAAACCTTTTAAGTACATCTCTTCTGAAATAATGGAACGTACATCACTCCAGCAAACATCTAGTACTGGTCCTGTATGCATCTGTTGGGCTTTTGGAATAGTTTGCCCGTTATCTTGAATTTCCCAACAACGAACCTGAAATAAATGGAGAACATTTATAAATATGAATGAAACAGCACTTGGAATGTAAGTATTTTACCGTCTTTTTGACAATGAAGTACATTTAGCTTTATAAAAATGCAACAAGGTGTTAAGATTAGACTATTGACCAAGAAGCTCAATTCAAGGCCTTTGAAATCAATTTAAATAGCAACTGGGCCACACTTCTCTTAGTAGTTTTCCATTCTATGAGAGAATATTTCATAAATAGAAACCTGAAAAAAGGTGTTTTTTGATGAAACAGACACCAGTTCATGGAAGCCCAAGCAACAATAATACCTTGCTCCAGATTTAGATATTGTAAAATATCATTCTACTTTAGCGCATCGTCAGAAAAATGTAAAACTAATGAAGTTTGACGAAATGAAATCAATTAGTAGCCCAGTCCTGAAATTTTTACCTAACTCATTTCCATTTTAATACTATGAGAGGTTTTGTTCTGATACCTTTAAAGCAAACTATTAAATTGCAGCACTTCTTTACTGTTAATACTTTTTACAAGCCCACTTTGTTTTATAGAGGTAGCATGCAATTACCTTAACCATTGCCCATTTACGGATATCACATTTTGTCTGCTAGATGCAGTCATAATCCATGCAGCAAATGCAGGGAAAGCTGAATGCATGATATGCCTCTATCTATTTTCATTTGTTACTTACATCATTTGCCCATGATCCTGCAATAAGGAAATTACCCGGCAATGTTGGTGGGCTGAAAGCCAAACAACCTATGCTGTCATCAGGCGGGGAAGTAACTTCAATATCCTGGAAAAAAGTCAGAGGTAAAATGTGTTGTAAACACACATATCATACACTTTTTAAAAATCCAATTAAATCCAAATTGAGTCACAGCTACACTTCTACAATGGAAAAAAAAACCTTAGAAAAATAAAATTAGTTTGCTCCAATAAATATCTGCATTTAAATCTCATCATATCAAAAATGATATACTACAGAGAACATACTCATATAACCTAAAATTGATGTGTTTTGTGAGCAAAAAATATCTATTCCGTATAACACTTTATAACATCAATATACTACTCTTTCTTCCCTTCCTTTCTTTTGTCAAAGAACCTATTAAATTATATATAGCTTTCAAGGTTTGCATACTTCAAAAGTGAAGTGGAAATATGAAAGATCAAGCTCTTTTAAAAAATAGCAGAGGCTTGTGTCCTTGTGTGAGGTCCAATGCACTTTTTTCTGAATATTCTTAAGGGTCTACAACTGTAGTAGCTATTTGAATGACAGTTCTAACAGCTTCTTTATTGCAGTCTCAAAATCTCACAGCAAAAAATGCATAAACCTAAACCAATATTTGAATTCAGCTATAGGAATTATATACATACACTAATAGGCAAACTTGCCATCTTTGGGAACTTAATAATTTTCAAAACATTTATGTGAAGTGATTTAATTTAATTTAATATTTAAATTTTAGTTTTTTTCATGGCATCCAGTGGCTTAATACCTTCATTGGGTTGTGATTATCTGTAGCAGTGCTGCCAAACATGCTGGTGCCTCCAGTTCCAAATCCTGATGTTGACCCAAACAAACTCATCTTGGTCCTGTTATAAGAATGCAAATGAATTTCTGGAAGTTATTTATTATCCAATTACCCAACCATCAATTACCCAATTATCCTACAGCATCCCCCCCCCCCCCCCCCCCCCAAGCTAACATCCGGCATAGATGACTAAGGAGTATGTCAGGCTATTTTCCCAGTGGCCTTTTAGGCCAGTATTGAGCTAAGAAGTGCATGGGCTCTTTGGCGTCTCCCACGTTCCAGGACACGTGCTGGTAGGTCACACCTCTGCCAGGTATTGCTGCCTTCGCCTTTGCTACTCCCGCATTGTTCCCCCCAACTGTGGCGAGCCCAAGGACTGGGCTCAACAGGGTGTTCAAAAATCAATATAACATATTAAATAAATAACTCTTATTGATAATATAGGCTGCTTTTATAATTGAAAACAGTTTACACAGAAATAAATGTAAAAACAGCATCAACTCATGCCTCTTTTTTCATCTACAGTTACTCTCTAGACAGGTGTTATCTGTCCTAGGCTTAAGGCCTTTCCAGCACATTATCATTTACAGTATTTGGCAAATCTTTAGTCTGAAACCTTATCAAGCTTTAACTTCAAAGTTGCTTTATGTGAGATTTACATGGGCTTAAGCACTCCAGTATTTTCTACAACATATTTAATCTTGGGTTTATACTTTCAACTGAAGTTTATTTAATCTGTATATACTGGCCACATTATCTTTTTATTTTTAATATGGAGAGGAGCTTTCTTTATAAATTTTAATGTTTCTTAAAATACACTACATTACATTCTAGGACAGCCAATAAATAACACTTCACTGAATGGAACATGTCTGTGGGCAGAATCGTAAGGGTATTCGTTAAATGTGAATTAGTTAGAGCTACTTTGGTACAGGGATTCGGGTGCTGGGATATGGTGAGTTTGAACAGATCCCATTCCCTCCACTCTGTCCTCTCCACGTGTCATTAGATTTTAATGTTTGGTTTTAATTTATTTATGTTTTAATGTATTTTTAATGATTGTGATCCGCCCAGAGTAACCCTATGGTAAGATGGGTGGCCAATAAAAGAGGGAGGGAGGGAGGGAGGGAGGGAAGGAGGGAAGGAAGGAAGGATCTCTTAGGCATGTCCCAAAGGTGCTTTTTCAGGAGGCAACTGAACTTTCTTGTTTTTTTGTTTTTGAAGACGTTTCACTTATCATCCAATAAATTTCTTCAGTTCTGACAGGATAGTGGGAAATGGAAGGACTACTATCCTGTCAGAGCTGAAGAAACTTCTTGGCTGAGAAGCGTAATGTCTTCAAAAGGAAAAAAACCAGAAAGTTCAGTTGCCTCCTGAAAAAGCACCTTTGGGACAACCATGAACGACTGAGAATCCCTTAGGCATGAAAGGTTGGGTGACTTCTGATCAGTCACTTTCAACCAAACCCACCTCATGAGGTTGTTGTTGTGGGGAAATAGGAGAAAGGGTATTTATAAGTTTCTCGTCTTGAGATAGATCCATCCATTTATTTTTTAAAACTTGGCAACTGCTAAGATGACAAGACCTCGACTCCCAGAATTTCCCAGCCAGCACTCAGGCCGAAGAATTATCTTAAAAGTTGCCAAATTTGGAAAAGAAAACAAACAACTGGTATAGATTTAGGTAGCAGCATATCCCATTGCATTCAACGGGCTCGTCCTTCAGAACCGATGTGGATGTTGCCATCAGATCATTCCGGTATGGACTCAGTAGTACTCTTGACAGCCGGATTCTGGGTTTCCATGGGAACCAAAATGTCCCCTTGGGTGGCCAATTTTAGTTCAGAAAGTCTCCCTTCAGCCTCAGAGAGAGTCGGCCCCAAACCCAGCCCCCTTGCCTGACTGAGGGACAGCGAGGAGCCACATAGTATCTGACTTCTCTCCTCGCCACGAGTGGGGACTGCAGGTCCAATAACCTCACGTGAGCCGGCTAGGAATTATGGGGAGAGCGGTCCAACGCACCGAGGACGGGATGCCGGTTAAGGGAAGAGAGCAGGCAGATGCTCTCTTCCGAACAGAGTTGGGGAAGTAAGGGAAGCTATTTAGCTCAACCGGTAGTTTTATCGGCGCCCCGTCCGCCTCAACTGTCCTCAGAAAAGGACAGGGACCCGGAGAGCGAAGCAGGACGAGGGAGCCCTTAAGCCGCCTCGCCTACTTCGGAGACGCTTTTCCGGAGAGGAGCCTTATCCGAGGAGGCAGACACGCGACTCGGGCCTGCCGGGAGCAGAGAAATAAATATTACACCCACCTATCAATCCTCCGCTTTCCACGCCGGTCAGGACGGTTGGGATTGTCCGCGAAGCCTAGGCCCTTCTTCACTGCGCATGCGCCAAGCCAGGCCCGTTTCTCATTCGTCAATAGAACTGGCGGGTTAATGGTGGGGCGTGACGTGTCGGCGTCTGTCCTTTTAGCTGGGTGGGCGATGTTCTTGCTGAACGTGCTGTAAAAGTAGCCGCTCGAACTTGGGGTCTCGGGGGTGTGCTAGATGCTCACCCACTCAGCCTCCTGACCATATAGCAATAGCACTTAAACTTATATACCGCTTCACAGTGCTTTAAAGCCCTCTCTAAACTGGGGATCTCCAACCTTGGCAACTGTAAGCCTGGCGGACTTCAATTCCCAGAATTCCCCAGCCAGCTGGCTGGGGAATTCTGGGATTTGAAGTCCGCCAGGCTTACAGTTGCCAAGGTTGGAGACCCTTGCCCACAACAATCTGGGCCCTCATTTTACTGACCTTGGAAGAATGGAAGGCCGAGGCAACCTTGAGTAGGTGTCCCAAAGATCCTTTTTCAAAAGGCAACTGAACTTTCTGGATTTTCTTTGAAGACGTTCTGGGATGAGAAGCGAAACCGGGATGAAATGCTCCAGGTTCGGACCAGATCGCCCAATCCAGTAGCGATGGTGGTGGGTGGTTCGGAGAACTGGTAGTAAAAATCCCTGCGCCCCCCCCCCCCCATGCCCAGCTGAGCCGTGCGATCATCAGGGGCTGGTTTTTTTTTACTTTTAAAAGCATTTTTTCTATAATCTCTTCGACTGGAAAAATGCTTTTAAAAGTAAAAAAAAAAAAGCCTCTGATGATCGCATGGCTCAGCTGGGATCGTCAGAGGCTTTTCAAAGCATTCTTTTCTGCAACCTCTTTGGCGGCGGAGGTTGTAGAAAAAATGCTTTTAAAATTTAAAAAAAAAAGTTGGCCACGCCCACCCAGTCACATTACCCCCCCCCCACCAAGCCACACCCACAGAACCGGTAGTAACAAATGTTACATTTTACCACTGAGTGAAACCTCTTCAAAGAAAAACCAGAAAGTCCAGTTGCCTCTTGAAAAAGCGCCTTTGGGATAACCATGACCAGGATGACTGAGAATCGCCATAGACACTTGAGTCAGTGAGACTCGAACTGCTGGCAGCCGGCAGTCAGCAGAAGTAGCCTGCAGAACTGCATTCTAACCACTGTGCTACCATGGCTCTTGCTGTGGATTTTACTAAGGGGGCTGCTTAAAGACTGATGGGATGCTAATGATTCCATTTAAATCCCAAAGGTGCTTTTTTTCAAGAGGCAACTGGACTTTCTGGATTTTTTTCTTTGAAGACGTTTCATTTCTCCAAGAAGCTTCTTCAGCTCTGGCCGGATGGTGAGGAGTGGAAGGATTTATACTCCTTGCACACAGCTGGTTATTTGCATTCTTTTTACAGAGTTGTTGAGGCCACTTAGAGGTTTCTTCAGTCAGAGCAGAAGAAGCTTCTTGGATGAGAAGCGAAACATCTTCAAAAGAAAAACCAGAAAGTCCAGTTGCCTTTTGAAAAGGCACTTTTGGGACAATCATGACTTAGATGACTGAAAATCTCCATAGAGGATTACATCTGAAGTGTGTTAATGGATCTTTTACCTGTGTTTTTCTCCAATAGAAAATTATTTATGAGCTGCATTAGTGAGTATTGAGGACAGGATATATACTGAATGCTGTTTCTTACTTGGAGCCAATATTATTTTTGATCCAATGGTTTTCTTCAGTATCGTCAAAAGACATATTACTCACATAGAGGTAGTCCTTGACTTACAACAGTTCATTTAATGACCTTTCGAAGTTACATAGGCACAGAAAAAGTGACATGACCATTTTTCACACTTAAAACCTTTGTAGCATCCCCTCGATCATGTGATCAAAATTCAGATGCTTAGCAACTGTTTCATACTTACAACCATTGCTGTTTCCGAAGATCATGTGATCACCTTTTTCAACCTTTTAACAAGCAAATTAGGGAAGCCAATTCACTTACCAACTTATCAACTGCAGTGATTCACTTAACAACTGTGGCAAGAAAAGTTGTAAAATTGGGAAAAATTCATTTAACAAATGTCTCACTTATCAACAGAAATGTAGGGTGTAAGTAGAGGACTACCTGAATATAACTGTTCCTTGCCTTTTGGAAGAAGGCTGTAGTCACAACATTTAAACTAGGGGGAATCCTTAACAATTTTTCCATTTGTATTTGATTTCATTAAGTTGTAAACTCTAAAAAAACCTGATTCTTTGGCTTATTTAAAATGTAGTGTAAATAATGATAAAGACTTTCTTACTTGATTAATTATAATTTTTATATCATATTTTTAAACTCAACACATTATGAACAAGTCCTTTTAATTAATTAGTAAACTGTGATAAAGCATTTGTGAAACAATATTATCATCCTTTTATCATCTATTTTTTCTTTGAAACATGCAATTATAAAATATGAAAACTAATATTAGAATAGATCAGAAATCATTCTTCCTATCAAAAAGGAAAATTAAAGAGAAATATTAATTCACAAAGAGAGTATTTTACATAACTGAAAATTTTGTATGGCCTGCCTTAACACCTCTGAAATAAATTGTAGTCCATTAGGAATAACTACCTATACCTTCTCTTTTGTTTTCTTATATGTTCTACGTCTTTTTACTTTTTTAATATTTATATTCTGTCAAAATACATTAAAAATCTTTAAAAGGTGTCCTGATATTCATATCCATCCACCGAATTGCAGCTTGTTTGGCAAATATATCCTGGAAAGATAATCTGTTGAAAATGAAGTCAGAGCCTGAATTTCAGCTTTCATTTTAAATGTTTCCATAATATCTAACTGTAAAAGAAAAGCATTGGAAATTAACATTTCAATCAACATTGATATAGATGCGTATAAGTCAAAAGATAAGCATTTTATGCCATGTATTCCACATTATAAATATAAAATGTAAAAATAAAAAATAAAAATAGAAAAATACAGACCAGCAGAGGTTATTTGCTACAGAGGTTATTTTGCTACAATATTGTGCCAGATGAATTGCGTGTTGTCTCTCTGTCCTCATTTGCATCTTTTAAATCCAGCACATTGTCAAGCCTATACATCTCGGACATTTCCTTTAGCACGTAGGCAGCTACGAATGCCAATATTCTTTGCCTTTTTAGGTAGGCATTTAAGCTTCAACTGTGTTACAGCATAAGACAACCTTCTGATGTCCTCTTCTAGACTAGAATCTGTAAAGTCCTCTGGAAGCACACCTTGTTTTGCCCTTACATAGGAAGGCATGTTTAGACCTGCTGCTGGTCAAGAAGACATTTTATCCATTTCAAAGCTATATTATGCAGATCTGTTTTTAAACTATTTCTTGATTCAAATATCAAAATTAAGTTTTTTACAATTATTTAGACTGGCAAGCTAATGTTTATGTTGAACAGCAGAGAGGATCACCTGACTTCTGGAGTTCTTTTAAATTCTTTTCTAATATTAATAGAGACAAGTAGAATTCCACAAAATCAGCTTTATTATCCTCTAGGTCCATGAGGCAACACAAACATGTCAGCATGGATTTTCTGCGTCTATATTGCCAGACTCCCACAAAGGGCGTACATAAGAGCACCAGCTTGCCTCCATCCTTGTCCTAATGTTTTCTCTATTTGTATCTATTTTATGTATCCAATCAATGTTCTTGACAAATAAAATATTTTTTTTTAAAAAAAATTATCAGCACACTTTACAAGAGATCTCAACCAGATAGTCTACTACTGTAGCTACGCTAACATTTCACACTAGACTGCAGCTCTGGATGTATCAAGAAGACTTTCCCCACTAAAACAAAGGGCTGCCATCACATGTGACCTGCTGGTGTAGATGTTGACACAAAAGGATTTGTGGGATCCCTGCATAGAACATATCACAAGGGTACATAACCTGCCAACATGGCTACCGGCATGCTGTGCAGAGAAGAGTGGACTGTAACAACATACATGCCCCAGTCAAGTAGCCAATAGATGATGGGGAAATTATTGTATAATCAGTTCATTGCTATCAAATGCAACATATCTAAGGTCAAGGCTTTTGCCAGGAAACGTTGAAAAAAGCACTAGTTAAAATTTGGCTCAGAGCAACTAATCCATTAGCATGGGCTGAAGTTCTGAAGAAGGCTCATGTGGAACAGTGGTGGGTTTCAAATTTTTTTACTACCGGTTCTGTGGGTGTGGTTTGCTGGGCGTGGCATGGCATGGCATGGCTTGATGGGCGTGGCTTGGTGGGCATGGCAAGGGAAGGATACTGTAAAATCTCCATTCCCACCCCACTCCAGGAGGAAGGATACTGCAAAATCCCCATTTCCTCCCGATCAGCTGGGACTTGGAAGGCAGAGAATAGATGGGGGCGGGGCCAATCAAAGATGGTATTTACCGGTTCTCCAAACTACTCAAAATTTCCACTACCGGTTCTCCAGAACCTGTCAGAACCTGCTGAAACCCACCTCTGATGTGGAGTTATTTAATTAGTCATTCTTAAGTTAAAGAGGGGACATGTAGTTACATCATATAGTAGAACTCAACCAACACAATATAAATGAATCTGCTCAAACTGCTTATAATACAAAATACAGAATTTATTATGATCTATACGTACTTCTTTTTTCCAGGCTGACTCATGAGCAATATATGGTCTTGCCTGTAATGCAGCTAGTTTACTCTGATCTTCTTTAGTTAGTGGAATTAATGCACTCTTAGGAACATTCAGTCTAAAAAAAACAGTTTGATTAGTTTGTGCTTATTTTTACAGTTACAGATTTATTTTTATTTTTCATAAATAATAGTATGAAACTGAAATAAAAAGCCAATAAGATTAATACTATCAAATATTAATGTTTAACTAAAGGCTCTGCACATTTTAGGGACCATTAAGTGTTGCTTAACCAGTGGCTCATCATACAATAGGGACACTAACATACTTAATGTGTCTCCTTGCCACATGTCATAGTTAGTCTTGCCTGTTTTTGTCATTTTGCTACAGGGAAAGGAACAAAGGAGGATGCTAGTTCAGGAAAGGATGCTTCATATCTGCTCTAAGACTCTTAGAAACTGGTGCTGTCTTTTGCTACACATGTTTGGGACATTATCCACTTTTTTCTCTCATCCAGGCATTGAGATAGAGCTCCTAGTGTTGCTGAAGACCTAGATGTGATGAAATTGTACATAATACTGTTCTATAGAGGGAAGTGTGTTTAAAATTTAAATCAAAGTGGGTAGAGAAAGCCCTCCTGTTATATTTAGCATGCAGCAATGCACATTCTATGAAAATCAAATAGAGCATATCTGTACTCTTGCATGAACATAGCACCCAAATAGCAAATTTTTGTTTTATCTAAATTGTATGATTATTCTTTAAATAATTCATTTTTTCAGTCTGAAATATAGATATTAAATGAAAGCCTGCTATTTGAGCTGCATATTCAAGATTTGGGCAAAAGCAGATTTGAGAATGAGTTGATAGCTCTGTTCCAATATTTGAGGGGTTCTTACAAAAATGAGAGGGTCAAACTATTTTCTAAAGCACCAGAAGGCAAGACAATGGTTGGAAACTAACCAAGGAGAAAAGCAACTAAGAAGAAATTTCCTAACAGTGTGAACAATCAACCAACCAGTGGAGCGGTTTGCCTTCAGAAGTTGTGGGTGCTCTATCACTGGAGACTTTTAAGGAGAGACTGGACAGCCACCTGCCTGGAATGATATAGGGACTCCTGCTTGAACAGGGGGGTGGACTAGAAGGTCTCCAAGGACCCTTCCAATTCTATTCTATGTTCTATGACTCAGTATTTCATGTTATTTGGAAGAGACTTGGAAGTTCTGGCAGGAATCTCTAATAGATCAGAATATATATTGTAAGCATGGGACTTGAAATTCATAAGTTAAATTGGTATATATTTACTGTTTATTTCTACATTTATACAGGTAGTCCTTGACTGAGCCCCAGATTTCTGTTGCTAAGTGAGACAGTTAAGTGAGTTTTGCCCCATTTTATGATCTTCCTTACCAAAGCTGTTAAGTGAATCACTGCAGTTATTAAGGTAGTAACACGATTGTTAAGTGAATATGGCTTCCAAATTGACTTTGCTTGTCATTAGGGGTAGTTATGTAATTATGTCACTATGGGATACTGCAACCATCATAAATATGAATGAGTTGCCAAGCATCTGAATTTTGATCATGTGACCATGGGCAGGGGTGAAATGTAAAATTTGTTACTACCAGTTCTGTGGGCGTGGCTTGGTGGGAGGGGTAATGTGACTTGGGTGGGCGTGGCCAACTTTTTTTTTTTTTTTTTTTTACTTTTCAAAACATTTTTTTCTAATGTTTTGAAAAGCCTCTGCCAATCAGGCAACTCAGCTGGGATCGTCAGAGACTTTTCAAAGCATTTTGTTAACCACCTCTTCGACCAAGGGGTTGCAGAAAAAAATGCTTTAAAAGCCTCTGACAATCCCAGCTGAGCCACGGGATCATCAGAGACTTTTTTTTTTACTTTTAAAAGCATTTTTTCGTCTGAAGAAGTTGTAGAAAAAATGCTTTTAAAAGGTAAAAAAAAAGCCTCTGATGATCCCGCGGCTCAGCTGGGCATGTGGGGGGGGGGGGGCAGGGATTTTTGCTACCGGTTCTCTGAACCACCCGCCGCCATCGCTACTGGATCAGGCGATCCGGTCCGAACCGGGAGCATTTCACCCCTGACCATGGGGATGTTGCAATGGTCGTGTGAAAAACTGTTATAAGTCACTTTTTCAGTGCCATTGTAACTTTGA
Organism: Arizona elegans; assembly: GCA_022577455.1. Classification (NCBI taxonomy): domain Eukaryota; kingdom Metazoa; phylum Chordata; class Lepidosauria; order Squamata; family Colubridae; genus Arizona; species Arizona elegans. The sequence goes on along the minus strand of JAKOOJ010000002.1, from coordinate 192,182,260 downwards.
ACAGTCACTAAATGAACTGTTGTAATCTAGGACTACCTATACTTATTAAATCATGGAATATACATAGTTTTGTGTGCCACAACTGAATGAAAAATTGTAAATAAGTCAAAGTTCTAGTCATGCAATACTCTTACATGTATTAGGGTCTTCAGAAATCATGGGCGCTTCATGAAGGTTTTTAAGGTTTTTAAGAAGAGACTAGACAGTCACTTGCCTGAAATGGTATACCGGTAGGTTCTCCTGCTTGAACAGGGGGCTGAACTAGAAGACCTCCAAGCTCCCTTCCAGCTCTATTCTATTCTAATTCTAATTATCCTGCTGCCTTGTCCCTTGTAAATTTGTGCAGAATAAATCAATAGAACTCTTCTAACTATTAAGAAAAAAATGAACCTTTTTTTGCTTTTTTAATAAATTGAAAGTATGATAGTTAGAAAAACTAACCGATAAACGTCAGATGGAAGGAGGCCAAGCCATTTTACAGCTGGAACTGTGAGGCGATGGGCTTCAAATGACATTGACTGAAACGAGAAATCACAATTTTTTTGCTCAATATATCTGGTTTTAATAGACTGAAACTTAATATAAAATAAGGCTCTTAATGATTAATATCATTGTAGGCATATCTACTCTGCTTCACTGATTATGTGCCATCAAGTCATTGTTGACACTTAGCATCCAAAAAGATAGATAGATATTCTCCATGAGGATCTGTCCCTAACCTGGTCCATCAGTTCTTCCAATTGTGCATTCATGGCTAGGGTAACTGAGTCAATCTATCTTGCTGCTGCTTATCCTCTTAGAATTGTCTACTTGGATTTATTATTTTTATCCTCCAAATTGTGGCAGTGCTAATTGATTAGATAATGGGAGAATCAAGTTCTCTTTTTCGCTGCATTATTTGAATCAGTTCTTTTAAAATTTCAGCAGAAGTATAAAAATTATGGTTTACATGTTCCATTTATGAATTAACGTGTTCTGTATTAGACCAAAGCGAAACAGAAAGCATGATAAAAATTAAAAAACCCTCACTTCTTTATGTGGGAATAGCAGTTAAATTAGCCAAAGGGGAGAACAACAAATGTTACAGTATGCAATGGAGCCTAATTCTCTTCTTCCCTGATGTGAAAAGTGAGCATTTGTGGGGTGAGGCAACATGTGGGAGTGTGTTTATTCATTTCTCTCTCTGCAAAGTTTTGATTAACTGTTTTTACACCACATCAGATGTATGAGAGATATCTGCTAATCAAGTAAGGAAATACAGTTAAGGGGAAGGGCTGTTGAAAAAATATCTTCCATCCCAAGCCTAGGTATTTTTTAAATGCTTCCAGTGCCATAGGCATACAATGCTGCAGCAAACATATGGTTGGGTAGTCTATATTGGTGGCTCAACTTGTTATTCTTTACAGAAGGGAAGAGGGAATTAAGCATTTTCCCAAACAGTACATTGTTGTGCCATAGCTAACCTTGTGCTTGATTATTAAAAAAAAAAGCATTGGAAGGATTTGGGATGGAATGACATTTACCTTGCAGACTGGGAGTGAAATTAAAATTGAGCTATACCTCAGTTGAATAACTACTGTAAATAAACCCTAAAAGTTTTCTTCACTGAAATTTTTAATAACAACAATGGTTCATGTTGTGAGTTTTTATATTTAGTCTCTTCTCAGAATAGAGAAGATTGAGTGGTGCCATAGTGGAGGTATTCGACTGGCACCAAGAACACCGAGGTCTTTCTATCTATCCTTTTGTATACTTTAGACTTTGGGCCAATGACTATCTCAGTCCAATCTCCATTCCAGAAGCGTTGAGAGGAAAATAGGAGAAAGGAATATTATGTATGCCATCTTTAGCTTCTGAGTATGAGCGCAGTGTTCTGTAATCTAATAAATAAATAATAAAATATTCATGGCACATAGGATATGTGCATTTTTTTGAGGTACAATAAATCAATGTGACAGTGTTTTGCATAAGTTTTCCCTCTTCTTATTTTAAGACATAGGTGTTGTCATGATACAAATTTTAACCAGTTAAAGCTTTTTAAATATTTTTCCTACCTTTAGTCCATCAGCTTCTCAGTCTAATTTTGTCTCGCCATCCATGCAGGCTTGACATTCTCATTATATCTCAGCCTGCTCTTTTAAAATTCTTTTACCCTTTTTATTCTTCAAACATAACAGTTAAAAGTATTCTCTCTTCTCTCCATGAAAGCACAGGCAGATAGTTGTCAACAAGATACAAGTGTTCCCTTGATGGCTCTCTCTCTAGGACTCTTGTGGTTCTGTAGATTAAGATATGACTGTAGTCTCAATTGGAGTTTCTCCTGATTTCCATGTTACTCCTGATTATTGTTAATGCCCAGTAGGAGTCTCTCTTGCTCTGAATGAACTATCAGTATATTTTTGACCTTTTTATCTAACTTGGAATTCTACCTGCCAGAATTCTCAACATTTGAATTGATGTTCTAATTGTGTGACCAATCCCCATCAGTTTCAAAACAACCTTGCAATTCCAAACCAAAATATGAGAAAGAGATAAAGTATGTGTGTGTTTGTGTGTGTTTGTGTGTGCTCACATGTGCACACACACATGCTGTTACATTTCATTCATTATGAAATAATATGAAAGCTTAAATTTAATAAAAACTTACCACAGATCCATATTTGTAGATACTCATTATTTCAATACCTGTACAGAAACAATATTTTCCAGTAATTTTTTACAATGTGTTAGCAATGAATTCCAAGTGAATTAATTAATACCAAGTATATGCATGGCACAGATGTCCCAGAGAAGACACAGTTTTGAAGTTCCTAGTCAGTAGCAGTGCCAGACAGAAATAATGAACAGATTTATCATCTTGCATTATGTGTACATTGAGATCAAGAGTACTACATATTACCATCTTGGTAGTGTCAAGACAGACTCTTGGAGTAAGAATAGAGATAGAAGAAAAAAGAAGTGAAAGCAAGTGAAGAAAATAGAATATAGTAGAATGTCTGAAGGAAGAGAAAAAGAATCTTATATGAAAAAGTATTAGTGGATGGATTAATCTGCCAACAGAATGAATGTAAATGAACTGGCTGATTGAAGCAGAATGAAAAGTACATTCCAAAATGCAACAGAACTATGTTGAATAATTTGAAGTAAGAAAAAAGTGGCAGGTAAAATAATGAAGGGGAAAAAGACTGTGGGTGAAAAAAATGTTAAGCAAACAGCAAGATAATTTGCAAAATCTGAGAAGTGTGCTGTACTTTTTGCAAAGGGTATAGAAACCAGATTTCTGTTCTTCAGGAAATTAGTGAGAAATATACTAATGTAATAAAGCATGTATTATATCTTTGTTAATTTAGAGATAGTATATGACAGTCAAGAAGCTTGAATTAGTTCCCATGGAAAAGGTGGAATACAAATCAAATCAATAAAAAATGTTTTGCATAAATATGCAGTTGAAGTCCATTGCTAAGCACAGTAAAAGGAGTATACAGCGTGCGTGAGAATTAATCAAATGCTTAGCAAATAGTTCATATCTGAGTGTGACATAAGATATGGATGTGTGATGTTCCCTTGTCTTTTAATATTACTGAATGTATAGGGAATTATTTTGGTGATTTTAGAGGTATGGTAGTTGATGATGTGAATGTGTGCATTTTTGGTATGCAGATCAGATAGCAGGTACAGTATTGCAATCTAAGCCCCTCCCTCCACCTGGTTTGTATGTAGATCAGTTTCTTACCCATATACAAAAAGAGCTGGGCTTGGGTCACAATATTATGCCTGCCTTTGTCTCTTATCTTTTTGGCTGTTCTGCAAAAGCCATTAATGCAGGAGATAAGTTATTGCCTGAAAATCTGGATGGTTTGCAATGAATATTAAGTAGATTGTATGACCTACACAACAGTCAACAAGAAATACAGATCTGAAAATTAAAATAATAATAAACCAGATAGTTGTGTTTGACAGGGAAGAAAGGAGTTTGATTAGAGAAAGGAGATGCATTTGTCTATCACAGTAAAATGTTTAATAAAGGTGACAAAATAGATGGAGAAATTTTAAGATATCGAATGCTGATAAAAAGTTAGTGGGCAGTAAGTGGTTTGAAGCAATGAATAAAAGTTTGTTTTTTTTTTAAATACCCAAACGGCTTGTAAAAAGTGTATATACTTCTGCCTATGTTGTTATATAAGAGTTGAGTATGACAGGACTCAGGAGAAACATAAGGTAAATTGAATACAATGGAAATAAGTATCTGTGATAAGAGGAGGAAAAGTCATGAATGGATTAGTGTTGAATGCTAAATAAAACCATTATTCATAATTTGAGGAAGAGTGCAGTCAGGTTCCCTAACAATGTTAGGGAACCCACACCTACATTACTGGATCCCCAGGCCAGATGGCAAAGACATGGAAAGGAATAGCAAATGATATACATTTATATAAATTACTTTGATCTATATTTTCTTTCTCTTAGTTAGAGCCTTCTTTTTTTTATTACTATTTCTTACTCTTCCTTTAAAACGAAATAGATTACAGAGTTGTAAAAAAAGGAGTTTTAGTGTAATGGGTATTTATGTTTGTATATAATATATACTAGTGTATTAAATTTTTTGAGAGAGTATCGTTACTGAATCTGAATGTAAAAAATGGGCTGATCACTGGGAGCAAAAGATTTGTTCTAAATGTTTACTGCCATCTGTGGATCATTTGGATTTTCCCCACCACGATCTGTTATCCCTAAAAGAAAGGGGAAAGGAAGGCTGAAATCTATCCCTTGTCAGACAGGGCGGGGTGGTAGGAGAAACAGAAACAGAATTCTTCCTATGTGCTCAGACAGAAAATGCCCATCACCATGTCTACATTGGTAGACATATGGTATAAATAAGTTGAGAATCCCCATATTTACCGTGTGGGTCAGCATCCATGAGAGCAAAGATTGGTACATGACAAGTATCCCATAATTTTCTGACTAGTAGTCTTGTATTGACATCTGGTACACCTTTTCCCTGAAGAAATAATTACAATATTTACAACAATGATACATTTTTCAATGTATGTTTAGACATGGTTGTACTTTTACTCAGCAAAATTCTTCATTACAGAATTCCAAATTCAGCTTCCAATGAGTATAATCTTTTTTTTTTACAATTGTTCATATTAAATGGATGAAACATTAATGCAAAGACAATAAAATCCACACCCATAAAATTAATATCTTAAAAGCTGTACAAAAAAAATTGATGAAAACTGGGAATTAAGGTATAACATACAATGCTCATTAAAAGAATTTTTTAAAAAACATCCAAAAGGTAAACCTGCAGATTCAAATCAAGCAGGTATTACAATTTAAAAAGACTTGAATTTTTTTTTTTAAGTATTTTCAGTGTCTCAAAATACATTGGGTAAATGCCAAGAGGATTTCATTGTGTAACGTGGTAAGGATGAGGTGATCACCCATCTGAAAGGTTTGCCTTGGTCCCCACAGTGCTCTATTCACACTCCTGACTACAGATAGTATCAGTAACTCTTCCCACATATTTTATATCAGCTAAAGTTCTGGATCCAGAGCATATTCACACACAATGAAAGCTGGAATTCTGCTCTGCACAGACTAGCTTTCTTTACCTATGAACCTACTGGTCACTATGAACAATAGATGCAGAGACAGTCATTGGAAAGACTCTGTACTTTTATCTCCATTCCTTCTCTAAAAAGACCCAGTTTGCCCATCTCCATGTAACACATGTCCTTTTGATTAGATTAGCATTCTCAGGCATTTCATCACTTTCTTTTTTTTTCTCTTTCCGATCTCTTTTTCTTTTCACTCTGACCATACACCTCAGGTATTTCTCCGGGTCATTCGTTTTCCATAATGTAAGCTCACACTATGAATTCTTATCTGTAGATAAAATAACTAAGGCTTTTCTATCACTGAATTATTTTCTAAATAAAGCTTATCTTTATTTTCTTTCATTCAAGCACCAGCCTCAAGAATACCTTCAGTTACACTCCTAACTTTAGTGTTTCTCTTTCCATGCATTCTTTCCACTATATAAAGCTCTCTGCTATCCAACAGTGCATTGTTGTTGGAACTAATGGAGGCCCATTGAAGCCAGAGAAATCTCTGTTAAGTAGGAAAGATATTGTGCCTTAATGACAAAGATAAATCTGCAACCCCTCCTAAGCGTACACTTGACTCTTAGAGCAATGTGGCATTGCTGATATACTGTAGATTAGGCAACATTTTCCTGGATAGGCAAACCACCGAGCTTTTACTTTGACTAGACTGAGCTTTAACTCCTCAGCTCTCTGTCAGTACATAGTCCCACAATCAAACACTGATTAAGGTTTTCAAATGATATATTTCTGTCTGTAGCTAAGTCTTCAGAAGATGAAAAAAGGAAAAGTGACAAGACTCTAGGGAGACATGGCTCCTGCTATTTTAGCCTGAATCAGAACCTTTTTTTATTACTTCTGCAGGGTATGAGAAGAACTATAAGCCTTCAATCCGACAGTGAAAGTGTCACTGTGTGAAAGCTGTGCAAATATGAGGCTGAAACCTCAGCTTTTGGGGAATAATGGGCACCGCTTATTAGTTAATCATATGGCTAGGCTTGTGTGTTTTGACCATAAATAAACAAATAGTTCACCAAGCAAATGGCTGGAAATAACACTTCCGTCTTACCTCTCCCTACTTGGAAACCCAGAGTTGTTGAGATTTACCTGGATTCTTTTCTTTCTGATTATTGCTCCTTCCTGACTCCTTCCGATATGAAGTGCTACTAGGTAAATCAGATTTGGCTTAATAATACTGCTTATATTATTCCTCTGTAATGATTTTGTGGTGATGACCATATTGTCATTTTGGGATGATAGGATAATCCCTCCATGTTACCCCAGGAATAGAACAGAACAGCCTATGATTGCCATGCTGGTGCCACTGCATGCTTAACATCTGAATTACTTCACTTACCAGTTTCACATGGCATGGAAAATAACATGAAATCTTCCACACAGCCCCAAAGCACAAATGTCATTGTGGTTGAGCAGAAACACCTTAGCACCATTTTCTCAAAAAAATAATCTAGCTATCAATAGAATCACTGTAAAATATTAAACAAAGTATTTATAAGAAGGGCATAATTGATAGCATTGAAAATTGCTGAGATGAATACAGGAGAATTTAAAAAGGATCATGCTTTCAGATTATACCGGTAGTAGTCCACCTCATAGTATAACCAAGGCAGTTTCGCTTCTGAAACCGGACCTAAATACAATTGAAATGAATCTGGATAATTAATTTTATTTGAGAATGATTGGATTTACTTAGAAAAATGTAAACTTGTACCGTAATTATTATACTTGGGGACATTTTACAGCAGAAGTTGTCATCTAGCAGTCTCTGAAAAGTTGCATCTTTTTCTATAATTAGAATAAATTTTGCATCTGTAATCAAATCTGTAAAGTTAAAGGATTCAAGAAAATATACTGGAATTTAATTGCACTACATAAAGTATTGGATTACATAACTTTCTGTTACTATAATATGAACAATGTTAGCATCAGTGATGCCACTATATATGGAATCTTTAGTAATTTTTGTATTTGAGTCTTCATTTTGTTTTTTATTTTCTTTAATCTATACATTTTGTTTAAAGGATACTTCTTATTCCTTCTACATTAGATGGTACAGGTGTCTAAAAAAACAGACATCAAATTGTTTTAGAAACTGAGGAAAATCATTCTTTCAAATAAGTTGGACAATAAAAAACAAAAGTAAATCTCTAAAAGTCTTTTCCAAAATAATTAACTATAGTAATTCTTCATTGTAAGTATTATGGTTTTTATATATTAACTTACACTAATTCTAACCATCCTTCAAGAGTCATTATCTTATAGTGGTGATGGGACCCATACATTAGAAATACTCTATGAATTGGGAATTTATTAGATTAAATAAAATCCATTGGAGAAAAAACAACAACAACTCTCTCTAGTATTTTGCTAGTAAAATCCACATAACATTCACAATTCAGAGGTAAGGTGAAGACTACATCATGTGCAGAAAAAGATTTTTCCACAATGTGCATTAGTTAGGTGCAAGTTGAGAAAGCACAGATATTCAGTTCAGTAAAATTATACCCAAGCATCAATAATTTGATTATCATATTAGAAACCTAATGGATATAAATAATGATTTTCTGTTACTTAATATATATAGTAATGCCATGAAATATTTGAGTGCTAAAGTATAATTTCTCTAAATTTGGGATAATTCAGTGTTAATTCTTTCTCTAGCGATTTAAACATACTATATCCAATGCTATTGTAGATTGTCATGCTGAAGTCAGATTGAAAATAATTATGGACTAATTCTGTTTTTGATGGAATGGATGGGCAACAATAATTATACAATATCTACAGTATAAACAGAGTGTTTGCAATCCAGAGTTTACCAGCAATTACAAAAGAAGAGCAATTTTTTGTAATTTTGCAAAAAACCCCATTTTTGTCTTTTTTAAAAAAAGAACTAAAATGTTGCTCCTGAATAAAAATGACAAGGCCTCATAATGCATTGAGCAAAAACATGTCATCTATGTACTTCAACTAGAATATAGAAATGTGTACCTTTCTTATATAAAATCAGGAAATAATAATGATTTATACATACTGTGGTACTGCAACTACAATTTACTTTTGTACCATCTTCCTCAATATAACTAAGATTACCAGCAATGCATCCTTTGCTAGTGGACAGCTGCAAAGAAAAAAATAGTAACTTCAGATAGTAATTACATAGTCACCAGGATAATATATCTAATCATTATTTATAGGCTAGATAGGAAAAAAAATGTTAATCCTAAGTGAACATAAGTGATGTGATAGTGTTCTTAATTACTGTAGTCACAGGAAATTTTATCAGTTCTTGGATTGGCTGAATTTAATATTGTCTTAGGCAATTACTTCCTCATGTTCATAAATAGTATGACTTATTTCCATACCAATTTGACATTTATAGAAATTTGACCACTGTCCTCCAATTTTTTCAATATTGTCAATAGACAATATTTAAGTTTTTTAATAACTGATTGCTCAAAACTATCCAACTGTATTTTTTTTATTGGCAAATGGGGAAACTTTAGAAAGTTTTCTGGCAGTGACAGTCTTGCTGGACCATAGGAGGATGGTATCTCCCTTTTACACTATAGTACTGAAACAATATGCTGAAAAGTTTCTTTTTCAAAGTGGATTATAATGCTCATAAATTTATGAGCAGTCACAGAAAGGGCAAATAAGAATTATTTTCTTTTCTTTTGGCTATACTGTATAGTTTCATTACAGAAAGGAAATGACAAGACCTCCCCCTCCACACACATACACAAATATATACTTTCTTCTTCCTCCTGTGATTTGCACAAATCTACTCATTAGATACAGATACGATTTTTCTATTTTTATTTTGTTATGTCTATCTTTGCTTACTATTATGGGAAATTAATAAAAATATTATTTCATACCTTTTCTCCCCAAAATGTACTAAACTATTACAGATCATGTAAGAGACATTTAATACTTAACAATATGTAGAGTCCTTCTGGGTATCTTGAGCATACAGGAAATGTCATTTATAATATTATCCACAACTCTCTGGTTACCAAAAAGTACTGTATCGGTGTAAAAGATATCTCTGTCAGAATAAAATATAGTTTTAAATTAAAATAATGATAGTCTCAAGAGATTTCAATGCTACTTAGAAAATAATACTCATGAATATTTAGCAAAGGGCATCCCGTAAGTATTGCCTGTGGACATCGTCCTAGTCTTCTGTTATCTTCCTTGAATCTTAGGTTCTGTCTCTTCTAAATGGAACCCACAATAATTGAAAATTGTAGGGAAAACCCCCAAGGGAGCATTCAGGACTATTTTTATGCAGAATTTTTCAACAATGGTTTTTACAAGTTGTCAGAGTTTGTTGAGTTAAGATGAAGAAAAAAATATTCAGACCACTATGCAACCAAAAATGGGTTGGTTACTTTCTCTTCCAGTCTATTTTACCATAAGAGAGGATAAAAGCTTAGGAAGTGGCATGGAAAATGATGAATCCTTATTTGAGATGCTTAGAAAACTTTTTAAATGTAATAAATATTATTTTTGATGTGTGCTAACTTACTAGACTGCTCTTGTGGCATCTGTAAAGTTTGGATCTGATTAGGGAATAAATGATTCCTTTCATTCTCTTATTGGTATATCATTAAATGAGCAAAATTTGATCAGCCATATTAATTTATCTGAAACTTGAAACAGCTACTCTGGCATCATAAAAACACAGCAGTCTTGTAGGCTAATTAGGTAATCTCAGATGTAATATATTTGGTAGAACCAGTTACAAAAAGATTTCAGAATGGTGAACTAGATTTTATGTTTCAGTGAATAACTTTATTGTCCAATATTTCAAACAATATCATGGTAGTGAAGAAGGTCACAATAGAAATGTTATCACAGAGGCTATGTTTATACAGCACAAATAAGCTTTTATGAAATTAATTCACTTTTGCATAATAAGATCACAGGGTAAGTGTCACATCTGTTACAAGCCACATCATCAAAATTATGACATATACATCATATGTCATTATACTAATGATACAGTTATATAATTTTTGCCATGACATGTAACACAAATATTATATAATTTTGTGTGATGTCATTAAAATGCAGATATCATTTGATACCTTTCTTAAGGTTGTTTCTATGAAATTATAATTGGTATTAGGAATAACTCGGAAGAAGATTCACTGCTAAGACAATAGTTCTATAAAAGGCAGAAATGTAATTTGAGACTTATCTGGAGAACAGATCACATTTTAGGCCATATTTACGCAGAAATATTGAAATTCAAATGGATTCACTAACATTTAAGCACAATTATATATATTTATTTTAACCTTACAAATACATATAAATATAAATATGATTATTACCTTTTTGTTGCATACGTGTTTGTCTGAACCATCTTGTAGATTATAGATAATATTTTAAGACACAAAGCTGAAACATAAAGCAAAACCTTATACAGTTGCCACCTGAAACATTTGCATCCCTTGTATTTTATCTTCAAGTGCTTGGCATACAATTTATTTCTCTTACTGTTGGCACTATTTGTAAAGATACGACAATCTAGTCTAAACCTTATCTGACAGTAAGGCTTTATGTCAACACCTCAGTTGATGAAAACCACAACAGACAATGGAGATCAATATTTATTCACTTACCTGGTGACAATAGCATAGAAAAATTACAACCTGGAATAAAAAGGCTTAAATGGTAAAGAGCATGAATTAATAAATGAAATGAACTGAAAGAAAAATACTTATAGTGTGTGTTTGTGGAACTAAGAGAAAGGGAAAGTATCTGAAGAAAGTGATCTGATAATATAGAGTACAATTGTCGAATACATGCACAGAAGTGAAGGTATTCAAATATTTAATTGAAAAAAAGAGCTAAAAGATGTCAGGAATAGGAACTGAGGTAATCGGGGTATTGTAGAGGTATAGATTGGAAATACTGTAGAGGAATCCATAGGTTGGTAATAAGTCTAAGTTATCTTCCAGTGAATGGTGATAATGGAAGAAGTTTTGGAGGGGGAAAATTGAATATTCTGAATAAATGTGATCCAGAAGGGAAAAAAAGAACTAGGTGGCATGAAGAGAATAGGAATACCTAGTGGGAATGATATAAAGAATGTAGAAACAGTGACTGAGGCAGTTGGAGACCTAGAAGCTTTGTATGGGAAACATACATTGAAGAATTTGTGTCAAAGAAAACAGATGAAAAGGAAGTTATAAATAATGTGAGATAGTTGAATAAGTTCTTTAACTTACCAAACTTGGGTGCTGACTTAGGACTGTCACTTCTTATTTGCTGTGTGGTACAATTAGATATCATCTGCAAACCTACAGCTTCTGTAAAACTAATTTTGAAAACCCAATCAGGAATTTAAAAGAAGAACTAATAATCTGATATTTTATTCATCAAGATTGGTAGTATGGCATAAAAGTCAAGAATATTTTTAGCACTAAAGATTAGAGAAAAAAAGATAAAATGTACAGGTAATCCTCAATTTATGACCACAATTGAGCCTAATATTTCCAGGCCACTAGATGGCTATCAGTAGATGCACTAAGCCTTAAGGGCAGGGAAATATTGAAGTTTCACTGTATTTACCACTTCAAGTTAATTCTCAATATGGACTTTGAATCATAAAAATCCGTTTGTCTTTCTCTTTGTCTTCCTTCAATGGAGCTCCAGATGTCTTACCTGTGCTTCCCAATGAAACAAGGACCAACACCCGGGACTACACAATGGGTGTTTAGGGAAATGCACAATATAATATAATTCAGGGAGATACACAGGGAAAGGCTTCATAGGGACGGTACAATCCAAGCCCCTGTCACCACTATTCCAGAAGTGACTAAGGCTTCAATCAAACTTCCCACCTCAGAGAAAATCCCCAAATCTCAAACTTTCTCTGAAATACAACAGGATTCGTAAATGTAGGGACAAAGAAGATGACCTTGGTGGAGAGAGGCAGTTACCATTATCTATTCTACACAAAAGGGACTGAAACATTTTTAAAGTCCAGAATGAAGCACATTCTGTACACTCCCATTTATGTAATGGATTGAAATCCCGATTATATCTGTTACTCATGAGCAGATTGCCTATAGACATAGACTTTGTATGGATAAGTATAATGAAATATGGGGCTCATTTATACAAAATATTAGGAAACAGTTATTAATGCTGCATTTTGGTATCCAAAGTCATTACTTTTTACATCCTTAAGGTGGCAGAAGATACTACATTATAAAATCATAATAAATCTAGTCTTAGAAAACGTGATTTCTCAAGGTACTGAAATGAATCCAGAGTAAGTTAGTCATCATGTCTAATTTCATTTTACTTCAGTGATTGCACAGAAAACTCTTTGTCATTTAAATTTGATACAAATTACAGTCAAATTTCAGTTTTCCTTATATTTAGAAAGAATGTGATTAGGTAACATAATTAGGTAATAGCATTATATATAAAATTATTTTGGTTTGCTTTTTTATGCATATAAACAAAAATCAGGTGAATCTAAACTCAGAAATGGATTACTTTCTTTCTACTTATTTACTTCGTGATTAAACTTTGATCTCAAATTAATTAGTCCAGCCCTTATTGTATTTATTTCATAGTTCTCAAGGAGGTGAACATAGACTTCAAAATTTCCTTTTCTGAAATTCACAAACCCAGACTAAATTAACTCAACAAAACATGTTAGCCAAACCTTTAGTTATAGATTGAGCTAGAGTTGCAATGTTTAATCTATCATGACCTGGCTGAAGCCATCTTGGAGCTTCAGTGCTGCCACACTGGAGTGAGGTATAGAGAGGGGGATTAGAGATAGCTGGGGTTGTATAGTCAAAATAAAATACTTTCCCCTGGGAACCAAGGACGTTCTCACACCTGGCCAGTGGAAGGAGGAGTGATGTCACCAGACCAGTAGACGCTGCATTGATTGGACCATGTGACTGATTGTTTGGGGTTGGGGAAACAACTTTTACTTTTAATTAGGTGAAAACCAAGGGGCCTCTCAGAGTTGATTTTCACCAGATATGTGCCAACTTGATATTTCCAATAAAGCTATTCTTTAAGGAATCCACATGCCTCAGAGTTTTGCTTGCAATGGATCTATTACTTGGAACCCTGACATTAGCTTTTGGTTATGTTGCTGTTCCTGAAAATTTCTAATTGTAAAATTTTATTCTATCATAAATGTGGTCCCTCCCAAATAGCCTAAAACTGAAGAATATAAAATTGAATAATAGCAATAATAATTTTCATGTTACCAAATGTAATGCAGTTTAAGTCAATTGCAAATTTCTGAATTATAAAATCCAAAATCCTATTATGTAGCTGCATAATACACAAAGTGAAAACATAGAATAAATTCTTCACTAGTATTATAGATCTTGATTTCTAGTGCCCTTTCTTCTTTCATAGCAGTTAAAACATTTTTAAAAAAATATATAGTAAGGACACATCTATTAACAATTCTATATTTTTAGATCTTTATTGATGAGATTCAGGAATAGTTCTGTCATAGTGACCTGCTTATAATCTGTAATCCCTACTATTGAAATTCCACACTATCATTTCCAATAATTCTTTGATTTCCTAGGTTTTTGTTTTTTCTCTTTTCTGTCAGCCATCTCCATTGGCTTCCATATTAAGCTAACAGTTCGAATCACCATTTAATTTCCTGAATAGTGAGCACTTAATTGGCAGCTGATTTGTTTCCATGTCATTCCTTGTTACTAAGAAGTATTACTAGTGTTACTAATGACACTTCCATGTTTTACCTCTTTTTCTCCTGAGAACATCAATCAGCTGGCTAGAACAAACTCTAATAAACTGATCATTAGAAGTGCAAAAAGCAGAATTTGATCAATGTTCACTGCAAATTACATAAGGTTCTGAAGTTTCAAAGATCTCCTATCCTCACCTTACACAGATATTTGTCAAACCCCCAGTTCTATTCATAAACGGAACAGTTCCTGCCGGGAGGGGAAATTCCCAAAAGTGTCAGCATAAGCCCTGCAGTAAGGATTTGGGGTGAAGCAAAAGGGAAGAATACTTGTTCACGATTTCTGCAGAGCATCAGCATTTCAATGGAAGGGTGATTTTAGTGAGATTTTTAAATACGCTGCCGGTAAACCAGAAATAAAATGAAGCCTTGCTAATCATGAGTAGGTACAGAATTAGATTCTGGTTCAAAGACTATAGAATTACTTGAGTCTAATCTAATGCTTCAGAATGTAGGTTGTTAACCAAAAGTTTTCATAATGTTATCTTTGGCACTTGCAATTTAAATCAGAGGTTACAGATTTAATAAGATTTAATAAATATTTAAATATACAATTCATATTTTACACATAATGTTTGCATATAATACATTCACATTTCACTAGCATGGTTTACTTACTGTATATTTCCCCAGTCAGATCTGTTTCTGAAGATAAGAATAGGTGCTTTATTTTTGGACAAGCTCATGATAACATCTTCAATAACATTTTCTATTGCTCTCAGTACCTCGGAGCTGAAAGATGTTACAAAATATAATTTCATACAGATTTTATATCATTTCCCAAGTTTCCCAAAATATTTTTCATTATTGCCTTCTAACTTTTTTTTTTTTGAGATTTCTGAAGATTCTAGAAACATTTCATAGTGCTTTGTCTTGTTTCCAGTAGTAGAAATCAGTTCATATGTTTAAGTTTCAGCCTTAAGAAGTGCATTTCTAGCCAGTTCTCTCAAGCTTTTTTTCATCAAGCCAAATATTTGGATCAACTGATTTAAAACAACTATGATTAATGTTTTTCAATCATATGATGTAATATTAGCTTTGGCCAGAATTTGACTTAACTTGTTTTTAAATGCTGTAAACTTAAAATAAAAGTTAAAGGATATAATATAAGTACTTCCTCTCTACCATAGCACATTAACCTTTTGATCTGACACTTTGAATGAGTGCCTGTGGTTTTTAATTATATGAAGGTTTTGGCTGGATAACAACATTGTGTGTGTGGCAGGGGGAGGCGAAATGTATCATGAGCTGAAGTAAGTACATTAGTAGTGCTCTCTGTCTCTGTACTCATGGACAATACACACACAGACACAGACACATTCTTTCCCATGTGAATTAAGATGATTAGAATTTTTATTGCACACACACACACACAAATCACAAGTCTCTTTTGTCACATATATGAATATGTGAATATGAAGTTTCCTAACTAAAATTGTAATACAGCTTACATGAAGTTGAAATCTGAACATGGTACTTTCTTAGAAGGGAACTCAGTAATTTAATGAATGACAAAAAAGAGCCTCAAAATTTAGTGTTTCTTCGCTGCTATTTTTGAGTGCTTTTTAAATATGATTCTAGAGGTATTGTTAAGAGGACTAATATTTGTCATTTAAAAAGATTAGGGGATAGCTTTCTCCACTTATTGCTCATGTTTTAGATTGAAATGTTTCAGAATAAAATTGAGTTAATAGGAAATGGACAATCCTGGTATTATTGATTAGCCATTCCTTTTTCTAAGTTATTTCACTTCTTTCAGTAGTTACAGCTGTAACAATTAATGATCCATGTATATTAAATAATATTATTGTTCTTTGTAAACCACATCATTTAACCAGACAGATTTCTATTTAATCTTTAGAAATGTGTAAATAAGTAATGAGGCCCAGATGGTAGATCCAGGTTTCATGTGCAGGCTTAAGATCTAAGGTTTTTGGAGCCAACAAAGTTTGAGAACATTTTAAATATGAGAAGAGAAAGATTTAATTGACATGCTCATTCAAAGAAATTGCACAAGTGTCTTCCTACGTTTTAGCTCTCACTGCTTAAAAATGAAGTAAGCCTCAATAAAAAGTTATATGACTGGCCAAACATGCCAAGTTAAAAAGAAAAAAAAAACACCTCAGCAGTAATTACAGACAAATCTAAACTGTTGAACGGTAAGGAATAACAGTGTATCACACAAGGATAAAGCTTGTCAGCTCATTTCCAACAAGTCACAGCATGAGCATTGTTTTCCATTTGGCAACAGAAATAGAAACATTATTTCACAACAGAAATTTTAAAAGATGCAGAATATGTTTGTTTCAGCAAATGTGGGTTAGGATTTATTATTTCAAATTGAAGTTAGAAATACTAACTAAACTAAATACTAAATACGTGGCAATGGTATCAGATGACAAATTCCTTAAATTAGAAAACAATAGCATTTCCAATTTCATTTGGGGAATGCAAACTTTCAAATGGTTTGTGTTTGTATGTGCAAAAAGGATAATTCAAAGCATTAGAGCTGCTTATGTACAATTAATTTTTTTATTTTATTTTTTATTAATAGAAATAGAAAGAGCAACATGTTCAAAATCCATGTAGACAGTGTGTTGTCTGGTTACAATTCTTTTGAGTAATATTCATCATGATAATAATAATAGTATTCTCTAATAGTAATCTCATAATGACAGTGCTTTTCCCTCATAATATTAATGCATATTAATTGTTAATACTAATCAGAATTAATAAGTTAGTAATCAACCCTAATAATAAAATTAATCTTTCTCTTGTAATTTTAGGAATTCTAACTCCTATTTCTCTCATTTAACCATCGATAAAACAGATCCCATACCTCAAAATATTCAGTCTTCCTTTTCTTAATTTCAAATGTTAGTTTGTATACAATTAATATAAGCTGAAAATTTAGCCAATAATTGTTCATTACAGATGTTACAGTGAATAATGCTAATGAAAGTAGCAAATGCAAGCCATATTTCAACTAGAACTCCATAAGGTGAATCTGGGCAACTTATTATTCATTTGTTTGTGATACTTAAAAGCAAATTTATTTACTAGATGTTGAAGATATTTTGAAAAAAATGTAAAACAATGTCACTCTTTGCATTGTATATTATTGTATATATTTATGTTATAGCTAGTGGGTTTAATGTCATTATTTTTACATGATTCAATTAACATTTTATAAATGCATTAATTTTAATTTTTACGATGATAAATAATGATAAATATAACCCATACAAACAGAAGGTCCCTAAGTTTTAAAAGTGGGAAGGGATCCTAAGAGCAAAAAGCTTAAGAAACATTGTACAGGTAGTTCTCGATTTATGACCACAACTGAGCCCAAATGTTATATTGTTAAATGAGTCATTTGTTAAGTGAGTTTTGTCCCATTTTATGACTTTTCTTGCCACAGTTGTTAAGTGAATCATTATAGTTGTTAGTAACACGGTTGTTAAGTGAAACTGGATTTCCCATTGACTTTGTTTGTCAGAAGGCCACAAAAGGAGATTGCGTGACCCCGGGACACTGCAACCGTCATAAATACAAGCCAGTTGCCAAGCATTCCTATTTTGATCACGTGACCATGGGGATGCTGCAATAGTCATAAGTGTGAAAAATGGTCATGTCACTATTTTCAGTGGTGTTGTAACTTTGAACGACCACTAAACAAACTGTTCTAAGTCGAGGACAACTTGTACTAAGGATTGGAAATGAATAAAAAGCAAGGAAAGCTTGCATATGTGGTATTGTGCAACTCAATGTCCTAGCCTAAAGCCTTCCTCCATTCTCTTCCTCCAGCCTTTACTAGACATTTATAAACGAGATTGAGAATTTGCAAGGCTTCACATTTTCAAATTAGAATCAACAATAAAGCAGCCACTACAATATAGAAACATAGAAAACTGATGTCAGAAAAAGACCCAGAAGTCCATTGAGTCTGCTTTTGAGGGGTTTTGTCTTATTATTTTTATTTTTAATTTTATTTTTATTTTTTTTTGTCAAATGATAAGACTTGTAATTATCCCAAGCAGTAACTCAATTACTGCTGATTGACCCATTATTTCTGCTGGAAGTTGTTTCCAACCTTCCAGAAAACACAGATTTTAACAGAAACAGATTTGAACTGATTTAAATATCAGCTATTTTTTAGAGTCAGCATACTTTTTAGGGTATGTTGTTAAACTACCCTGTTTCCCCTAAAATAAGACAACCCCTGATAATAAGCCCAATTGGGCTTTTGAGCGGATGCACTAAAATAATCCCTCCCCTGAAAATAAACCCTCTTCGAAAATACTTAAACCCATGTGCAGCTGGTCCCCGCCATTTCCTCTGGTTTCCTCCACCCACCCCAAAATAATAAGACCTCCCCGAAAATAAGGCCAAGCACTTATTTCGAGGTTCAAAAAAATATAAGACAGGGTCTTATTTTCAGGGAAACACGGTAACATTTTACTGGACAAGAGAAAAATATTAACTACTTAAAAATAGAGCTTCTTAGACCTAGAAAAATAGTTTCAAATAAAAGCTTTAGAAGCAGAGTAATAAACTTTACTTTTGCTGTTCTCATTCATGGATGTTCTTGTGTGCTACAAAAGTGTGAAAATATTTCTGTGTAGCTAAGTATAGTGCGTGCTAGCTGATGCATTTTCATTAGACTAAACTCATTACATTCTCTTGCTTCAGAACAAGTATAGGTAATCCTTGCTTGGCGACTGTTGTTCAGTTAAAACAGTGATGAAAAAAAATAACTATATGATGAATTCTTACATTTACAGCATTCATAGCAAAGAAAAGTTGATGTAAGATGAAACACAGTTGCGGTTACACTTAGCGACCACGTTTCCAAAATCCCAATTGTGGTCAGTAAACGAGGACTACCTGTATCCCTGCTATTATGTGGCAACAGAAGTGAAAATTGGGTTCCTGCTCTATCTTTTTGAAATAGCCTCTGAAGGATGTCAAACCCCTTTGGTGAGGTCTCACATGGTCTGTTACCTGGAGTGACAGACATTTGTGGGTTATTTTAGGAGGCAGCCATAGGAAGATGCCAGGATGCTAGTGAGAATGGGCTTCAGCAACAACTGGCACTCGGCCAGTTCAACCATCTTTTGACAAGATTTTCTCTGCCTTGATTCTTATCGTAACGGACTCAAATTATAATCTGGGTTGTGTTAGGATAACGTTACCTAGAGATTTCACAACTGAAGCTGGCCACATGGGGTTTAGCTGAAGTTTTCCTGAGGGCCAATTGGTGTTGATCCAATAAAGTGAACAAAGACCAGTCTGTCAAACAAGCCATAAGGAAAATAAACAAAGATTTAAACAAAAAACAGGAGAGAACAACCTGTTACACTCAACCCGTGGAAAAAAAGCAAATTCAGACTGAAAGTCTGGCCTTTATCTCTATATCTTGCCTCAGAAAAACAGCCAATCAAATCACGGTACAGGTGGGCCTAGTCTGCTTGCTGGGCTGCAGTGTGGACACACCTGTTTGTACTCTGAGGGCTGATGAAGAAAATTGGCTACCGTTATCTTTTTTTAAAAAACCTTCAGTGTCACTAGTGTATATATTTCCCCTGGATGTGGTCAGAAGGGCCTGGATTAACCATGGCTGTTGTGGGCTGATTTTGAAGGGGGGGGCTCCTGTTCTTTGCAGGGGACTGATTTGGCTAGTATTTGCAATATCCAGGTCTCTATTAACCCATACTTTCTAGGACACATGGACATTTTTTTTTTTTACTTTTGTAAAGATTTAATCTGTTTAATCTTTCCTTCTGAGGTAATGAAAGCCATAAAGCTCTGGCTTTCTTCTTTCAGAAGTTGGGGAGACATTTGCAGCTATAATTTTTTTACCCCTCAACTTGGTTCAGAAGGATTAGTACCATACAGTGTTTCTTAACATTGGCCACTTTTAAGATGGGTGCTCTTCAACTCCCAGAATTCCCCATGCTGGCTGAGGAATTCGACAGTTGACATCTACACTTCTTAAAAGTTGCTGAGGTTAAGAAACGTTAGAGAAAGAACTAGAATAGAATAGAATAGAATAGAATAGAATAGAATAGAATAGAATAGAATAGAATAGAATTCTTTATTGGCCAAGTGTGATTGGACACACAAGGAATTTGTCTTAGTGCATATGCTCTCAGTGTACATAAAAGAAAAGATATGTTCATCAAGTATATAGCAAGATTAAGTGGGCATTCCACACAAGTCCCTGACATGAGCTAATGTCTATTTAAATAGATCCTATCAACTGTACTTTTTATTTGACATGGGCATATTTATTTGGTTGTTTATTTATATATTTTTTTTTAAAAAAAACCATTTGCCATATGGCCCTAAATTACACGAACCTTCAGATTTCGCAGCAACACTTGTATCCTGCCACAGAATGATCTCTATTGTGGATGAATTATAATATTTTAAATAAATACAAGAGATTTTTTCCACTCTTATCATTCTAACCAGTCTAAGTGTTCGTTTCTGTCATAAAAGAAAAGAAAAAGTGCAGTTAATAAACAGATCAAATAAATGAATACTTTTACATTTAATACACTTTCCTCTTTAGATAATAATCAGTTCTGACAGGAAGTAGTTATAAAAGCCCCTATAATCCTTTTTAAGAACTCATTGTCTCTCTCCCTCAGTTTCTACATATACAGATTTCCTTGATATACAAGCTGATAAATATGTGTCAGGAACGTTTTGAAGATTTCTGTTGCATCAAGTGCTGTTAGTTACCATAACTCCAATGTGGAATATCATTTAATGCTTTCCTGCCTTGAATAGAATAAATATAAATGCAATATGTATTTAAAATATGGTTCCAGCTAAACCTGAAAATATAAAGATCAAATGGTAGAAAAATCTAAGTGAAATAGTTTCCATTACTCAGATTACAGAAGTCAGATTAAAGATGATTAAATATACGCTGCATTCAGCTATACAGGTAGTCCTCATTCACAAACATTAGTTTAGTGACTGTTTGAAGCTACAACAGCAGTGAAAAAGTGACTAACGACCATCCCTTACACTTACGACCATCACAGCATCCTCACAGTCATATGGTCAAAATTTGGGCAGTTGACAACCGACATGTATTTACAATGGTTGAAGCATGCTGGGGTCATGTGATCATCATTTGCAACCTTCCCAGCTAGCTTCCAACAAAGTCAATGGGGAACTTGGGTTCACTTAATGGCCACTTAACTACAGTGATTCATTTAACAACCTTAGCAATACATATATATATATATATATATATATATATATAAAATCAAGTGTGACTCATTTAACTTCCTTGTTTAGCAATGGAAATTCTGGTGTCAATTGTCATAAATTGAAGGCTACCTATATCATGTGCAATCCATAATTTGTTAATTAAAGAACATTTCAGTGTAGAAACAGTTTAATCACTTGACTCATCTGTACTAAAATTGTGGTTACTGTTTACCAACAGAACATTATGTTTCTGTTCATAATAATTTCATAAAGCGATCTGAAGAAATATAAAGGAATTCCAACTGATAACCATGAAATCTTCATGACTGTGAGAAAAGTCCTCCATTGCAGTAGCATGATTTGATTGAACAAATTAGCTGAGTATGGGAATTAAACTTATCATTTGCTGCTTACATGGACAGACAGATGCTGATCTTTTTTAATGAACAAAGCCTCTAGTATAGAAACAGGAGACAAAAAGTCATTCATAGCAAAGAGCATAAAACAGGCATATCCTTTCTGATTTGACATGCCTTCCTTAAAGAAGAAAATCCAATATATTTTAATCTTACCCAACATTTGAATGAGAACCACCTGCAAGTAATTTAGTAATGGCAGCCAAGCCAGTACAATAGATCGACTTTACTTCCAGATTATTGTTCTTGGTTTTGTATCTTTAAACCATTTACAAATCTTTCTTTAATGAGAAGGAACTTTATGTTTATCTCAAAAATTCAAGATGCTTCTACTACTATATAGCATGAAAATATATCAAGGCTGTAATGGTAACGGAACTACAGGAAAATATATATCTTCACAGCAGTTTGCAATGTTTTGTGTGAAATAATACATGTTATCATTTTTAAACAATTTAAACAACAGTGTTTTTCATTGTTCCTTTTTGAATCATGAGAATAAACACTTTGGAGTTGCCAAAGACTCAAGCCAAACCACACATGCAATGCACAAAGCATATTTCTTAAGCTTTTCAAAATTTTAATATTTGATGACTGGAAAGGTGAAAGCCAATTGTACTTTGCTGCATTTAAGCCAATTGAAAACAATTGGCTTAAATGCAGCAGACTACAGGTCCTCAATTTACAATCACAATTGAGCCTAACATTTCTGTTTGCTAAGTGAAATATTTGTTAAGTGAGTTTTGCCCCATTTTACGATCTTTCTTGTCACATTTGTTAAGTGAATCACTGCTATTGTTAAGTTAGTTTCATGGTTGTTAATTGGCTTCCCCATTGACTTTGCTTATAAGGTCACAAAAGGTGATCACATGATCCTGGGACACTGCAACCGTCATAAATATGAATCAGTTGCCAAGCAGCAGCTGAATTTTGTTCACGTCATCATGGGGATACTGCAATTGTCATAAGTGTGAAAAATGGTCATAATCACCTAATTGTAGTGCCATTGTAACTATTTTTCCACTCTTATAGCATCTGCAGAGAACCACCCAGCTGCCCTGTTTAGGGTGACCCACTCCCTACTTCAAGTAGGAGCGAGGGAGGACCCCTTGCAGGGTAGAGCTGAGGATTTTGTGCAATATCTGCATGATAAAATTGGTCAGATTTGGGACGGTCTGGACTCCGACTGGGTAGTTTCGGACGGGATGATGGGGGTGAGTCTTGAGAGTGTTATCTGGGAGGAGTTTGACCCGGTGGCTCCTGAGGACGTGGACAGGATTTTGGGGAGGCTTCACACTACCACATGTTTATTGGACCCGTGTCCCTCCTGGTTGGTGCTGGCCTCCCGGGAGGTTACACGAGGCTGGTTTCATGAGATTATTAATGCTTCATTGAGTGAGGGTGTCTTCCCATCCGCCTTGAAAGAGGAAGTGGTGAGGCTTCTCCTCAAGAAGCCTTCCCTGGACCCGGCTGAATTAGCTAACTACCGTCCTGTCTCCAACCTCCGCTTCGCAGCTAAGGTTGTTGAGAGTGTGGTGGTGCGACAACTTCCTCGATTCCTGGATGAAGCTGTCTATCTAGATCTGTGCCAGTCGGGCTTCAGGACGGGTTACAGCACGGAAACGGCATTGATCGCATTGGTTGATGATCTCTGGAGGGCCCGGGACAGAGGTTGCTCCTCTGTCCTGGTCCTCCTGGACCTCTCAGCTGCTTTTGAAACCATTGATCATGGTATCATGCTGCGTCGGCTGGAGGGGATGGGAGTGGGGGGCACCGTGTTACGGTGGTTCTCCTCCTTCCTCTCTGACCGTACGCAGTCTGTGTTGATGGGGGACAGAGGTCAACCTCGAGGCTCCTCACTTGTGGGGTGCTGCAAGGGTCAGTCCTCTCGCCCCTCCTGTTCAATATTTATGTGAAGCCGCTGGGTGAGATCATCCGTGGCTTTGGGGTGAAGTGTCAACTGTATGCCGATGACACACAGTTGTACATTTCAACCCCAGGCCACCCCAATGATGCCCTTGACGTGATGTCCCGTTGCCTGGAGGCCGTGCAGATCTGGATGGGGAGAAACAGGCTTAGACTCAACCCCTCCAAGACTGAGTGGCTGTGGTTTCCGATGTCCCGATATAGTCAGCTAGAACCATCACTGGCTATTGGGGATGAGATCTTACCCCCCTCAGAGAGGGCTCCCAATTTGGGCGTCCTCCTGGACTCACAGCTGTCGTTGGATGATCATATGACGGCCGTAGCCAGGGGGGCTTTTTATCAGGTTCGCCTGATCTCTCAGTTGCGTCCCTTTCTGGATCGGGATGCCTTGCGCACAGTCACCCACGCCGTCGTCACTTCCCATTTGGACTATTGTAATGCTCTCTACATGGGGCTCCCCTTGAGAAGCACCCAGAGGCTCCAACTGGTCCAGAATGCGGCCACGCAAGTGATAATGGGGCCACTCATCGCTCCCATGTAACACCTCTCTTGCACAAGCTGCACTGGCTCCCGGTGGTCTTCTGGGTGCGTTTCAAGGTGTTGGTTACCACCTTTAAAGTGCTCCATGGCTTAGGGCCTGGATATTTACAGGACCGCCTGCTGCCACTGACTGCCTCCCACCGACCGATACGCTCCCACAGAGAGGGCCTCCTCAGGGTGCTGTCGGCCAAACAATGTCAACTGGCGACTCCCAGGGGGAGAGCCTTCTCTGTGGGGGCTCCTGCCCTATGGAACGAATTGCCCCTGGATATACGAAGGATCCCCGACCTCCGTGCCTTCCGTCGTGTGCTGAAGACCCTATTATTTCAACAAGCCGGTCTCATGGGACAATAATTTTAATTGGGTTTTAAATATGGGTTTTAATATGTTTTATAAGGGTTTTAGAATGGGAATTTTAAATTCGGCCAAAATTGAATTATTTTAATATGGTTTTTAAATTCGTCTTGTATATTGTTTTATTATGGCTGTTCACCACCCTGAGTCCTTCGGGAGAAGGGCGGTATAAAAATATAATAAATAAATAAATAAATAGTCACTAAATGAACTGTTGTAGGTCAAGGACTTTCTATTTGCTGGTTGCTTGAACCATTCTGATATTCTTCATTGTTTTCATTTTTTATTGACTTTTTTTTCATTTCAAAATGCAAAACATGAGCTTTTTTTTTTTTTTTTTTTAATTTGATTTATATGCCGCCCTTCTCCGGAGACTCAGGGCGTCTTACAATGCGTTAAGCAATAATCCTGTTAGTAATGTACAATTGCATTTTATGCTACTGCAGGAAGAAGCAATAGGGAATATTATATCTTTAGATACTGCAACAAAAGTTGTTTTTGAGAATTTGTCTGAAATTACCTTTCTGGCAGCCATCCTAAGAATATGGTTAAACATTTTAGCAAAATTATAAACTGTAGCAAGCTAACCAAATCTTAAGGAAATGGAGTTTGAAAAATGTGTGTAAAACTGAAATTTATTAGTAAACAGATTAAAAGTTCAATAATTTTGTTCTTACATTCTGAAACATAAGTGTTTGTACCACAAAAACAGTCATAAGTCACTTTTTTCAATGCCATTGTAACTTTGAACGGTCACTAAATGAACTGTTGTAAGTCGAGGACTATCTGTACTGCCATTTCTGTGTTTGAAGAGATCTGCTCACTTTATAAAGCTAGAAATGTCAGGAGAAAAAGAAAAGTGAATTAAATGCAAGGGGAATTCATTGCTTAAGCAGTGTACATAGTAAAAATAGATGTAGGCTCAAGAATGTGAGTTGTATACAAAAGTGAATGACCAGTAGAATCTAGTGTTTTATTCATCCCTAAAACAAAATTGATCCAGAGTGAAACTCTACAATATTGCTGAACAGAAGGACCTCAATGGATGAAGACGAAAAGCTGAAATACCCAGGAACTGCCCAGTCATCCTTTTTGGAAACCATATAACTGTCGCAGTGGTGAAATCCATTTTTTTTTCCTACCGGTTCTGTGGGCGTGGCTTGGTGGGCGTGGTGTGGGTGGCTTGGTGGGCGTGGCAGGGGAAGGATACTCCAAAATCTCCATTCCCTCCCCACTCTGGGACCAGCCAGAGGTGGTATGTGCCAGTTCTCCGAACTACTCATAATTTCTGCTACCGGTTCTCCAGAACCTGTAAGAACCTGCTGAATTTCACCTCTGAACTGTCACTTTTTTATTATTGAAAAAAGGAAAAGAAGTAAATTGAAATGGTTTGGTCAAAGAAAGAGAATAAATGAAGATACAATTGCAAAGCAGTTATACACAAGAAAACCTGGCTAAGAGGACTGGATGAAATAATGAGGGTCTCAAAACAAAAGAGATGAGATATTTAAAGGAAAAAAGACAATGTATGAAGCTATGTATGGATGTGGTGGAGGCAAGCATGACTTGCAAGGATAGAAAGGTATGGAGAAATATGATACATGGTACTGGTGTAAATTAGATTTAGTTATGTTTCATTTTTAAATTTCAGGATTTTAACTGTTATAGATATTTCTCACTATGCTGCTGTGCTTTCCACGTAATGCTGTTTATCCCCAAAGAGAACACGGTGAAGGTATGTATTTATAAGTATGATATTTGATATCCAATCCACAACTTGGTATCTGCAACTTTCATTAAAAAAAAATTAATGGAATGTAAGTATTGTTAGAAATTGTGGGATTCATTTATTCCAATCCCTTGCAAATTGGAGAATTCTATTCTTATAGCATCCCCAACAATCAGTTGAACATATTTTAGTGTTAGGAAATCTACTTCCTTGGACAATAGTTTAAACTCATTATTTCTAGACCTGTCTTCAGGAGCATCTCTGAAAAATTTTGCTTTATGTTGTATGTGCAGGTAGTCCTCGACTAATGACTATAATGGAGTCTGCCCATTACAGTAATAAGTCATGATGGTTGTAAAATGCTTCACATGACCAACCTAATTTTACAACCTTTTTTGTGGTGGTCATTCCTGCCAGACCCTTTGTCATTTTGATTGTTCCACTCTGCCCAATCTCTAATTTATCAGTACCTTTCCAAAAGTGTGGTACCTAGAATTGGATACAATATTACAGGCATGATCTGATTCATGCAGAAAAGAAGATAATAATTACATTTCCTTAAATCAAAATGAATGAGAAAATAGTAAAGTAACAGCTTCATACATAATCTGTACTTCCAACATTTCTGGGCCCCCAGTACACCTGGACAAGCATTTGTAGAAAATGAAAAGGATAAGATGCTTTGTTTGAAAGTCTGCTCAGCTGTTCAGATAAAAGTCAACAGTAAACAGTGGATATAGATATGATAGGAGTGACTACTTTCATGTTTGATAAATTTTATAATTATCAAGGAACTATCAGGATAGTCATTTAGCGGTGGTGCACCTTCCATGTTCTTCACATTCTAAATATGCCAATCGGTCAGCAATGCAGTTTGCAAAATTGTGTTAAGAACAGAAATATCTTAAATGGAAATTTCAGCAAACCGGTTTTTTTATTGTACGGAAAGCTTGATAAACTTTTTGTTACGGTGATTGTGTTGTATCTGTCTTTTATTATGTTCTTTTTTTTTCAATTTCCATAAATTGGTGAAATACAGAATTACTTCCAGAATTCAAAATTGTCCAAAATAATTTAAGATAAAGGCTGCTTGCAATTATACTTGTATCAAATTGCTGAAATGAAGGGTGTGGTTCTGTTAGAATTTAAACACTCAGAATTGAGGGTGGAATAGAAACTTGCGTTACCAAGTACCTAATAATGCCTGGAGAAATCAAGCTAAAATAATGTAACACCCTAGATTGGCAACAATGCTTTACAGGCCTTCAAATAATAAGCAAGGTGTGGTGTCTATTAAATCTAGATACATATGAACTTTGTTGAGATATATGTAAGACAGTCCCTTTTAAGTAGGAATATTAGTAACATAAAGACACTGTTGAATTGAACTAAATTCTGGGTGACTACATGGACAGTTTTTAAAAAAAATCAATGCAGAATTAGTTTGCCATTCATTCAATAATCAATAGATTATTTAAAATCATTCCAATCTAAGTTATAGTCCTGGGATTTCCTTGTGGTCTCCCATCTAAGAATTTACCAAGTTCTGACTCTATTTAGTTTTTTCACAATTAGCCAAGTTTGAGTAGTTGTTGTCACTACTTAGTCAAAGGATATAATTGGGCAAAAAAACTAGACAGTTGTGCAATTGCTTAGCTTCATTCACAAAATTTTACAAGAGATAAAATAATTATATGGTGCCTTCTGTCTGGTGAGGAATAGTTCCTCTGGAAACATCAGTTGGGGATTTATAAATAAGGCATGCTATTCTGAGCCCCTAGAAAAAAGCCAAAATATTCAGTCAACATCTTGATTTGTGGAACAGACATGTACACAACTATGAAAAATTGTTTAATATTGTCACCCTTTTGAGGTAGACCATATTAAGGAATGGTTACTGCAAGGATTCCAGGAATGCTGCTTTACTGTTATGGGGCATATTAATAGAATTTTCCATCAATTGATTCAACCCAGTAATTTTGTTAATTTTTTTATGACCTTGGTAGGTTTAATTGCAGAACCACTTGCAGTTGATGCTGCAACAATGCCTCAAGAGCTTCTTCTACCAACAACAAGGTGCTCCAAGAATCCCTTGCCATTTTGAAGGTCTAAAACAGAGGTGTCAAACTCAAGGCCCACGAACCGGATCTGGTCCATGGGGCCATCCTGAAAACAGTGAAGAATTGGCCCGCAGTGTTTCTGCCAGCAAGAACAGAGCTCATGAGAGCTGTGTGCAGTCCTCCCAGGCTCTGTTTTCACTGGCAGAGAGCTGCAGGACGTCGAGCTGGTGATGCCCACCCTGGTCACTCCCACCCTCCCACCCCCGAAGTCAAACACAATCCTGATGCAGCCCACAATGAAATTGAGTTTGACACCCCTGGTCTAAAAGTAGGATTCAATGCCTCTCTGATGAGAGAGTAGTGAGTTTTTCAAGTTGGATGTCCACCCTTTGAGATAGCCCAGATCAAGAACACACCTGAGGGGATACTAGAAGTGCTACTTGAATCATTTTAGTATATATCATCAGGATCT
Source organism: Arizona elegans (assembly GCA_022577455.1). Classification (NCBI taxonomy): domain Eukaryota; kingdom Metazoa; phylum Chordata; class Lepidosauria; order Squamata; family Colubridae; genus Arizona; species Arizona elegans. Next base: position 192,153,127 of record JAKOOJ010000002.1, on the reverse strand, counting down.
TAAAATCCTTCCTCAAAATCTTCATTGCCTATTTTCAATAATAACAAAATGAAAGTCCTTCAAAATAGGCCAGACCAGGAATTGTATACGAGGAGGGCTACTTAAATTTTATTTTATTGTTGTTAGGCAGGGCATCATAATTTTGAAAGCCTGCCAAAATTTCCTTTGTCCTCTCTTACTATACAAAGATTCAAGGTGGGGTTATTTTGAGTATCTTTTTTGCACTTCTTTCACAGGGCTGAGATTTGCTGTCGCTTTTATCTATGAATGGCTCTGCATTCCTTGACTATCTGTGCATCCTTCTATCCTGAAGCCATTCCTTTTCTCATGTTTTCCACTTTCCCAGGGGTGAATGACCATTTTCTCCCTCCCTCTTCCTTCTTAAGGTGAACACTAAAGTCCTCTACAGATACCTTCAAATTCTTCATTTAAGCAAGATGTTAAAGGAGGAGGTTGGGAAGCAGGAACAGCTTGGCTTCCAGAATTCTTTCCAAATTCTTAATAATAATTCCTCATTAGGGCTTAAGAAAGGTGTAGTCACCAACTTTCCCAGTCAATGAGTCACTCAAAGGATTGTTGGGAGATCCCCCCCCCCCCGAATCTTTTTCTTTTTGACAACTTCTAGTTAGATCTAGTGCAGTGTTTCTCAACTTTAGCCTCTTGGAGATGTGTGGACTTCAGGTCCCAGAATTCTGGGAGATGTCCACACATCTTCAAGTGGTCAAGGTTGAGAAACACTGATCTAGAGTATTGTAGAGTTCGTGCTTACTGAGCTTTGTTGTTTAATTGTCGACATTTCATTACCCAACTAGTTAACATCTTCTGAAGAGAGCACTAAGGAGACTTCTTCTTCTCGTATTCCCGCAGATGCAGGGTCCAAAGAGAGCACTAAGGATTCCATGTTTCAATCAAAACTACAAATATTCTCTTCTATTAATCTAGTATATTTCAGATCTCAATCTTCCTTATGTTTGCTTCTCTCTCAACACAAGATTTGGTAGTGTACTCTTCAATTTTTAGAGAGTTATTCTAACAAACAGAAATAATTACATAATTTATATAAAATTGAGTTGGAAAGAATAAAAAAAAGTGAAGAGGAAAGGAAGAAAGCATGATGATGGTATTAAAATCAGTTAGACTTTCTTAGTTAGAGTCCTAAGACAAAAAGGGGGAAGAGAAACATTTGAATAAATGTACTATAGGTTTAAATTTATACCAGGCACAATGGGGACATGAAAGCTCATGTGGCTGATTTTCAATGCTAACTAAAATGTGTACAATGGAGCAAAAGGGAAGAGAGTTGTAAGAAATAGGATGGAGATTAATTTTGTATGAAATAGTCCGGAAAAAAAATCAGTAGAGGTCAAACTGGTAGGGTTGTAAGGAGGTTTATTTTAGCTTGGTTATCTTTATACTGCATTTCTCACCTCATCCTTCAAATAAATTTAAAACTGGGGACTTTGAAAAGTTGAAAGCACATAGGAAAAGCTTCATTATTTCATTTCATTTTTCAGAGGCATTACCAAAAAATGTATTTCAATCTGCTGAGACACCTAGATATTAATATCCTTCTTATTTAATAAATGCTTGGAATGTTTTCTTGAGTACCATTTTTAAAATTAGAGGAAATATGTTTCATTTTCACTTTTTAGAACAGACTGTTTTCTGTCTGTCTGTAACTTTTTCTTTTCTTCTGGCTTAGAACAAACATAAATGACTCAGACAGATGTCTTTGTTAAAAAACATATGCCATATATGGACATAACGAAAAGCATGACATTTCTTTGCGGTTGGCAGTGGGAAACTGTGAGGGATCCGGACTGATTAGCTCCATGAATTTTGCTTTCAAATACAATTTTTTTTCTTGAATTATTAAGTGTACTATAATGAGACTGCTTATAAGGCCAATATAAAGACAAAAGATTGGTGTGTTGACCTCTTCATTGCGGTCAAGAAGCTCAACATACCTTCAGATTAATCAAGTATATCTCTATTCCATGAGCTAGGTATTTCATACAGAGCTCAGATTTGATTTGATCAGGGAAATTCAAAACAGAATTTAATTTTCATCTAACACAGAATAGAAGGACCTGAAACAGTTCCTTTAGATTCTGGATTAAGATAGAATTAAGTTGGGATTCTGAACATTTATTTATTTAAATAAATAATTGGAGGAGGGGGAAATTGCTCTGACATACAGTATTCCAAAGGCAGTATGTACTTTAGTAGTCATGCTAAAATGCATTTTTAAAAAAGTTACCAGCAGCACAAGTAGCAAGCTACTGAAGTTGTTTCATGTGTCCTGTGTGCTGTCTTAAAGAAGTCTTGCCCCATCCTGACTTCAGTTTGAAATGAATGTTGAACATGTTCCCTGAAGCAAACCTGTTCAATTCCTAGGAAAATGCTATGAATATCAATCAATCAGAATAGAGCTGGAAGGAACATTGGAAGTCTTCTAGTCCAACCCCCTGCTCAAGACCCTACAATTTGAGACAAGTCTCTTCTTAAAAACCTCCAGTGATGAAACACCCATAACTTCTGATGGCAAGCTGTTCCACAGGTTAATTCTTCTTACTATTAGGAAGCGTCTTCTTAATTCCAGGTTGTGTCTCTCTTTGATTAGTTTCCTTTCATTGTTTCTCCTCTTGCCATATGGTGCTTTGAAAATTAAGTTGATCAGAAAATATTGATCAGAAAATGAATATTGATCAGAAAATAAAGCAAATCACTTTTTAAAAGTTGAATAAATATTTAAAACAAACTTTGGGCATCTCCCAATCAAGAATTAAAAATAATAAAAACCATATAAAACTATTAAAACCTTAGACATTAAAAACAAAATCCTGATGCCAAGCCAAGCTTCCAACATGTAGTTACTTCATCCTATCACCTCATCTTCTTGGGTGAGAAGCCAGGTCATAATAAGACAATTATGAGTAAAGGGTTAGAATGAATAGATCCTAACCTGTTGTAGGTCATTGTGCAGCTTGTTTTTTTCTGTCAGTTCTATTAGAGAGTAGGCATGGAGGTTGGCAAGTATCAGAAAGTGCTAACAGAGTACAGTGGTTAACACATTAGACTAGGATCAAGGGGACACAATCAAAACTCCTTCAGACATGATGCTCATTGAATTACTTTGAGTAAGACTCAATTCAACTTGCTTCATGGGGTACCTTTGTGTAATAAACTTAAGAAAGGTGTCTATACATAAAAACATTAATATATAATTAATTGGATTGATGGATGGAGGAAATGGATGGATGGGTAGATAAGATAGATAGAAGTAGGTAAATGTCACTATCCCAAAGGTGCTTGAAAAAGTGATAAACAGACAGACAGACAAACAATCTTAGTCCTTCCTTCTGTGTGTGTGACTTCTGGCAGGTCTACAAACAGATAGACATATAGTGAGCAATTAGTTTCAGCTGGAGTTGGTACCCCTTGTTTGTTGTGATGGGTATTCCAGAGAACTTTTGTCTATATTTATTCATTTTTTGTGGTGGTGGTGGTGGTGGAGAAATTTTCACTTTGGGACATTCTTCTTTTGGGTAATGCAGGAAAACATTAAGGTTCATCCATATTTACTATAAATTGCATTAGATACAGGTAGTCCTCAACTTACAACCATAATGGGAATGGTTGTAACCAAAATTTATGTTGCTAAGTGAGAAATTTGTTAAGTGAATTTTGCCCATTTTATGATTTTCTCATCACATTTGTTAAGTGAATCACTGCACTTCTTAAATTAGTAGCACGGTTGTTAAGTGAATCTGGCTTCCCCATTGACTTTGCTTGTCAGAAGGTCACAAAAGGGGATCACATGACTCCCGGACACCTGCAATTGTCATAAATGTGAGTCAGTTGTCAAGCATCCGAATGTAATTCACATGGGGATGCTGCCAAGATCATAAGTGAAAAAAGGTCATAAGCCACTTTTTTCAGTGCCGTTGTAACTTTGAACGGTCACTAAATGAACAGTTGTAAGTCAACGACTACCTGTACTTCTTCCGCAAACTCTAATATGAATTATAATTCTGGAAGACATGCTGCTATGAAATGTAGTCCAGGTTCCTAGAATACTAAATATGACTCCCAAAGAATGATTACACACTCATTGCTTCAATCATAACAAGTAATGTACAAACTAGATTATTCATCAGATTTCCATACCACACAAGTACAGTTTGATTCCTGGTAAAAAATAAAATTCAAATTGTTGACTGAATTTGTCATTTTTGTAATGGCAGATATGAAGACGTTTGAGCCACTAAAACATACTGTAATTGTTATCAATTTTGCATAGTTTCTCTTCAAAATAAGCCCATGAGCCCTGTAAATTGAATTTAAATTAAATCAAGAAAATCCATTGTCACTCTGGAGGTCCTCATTGCTTTCTGGGATCTAAAAAACTCTTCTAAAAAGCATTCTTCATCCCAACATCCTCCAGATGAACTGGGACAACATTTCCAGCAGAGTGCCAACCTCCCCCATAATGGGAGGGATAATGTGCTAAGCATATGTAACAGCAGGAAGTCTGAATTATATTGTTTCTAGTATGGTTTACATGTCCCTGTGCTTGGCTGCTATGTAGATACCAGGAAATGTTGGGGCTGTCCTGCAAAAAGGCCTCCTACAAGCTCAGTGCTAGGACAGAGAAACAATCAGTAGTAGGAATAAAAATATTGAGACTGCCCTAACAGCAGAAACTTTTTGTTTTGATTTAGAAAGACTCTGGAAAAGGCAAACTCTTAATTTCACATTAGCATGTTCTCCCATCCACATATCTTTTACATGGACCCACTTGAAGCTTCTTTAAGGCAATATTTAAACTATGTTGCTTAAAAATAATGGTAAAATCTAATGCTAATCGGATGGCTTATATTCACATTTTTTTTTTAAAAAATGCAGTAATGTTTTTAATAATATAATAACTTTATTGTCATTGTACGTGTATACACAGTATACCCATACAACGAAATTCACTTAAAACTCAGAGACCAGGTCCAACACACATAACAATCCCCAAACACACTCCTTTTACACATTCCTAATCTAAAGTATAACTGAATTATATTTTATACTTTAGATTAAACTATGGGCATCAACAACTAACAATTATCTAATAGTGATACTTTCTTTCATTAACATATTCCTCTGAAGTAGTGCTTAGGATGCCAGTGGGAAAGTTTCTGTTCTTTTTATTATTTCTACTATTTAAAAGTGGAAGCCATCTGGAGTTGTTTTGGAGTTAGCTGGCCTTTAAAATCAATCAATCTAAATAAATAAAAATCCTAAGATCTGTTGATACAAGCTCCATGTATTCCAAAAGAGTTCTCTAAGGGATTTAGATGCTAGTTTATAACTGGAAGCTTGTAAATTGTCTTCAAAATGGATTATTCACAGTTTCCCCAATCTGCTGTAAATCTATAAATTCTTTATGTGGAGCAAAAAAAAAAATCTTCTAACAGAATTTATCCTGTCTGAGCTGAGAAATATCCTTTGAAGATATAATCTTTTCATATATAACCCAAACAAAGTGCACATGGGAGATCTTTGGACATTAGTGTTTCTGATAAATTGGTAATTTATTTCAACTGTTAATTCCAATTCCCAATTCCAATTTGAATTGTAAACATAAGCCAAACTGAGTTCAAAGGATTGGCTGTTGTGTAAGTATTTAGAGACTGAGTCTCTAAATGCACAAAATCTTTTCTGAATAGATAAGAAAGCAATTTTTGCTATAACTATTCAGAAAGCAGGCATTTATTCTTAAACATTTAAGTCAATCAAAGATTTGTCTATAAATATATGGAGTTTTCTATAGATGTATAAGATAAAATTATAATAAGTAGATTAAATCATACTGATTTATTTTAATTATGTTTAACTAGATAGGATTTTTTTAAATTCAAATTTTATTTATACATTTACATTTTACCCAAAGTCTGTCTTGAACTCAGAAATGAACAGAATAGAATAGAACAGAATATAATTTTTTATTGGCCAAGTGTGACTGGACACACAAGGAATTTGTCTTGGTGCATATGCTCTCAGTGTACATAAAAGAAAAGATATGTTCATCAAGAATCATAAGGTACAACACAATGATAGTCATAGGGTACAAATAAGCAATCAGGAAACAATATCAATATAAATTGTAAGGATACAAGCAACAAAATTACAGTCATACAGTCATAAGTGGAAGGAAATGGGCGGTGGGAACGATGAGAAGATTAATAGCAAAATAATATGTAAATGTAATAAATTAAAGTCAGTTATTGTTTCATGGCATCTTGTTTGCTGGATCGAGAGACAGCTTCAAAAAAAGTTTAGATTCCTATAATTATGATAGGTATTATTCATTTCTGGTTATTCTTGATCATGGCCCCTATTTTCTCTTTAATATTTAGTTAGTACTGCAGATTGAATAAAACTCTGGGCTTCACCTTGAAAGAAATTTTGATGTGATTAGTATAATAAAAGATTTAATCTGTAGTTATTTTTTTTCTTTGCTCTAAATATCAATGGGAAGAAGTTGGACAGATTACTCCATGTTCTTGGTTGATGTCCTTCACTGATATAAACTGTAGGGGGCACTTTGTACACTTTGTTGGAACATCTTCCAGCTGCTAGAGTATATCAAAATAAGACTTCTAAAAACTTAAATAGAATATTCTACGTGGTAATTCCATGAAATGATCTGAGATAGTAAGGTTTCCAATGAAACAAGGGACTACTTGCAAATGGTTTGCAGTGGATGATCTCATGTTCTTATTTAAGTAATAAATTTATTTAATCCCAGTTCAATATCATTTCATCTTGGATTTCCTTCAGTTTTCAATTATATAATAATATAAATTAGACTGGATTGTCCTTAGATAAATTGTTCTTGGGTTTAATCTTAGTAACTTCTTATTGTTTTGTATTGTATTATGCCATTTTATTACAATATATCTGTACTTTAGCTCTTCTATTGTAGAAGTGAATATAAACTGCTAAAAGTCCTGTTGAATTGGAATAGCATAGAAATCCCAATAAATGAAAAATAATAATAATTGGGTTGCCAGGTTTTTTTATAAAGTGTCTTACATAATAAACTGATTTTTTTTTTTAAAAAAATGAACTATTACTCTGAGAAATGGGAAGAAAATGAGTTTATGCCTGTCACATATGCTAACCAATCAGCGTCGTGTATGATTTTTTTAAAAAAAATATCAGAACAAAAGTGACAAGAACATAGTGGGTCAGTTCAGTAGCTGGTAAATTCTTAAAAAGTTTGGATCCCCTTGTGAAAAAAGAAATATTGCTTATATTTACTTATCATTTTAATACATACCTGCTTTTCTAATCGTGGGCCATGTAATGCCTCAAGCCAATTTTCTCCCTAAAATTCAAACTAACAAAAAAAGAAAACAAATCATAAACACTTAGCACTAACTTCATGTTAGGAGGAAATTGCAATGGAGATCAAACAGGTTAGATTCACTAGCAGACAGCTTTCTTTCATCTGGACAAAGCTATTCTTTGAATACCTTTGGTATCCCATTTTTTGAAACTTTGACTGCTTCGATGTTACAATTGGTAAAGTTTTTGCAAGTGACAGGCTAAACTATAAAATAAAAATGAAGATAAGATGTAGAATAATTTGAAATGATATGATTCCTTAGGAACAATTTAGAAGCTATCAACTGGATATGTAGATACTTAACAATTATTACTCTACAAATGATTCATAAATACTCTTTAAGATTTTGTGGTTATAAGTTTGATTAACAAATGCAGCATATATAAATATATGTACATACCACAGCAATATGCATAATAATGTAAGATTACTTAGGACTGGATATATGTTTGGCTCAATGCAAATCTATATCTACCAAAAGTTGTTTCACAAGCAATCTGGTTCAACTGGTTTTCTTTTCTTTTCTTTTTCTTAAAGTCATCCAACTCATTCAGTGAAGTGACATTCAAAGTAATACAATGCTAGCTTAGGACATGAAAAAGAAAAAAAGAAGAAAAAAAAAAGGGGGCGGGGAGCCCAATGTGAATGTCTTTTCTCCAGAGCACAATTTGCCATTGAAAACAGGATCCTATTATTTTACAGATGAATTGGGTATCTCCAGTGTGTTGACTTAATAAGGAAAAGACTCTTAGGTGGTTTGTAGAAATGTCTAAATCTTTCACAAATCTGTGGCTGTAAATTACTTTCCAGCCTGTGAAGCTAGGAAATATATGAAAAATAATTTCTAACCTTGACGTAGCTTATCGTATTTTTTAAAATACCCACCCACCCACCCCGTTACCTCCTCAAGGCTAATTCAAGGCTCACTTATTAAAAAAAAAACCCTCCTCAATAATTTGATAAAAAATAAGTTACACAATTAACAGATCTCCTGAAAAGGTCATTGCTGGAGTTACAGCCAAATTATTAGAGTTTGAGTACTGTACAGTTACATCTTTTTCAGACAATCCCCTTTTTTGTTTTACTCTAATGCTCAAGTAATCCTGACCAAAACAAAGAAGAATCACAGAGGACCAAAATCAAATAGGCCAGTTTATAACTTGGTCAGTTTTCTGAATCCCTCCAATGGCTATTTATTTGATAATTCATGAGTCACCTAATGTGAAATACCAATCCAGTAAAATGTTTTGTCGCTACTTGATGGAAATCTTGAAGAAATGTTGATGCTGCATGAAAACTTATACCTCTGGCTTTGTTCTTCTTGCTATTCTCTTACATCCATTTATCTTCTGTTACCTCTCTAGCAAGTGGGGAATTCCCTAGGGTTGAAATGTTCAGCTTAAAAACATTTTTTTTCACTGCACATATTATTTCCCCCCAGAAATCAATAAATCCAGTCCTATAACTTTTATCTAGACAAACCATAGATGTACACTAGTAATACATATAACTATTGTGTTGCAAAATACTTTTTTGTAGAGCCCCCCCCCCCCAAAAATAAATAAAATAAAATAAATTCCACCCAGTTTTATCTGGTGGTTAAGGCATCAGGCTAGAAACCAAAAGACTGTGAGTTTTAGTCAAATTGGCTACTTTGGGGCAGTCACTCTCTCTCAGTCCAGCCCACCTCACAGGGTTGTTGTTGTGGAGAAAATAAGAGGGGAAGGAGTATTAGGTATGTTTGCTGCCTCGAGTTATAAATACAGGTGGGATAAAAATAAATAATGAATACAATATCACTATTTAAGTTGTAAGGCAGTAATATACATTAAAATGAAAATAATAATACCAATTGTGATTGGAATAGTACCTAAAGTACTTCCTCAATATCTGGAAATATTGAATTTATCAGACCTGAATATCCTAATTTTACACACACACACCCCGAAAAAAAAAAACCCACCTGCTTGGACCTGTGTATATTAGATGCTATTTTAATCATTCTTGGGTCCTTGGTTAGGTCTTGCATTATTAAGTTTCCACGAGTCTTAGACTGTTGTTCTGTTATGGATTACCCACCTATAATAATGCTTTTCACTTTGAATCAATATAATGAGGCTAGTACTAATGACCTATACTGATTGCAGTGAAGGAAAACATCTCCCCCTGAGCTAAAATAAATTCCTTGTGATTACATGGACATCTTCATGCAGTTCTTTTGGCAACAATTCAGAAGTTATTGTTTTCTTCCAGGATCCTCCTCTTCTTCCTCCTCCCTTTCCAGTCTAATTGATATTTCAGATTTTCTGGTGTTCCCTTCAGAGTCTTAGTCAAGTCCACCAATACTTAACTTTTTCAAGATCACTCAAAATCAGCTCAATGCTACCACCTATTCTAAATGTGATAAATATTCTGAAATCTTAATTTTCTCTATTCGTACTAAATATTGTTAAATTTGCTTAAACCAAGAGAGAGGGCAAACAACAAGTATATATGATAATGTTGTGACACACATTCCATCCCATATTTTTTCTGATCTCATGATTTAAGATTGGGCATGTCTTCTGTTGTGATGTCATAATGTATGTTGCATAATTTTGGTGTTATCATAGCTAGGAATATTCACAAATGTGTCAAAACTTGAGTTCAATCAAGCATTCCATTAATTCTAGATAATCTTTAGTTTGTATTTTCAATGCAATTCCCACAAAAATGTTACTGATCCAAATATCTGCAATAGTAGTATTTTAAATGTTACTTTTTCCCATCCCATCCCACTCCAAATGTTGGATTCTCTCACATTCTAGTACATCTACTTTTACATAATTTCTTTTTATTAGTTTATTGTGATATAGAATACAAATGGAAATAAAAGATCAGTGGGGAGAGAGTAAGGTAAAAAGAAAAAGTTTTTAAAAAGCAGTGAATTCCAACTTTTTTTGGTGCAGTAGAATGCAAAAATACAGTTACAAACACATATTTTTGCTTTACATTTCTGATAGATACAAGCCATTTCTACAACAATAAAGTTAATGTAGATCCAATTTTCATTTTTTTCTCTTTTGAGCATAAAGCCCAGAAGTGATTTCTAAGCGGAAATGAAACTGGAGAAATTCTCCTTAATTAAAACAGTTAACTTTGCTATCTCCGCCAACTTTTTCTATCCATTCTTCCATTATAGGAATTGACATGTCTTTCCATCTTTGTATAGATAAGATTCTCGCTGCTCTCAATATATACAATAACAAAGTTCCAAATTTTCTTTCATGTTCTTTATCCAACAACCCTAAAAAGAAAACTTGTTTCAGCTTTATATTTCTTCTGAATTAAGACAAAAATTTGGCCCCAATATTTCATAACTCACTACATCTTCTAAACTGAAGAGAAGTTGGAATTCCTTTGAAAAAATACCTCCAAATTATTTTCCTTTTACATAATTAACATTGTGTTCATTGTTTACTTAATTAAAGCACAGCAAAAATACAAAACCCACAATCCAACTAAAGGTAAAGGTAAAGAGTTGAAATGTATGGGATTGATTATCTTTGAACAAGTTGTAATGATATTCCTTTTCACACTTTTTTTGCAGATGTGAACTAACAGGAATGTTTTGCAGATAAACACACTTTTTCTTATTAGGAACAAGATTCCCCATTAAGGCTTGGTAATGATAAAATCTCTGAAGGTGCTAAATATGACTGGGATGTTGGACTGATTATGTATAGTTACAGATTAATAAGATACAATGATTGCTTTGATATGGATTTATTACCTAATTAACTATTTACCTTTTTTTATAAGTTACAGGGGCACAAAAGTTGATGAAGTTTTTCCCCCCCCCACTCAATAAAATAGTCCATTAAGATAATTCATTAACATTACAAAGAAGGCTGCAGCTTTTATTGGTGCCAGCAAACGTCTGGGAAAGTGTAACCTGCATTACCACAGGAAATTCTTTATGCCAAATGTGTGCTGATAGAATCTAAAAACTGTTTTCCATAGATAATATCCTCCCTTTTTTTGACATGTTACCCAACCAGATTTACATGAAGGCTTTATGCAGTTTTTGTGCCTTGGGCCCGAAGAGTTATCTTATCTTCCCAACACCAGAGATATTGGAGGAGAGTAATAATATAATTCAAGTGTTAAAACTTCATCGTTCTCTTTGAAGCAACTCAAATGGAATGTCGAACCACTGGTTGCACCAACAGACAATTTGGGGGAGAGTGCAATAAACAATGGATGGTAGCTACGAAGGCCAAGACTTGAATAAATATATGCAAAATGAAAAGAAGTATGATTTATTTATTAAATTTATTAAATTAAATAATGTGATAATTTCTGGACAAATGATAACAGGTAACTGAGTGGTTTCCTATAAAAAGCAAGAAGTAACACCGTGCTTTTAAAGAGTGATTTAGAACTGTACAGGTAGTCCTCGACTTACAACCACAATTGTGCCCAAATTTTCTGCTGTTAAGTGAGGCATTTGTTAAGTGAGTTTTGCCTCATTTTATGACCTTTCTTGCCATAGTTGTTAAGTAAATCATTGCAGTCGATAAGTGAATAACAAAGTGAATCTGGCTTCCCTGTTGATTTTGCTTGTCAAAAGGTTGCAAAAGGTGATCATATGACCCCAGGACATTGCAACTGTCATATATGTGGGTCAAGCTTTTGAATTTTGATCATGTGACCATGGAGATGCTATGAGGGTCGTAAGTGTGAAAAACGGTCATAAGTCACTTTTTTCAGTGCCGTTGTACCTATGAATGGTCACTAAATGAATTGTTGTAATTCAAGGACTACCGGGTGTATCCTGCCTTTGCAAAGTTTTGGTTACAAATTGATCAATCTTTCCATAGTATTAGCTAAGAGGACTTGTTTTTCATTTTTATCATTGCAAATTCCTGTGCGGGGTACCAGTGACTTTCAGAAAATGTAACAGAAGAAGGCATTTTCGACTCTGCTTTTTGGTGATCTCTACTGGGAACACAAGGGAGAATTCTACTTACAGTCTCCCAAAACAGAATTTAGCACTGACTAGCAATGATTTTGTTGAAGGTATTATTTCACATGCCAAGCATGAAGCTCTAAACCAGCATTATCTAACCTTGGCAACTTTAAGATTTGTGGACTTCAACTCCCAAAATTCTCCAGCAAGCAGGGAGTTGAAGACCACAGGTCTTAAAATGGCCAAGGTTGGACACCTCTGCTCTAAACCATAACACAAGTGATTTGGCTTAGTATGCTGTGTAAATCTATCCCCTGAGTTTTATAAACCATATTTCCTGAGAGTGTGTTGCATAATTCCTGTCATCTGGTTTACTCAATAAACCATTCTTAATGGAAATTAGAATATTCTTTATAGGCCAAATGTAATTGGACACAAAAGGGTGGATAAGGATGGACAATGATTGGACGCACAAATGATTTAACCTTCTTGAATCCCAACTATAGTAAGACAAATAGAATTTGAGTGTCAAAATTTAAAAATCTTGCCTATCTCATTTTCTGGGTGATCTTGAGCTAATTATTGTCTTTTCAGCCTAACTTCACTCATATAATTGTTGAGAAGGACATAAGGACTAAATGACTATTTACTATTTCATTGTCTTTTGTAAGAAGCAGACAGTCAAATGTTCACCACTTCAATCTGTCCCCAATATATAAACATTTATCAGCAGAGGGATCATATTCTGATGATTTAGGAAGGCTGAAATCAGTTGGACCCTTTATACTTGAGGAAGTCTTTGAAAGTGATCCTTACCTAGAGTGGCAAATTAATGTTGAACTGATATACTTTAACTAATGATGATAGTACATTGGATCAAAGGAAGAAGTTCCATAATACCCAACAGGCAAATGACTAAACAATGACTTAGGCCTATTGCTGATATTCCTTTTGAATATAGATCAGAGATAAAAAGAGGTGTTTCTTTTTTTAACAAAAGAAAACGATAACATTTAAAAACCCTACAAATTTAATTTCATAATTTTGTCCTGAATAAATTACAGATTTCTGTGAGCTTCTCTGAGAGGTTTTTTAAAAAAAAGAAAATATGGTAAAGTGTTTTCAAACATATCTAGAAATCTGTCTGGAATTTCCAAATTGTCTTTGAAGCTACAGCCAGCAGACTGTAGTCAAGTTTAGTCAACCATTTATCAGAAAGCTTCACAAGTAAACAGCTGTCTTATGGACCAAAGACTTTGAAGTTAAGAGAGACAACATGTGACATAGTTTAATCTTAGAAAGCTATAATATACGACACCTTAACTGGTCCATTTTGTCCCCAAATAAATTATAAATGTATACAAATGAACAAATTGCTGCACAATACAAAGCCTCCGAGCTTTTTATATTAAACGGAATCAGCCAGCTGTGTTGTTTGGGCCTGATAACTCTGCCAACTATTCATTTTTTTTCTTAAGTGAGGCCCCATCCATTCTTCAGGCATCATCTTCAGATCTTTGTGCACACTTCCTGTTGTAGCAGCCCTTTCAAGACTGTAGTGAAAATCTGATGCTTTATACATTCAGATTTTCCTACAGAGAGATTATGGGGTCCTTTTTAGCATAGCAGTGCATGCTTCCAGGTTAATTGTAGGTGGTTCTTAAATATTCACATTTCCTACTTCCTCCCCCCACAACTTTCTAGTTCTTACTTATCCTAAAAAAAAAAAAAAAAAATCAAAAAACAACAACAACAAAATCCGAAATCCAATGTCCATCTCTATGATTTTCTGCTCTGCCTACATATGATTTATCCTTGTCATGGGACCGATCTTCGTCCTCTTGACTTACATCTCCATCATCCTGTGGTCCTGACTTGTGCTGCTTCATTAAGATGTAACATTAACCACAGACAGAAGCTGGGAGTATTTCAAACATGACCCCATCTTAACAGCACAGACAATTTGCAGATACAGCATGATCTCACCCAGTTTTAGTCATCATGCTGCAATATGAATGCAAGCAAAGCTACTGGTATTTTAAACCATCTGTAAAACTGGACACTTTTAATCTCTGAGACAAGACATATTGCAAAGATAAGATCTTGAAGGAATTATTCACACAGTGAGAAAAAAGTGTGTAGTGAGTCAGTTCGTGTCCTGATATAAACCTGATTATACCAAGCAACTGGATCCCATGAGTTCACAACTTTCCTGACTCTTTTCTGAAGAAGTTAGATTTTTCCTATGGCACTTTAAACCAATGCCAGTCTCAATCCCATCCAAATGAATATAACCTATAATTAAATCAATCATCACTTCTTAATCACTGAAAAAAAAGCAAGACATTCAGGTATGAGCTTCCTTTCTCTTTACTTTTCTTTGCAAGGTCACCCTTTTCATTATTCAGAAACTTCTATGCCATCAAACAAAGAATGGGGGTTAAATGAAAGTTATTCATCAGTTTTGTAATCCCTCTATTACATAAATATTGATTTCTCTGACAGATACTAACTTTCTATGGAAAAAGGGCATGAATTCAGGTCATCAGAAAACTTGGATTTGACGGAAGCTAAACAGTCTGAGCTGATCTATGTAGGCATCTATTTTCCTATAGATTTCTCTACACCCAAGCACCGATTTCCATTTCATTCTTCCTCTTCCTCTAATCCAGAGGTGGCTCTATATCTTTTGCTTAATTTCACTCTCATTTATCAGCAGGAAGACTCAAATCCAGGAAGCCCCCACTGGCACTGGAGCAACATCTGCCCAACAACTTGAACATTGATTCCCAATGGAAAGCCAAACGGGTCGCTGAACACTGAGTTATAAGAAAACGTGTAAATGAACCCACAAAAAAGATGCCAGTCTTTGAACTGCCACATCAGCAATGGACAATCCTGAACAGGATTCACACCTCACATGGTGTCTGCCGGGACTCTCCATATAAATGGGGCATAGTATCCTCCTCTCGGTGTGACTGTGGGGTCCACATCAAACCGTAGATCACATTGTGACAGCTGTAAGCTGAGACTCTACACCGCTCCAGTATCTGATTTTTTTAAAATATAAATGATACTGCATTTCAATGGTTAGATGGCTTAGACAGTGATAATTGAACATAGATCTTTTTAACATTTATATTTTATTAGGTTCTATTAATCTAATTGAAATATTAATCTATATTGCTAGTCTATGTATGATATGCTTTAAGCTAAATAAATACATAACTAATCTCTCACGTATGTCCTAGGACCGGGATGGTGAACCTATATGATAAATCTACCTATCCAACCTTCTGGGATATGCTTGGAAGCGCAGAGCAGAGAGAGTCTAGTTGCCATACTTGGTATGAAAATAAATGATTGTATGCAGTCGCCCACTAAATATCTTTCTCCTTTTCCATGCGAGGCAAAGGTTCTTGACAAAAAAAGGCTGCGTTCTCATTTTTGAGTTTATTCCAGGGGTGAAATCCAGCAGGTTCTGACAGGTTCTGGAGAACTGGTAGCGGAAATTTTAAGCAGTTCAGGGAACTGGCAAATACCACCTCTGGCTGGCCCAAGAGTGGGGTGGGAATGGAGATTTTGCAATATCCTTCTCCCAGGAGTGGGGAGGGAATGGGGATTTTGCAGTATCCTTCCCCTAGAGTGGGGTGGGAATGGATATTTTGCAGTCCCCTGCCACGCCCACCAAGCCACACCATGCCCATCAAGCCACGCCCACAGAATCGGTAGTAAAAAAATTTGGATTTCACCACTGGTCTATTGTATTTTCTATGCAACATGCTTTCTGCTGAGAAGCCAAGATCTTGTTCCATGTTGGGCACATGGAACAAAGCATACCAAGACAGCCTTTTCTTACTAAATGCTCTCCATATGTGTTGAAACGACATCTTCTGGAGTCCTTAAATTTTGTAATCCAAGTACCACTGCCACCCTGTCACTGAAGAATCACCTTTCTGGCTCTCCAGTGTTTGAGATCACCTTGTTTCCTATGTGATAATTCCCATTAAATTCCACATGCCTTTACTTGCAGACTTTTATTTAGAAGTGAAATGAAGGCCCCAGGGCAACATTTTATTTTATAAGATGATTTATATTTCCCCCCTTTTGCTCTTGGTGTTTGGAACCTATTTCTCCACACCCAGTTTATGAGACCACCAACATGGTGTAAAGAGCTAGCAAACGCTGAGAGTTTCTACTTCATGTTCTGCTCTGTTTGGCCTTTTGAAAGGGACTTAGTGCAAGGCCTTGTGAATTAGTAGCACTGCTGGTACAGGAGATCATTAGGAATAGTTTGGCTGAACAAAAGGCGGCTTGTTCTCATTGTCTTGTCACTGGATGTCTTAAAATGCAGAAAAATCATATTAATTATCTACCTACATAAATTTGCCTACAATGTTATAAAAAACTCTAAGGAAAAGTTACCACTCATTACTGAAAAGCTGGATACTTCATTAAAGAAAATTTTCATATAGTAAGTACAGTTCTGTTTGCTGGTATTTTATTAAAAATATAAAAAAAATGAAGAACTCTACTTTTGCAAACAGAATTATATAGGTTACTGGATCACTCTCTCTTATATAAGGTGACCAGATTTTAACATTGGTAAAGAGGGACATTGTGGGCGTGGCTTATTTTGTGGGCGTGGCTAGCTGGTCATGTGACTGGGTGGACGTGGCTAGCTGGTCATGTGACCGGGTGGCCATGGCTATGTGTATAGGGACTACTCAGAGGGCTGAAAAGTCATTTCTGACAGGTCCTCACACTTTTGACTGGTCCTCACACTTATGACCATCCTCACATTTATGCCCGTGCAGCATTCTTAACAACCATGTCACTCATTTCACAACTGCTTCTCTTCACCATGGTGACAAGATAGGGCAAAAACGTAAAATGTGAGGACAGTCGTAAGTTCGAGGACTGATCAAAAATGCGAGGACCAGTCAAAAATAACTTTTTCAGCCCTCTGAGTAGTCCATATGCATAAAAGGATACACCAAGAGAGGGATGAAGGAAGGGAAGGGAGATTAGAGTAGGAGTGAGGGTAAGAGAGGGAGGAAGAGAGAAGGAGAAGGAGAAAGGAAGAGGAAGTAGGGAGGAGAAGAAGTGGGGGGGGAGAGAAAGTAAGAAGGAAAGAAAAGATAGAGGTGGTAGGTTTGAGGAGAAAGATTGCTGTACAATAAAAAAGATGAAAGGGAAGAAAGCCAACCCCAAACAAATATAAAGATATTAAGATAAAGAATGAATTGTTAAACTTTAAAGAATAAAAGAGAACAAATATGAATAAATAGCAATAATTAGAAACACACATACATACAATGTATTTTCTTTGAACAGAATATTTGGCTGGTTCACAAATTTAAACAGTGTTTAGTCATTTCAATTAAATTTACAATTTCTATATTTCCTTTTTGCCATATTTATTCCTCATCTATTTTTTTAAAAAAACAATTTTACCCTTCATCCTCATCTCTAATCTTAATCAAATTCAATTTTTCCCTTCTATTCTATTTTATACCCCTTCCCATTGTCATCTATTTTTATATCCATCCTCACATTGGTTAATTATGTAATTATGTAATACAGTTGTTTAATACAAATTCAACATTTTAATATAAATCAATTAGTTATATAACTATCTTTTTTGTAAATTAATCAATATGAACATGAATATTCCAATTATTTCCATGCAATCCAATTTCTTACAAATCAATTAATTATACTTACCAATAATAATAAACCAAATAATTTCCCCCATATATTCCTCCAAACCACAACTTAACCATTTCTGCTTTCAACACAGTATACAATTAATAATATCTCAATTATTACAATTCCCTAGTTAAAAAGAGCTTTTTTTTCTTTTGTGTTTTAAAATCTTGAACTCTCCTCTTTTGCCCTAAATAATTTTCCATTGTTTGCACTTACCTTTTTTGGTGAGGAAAAGGAAAATAAATCTGCTGCCTAATTTTCCAACGTTGCAAGCAAACCGCAAAGCCAACAGCCTGTTTTACTTTCAGTTTCGTTTTGAGCTTGGTTTGCACAAAGAGGAAAAAAAAACTGAGCAATTTAGCAAGAGCAGAGCCCTGTGCAAATCAGCTGAGAGGGGGAAGCCGAGCTAATTAACATAGGGCGGCCCTTTGAAGCCCCGTGGCAAGAGTTTAAACAGGTTTTTTCCCTCTAGCCATCAGCGGGGATTCAGGAGGCAGCCGGGAACCAGGAGGCAGAATGAAAAATCGGGACTTTTTTAAAACGCCGCGGGATGCGGGACAAATTGCCCAAAAGCGGGACTGTCCCGCCAAAAGCGGGACGTCTGGTCACCTTACTCTCATACCACACTTCAATGTGCACAGAGATAAATGCTTTCTATATTTTACATGGATTACAGTAACAAGTCAGACAGAAGTGTAGACATTTTGCTGAATATTTTTCCCTGATAAGTTTCTTAACTCCATAACTTTAAAAAAAATGTTTCAGGTTGTTCCTTTCTGTGACCAACCACTTCCTATAGGTCAGAGGTGTCAAACTCACAGCATCATGTCACGTGATGTATTGTGACTCCCCCCCCCCCTTTGCTAAACCGGGGGTGGGTGTGGCCACCTTGTGACGCATTCCAGCCCATGGGCCACAACAAGTTTGACACCCCTGCTATAGGTGGAAAATAAAGACATTATGGACTAGTGCGTTCCCTAAACATCTGCTATAGAACTTATGTGTATCATACACATCGTACCAATTCCTTTTAGGGCAAGCAGCATTATACAAAAAATAGGCAAAGAAGAAGAAACAAATAAACAAAAGAAATTAAAGTTGTAATAGAAAGGAAATAGTAATATAAACACCTTTTCTCCAACACCTTTTTTCTTGGTCTATGTTCCATCTTTGCAGACTGTCCTTGTTTCCATCATGTCTATACACTGATTCACAAGCTGCCTTCTGTTCTTTAAATATAAAACATTCTAAATAGAAGAACATTTTAAAATAGTACCTTCATAGACAAAGATTTTTTTTCTTTTTACGACTATATCATTCCTTTTATCAGGGTGGAGTCAGGGCGACTAAGTGGAGCTGAGCATTTACTGGCCAGATGCCCTTCCTGATGCCTATGTGGAGTTCACAGCAGATACTTTATCTTTGTATCCTGATAGAGAAACATCTGTCGCTAGCTAGGATTGAACTCTCAATCTTCCAAGTGGGAGATGAGCATCTTCACTTCCAGGTAGGGGTGCTATTCAGCAGGTTTTGACAAGTTCTGGAGAACCTGTAGCGGAAATTTTGAGCAGTTCAGAGAACCGGCAAATACCATCTCTGGATGGCCCCAGAGTGGGGTCGGAATGAAGTTTTTGCAATATCCTTCCCCCAGGAGTGGGGAGGGAATGGGGATTTTACAGTATCCTTCCCCTGGAGTGGGGTGGGAATGGAGATTTTGTAGTATCCTTCCCAAGCCATGCCCACCAAGCCATACCATGCCCACCAAGCCATATCACACCCACCAAGCCACACCCACAGAACCAGTAATAAAAAAAAATTGAATTCCACCACTGCTTCCAGACCAATGTGCCACTCTAGATAAAGAATAAAAGATGAAATAACAATTTCGTTACTCAGTTGTACCTTGTATACTTTTTCCTTTGCTACTGAAAGGGAATAATCTTTTTCATGCAATTCCAATGGATTATCCTCACATGCAGCAAAATTAAATTAAAATACAGCCAGTGTTGCAAAGTATTTTGAAGAAACCTCCTCAGGATTTATTCATTCGTTTTCTACTTCCTGCATATCCACCATTACACATCCACAAATCACGTAATAAAACAGGAAGCCTATAGAAGCACAACGTAAGTCTCACTTTAAACAATAGAAGAATAAGATAGCATCCTACCCAAATGATGTGGGCATAGCAAAGAGATTACTCTCCCAAAGCTTGTCAGAACAGCCATGTTTTAATGGCTTTATGGAAGATGACTAAGCAAAGGCCAGCTAGATCTTAGAAGTAGATTGTTGGGATGGCAATGAAGAAATGGTGTTTTCTTCACTTATCTTAAACTAAAGGTACCTGGAGTATCTTCTTAGGAGCAAACTGAAAACTAGTCAGAGTCTACTGGCCCAGAAGTTCCAAAATCAGTGCTAGGGCCTCAGCTTTCTATCACAATAGGGATACGCAAAGCCTAAAACCTCCCACCTTGCAAGCTGGGTTCCTACACTCTGGGCTGTTGTTTTTGTTTCGTTTTTAAAGTGTGGAAGAATTCAAAAAGCAGGTCTATACAAGTGGTTCAAGTCTTATAAGATAAAAGGGAAAGCTTGTTGGCAGGAAAATGAGTGTCATATTTATTTATGAATGAAATGGTAAGGAAGATCAGGCAGGTGCAAGTCGGGAACCAACTTGACTATATCCTAAAGCTATTAGATTCAAGTTGCCAAAATCCAGTCCAAAATAAGATGGCGGCTAAAAGTGAATTTCTGCCATCTAATGGTCCTCCAGCTATTTCCAGTCCCAATCTGGAAGCCTTATTCTTTACATGGCCTTCATGAGTTTAAGAAACACATTTCAGTGATCAGCCTTCCTACACAACAATAAAGGTCATGGGAGGACAGGTAAACTTGTCTAGAAACCCAAACATTGGTTAGAGATGTGGAAATGTTAGATCCTCAATTAGATCCCTATACTTAACATGAACCTGACTCATACAAATGCTGCATCTTTTGCGGTTCTTTTATTTACATAGAAGAAAAATGCATGCTTTTTTCTTTAAAGAAAGCAATTCCTGCTCTTTATTTATTTATTTTTTTAAATCACTCCTTTTAACCTGGGTTGTACTTCCAGATTAAATGTGTATTGTGTAAGCAGTCTACTTTGTACAGCATAGGCAAATTTAGAAGTGAAGAGAAGATGACAGGGCACTGAGGTCTTATAAGGATGAATTTCCAATATTCCCTTACTTGGTAAAAAAAAGAAAAAAAAAGACACATGGAAAAGATGGACAAGAGAAACAACTAGCATATGGAGCCATTAACCTGAAGGATGCTCAAGATTTTGTTATTGTTACCAGTGCAATAACAGGGAATGGTAATTCTTTTCCTGGTCATTTAATAATTTTGCCTTCAATCCCTTCTTTGAAGGATAAGAAATATCACAAATAAGGAGGATCTTTCTGACAGTGTGTTGGGGCCCGCCAGCAGCCTGAGTGGATCGTGGCTGATCCCGACGACGAGGAGGCTGGTGTGGTGTCGCGCCAGCAGCCTGCGCAGCCGGCGCTCACGTCGGACAGCGAGGAGGCTGAAGAGGATGTGGTGCCAGAGGCAGAGACTCAACCAGGGCCTTCAGAACCTCCAGAGGCTCCTTCAAGTGGAGAGAGCGAAGTGGAGGAGCCTCTCCTCAATGCTCAAGCACGCAGGGCTGCCAAAAGGCAGGAGTGGCTACTCAGGAGGAGGAGGTCTCCTCGAGAGTAAGGCTTGAGGATAATTGGCCACTCCCTTAGCCTATTTAAGTCACACACCATTAGTAAGTTTCTTGCTGGAAACAACTCGTATTATTATCAGAGTATTTTGGTCTATCATATCTTGTTTTCTGGGCTGGTTGCCAACCTTTGCCGGTCTTGTTTATTCTTGCTACTTACTAAATTTGATAAGGACCGTTAGTGTGTGTCAATATCCTCAGAAATACGGAGCTGGGGCAGAACACAGGGAGAACAATCAACTAATGGAACAGAAGTTGCCTTTGGAAGTTGTGGGAGCTTCATCACTTGAGACTTTCAAGAAATGATTGGACTGCCATTTGTTAGAAATGGTGTAGGGTCTCCTGCTTAGGCAGTGGGTTCGACTAGATGATCTATAAGGTCCCTTCCAATTGTTAATCTGTCAATCTGGATTCTCTAAATTAGATGGGGATATCTTGCTCTGATAATTAGCAGAATTTGCATTAAGCTTGCTAAAGTAATTATAAGCGTTTAGTTGTCAGTGAAGAAGATACAAGATCCCATAGGCTCCTAAGGCCTTTCCTATATAACTGTCTTCCAATGAAAATGAATCCATTTGGTAATTTGGAATCAGTCAGAGCTGAAGGTCTCCTTTGGACTAGAGAACTGGATGAGCTCTTTTGACCTCAAAAACTGGGAAAGGCAAGCACCCAGTTTTAGATAAGTTTGAGATTGGTGTGCAAAAAAGAGAAATATTTAAGAACATTTGTCCAGGGGATTTCTCCTTGTTATTTTGAAATGCATGTATTTATTTATTAGATTTTTATTCCACTTTTATTACTTTGTAAGTAACTCAAGGCAGCAAATATACCTAATATTCCTTCCTCCTATTTCCCCCCACTATAACAAGCCCGTGAGGCAGGTTGGACTGAGAAAGAATGACTGTCTCAAGGTTATACAACTGGCTTCCATGCCTAAGGCAGGACTAGAATCCTGGTGATTGGTCCAAAGTTACGCAGGTGGCTTTTGTGTCTAAGGTGGGAATAGAACGCAGAGTCTCCTGGTTTCTAGGACAGCACCCTAACCACTACCCCAAACTGGCTCTTATCCTACTACCAACAAATGGTTGATGCAAGTGAAACATCACTCACTCTTTACAGAGCCCAGTCCAATGGATGGAGCACAGAGCTGCCTCCACCCTGCAGAAGCAAAATAGCAAGCAATCAGGATTCTGAAACAAAACGGATGGTCGGGTGGAGGTGGCTGAGTAGCCCCTTTTCTCATCATGGGTTTCTTTTAGGCAGGTACTTCTTCCGAGCAAGAACCTTGATATTAGAGCTAATCCCTGGAAGAAGGGAGAAAGAAAGAGAAAAAGAAAGAAAAGAAAGAAGAAAAGGAAGGAAGGAAGGAAGGAAGAAAAGAAGGGAGAAAGAAAAAAAGGAAGAGAAAGAAAGGAAGGAAGGGAGGGAGGGAGGGAGGGAGGAAGGAAGGAAGGAAGGAAGCAAGCCTAACTTTTTCACGTTATTGTTTTTATTTGTAAAGTTTTATGGCTTTTGCTTTTTTTTTCTGGGGAAAATCCCATTCTTCAAAGCATGTTTGCTTGCAAAAACAACTTTTAGGGAAACTGTAAAAGTTTTGAAGAGGTACCGTGTTTCCCCGAAAATAAGACCCTGTCTTATATTTTTTTGAACCCTGAAATAAGCGCTTGGCTTTATTGCCATGCTCTCAAAAGCTCGATTGGGCTTATTATTAGGGGATGTCTTATTTTGGGGGAAACAGGGTATCATTTTACCCCAAATGATAAAAGAACTCCTAAGGGAGAGAGAATATAAAATGGTCCATGGAGGTAAGAATCTAATAAGTAGCTACCTGAAAGCTGGCTGATGATTGGAGAGATGAAAGAGAAAACCAGAGTGGAATAACCTGGAAAAGGCATCCTGAAGTCAGTTGCACCCTGAGGAGTAGCACTTTAGATTGCACTATTTTGTGGACAACCACAAAACTGTGTATTAAACAGGTGTCTGCAGGGTACAATCAAAAAAGTCAAGCTAGTGGCCACAGTGATGCCATCAAAAGCTCTGCCTGTAATGCTGTTGCAGCCACCATTTTTATTTTATTTTTTTACCATACCCTGTGGATATCCTGGTTTTAAAATGGAGCGTTCAAAAACACTTTCTAGGTCTCTAATGTTCAGCTGTGAAAGCACAACAGTTATTTTACCCTTCTATTTCTAGTCTATAGTCTTAGCTTTAAATATATTAGTTATATTTCAATTGATTTGATTTTGATTGGACTGCCATTTGTCAGAAATGGTGTAGGGTCTTCTGCTTGGGTGGGGGTGGGGGTTGGAGTAGATGACCTACAAGGTCCCTTCCAACTCTGTTAATCTGTAATCTGATTTCCTGTCTTTTATTTTTGACCAAAGCAGGCAGCCCTACAGTACGTGTTTTAAACATCAACTTCTGAGCTTTCAGTTCCATTTAAAACTGTTTCTACTGGTAATGAGATTTAACTGCCTTTTAGTATGGGGTGGGGTGGGACTGGTAGGGGGAAATTCCCACAGCTCCATTAGAAACAGAGAACATTCACCCTTTAGGATCACCTTTGAAAATGGGGTGGCTGCATTTCCAGTAGTCTAACTCTTGTTAGTCAAGAGTGGTTGACTTGGGAGTGTGCAGATTCTCTGAGAGATTATAGCAGAAATGATAAACATGATAAAGGTTGCATGAATATATAAATTAAATTATAAATAAATAAAAAATAAATAAAGAATGGCCATCTTTTTCCTCCCTGCCATTATAGAGCTTCCTTTCTTCAGAATGCTAGTCTTCACTTGTCCAGGGCATCTGAGAAATAAGCCAGCATCATATATTGATGTATGATGAAGCAGTGGTGAAATCCTCCACGGATTGCCACTGGTTTGCTGCCCATGCATGCGTGGTGCGCACCAAACCGGGGGGGGGGGGGGGAAGAGACAGCTGTGCTGCGCGATTTAGATTCGCTAGAAAGCAGGATTTCATGCGGCACAGCTGATTGGCAGAAATGCTGGTTTGGATGAACCGGTAGCTTTTTTTTACTACCGGTTCACGTGAACCGGTAGTTTTTATCACTACCAGTTCACACAAACCGGTAGCATTTCACCCCTGTGATGAAGCCAAAAAGAATAAGGTCCCTGGGGGAAAAAAAGGAAGTATTGCTGACTTGGTCATATGGCCTGAGTGAACTCTGTAGGGAGGCAGCTCAGGGCTGGTGTTCGCAATCTCTGGGAAAGATCAGAAATAACAGCTGCCAGCTCATAGGTTGCTTCATCTTGGAAGACACTTGGAGAGTACTAAAAGGAAGGTGGTAAAGAAGAGAAACTGGTTTTCCCCTGTTGTTCTGGAATGAGTTCATGGATGTGTAATATTCCCAGCGAACTGCTTTCATTATCTGGAAGCTTATGAGTGAGGAATGTTTCCCAATTACTGCTAACAGCATAAATGCATTCCTACAAGTTTGAAAACAACTTGGGAAAGACATAAACAGGCTTTGTTTCTTGTTTTTTTTTATTAAAAAGTATACCTACGCAGTGGTGGAATTCAAATAATTTAACAACCAGTTCTTTGCCCTAATGACCAGCTGGGTGGTTGTGGCCATAGTGGGCACAGCCAGGGGGTGTGACAGCCAGCACTCAGCCTCCTGAACCCCCTGGGAGCAAAAATGGGCCACGGGAGGGATGCACCGCCTCCCTGTGCCAGGTTTTGGGCCTAGTAGGCCTCCCTGCAGCCTCTTGGGAATGAAAATGGACCACGGGGGGCCACAGGTGGGCCATGCTGCACCCCCGCGCCCCATTTTGGGCCTAGGAGGCCTCCCTGCACTTACCTGGGAGCCAAAATGGGGCGTGTGGGGACTCCTGGAAGGGACGTGGAAGAGTCAGTCAGCAATTTAACTACCGGTTCTCCCAAACTGTCTGAATCCCACCACTGAGTGCATATCTTAAATGTGGGAATGTATTTATTTCTTGCACAGCTCCTCTACAAGTAAATTGCTATATCTGATTAATTCTTATTCCTTTTTCTAAGCTTTTTGTTTCACTTCAGAATAGCCAATGAAAAAGAAAGAGGATATCCTGTCTCTTTAATAAAACTGTCCCTAAGCAAATGTGAAAGAGGTGCAGCTGGACATGTAAGCCAAGGCTTGCTCAAATTTCTTTTTCTAGAAAACTATTAGAAACTGAGGTGCTGAACATGCAAGATCCTGCTGAACACGCAAGATCTAGCAAAAGGACACGTTTAGGAGGGTTCCATAGAGAAGGTTATTTTAGCACATTTTGCTATTGTTTCTAAAACTCCACAAACCAGACTGGAAAAGATTCCTTTGGACGCTCCTAATGCAGATTTTATAGCAGTTTCACTGGACTGGAGACATGGCCTGAGGAGACATGAAGCCAGGCCTATTTTGGTCTCAACAGGAGATCATGTGTGAATGGCAAGAAAGGCATCCTGGGATCCAAAGCTTGGATATAAATCTCAAAGGCAGTTTTTCAAAAGGCAGCTGGATTTTGTTTTTCCCTGAAGACATTTTGCTTTTCATCCAAGGAGCTTCTTCAGTTCTGAAACTTCAGAACTGAAGACGCTTCTTGGACGCAAAGCGAAATGTCTTCAAGGAAAACAAAGCCAAGTTATCTTTTGAAAAAGCACCTTTGTGACAACTGTGATCTGGATAATTGAGAATCTCTGTAGACACCTGGGTATTAATGAATATACCTTCCAAGATTTCTGCAAAGTGCAAGAGAAGATTATGAATTCTGGGTTAAAGAACTTTATTTTTCCAATTACCAGCTTCTCCTGCTCAATGCATATGGTTGCCTGGCTGCTACTAAAAGCTCAAGAGCAGAGCCAGTAAATAGAAAAGGGGCAACTTTGTCTGCAAGCTATTACAGCATTCTTTCCCACCTGGTGACTTGCAGATGTGTTTGGCTATAACTCTCCAAAGGCCCAGCTCACTGGGAATGTGGCTGCTGAAAACATCTGGAGGACACCAGATCATGGATGTTACTTTAGCAGGCAGAGTTGAGACACCTTCAGAATATACTTTTCTCTCCCGCCTTGTACAGTAAGATGAGAAGGAAGGGAGAGCCAACAAACTCTTTGCTATTCTCCCAGGATAACACTCTTATCCAGTGTTAAGATCTTCTTTTCCCCTTTCTGTAATTTTACCTGGATTGGGCATAATATTTCAGGGACACTAAGCACAACAGAGGCAAATCTGTATTTGTAACAAACGAGCCAAGCAGAAATATAATCCCCAAATCTTGGGAAATAAGTTTTTATTTATTTTTATTTATTTATTTGTCAAGAGCGCATTAGGTAATAGGTATAAACATGGATTGGATACATAAAATAGATACAAATAGAGGAAACATTAGGACAGGGACGGTAGGCACGCTGGTGCTCTTATGCACACCCCTTACAGACCTCTTAGGAATGGGGTGAGGTCGACGATAGTCTTAGGTTAAAATTTTGGGGGTTTGGGGATGAAACCACAGAGCCAGGTAGTGCATTCCAGGCCTTGATCACTCTGTTGCTGAAGTCATATTTTCTGCAATCGAGTTTGGAGCGGTTCCATTCTATTCTCAGATACTCTATTGTCTACTTGACCATTTATATTGACCTGATCCTAGGTTTAAAGGGCAACAAAGATGACCAAGGAACTGTATATGGAATCATTCAATAAAATGGAAAGACCTAGGTATTTTAGCCTTGAGAAAAGATGGTCGAGTACAGATATAATAGAACTCTTCAAATATGTGAAAAGATATCAGTAGAAGATCATCTGCCTTGTTCGCTTTCTTTCTAGACTAGAGTCTAAGATTAAAAATAATAATGCTAATTTACTGGATTAGAAAATCTTGCAAAGTGAATTAACATTTTTATAATGGAATCAATGTTTCATAGAAGTGGGTGGCTTCCCTAAAAGTCTGGCTATATGTAAGTGGAGGCTAAACAACCATCTGTATTAAAATGCTTTAATCTGGATTTGTGCCCTGAACAGAAGATTAGACACAATGGCCCTTCTATCTCTATGAAGGGTCCACTTCTGGTACATTTCATTACATAGTCATTGTTTGTTCCATGTTCTTTTCTATCCTTAAAGGCGACACATGTAATAAGAACATATAGAGTTGCCTTATAATGGGCAAGTTCATATTATCACTCTAAGGCATGGACCATGAGTTTTGTCTGGGTTCACATACCATGTGGTCTCATAAAACATAGATTATATAATAGCAAGGGCAAGTTCACACGAGATAAATCGGTTGGTGCCCAAAGATAATTTTTCCAAAAGGCAATGGGATTTTCTTGGTTTCTTGTTCTTTGAAAACATTTTGCTTCTCATCAAAGAAATTTCTTCAGTTCAGACCTGAAGAAGCTTTTTGGATGAGGAGTGAGATGTTTTCAAAGAAAAAAAAAACAAACCTAAGAAAGTCCAATTGTCTTTTGGAAAAAGCACCTTTGGGACAACCATGTGCTGGATGATTGAGAATCTCCATAGACATATGGCATGGTGCGAAATACAAATTTGCCTATTATCATTTGGTTGGCAGTGGCTTTCCAAAATGTAATCTGGATTCTTTTTCAGGGTTAACTTGAGTCCCTGGGGGCCTAATGTTGGAACATTAGTAGATAAAGTATATGCATTACTGTTCCCTTCATAGTACTTAATGATGTCTGTTTGCTATGCTAATATAGAATTCTGAATAATTCTAGTTTATTGTGCACAAGCTCCATAGTTCTTACTTGCCCCAGCTGGCAACGGGAATACTAATTCCTTGCAGTTTGTTGGGTGTGACGTACAAACTAGGAACGTAAGTGAGATTTGGAATCCAAAAAGAAAATGGCTTCCAGTTCTGACTTCTCAGGAAAACAAAGCAGAATTTCCCAAACCATGCTAAACTGGGGAGTCAATATTTTTAGATTGTCTGGATAAAACTGATCTAGCTGCAGCCGAGGAGAACGCCAGTTAAAAACATTTGAGGATATCAGATAGTTGACTTTCGAATAGGCAAACCAGATCCATGATTTGTTTAGCTGCTACTCTGAATAGTAAAATATGTGAAAAATATTCTGCATTTTAGGCAGGAAAAAAATGCACAGGTGCAGGGTTGGAGGTACCTGGTTTAGCAAGTACCCTTGCGAGAAGAATTTGCGTGTCTTGGTAGACCACAAATTAAGCATAAGCCAACAATGTGCCACAGCTGCCAAAAGATCCCATGCACTTTGATTCAATAGAGTTGTCAGGTCAAAATCATGAGAAGTGATAGCACTGCTCTGTGTTGCACTGATTGGATCGCACCTGGAATACTGTGTCCAGTTTTGGCTGCCACAATACAAAAGGGACACGGAGAACCTGGAAAGGGTATGGAGAATAGTGAAAAGATGGTAAGGGACTTGGAGGCTAAATCTCATGAAAAGCAGATCTTGGTAATGTTTAACTTAAAGAAGAGAAAGGAGACATAATAGCAGTCTTTCATGCATGAAGTGATGCTACACAGAAGACGGTGTGGATTTATTGCCTGAGAAGCCTGAGGGTAAAACAAGAACCGATGGATGGGAGCTTCACAGGGGAATATTCAAGCTTGAAATAAGGAGGAATTTCCTGTCTGGGAGAACTAGTACACAACGGAACAGGCTCTCCTCTGAAGTTGTATGTGCTCCATCAACAGACATTTTCAAGAAAAGATTAGATACCCATTTGTCTGGGATAATATGAAGATTCCCTGCATTGGACTGGGGTCACATTAAAAGACCTCCAGGGTCTTCCAACATTATGATTCTCTTGCCAGCAGGATGAGTCAAATGGCTAAGCAGTATGGGTCAGCAAGGTAATCAATCAATCAATCAATCAATCAATCTTTTATTGTCTCTCTTTAGAAATGGTTGTATGTCACTACATGGGTTGCATTATCATGATGGTAATGTTTCCAAATAGTGTATTAGATATATAGTTAGTAACCTCCTAGACAGTCCACAGAGGCAGTGGTGGGTTGCTACCGGTTCGCCCCAGACTGGGTGAACCGGTAGCAGTGGCGGCGGGAGGCTCCGCCCAGACGCTTCTACGCAGAAGTGTCACGCACGCGCACAAATGCGCACACACACACACAAGCGAGGCAGTAGCAAACTAAATCGAAACCCACTACTGCACAGAAGGTGTCAAAAAATCGAATAGAAGCTGTGACTATGACATTCAAGTTCTAGCCCTTTTTTCACTTGTGTCTTGTAATTCATGTAAACAAAGAGCAATACTTTGATCATACAGCGGTGGCTACTATTTGACGTATTTTACTCCATGCCCCACCCTCACCCCACAGACACCTTCCTGCTTTCAAAGGTGCCTTTTAGGTAACCACAAAAATCAGACTATAAAGCTCTTTCGGCTCTCTGCACTGGGATGAGAAAAGATAAACTACTGCTGAACTTTTATCAGGCACATTAGTCACAAAGCTGGGAACTGGGCTATGAATACATTGGTTGCAGTGTTGCAAGTCAATAATCAATAGTAAATGCTTCAGGACATGTGTGGCATAATATATTTAACATTAGTTGACTCATATTTATTTTCAGTATTTTTATATTCATTGCAGAAGAAATAATATAAGAAATAGTACATATTAGATCCATTTACTAATATTCCAAAACTGTCTGCTTCAATTGATAGTAGCTTTCTGAAGTCTCAGGGAATGGTCTTCAAGGAATCAGATCAGTGGTGGGTTGCCCCCGGTTCGCACTGGTTCTATAGAACCAGTAGTAAAACCGGCGGGAGGCTCCACCCACTGACCCCGACGTCATCAAAACGCTTCTGCGCATATGCAGAAGCTTCTGCTCTTGTGCAGAAGAGCGTGCGGCCCCGCTGTGAACCGGTAGTAAAGCTAAGTAGAGCCCACCCCTGAATCAGATAGAGGTACAGGTAGGGCAGAGTTAAATGAGTCATCAGCCTAGTCCTTATGTTCCCACTAATGGTGTAAATCCAACCCCTCTTGAATTCCGTTGACCCTATCTGGCACCAATTTATAACTGAACCTTAGTAGACTAGATTCTTTGTGTAGGCTTCAGTAATAAATCTTCTTAATTGCAACATAACTTATGGTCCTGATTCTGTGTGCCAGACACAACTGTAATTGTTGGCTTCCCAGAGTTACTCTGTAATAAGATGGCTGGCCAATAAGTTTAATAATATATAAATTGAGCCTGGCAATTCAAGAGATTATAAACAGGAACCTATTTTTCTGCAGAGTTTATTAAACGAATGCAATGGTCATAAAGATCATGTTGCAGTTGTTAGCAAAATCTGGCAAAATTATCATCAAATCCGGTCACATGTGTAAGGGGTGATATTGGAACCTCAAACCTGGGTCATAAGTATCTTTTTGTGGGTCTGTCGTAACTTTGAACAGTCACTAAGTGACCAGTTGTAAGTCGAGAACTACCTGTATGCAAATGTTTTGAGGTGAAATTGTTCAACACTTAAAGCATCTTTGAGCCTCAGAACATTTGACCTGGCCTTTTAATGAGTCATTCTAACTTCATTGGAAGGCTCACAATTTTACAGTCAGAATGTGTTGACACTTCCCTTAAGTCAGAAGAGCCCCTTCTGATCTGAGAACATCTTTGGTGAAATCAAAACAGATAAGTTTGGAATGAACCATTTCAAGGTTGGATCCAATCTCAGCATATTTTCTGCCTCAAATATTATTTATATCCTGTACATAGGGCGTTTAATCATTTCTAGCTATTTAAATGGTTAGGCTTATAAAAGGATTAAAGGAGTGTTTTGGTTATTACTCAGCTAGTTGCAATATTTCTTAAAGGCAATTATAGAACTAAATATGCAGTGTTTGACCATGAATCAAAGAATGGGTTCTCACAGAGGTTAACATTCATGGAAAACTATGTCCTTAGAAAAACTCTGAGAAGTACCAGAAACCATGGATCAATTCTGCTTTGATAAAAAGATTATTTCTCAGCAGCCTTGTTACTAAACAATTCAGCATTTATCAACATTGTGCAAAGAACTGGTGACCTTTGTAAAACATGTTTAGTTTGTATGCCTAACCTGACATGAACATGGAAAAAAATGACATTTACACCAATATTAAATTCCATATTCTGACTAGAAGATTATTAGGCAATGCAGTCAAAAATGAGTGTCTGAAACAAAATGGGTTGAAATACCTAGGCCTGCTCGTGTTTCCAATAATCCAATTTTATGATTATTATATTAGATAAATTCGACCTGGCTTCTACTACCGGGTTTCTCCAAAAAGAAGGCCAGGTCTTATTTTCTTTTGACCCCCGAAAAAACGGCTAGGCTTTCTTTTTGGAGGGTTCTAATTACTGACTCGCCTCACAGCGGTGGCACCAACAGCTCTGCCCAGTGGGAGCCCGCTGCTGGCACATGACTTCTGCGGTGTTTTTAGATGCCTGCCGGAAGGCATCTGCAGCCAGCTGCAGATGCTTTCCGGCAGACATCTGAAGGCAAAATGGAGGCCGGGGCGATGCGTGTGAGTGGCAGCAAGCGGCCGCAGAAGAAAGCGAGGCAGGTGTCAGTGTGTGCGAGGCCTGGTAAATAGGGCAGCTCCACCCTCCCAACCCCACCCTACCTTATTTTTTACCTATGTGCCTTGCCCCACCCCTACACCCCAGGGTGGGTGGGGTCTTAATTAGAGCTAGTTTTGTAGGTGGGGCTTAATTTGATCGCATGCGCTCAAAAACGTGAAAGGGCTTCTTTTCAAGGTGGATTGTCTTTTTGGAGAAACATGGTACCTATGTCCTGTTTCTAGATCTTGGAATTCCAGTTTAAGGAATGAATTATCAAAGGCTGAAATTCTGTTACGTAAATAGTTTCCTAAGCAGTGTTTCCTAAGCATTACATCTGAGCTTTCTGGAAAAAGGTTTAATATGTCCAATTATTTCAAACAGTTAATTTAAACACCAATTATGTCAAGAGAAAAAAAAGAAATTGCCTACATAGGAAGTACAGTAATTCTGCATGAACACAACTAGGATAAGGATATTGAGAGACTGATCTCTAAATAATCTGATCAGGTTGGCCCAGAATGCGTTTTGCCAGTGCTAACTTTGGGCACACTGCAGTGACATTGCTGCTTTATGAGTTGCAGTGGCTCCCATTTGGGTGCAAGAAGGCCCTACATGGCATGGGACCAAGTTATTTGTGGAGCAACCTAATCCCTGGTGGTTTCTTCTGCCTACCAGATCCAGCAGCTCTGGAACAGTGTTGTCTGTTGAATCCTTGTAAGTGTGCCTTCTCTGTCATGATGCCTGCCTTATGGAAAAAATTTTCTCCCAGACATTTTGGATAGCTGGAAGGTTGTTGGAGACCTGGCTGGGATACTAATGAAGCTCAGCAGTTATGTATAGGATATATTGGCAAGCTGTTTTTACAGCTTGGTCTCAACTTGACTGTTTTAATTGATATGTCTATTCTGTTTTAATTTTTGTTTTATTTTGTTGGCGAATGCCAATCCATCTTAAATCTAAGATTTACAAGACAACCGGTTGTACTGTATGGCACTGAATGCTGGGCAGTAACAACAGGGACCAATGTTGTGGGCTGCCAGCAGAGCTTCCAGCAGACTTAGAGGTTGGGAGGAACTTGGGCCAGTTCTGGAGTCTGAGGAAGGCTCTGATGGATGCTCTGTGTCGGAAGCAGAGATAGAGCCAGGGCCGTCCGACATTTCCCAGCCACCGGAGAGGCAGCTGCCTTCGGAAGCTGAGATAAGTGGGGAGGAAGAACAGGTGGGGCCTGTTCCAGATGCGCGTATGCACAGAGCTGTTAAGAGAGAACAACTGAGAACAAGGAATCGACTCGGGAAACAAGGCACAGGTGGATGCTGAATGGCCCCTCCCTGGCTGGGGAATAAATAGAAGGAAAGGAGAGTGGTGGTTGTAGGAGACAACTGTTCAGATTTCGGAAGATTTGGCTCATCGTGTTTCGTGTCTCAGAGATTGCTTGCCAGAACTTAATTTGCAGCTTTGCGGCTGGAAGCTCCTGGCCTGGCAATTATCTCAAGGAACTGATACAGTCTGTTACTGCAGTTAACTCTTATTGCCTGGACTTTTCTGTGTGTGAATGCCATTAATTCACAGGAGATAACTAGAGAGGAGTTTTTCAGACGAGGAGTCTGTTTCTGTTAAGGTTGGGTCAGAACAACCAAAAACTATCTCCATGCCTTGGAAATGCGAATGCTCCATTGGATATCGGGCATCTCCCTTCTTGACCACATCACAAATGACACCATTCAACAACATTTTGGTGTGGCAATAATTATAGAGAAGGTGAGAGAAGGTTGGCTCTGCTAGTATGGACATGTCCAGAGAGCAGCACCTTCCACTGTTGCCAAGACTGCCTACCAACTAGAAATCAATGGCCAACAACCTTGCGGGCGTTCAAAACAGAGATGGCAAGATACCATCAACAAAGATATGCAAGCCACGGGCCTGCGCCCTGGAGACGCAGTTTACCGTGCCAAGTGGCGCTCAATGGTCTGAAAAGCGGACCCTGCACTTGCGGGAATACGCTAGGAAAATTTCTGTTTTATTTTTTGTTTACTGCCGAGAGCAGTGCACTGCAATGCAGAGATAAGATTGAAGCATGAGCTGTCCACAGCATTAACATAAAATAAAATATGAAGAAGTAAGATTGAAGCATGAGACTGATAGAGCATATTCTGGATGACCAGATAAATTGCACTGTATTAAAGGAACTTCTTCCTTTTTTTTTATTTTTTTATTTTTTTTAAATAATCTTTATTTACATTTCAGTTAAAAAGAAAAAACAACACAACACAAAATGACACACAAAGCACAATACAACAATAAACATACGTACTTCCTACTTCCATATAGTACCTTAATAAACAAGTATTCGGTATTATAGCTCTAAATTATATTCCGGAGAAGACAGAACAGCTTATATTTCTTAGTACATTACTTAGGTCTATCCGACCACACTTATCTTATATAATGTAAGTTTCTCTTTAAATACCATTCCTCATCTAATGTGGGTTATAGTTTCCTCTTTTCTAACCATTTATAGAATTTGTCCCATGCCAAACCTACTTGTGTTTGCTCTCTATCCTGTAGTTTTTTAGTTAGCGTATCTGCTTCCGCACATTCTAAGATTTCTTTTATAATAGCCTCCTCTGTTGGGATATTTTGATTTTTCCAAAGTTGTGCGTATGTCAGTCTCGCCGCTGTAATGATATGTAATGCCAAATACCATAAGTCCTAAAGGAACTTCTTCCTGATCTGATCACAGATCACATCAGGAGGAAGTTCCCTTAGTATTTATTTTCATTTACATGAGTATGTATTTACTCATGAAAAACCCTGGAGAAGAAGTGAAGTACCAGACAACTGGAAGAGTATAAAAAGGAGGAAGCAAGCCAGTTATTTAAATTCAGTTTCTCCAAAATTCTATAGGAATTGTGGTAAAACATAGGTATATCTAAGTACCTTCAAAACAAATGCATTAATGATCTGAAATCAGCATAAATGTTGTCTATAGTAAGTCATTTTAACAGTTGATTGCATTCAGCACCAGCAGTGAAATCCTTTGAAGTCTGCTACTGGTTCTGTGAGTCTGCTACCGAGCCTGCACATGCGCGCCTGAGGCACACACACGCAGCGCTAAAAGAAGGAACATTTTGAAGCCTTCCGAGTCTGCAAAGGTAAGTAGAATAGCAAGAGGGGGAAATCCACTGTGCCACGCAATTTAGATTAGCTAGAAAGCAGGAAATCCGACGATTCTAGCTAATATAAACCACATGTCACAGCTGATTGTTGCCCAGCTGATTGTCGGAAATACTGGTTCGCCTGAACTGGTAGCATTTTTTACTACTGGTTCGGGAGAACTGCTCCGAACTGGTAGCATTTCAACCCTGTTCTGCACTCAGTTCCACAGGGTTCCTAGTTTTCTCCTCTCCTTTTTAACATCTACATAAGGACAGATGAGAGGAACTCATCTGTCACCAGGGGGTGAGATCTCATCAGTATGCTGATATCCAATTATATATCTCTGCGTATTAAGCAATGCCATAAACATCTTATCTCGGTATCTGGAGAGGGGAGGGTCTGGATGGGGAACAATAAGCTTCATCTGAACCCTGGAAAGACTGAGTAGCTGTGGGTTTGGATGCCTGCTGGATTTACAGCTATAGCATCTTTGGTCCTGGATGAGGTTCCATTGCCTGACCCTATGTGCAACGTGGGGTCCTCTTAGACTCACAACCCCTGCTCAAGAAGCAGGTGCCGATTGTGGCTAGGAGGGCCTTTGCATAGCTTCGTCTTGTGTGTCAGTTGCACCATGGATCGGCAGGTCTCGTTTACAGTCACTCATACCTTAGGAACCTCCAGATTCGACTACTGTAATATGCTCCACATTGTAACTATTGTAATGTTGCCCTTGAAGAGTTTCCACAAGCTTCATCTGGTATTCTCCAAAGCACCAGAGGGCAGGACAAGAAACAATGGATGGAAACTAATCAAAGAGAGAAACTACCTGGAATTAAGGAGAAACTTCCTAACCGTGTGGACAATTAACCAGTGGAACAGCTTGCCTCCAGAAATTGTGGGTGCTTCATCACTGGAGGTTTTTAAGAAGAGAGTGGATAGACACTTGTCTGAAATGGTATGCTTGAGCAGGAGGCTGGACTAGAAGACCTCCAAGGTCCCTTCCAGCTCTATTCTGATGAAAGGTACAGAATGCAGTGGCATGAGCAGGAATGGAACAGAACAGAACAGAATAGCTTTATTTGACCAAGGGTGATTAGACACACAAGAAATTTGTCTCCAGTGCAGAAGTTCTCAGTGTGCCTGCAAAATTGCAGAGTAATAATAATCATAATAATGGGTATCATAATAATGATACCAATAAGAGAGGGTAGTAAAGAAGTTGAAAAGGTTAATAATACTACAACCATACAACATGGGTAAATATATTTAGACATAGGACAATACCATGAGAATTAGGTTTTTATATTTGTTGTTATTCTATTCTACCCAAAATCATATTTTATGAGATGGGCAGCTATATAAATTCAATAAATAAATTAATTAATAGATCATGGGAATGAAAGAGACTTAATATATCTTAATTAAAATACATTAACTTCAGTAAAGCAACGTATCTCAATATATTCTTAGTAGCAAGCTGGTTAAGAATGAGTTGGATGGCACAAGAATTAAGGGGATACATAGCTGCTTCAAAAATTATACTAAATATATACTAAGAGGGCTAACTCCTTCCATCCTGATCAAATTGTAAGTACTTCTTAATTCCAATTTAGTAACAATGATTGCCTTTGCAGATGATCCAATAGATTTGAAAGAAGAGACAACAGGTAGTAATCCTTAATGGTGACCTGACTGATAAGTCTATAATCATGAACAATAGGAACTGAACCATCACTCGTAGAGATGAATATTGTAAATGCAGATGCCAGAGATTAAGGGTGAATAAACCCGTTTTGAAATTGTCATCAAGATGGCTAACTTGAATGCACATGGGAATCCAGGACTCCGGATTTAATTTAATAGTACAATCATGTGTTTGATGGGGAGGCAAATGTATTGCCTCCTCCACAAATACAACAGCAAAGCTTGATTATTTGTCTTGTACAGTGCCACCCCGCCCAACCTTCTGGGCACCAGGGACGGGTTCCATGGAGAGAGGTTTTCCCCCAGACCGAAGGAAGCATGGTTTCACATGCTGCCTGCATGAGGCTTCACCTGTTTGTGTGGTCTGGTTTCTGGCATGCCCAGTGCCAGTCCACAGACCCATGGTCTAGCAAGGTAGAAGAGTCTCTATGCTGGGCCAATGGAGGAAGAGCAGTGGCCTTGCTAAAGGTATTGACATTTTGGGGGTGACAAAGAGAAATACTTGTGCCCAGACTCCATAACTTCAGTGACTTGATTCCCAAGACAACGGGTCCTTGCAAGGAAGCAGTTACATAAAGTGCAAAAGCTCTGTGTGATCTTGTGTTGTCAACTGCAGTGGGTTAGTACACACAGTGCATCTGTCGTCTGGGGGCATAAATTTAACTTTTTAGACTGGCACGATCTATACAATTAGTGGTTGTTCCTCTGTCTACAAGAACAGAAAGTTGTCCTTTCTGACCTGAATCTAAACAAAGAAGAACAGGAACAATAAAGTATGCTTGCCTGCTGTTGGCCATCTGAGCTCTCCTTAATTGTTTCCCAAGAGTTCCAATTGTCCTTGGGAACTCTGGAGTGAGAGGCCTATGAAGTTTCCTGACATTGTGGTCTTGAAACAAGTGGAGTATTTGCTATTGCTTGCTAGCTATATGACCCATAGATCTTTAGCTGTGCAGGATCTGACTATATATACCCAAGAGCATCACAATAAAAGCATAAGCCTGATTCCCTTCTTCTGTTTCTCTCTTGAGGATAGAGATCTTTCAGTTAATCCACTTTTCATAATTACACTGGATTCCCAAGAGGTCATTGAGAGAGGAGATATGGGAGAAGGGACAACCTAAAACCCTCGCTGGTTCTCCTCTACATCAACTCTTCCAGTCAGCCATCAATGATAACAAGTCTTCCAAATTAACTGGGGTGCCCCGTCTCACCAGTTCATCTCTCAGTTCATCAGCAAGCCCTTCTCTAAATCGGTCGGTTAGAACCAGATCATTCTATCTCACATATTTGGAAATAATTTAAAAACTGTTATATTCACCTGTACTCCACACTGCAGATTTCATGGTTCGCAGTCACTTGTTTCATGGCATTTTGAAAGAAATGTCTAAAAATCTTTGCATGACATTTTGATCATTGTCCAGCATGTGGCTGATTGCCCTCAATGATATTTGGCAAGCCTCTTCTTTCAGCAAACTGAGCATGAAAGTCACTTTAGTGTGATCTGGGAGAAACTCTGCTGGCCAACCCACCATAAACAGTTCATACTGAGTCATGACAGTCAGGAATTAGTCCTGGTCTCCTCTGAATGTCTCTGATAAAACTCCCATGAGAGCTCATGAATGCTGGCTGCTGTGTAGCTGGCTGGCTGCTGTGATGCTGCTGCTGACTGTGGTTAATTCTCTCCCAACTGTTGTGGTACTTGCATCATGGCATTTTGCAAGTTACTTATCTGTTGTAGGTGTTGCAACAGAACTGCAGCAAAGTGCTCAGGGTATACTGGAGTGTCCTGAGAACTGGGTGCCATTTCTACAGAGAAAGTTGAGATCTTATGCGTCTTATTTAAGAGCCTTGCAAGATTAAAGTTAGTTCCACTAGATAGACCAGCCCAGGAAATCAACTCCATAGGAAGATTAGAACTACCTTTATTGAGATTTGAGTACAATAGAATTTTGCAAGTCTAATTTATGCTATAGCTCTTCCCACTTCTTATACCACAGAGAATCAAGGATGGTGTCTGCTGAGGTGCTTCCAACTATTGTATTAAATTCTCAGGGATTAAAAACATTTTCATTCCCTTTTCTGTAAGTAACAGTTCTTGGATATTTCCATCAAAGTCATCTCCCTTACTTTCTATAGTCCCTTTCTGTAGAAACCATCAGTAGATTCAATAAAGCTGGATAGTTTTCATCCAAGTTCCTTTTTAGGGAAAGTTGAGATAGAAGTTGCTTTCAATCAGGTTAGGATATAGTACTAAGATGGCAGTCCCAACAAGTTTTTTCAAGAGGCAACTGGGCTTTCTTAGTTTTTCTTCAGTTGTGAACTGAAGGAGCTTCTTGGATGAGAAGCAAAACCTCTTCAAGGAAAAACAAAGAAAGTCCAATTGTCTCTTGAAAAAAGCACCTTGGGACAGCCATGACCTGGATGACTCAGAATCTTCACAGATACTAAGGTGGCACTGATCACACATGTAGATGATCTCAGGTTTCCTTTCTAACTTTCCTTAATATCTTGGTGTTCTTCAATATCTTTGGTCATGATACCTTCCTGGACCAGCTTAGGTGTTGAGATGGTGGGGCCTAGTTCTGCAGTGCTTCTCCTCCTTTATCCAAGGTCAGTTCCTGTTGGTGTTCAGAGTCAAGAAATCTAGACTTAAGCTTCTGCTCTACAGCATGCCTCATTCTCTTCCATTCCTACTCAATAGCGACATGCAACCTCTGGGGAGATAATTAGCATGAGCTAAATGTATAGATAATTCAAAGTTATATATCTCAACCCTTAGCTGACCAGATGATGATGTTAAGGCTCTTTCCCTGTATCTGAAGGCTCTGAATGAGGAAGAAACTAAGTGGCTGTGTGGTTAGGAACATTCTTCCCCTCTGGTCTGGGAAGCATTCATTGTTGGTTCTGGATTGGGTACCACTCTCTCAAAGAAACTGGTGCACAATTTGGATATCCTCTTGGACCCTTGAAGAGCAGATGGCAAATGCAGCCAAGAGGGACTTTGCACAAATCCATTTTGAGTGCTTATTGCTCTTTCCTGGATTAGGAGGTCATGCTCCTCTCAGTTCTGCCTTGGTCATCTCCCATGTGGACTACTGAAATACACTCTACATAGGTCTGCAAATGAAGTCTACCTAGAAATACAATATTGGGTTATTTGTAGAGCTGCCTATCTCCAATTTATCCCTGGTTTTTCAACCAGCCAAGGATGGGCTTACTTTATTTCTTTTTTTAAAAAAAAATTGTATCCTGCATTAATTATCTTTACAAATAACTCAAGGAGGTGAACATATCCAACACCTACCTCCTATTTTCTCCACAACCACCACCTTGTGAGATGGGTTGGGCTGAGAGAGAATGACTGGCCTCAAGCCACCCGGCTGGGTTTCATGTCTAAGACTGGACTCGAACTCACATCATCTCCTGCTTTCTAGCCTGGTGCCTTAACCACTAGACCCAATTTGCTCTCTTTGGGGTTCCTCTTTGAAACAAAGCCATCTGATGGGACCCAGATGTGCCTCATCTGTTGCAAGACTGGTCCTTCGGTGGAGCAGATCCTGGTCTTTTGCAAGGCTCTTTTCCCTGGGCATTGGAGTGGGTGGTGGATGGAATTTATGAGTGTATTCTGAAAAGGAGAGCAGTATGATTGTGGATTGCCTTGTTATTTTTAATTATTTTTTGGGAGGGGGGGAAGGGGGATTGTTGTCTTCTTTTTAATTCAATGTTAAAAGCTCAAAGCCACAATTGCAAGGATTGAAGGATACATATACATTTGATGAAATGAATTCCCAACTCTAATTAACTGCTAAGAAATATATTACTAGGTGATAAACCACTTTTTCAATAAAATTAACTTGTCACCTAAATCTTATTTGGCAGATAGCTCCTAAACCTGGCACCCAATGAAGCAAAATTATAAAATGTAAAGGTGAAAAAAAAAACCACCCCTCATATCACCACACACGTCTAATTATAACCCTTGAGTTTAAATAGCTCCATATACATTTGTAAGTCGACATAATAATTTTTCACCAAAATTTGAATTCATTCTCACCTGCCAATACAATTTATTTGAAGCGTATCACCCAATGAAGTAGCTAGAAAGAAAAGGAACAAAGAAATAATAATAATAATAAGAATAAGAATAAGAAGAAGAAGAAGAAGAAGAAGAAGAAGTCAGGTATCACAGTTGTCAAAAACCGAAACGTACAATTTATTGATATCGCGGTACCAGGAGATGCCAGAGTTGAAGAAAAAGAACTGGAAAAAAAATCATGAAATATCGCAACCTGGCCATCAAAACTACACGGCTACGGATGAAACATGTAACAGTGATACTCATTGTCATCGGGGCACTTGGTACCATGTCCAAGAATTTTATAAGATACATCAACAAATTGCAGCTTCCTGCAATAACACCAGCGGAACTGCAAAAAACTGCACTACTTGGAACATCGTACATCTTAAGAAAGTACTTGGTTGATACCTAGGACACTGGAGGCAACCCATATCAACAATGAACACCAGCCAATGGTATTTGTGATGCATTTTTGAATGTTTATTTTATTTTATTTTATTACTCATATTTCTATGCTGCCCACTCTCCGAGTACTCTGGGTGGCTTACACCAAATACTAAATAGCATATTGGCCCCAACAATCTGGGTCCTCATTTTACCCACCTCGGAAGGATGGAAGGCTGAGTCAACCTTCAGCCGATCCGCTGAACTAGCAGTCAGCTGAAGTAGCTGCAGTACTGCAGTTGACTGAGTTTCATATTTAATGAATAAAGATAATAATAATAATGGGGAAGAGGAAGAAGGAGGAGGAGGAAGGGGAGGAGAAGAATAGAGGGACAATTTTTAAAAGAACGCACTTTACAAAAAACAGGCTAGCGGGTCAGAAAAGGAAGCAAGGAAAAAAAGAATCCATCCCTATACATTTAAATACAATTTAGCTTCTTAGCACTACAGCCAAGTTCTCGCCATCCAAAACATCCCCTTCCTGCTCTGCAGAATCAAACCCCCGCGTGGAACCGGCGGCTGGTTCAGCGCTCCCCCTCCACCCCCTCACCCCAAACCCTGCCGCCCACGACGCCCGCCCACGCGCTTACCTGGGAGCAAACTACGCAAGTGGGCTTCGCTCCTTTGGGAACGCCCAGGGACGGGCTGCGCGCCTATACAAAACA
Organism: Arizona elegans; assembly: GCA_022577455.1. NCBI lineage: Eukaryota > Metazoa > Chordata > Lepidosauria > Squamata > Colubridae > Arizona > Arizona elegans. The sequence continues at coordinate 192,110,731 of JAKOOJ010000002.1, read as the reverse complement.
AGTGCCTCTCTTCCCTTTCGCCAGATGGGGCAGGCCCTCCACGCACCACCCGCCACGAGTGTGCGTGTGCGCCCCGCGCTCATTCTTACCCAAGCCAGTCGGTGTGTGTGTGTGTGTGTGTGTGTGTGTGTGTGTGTGTGTGTGTGTGTGTGTGTGTGTGTGAGGGTGAGGGTGAAAGACCGGAGGCGGGGAATCGAGTGGGGTGGGGGTGGGGGAGGCTCGCTTGGAAATGCCTCCGAGCCAAAGTCGGAGCCCGGCGAGTAAAGAGACTTGACTCTCTTCTCCTGCGGCTTTTTCTCCCAGACATTTTGGGGAGGCAGCGGAGGAAGAAGCCAGCTCCGCCCACTGAGCGCCCGAGCTGCCGCCTGTTGCTTCGCAAAAGAAAGCAGCAGTTCAAAAACTCCTGGACTTGCGGCCAGACGCGCACAGGAATTGCAGCGGCCGGGCAAGCGAGCGAAGGAGCGCGGTCCCCGCGAGAAGCGGCGAGGCGGGAGGAGGGTGTGTGTGTGTGTGGATCACTCGATCTCCTTTCTTTTTTTCCCACCCCCCGTGTATGGATTTTGCCAACTGAGCCGCTTCCCGCCGCGATCGCCCGGGCTTATCATGTGCGCCTCGAGGTCGGCTTTCCAGGGCAGCTCCCGAGTCGAGTGATCCCTCCGCGGGGCGCTCCGCTCCGCTGCCCCCCTTTATTTTTAATGGTCAGGTCTTTCGTCCGGCCGCCGCCGCCGCCGCTCAGCCCATTGGCTTCCTAGATCTACACACACACACACGCACACACACCCGTGACGGAGATGCACGCGGCGGGGTGGTTCAAGCAGCTGGCGGCTGCCTCCCGGATCGTCTGGATCCTCCTCTGGATTCTGGAGCTGCGGTGCGCCTTGGCGGACTTCACCCTGGAGAACGAGGTGCACTCGAGTTTCATCCACAGGAGGCTCCGGAGCCAGGAGCGCCGGGAGATGCAGCGAGAGATCCTGTCCATCCTGGGGTTGCCCCACCGGCCGAGGCCCCACTTGCACGGCAAGCACAACTCGGCTCCCATGTTCATGCTGGACCTCTACAATGCGATGTCGGTGGAGGAAGAGGGCCTCAGCGAAAGCGGCGAAGGCTTCTCCTACCCTTACAAGCCGATCTTCAGTACTCAAGGGCCACCCTTGGCCAGCCTGCAGGACAGCAATTTCCTGACCGAGGCAGATATGGTTATGAGCTTCGTGAACATGGGTGAGTCTCCGGCTGATGGTGGAAAGTGGCTGGGCGTGCTTGGTAAGAAGGTGGTTGAGGATAGAAGGTAGTTCTTGGGAAGACAGAAAGAACCTGATGGAGGTGGGACCTGCGCCTGGTCCTAGGAACCTCAAGGATGGTGACCTACCAGAGATCTTTGGGCACTGAGGATACTTGTCCTAGATTCCCAGGTGCAGGTCCTTGACTATCTGGCAGAGGCAGCCATCTTCTTCCCTGCCCCATGCTGATCTGAGGTATTGTGGGAAACAAAAATGACCCACAGTAATTGGGTCATTAAGGGCCTGCTTAAACCTGAACCTAGCCTTCCAGCAACCTTCTTTCTTCTTTATGGCTGACATGAATCAGTCAGGAATTGTTGTTTATCTTCCTTCCAGACTTTTACTTGATTACTCACAGGTAAAAAACTGGATTATTTTTTTTTATTAAAAAAAGATATCCTTTCTTACAGCTTCTTGGATTCTCGGGTTAAGTAAACAGAATTTTGTTTGGTATTTTTCAAAGGCTTGGATTTTCTCACCATTATAAAGTAGCTTTATCTCCGGAACGTTTCTGATCCTCACATCAACCACATGGACAATAGTGTGTCTCTAGATATATTTGGCATGGTGTCTTCAGGGTATGCTTCCTGATGTTGTCAAGGCCAAATCTATGAATTGGGACCCCTGTCCAACTTGGCACTTAGAAAGGAAGGTAGAACTAGCATTTATGTTATTTCTTAAAACCACCATTAGATCAAAAGGGTGGATATTCTCAAGTCTGGTTGGGGTCATGAACAAACAGGGGAGCTATCATCTCCAAAATCCTTTTGTAAATCAATGTGGATTCTTACTAAGGTGCATTTATTCCAGCCTTATATCTTGGACAGTGATAAAAGGGTTGACTTGTTGGATTTGTTGAATTTCAACAAATTTCCCCTCTAGATATGAGCCCTACTGGATTAATGGGTAACCAATTGTTCAGTGATCTTTAAGTGCTCTTCAAGCCTATTACATTTTTTTTTCAACCTACCCCTTGAAATCTTGTAATTAGCTGGCCTTAAAGGACCTTGAAAAGTGCACCTGCATGAATCTAAAGTTGCAATACCACACACATTAATTTGGGAATGAGAGGCACTGCCTTTAGTGTATGAAAACAGAGGATTGGGATGATAGCAAATTGCAGGACTTTAACTCGTGAAATTAATTAATCTGTAATAACTGAACCCATTATGTTGCACACTTGCAGTAAGGTAGCCTGACAAACACTTTGCTTGATCCTTGTGTCATCCAATGGACAGATGACATTTTCTGCATTTTAATCTCTTTATGCATATTGTTGGGTTAGAGCCTACTGATAATGAAATCTTGACTATGCCCCTCGCCCTCAAAACATTAGAGTTATTCCTCAATATAAACTAGAAACAAAAAATTGAATTTTCTTCTACTTAAAAATATATGAACATAACATGCAATCTTTGTTGTGGAATAATGTGATGATACCATAGCCTCATCTAATCCACTGATTAAATGTCCAGTGCAGGGTTATGAAAATAGCCTCATATATGTTAAGTGTGAACAAAAGTTTGCTAAGAGATACCAACTGCTTATCAAGATTAGTCTAAAGAGCTCCCAGTTTTATTTGCTATCTTGAACTGTTGTGCATCATAAATGAATTAATCAGAGTTTTATGAATACACTCTCGAAATTGCTCAGAGATACATTTGCATAAGATAACAGTCAATTATTGTTATCTCACGTCTTATCACATATACACTTCTAGCTCTCTCCCATCACTTTTGCAATGATGGTGAGTTCAATCTTGGGTCTGAGATCCCAAGGTTTAGGTCATAGCTTGTAGTGGATGTTAAAGGATTTGGATCATATTGAAGAGCAATGGAGTTGCTGCAGAAGCATCTATAAATGGAAAGGTCCTAGTGGAAAGAAGAAAGCTCAGAGCTGTTCTAACAAGCTAGCTTGCTTTATTCAATGAAATTCTTTTCAATCTGGTTTATAGTCCACAAACTCATTACATAGGATGCACCTTTTCAGATGAGGAAAAGGTTTGCTTTTTGGGGGTGGGGGGGTCAAAGCAGGTTGTGGATTTGGAACTTAATGACCTAAAAAAGATTTCCTGATAGTTCCTTGTTTCCTGTAGCTTTGTAATGAGCAAAGCCTGAGCACATGGCAATGGGTTTAAACAAATTAAAGGAAACTTGTCACTTTTCAGTTTGGCTAGGGCTAGGCTGACTATTTTTTAAATGGAGAGTTATTATTCATGGGGGTTTCTCATTGTTTTGTTAATGGGGTTGAATAAACCAGCTGAATTTGAGTAGAATACTCTTTAGGGCAAAGTTCTATTTAAAATGTATAATTATAGGTACGAGTTTCTGTGTATCTGTTTTTAGCCTAGATCACGTGTTGTCTGTGAAACCACCACATGTACAGATTGGATGTCTCTGAATCCACACCAAATCTTTATAGAAGTTCAGAGCAGAGAGAACTTTAAACCATTCTCCCTTCCCCAACCACCCAGCTTGGCCTAAACAAAGTCATAAAGTGGGACACACCCTTTGCATATGAAATGCCACAAATGATAGCCGGATTCTTCTTTCTTATTGCAACATGAGGTGCAGTGGCCTAGGGCTTGCTTTCTGATTCGCCAAATGTTCACCCGGCTAAGAAAGTTGACTAACACAAGATTAGTTTTGGAAAATGTTTCATGGACAGTCAATGAAGGGAAGAGGGTTTCATGGGCAGAAAAGCATGAAGAAACTTAAAGCCTCTTTAATCAAGCTGGGTGGAAATTCTGGGAGGTGAATACCTGGTCAAGAGTGGGCCAGGGAAAATTGCTTTAAGAATGCATATTTGAGCAATAAAACCAAACTAACCACATTATGAGTTAACTTGTGTGAGCTTAGCCTACATGAAAGCTTAAGCAATTTTCACTAAAATTGGGGGGTTTTTTTAAACAGAAACTTTTCTGAAATTTTTGAAACTTTTCCAATAAAATACTGAATAGGGAGATCTTAATTATCATTTGGCACAATTTATATACTTCAGTTTCTTTATTATTGTATAAATCAATGCATAGTTCATAGTGCATTATATTGCATTTTTATGCAGGATATATTTCTACAAGTTGGAGTCCTGTTCTGTCATGACACATGCATACAATCAACCAATATTTCTCACTCTTAGTAACCTTTAGATGTGTGGTTCTCAGCTTCCTAAATTTCCCAGCCAGCATACTAACTAGGGAATTTTGCGAGTTGAAGTTCGTACATCTTCAAGCTGACGAAGTTGAGAAACACTACAATCAACTAGTAAAAACTGTTTGTGGTCTGAACTAACTTAGCCTATATGAATTTGGATGGGGAAGAAAATCCTTGTTCCTGAACTGTTCCTTCAGAGTCTGTGTGAATTATTCTAGTACTGAATTAATGCACCTTTACTATCACACACTGCAATGAACCAAACCTAACCCAACATGTGAGCTTCACACGGCAGGTGAAACCACACATACAGATACACACATCTTTTAAGTATAATCTAAAATTATCCAAGTTTTTGATGTTATGTTAATATAAGTCCTGGGCATTTAACTGAATTAAATGTATGGTGTGAACACAGTTCCAGAAAAAGTAGCGCATTTCCCAGCATAGCTGGCTGGAGAATTTGGGGAGTTGCAGCCCACAACATCTTCAAACTACCAAGGTTGACAAACACTGTGTCTGTGGGAAATCATCTAATCATCTCCCCCTTCTCAATCCATGGAAAACTAATCCATTTTCTTATGCCACTGATATGGATTGGACTACACTGTAGCAGGAAATATGCTATTTTGGAAATAATGATTCTATCATAGTGGTATTTTCTCTCTTTTAGTGTAGTTTTTTATTAGTAAGCTGAGGAAAGATTCAGTAGCTTTCGCATAGGCTGGTGGAATGAAGTGAGTTTTCTTTGCATGGGTTTGTTCCCTTGTCAAGAATGCATGCCAGGACATGTTTAAGAAAGGACATAGATCTCTAATAGCTTTCTTCATCCTTGTGTACACCTTTCATCCCATTATAGCTGCAAGTCTTTCATCTCTAGGACAAAGGCCATCTTGTTTATAGACTTTTTAATGAATTAGAGTTAGACTTGTTGCTCACCAGACTATATAGTCAAGCCCAGCACCTGTTTTGGAGCCTACAGATTTCTATTGACAGTGAAAATTAGAAGATCTATTGTCAGGGAGATTTCCCCCCCTCTTTTAATTGAAAGCTTTCTATAGCAATCTTTCAAAATTGCAGCCTCTGTATCAAACTGTGCCATGGTTGAGAAAAAAGATACCCTTGCGGGCATTGTGTTTCCCAGGTAGGGTCTTGTTACATACGTTGAACTATTGCAGCAAGGAAGTGTCATAACACAAAACCGAAAATGTATTGCAGTGAAGAACTGTTATAACACTAAAAAGGTTGCTTGTAGTTAAAAGGTTGAAATAAAGCGACTCTATATTTGAAATAACCCAGTGTAATTTATTCTCTCTCTCTCTCTTTGTGTGTTTATGTGTGTGTTTTAAATTGGATCTTTTTCTCACTTTTCTATGCCTTAGCTACTAAGAGTTAAAGAATGAGTTTTCAAGAAGGTGCAAAGTGGGTGAGCTTTGCAGGGATTGGTGAAGATTTAAAAGATTTTGTATTAGGAACAAATAATCCTTTATAAAAAAGACAGAGTGGCTTTGTGAGTTGTAAAGAAGCATCAAAAGATAAAGGAGGAATAAGTGGTGTATATTTTTTCTCTTGCTATGGTTATGTAATTCTGTAATGCGCTCTAAGGTACATGGAGGTTATAGGTAGTTCTCCAGAATTGGGACCAGAATTTTGTTGCTAAGCAAGCTGGCTGTTTTGTATTGAAGATTGACTGTATGAACTTTTTTCTCATATACATATAGTCAACGACTATATGTATTGAGGTTGGAACAGTGTGGAGAAGATATGCAATTCCCCCTTCCACAAACTGTATTGAGGTCATCAAAAAAGGAAGAAGAAAAAATGGTATTTCCTTATAACCAATGGTAGTTCAAGTAATTTTGTGAAGGTACCAAGATCCAATTAATGGTGATTCTGTTTTTTTACAGAATTAAAATTGTCAGCATATATCGTCCATTTTTCCAGTAATGCACAGGTCTTCTGAAATAGCACTCGGAACATTTTGACTTTTGAGATAGGCTTTTGGGATAGTGAGGCTCATAGAACCAAGTTTCATTGTCAATAGAAAAGTGTAAACAATATTTAGAGATTTTCTGCCAAGCTGGTTTGCAGTGTGAAAGTACAGTTACTGGAGGACAAGTGAATAACAGAGGCTGACTTACTGAGACAGCTATGAGTATTTGATGACTAGTCAACAGCCCATTTCTGATGTAAGTAGTCTTTGACTTACGACCACAATTGAGCCCCAAATTTCTATGCTAACTGAGACGTTTGTTAAATGAATTTTGCCCCGTTTTTATGACTTTCCTTGCCACAGTTATTAAGTGAATCACTGTGGTGGTTAAATTAGTGACACAGTTGTGAAGTGAACCTGGCTTCCCCATTGACTTTGCTTATCAGAAGGTCACAAAAAAGGGATTACATGATTCTGGGACACCGCAACCGTCATAAATATAAACCAGTTGCCAAACATCCAAATTTTGACCATGTGACTACGAGGATGCTGCAATGGTTGTAAGTGTAAAAAATGGTCATAAGTCACTTCGTTCAGTGCCATTGTAATTTTCAACAGTCACTAAGCGAACTGTTGTATGGTTTTGTTCTCCAGATCTTTTAAACTGAGGATGGGGAATCATGAGATGGGTAATAGATTAATGCATAATTCAGACTATTTCTTTTTCTTTTCTTTTTTAGAATTTTTTTAGAATTTAGAAGTGCTCAAATCTGGAAAGTTTATCATAGGAATAAATTGCCGGATTGAATGCTGGACCACAATCAAAACTGGATTGCTATCAAATAATGGGAGAACAAATGATGGAGATTATTAAAAAAGAGGAACCTTGGAATACAGGCAGTCTTCGATTTGTGATGGTCACTTAGCAACTGTTAAAAGTTACAATGAATCCAGAAAAATCTACTTAGAACCTGAAGTCAAAGTTCTGATGGTTGCCCCACCCACTCCCATGGTCACATGATCACATTGTGGGCACTTGGCAACTGGTCCTCATTAATGGCCTTTTGCAACCTCTTGTGGTCATGGGACTATGATTGGTGATTTATTTTTGCCAGAAACTGGTGTTAACTTCTGGTTTCTGGCAAAATAATAATAATGGGTTTGCTTAACTATTTCAGTTTTGGCTTTACAAATGTAGCATTCACCTAACAACTGCCACAGAAACAAGGTTGTAAAATCAGGTGACCCTCTTAAGACTGTAACCAAGGGTTCAATTATGGTTGTAAATCAAGAAGTATCTGTAAGTATTTTGGGGAAAGGCAGATACGGGTTATACTTCAGGCCTGGGAAAGGTAAATCAACAAAGGAATTAATTTGTAGATTCAGTGTTATAGGGTTATGTCAGATTTTATCCTTTGATCGAGTTTGGAAGCCTGCAAGAACCATGTGAAGAAAGAAGTGAAGGTATAAAGCATCTTCACATATTCATGTGTATAATGATGAGTTGCTAGGGGATACTTTATAACTGGTAAAGCAAATAATTTCATTAGTGGTCTTAAATACCTAATCACAAGCAGTTTTTATCTGCTTCCTCCCAGTACCAGAGGATTTAAATATCCCCTCTGGAATCAGCTGCCCCCAGAGATAAGGAGAATCCAAGACCTCGGTGCCTTCCGCCGTGCTCTCAAAACTTTCTTTTTTCAGAAAGTCAGGCTGGCTTAATATATTTTTAAAATATTTTTAATTGGTTTGTTATTTTAAATTGGGGCCAAATTAATATATATCTTTTAAATTGTTTTTAATGTTTGTATTGTATGTTTTTATCTCGCTATACACCGCCCTGAGTCCCTCGGGAGAAGGTGCGGTGTATACATTCGAAATAAAATAAAAAATAAATAGAAATAAATATAATTCCCAAGTATTTAAAATCCTCGATTTGTTCTACTTAACTTTCATTTATTTATTTATTTTCCAACTACAGTTCCATGAAAGCCACTGTTTTTCTTTTGGCAAAATTGGCTAATGGCAATGAATTGTTATTCTCTGCAACATCAAATACATGGCCAGAAGCCTTCACCTTAGGCTCACTTGCATTGTGTAGTAGATGCTATATCATCAGAATATAAAAGAATTGATATGGGCCTATTTGCTACCCTAGAAGAATACAGTCCATTGTAGATATAACTTGAGGTGTTCTTGAGTAGCATTCGGTTTATTTGTGGGTGAGCTTATCTGTGACTATATATAATATTCCCTTAGCTTTTTTAAAGTACTCATATCCTGTATATATTTATGTATAAAGCCCATCTGTGGATAAGTAGATTCTTGAATTTTTAACCAAAGTACCATGAAAATCTACAGGTAGGTCAATTTTCAAAGGTCAGCTTATCCATAGTTGATACATTTTACATGGTATTTTGGCTAAAAATCTAAGGGTCAGCTTAACCGTGGATGGGCTAATAGACAAGTACTATGTATACAGTAAACGGAATGAAAGAAGAAGGATTTTGACTGGATGGAGTTGACAAGGTCCTTAAAAAAGAGAGAACTGAGAAGAATAAAAGACAGTATATGAAGTGGTATATAGAAGGGTGAATATTAGATTTAGCTATAATTGCTTTTTTTATGCCACTAATTTCTTTGGTCATCCATATTGTGTCATCCTTACCAGATAGATCAGACAGAAAACACTACTTTTTTGTAAAATTACATGAACAGAATCTCACAAGTCTGAAAGCACATTGCTCCCACCATCTTCTTAATACAAGTAGTCCTCCACTTACAACACTTAGTGACTGTTTGAAATTACAATGGCACTGAAAAAAGTGAGTTATGACCATTTTTCACACTTACAACCATTTCAGCATCCCCATGGTCACATGATTTACATTCCTGGGTCATGTGATCATGCTTTGCAACCTTCTGACAAGCAAAGTCAACAGGAAACCAGATGCACTTAACAACCAGGCTACTAACTTAACTGCAATGATTCACTTAAAAACTGTGGCAGGAAAAGTCATAAAATGGGGCAGAACTTACTTAACAAATTTCTCACTTAGCAACATAAATTTTTGGCTCAATTGTGGTTGTAAATTGAGGACTACCTGTAGCCTGAGAAACTAGGGAGAATCCCTTCTGTGCCTCTTGTCCAACACATTTTTCAGCTGCAGGCTATGCTGTCTTTTATCTGATTATTCCCCAGGCAGCCTCTCTTCACCCTGTCTCCCAAGGTCTTTCCTCACACCATTATACATTGGTTTGCTCAGAAGGGAATTATGTGAAGAGAATACATGCATACCTGCATGTATAATGTCCTACTTATGGAAATCCTATCATACAGAAACACTCCCAACTTGCTTATTTATTTCATGCTTTCCATCTTTTTCGCCCTCAGTTATAGCTTCAGAATGAGTTTGTATCTGGAGAGTTCTGAAGGTTCTGAAACTGGGTGTCCTCAGGCATAGTCTGAGTCACTAGTTCAAAAGCGAGGAACTTATAGTTCTCTAGACCTGAGTAGCCCTAGCATGTAAAGAGTAAAGGAGGATGACCTTGATGGTAAATATGTATATACAATATTTTCTTAGCTTTTTTAAAGTACCCATATATCCTGTATATGCTTTTGGATAAGTGGATCAAAATGGAGGTTGAGAAGAGGACCAAATCAAAGGTTGAGTCCAAATCAAGAAGAAGGTATGCATAAACATCTCACACAACACCCCCCCCCCCCCACAATTCACATGAATATGAAGAAAGGGAGGAGGTAAAGCATAATCAGATTTGCAAGATTCTGCTATTGTAAGGTAAAGGTTCCCCTCGCACATATGTGCTAATCGTTCCCAACTCTAGGGGTCGGTGCTTATCTCCATTTCAAAGCCGAAGAGCCAATGCTGTCCGAAGATGTCTCCATGGTCATGTGGCCGGCATGACTAAACGCCAAAGGCACACGGAATGCTGTTACCTTCCCACCAAAGGTGGTCCCTATTTTTCTACTTGCACTTTTTACGTGCTTTTGAACTGCTAGGTTGACAGAAGCTGGGACATGTAACGGGAGCTCACCCCGTTTCACGGCACTAGGGATTTGAATCGCTGAACTGCTGACCTTTCGATTGATAAGTTCATCATTTTAGCTGCTGAGCCACCCCGTCCCTTGGACCTCTGCTATTGTAGTCCACCTTAATAAAAATAGTTTTAGATTTCTGTAGATTTGAGATAGTCTACATTGTTGAGCTGAGATCCAGCAAATACAGGAGTGGAGAAAGGAAAAATAGTCTGCCAGGTAGGGAGAGCTACAAGTTATCCAGTCTCATCACATTGGCAGTGCTTCTTATAAATTGGCAAAGTAGGGTAGTTGGGAAGAGAACATCACCTGGATTGATTCATATTGTTTTGAAATTCCATAAGAACAGTAAGCAAGTGCTTGGCTGTTGCCTAGCAACCATGGTTTGCTTCCTTTACCTCAAAACAGGCTCCAAGCAATTCTTCAGATTGTTGGCTTTCCCAGAGCCACAAGGAAACAAAACTTTTCCATGAAAGTAGAGACTCATACCACCTGTATCCTCCATACATAATATGCAAATAGCTGAGGAGAAGTGGAAGAAAATAAGATATTTCTTTTTGCCTTCAGGACACACCCAGAACTGAAACCTATACACTTTCTGGAACAAATGGAGGCTTGCAATGAATTCGGTTTCTTCAATCTGGTGTTCTTGGGATGTTGGATTTGTAGTCATAGAAACCTTGGGGGAACTGGCTTGAATGAAAGTGGTCATTCTTGAGAATCCAGCCTTCTTTCTCCCCCTTCCCCCCACCCAAAACAACAACCCCCCCCAAGCAAATGTGTTTCTAATTCATTTTTCAGTATAAGCCTTTCTCAAGCTGGTGTCCATGCTCGATTGGGATGATGGGAGATGGAGTGTGAATCAGTGCTTCTCATGGCGGGGTGGGGAAAGTCTCATTGTAGAAGCCTTCTGGAGAAACTCGTTTCCTAAAGGGAAGAATGCTGTACTACAAAATAAAAGCGGTAGCATAACAATAACCGTAACAATAATTCAAGCTGCAACCCCAACCTGCTTGCTCAGAACAGAATTCCAAATGTCTCCCCGAATTCTTCTAAAAATGTAATGCAAAACATTAAAATTTAAATGCTAAGATAGGGAACTAAAAAAAAAAATACAGATCCTAGAGGAAGGCAGGTGTAAATGGTTTTTATATCACGTGATGAAAACTGGCCAAATTTTGCCCATAAAGCTCATTAGCATCTGAGGTCAGAGTGAAGATGATTTCATTTTTTTTCGTGATAAAATCAATTCACAGTTAGACACTTGATGGTGAAAAATTGCACCTGTATAGATTTTCTACAGGCAGAGTGAAATGTAGTTTACTTTGACATTGTGACTGCCACATTTTGGACCCCCCCCCCCCCCAATAGATCTGCTGAATCTGTCTAACATATTTTGAAAAGCATTCGCAAACAATTCTGTTCCAATGAGTTTTTAACCCTAGTGGATCACCGGAGGTGTTTTTAATTCCTGTATCATTTGGCATTATAACCTAGGCAGAATCTTCTGATTAGGCTCAGCCATGAAAACTGTAAATAAACAGATATACTCTGAAGTAAATTCATTCTAAAACCTGGAACCAGTGCAGAAGGGCCTTTCTCCTAAACGGGCATTTGACAGCAATGACCTTTTCAGTGAGGCTTCCCCTGCAGATGTTAACATCTAAGCAAGTTCATAATGGAAAAGTGGTCCCTCAGGTAGTCAGGCTCTAATCTGTTTTTGAGAGTTAAAGATCAGATAAATGCCCTAAATTGTCCTCAGAGAACAATTGGCAACAACAGCAGAGTTTTCAATATGGATATTGTGTCATCCTTGTATCTTGTATTAATTAGTAGCCAAATGGCTGCATTTTGCACCAGTTCCAAATTCCAGATACCTTCCTCTTTGTCCATGATAGTTGGGAAGTCCAGAAGATGCCAAACCAACACAGTCTGGAAGTCATCATCTTGACTGCCCAGAGTTGTTGGAAGTCAGGCAGCATATGCATTTATTATTACTATTATTGTTGCCTTGGAAAAGGCAGCTGAGCATTGTAAAACACCCTGTGGCAGCAAGTTCTCCCCGACTTTACCAGCAGAAAGCCTCGTAGCAGAAGTGTCCATTACCGAATCAAGAGTCAGACTGAAGCCAAAACTCCCGGACTACAGGTTCTGTCATTAGGAGCAGGTGGTGGGAAGCTGAAGCTTGTGAGTATAATGGTTGTTACCACTGGTAATTATTGTTTTGCCATGGCTCATGGGAACCAGCTTGAACTTGCCCGGTAGAAAGAATACAGAACAACCGAAGGAAGGGGAAAAGGATTCCTTCTTAGAGGAAGCAGAAAAATCCTGAAATTGTACAGCAGAAGTGAAAAGCAGTTGATGAGAAGAAATCTCTTCCGGCAGGAGCAAAATCTTCTGCGGTGACAGAGATGTCCTAATAATGCTGCAGCATCCCAAAACATAGGGTCTATGAAGATGCCTGTCAGAAGGTCACGGGGGCTGGAGCTGTCCGAATTCTGTTGGGAAGCTATTCCCCAGAACATTCTCTGCGACAGAGAAGCAATTGTTGAGAGTTAGCGAGTAGAGTAGTTAAGAGGTTTGACTAGGAGTGGAAAGAACAAGATTCTAACGATCCCTTAGGCCTGGAGCAGGCAACTGAGTAACTTTGGGCCAATCATTCTCTTTAATAGCAATAGCACTTAGACTTATATACCGTTTCACAGCGCTTTACAGCCTTCTCTAAGCGGTTTACTGAGTCGTATTGCCCTCAATAATCTGCGTCCTCATTTTATCAATCTTAGAAGGATGGAAGGCTGAGTCAACCTTGAGCCAGTGAGAATCGAACTGCTGGAACTGCTGGCAGCCTGCAGTAGCCTGCAGTACTGCATTCTAATCACTGCACCACCACATCTCTTTTAAGCCCTACATGGGGAGGTTGCAAACGATCCCAGCTACCAGCATACACTGGACCCAATGTGATAAATTATAGTCCATAACCTTCAAGGCAAGACACCTTCATGGAATGATCTGGGATGATGATGATGATGATGAAATAAAACAGATTTTTCTGCATCAGCTGGAGACCTCATGCAACAGATCCAAGAACTATGCCTCATTAATTTTCATTAATAATAAAAGAATAATATAAACTTGCAGAGGTGATTTTAGTGATCTGGTTGCAATGAGATATCACCCTGGCAGATTTATGAGTGGTCTTTGCTGTTCTGAGGAGCCCTTTGTAAAGGTTTGCTAAAATTTTTGTTTATTTGAGCAAATCTACTTTTGTTTGGATTGAAAGAAGATAGGTATGGAAGTTTTCCCCTCACCCTTCCCTCCCCTCTCATTCCACAGCCTTCTTGGTCTTAAATTTGACAAGGTTTCCACAAACTGCTGCCTGCAGTGCTTTCCCACCTGCTTGGAACAAGCTGCTGAAAATATCTGCAGGTCTTTGATGGTTTCCTTTCAGACCCAGCCTCGGTGAAAAATGCTGTCAGCTCCAGTTGCTTCATTGACAACTCTAAAATTGTGGTTAAATGCTTGACTAAGTAAGTAAGTGAGGGAGGTGGGAATGGGAAAATTAGTCATTCTTGGAAAGAGCATAGAAAAGTGGCTTTTGGTTCATGTAAACGAAGATGCTTAAGAAACCCTGGAGTTTCAGTTTACTTCATACCATCTGGCAGCCTCTTTTTCTCCCCTGTCTTTTTCCCCTGACAAGTGTTTGGCATCAGAAAATCCATCTCCTTGCCCCATTTAATAACAAGCTTTTAGCACTGTAGGGTATTAGAGTTTTCCTTCTACAACCGTGTAGGAGAAAGGAGGGGGGCACCCTCTTTTGGGGATTACTTTGTGAAGGGAATGTAAGGGGACAAGCATTTGCAGCTGTAACCTGGCTTGTGTTAAAATTTGGAAATAGCTGCCTTGCATTCCATCTCACTACAGGCCTTCCTTGGTATACAGCCAAAGGTTAATATAGATGTCGCAAAGTTTCTCTCCCCCTCAAATCCTCCCCCCCTCTTTAGAGCGCTTCAGATATACGAGTATGTATACAGCTGTGTTTGTAGTAACCCTTTCATATTCGCCCTTCTTAAACTGCATTTTCCCGCTTGTATAAATCAAAAGAATTTCTGAAGGATATTTGACCTGCATTTGAACTTATTTGATCTTTGTGCATTTCCCACTTGAAACAAAGCAGATTAAATCTTGGCCCTGAAAAGGCCAAGGATCACATGATGTGGTCTATACCTCAGGATAAACATTCCCCCCCCCCCCCCCCCCCCCCCCCGCTATCCTTTTAAGCTTCTCTGCTTGTTTTGAAAGCCTGGACGTTGAATCGGTTCCTTACACCCTGGGATTTATAACCCCCTAGAGATTTAAATGAAAGGGAGATTCAGTGTAAAAAATTATGTTGTCCTTCCAACAGAATGCATAATATTAATAAGAATAAGCCAATAGGTACATTTGCTTTGTGTCAGAATGTAGAAAACATAAGAACTTAGAACAGAGGAGAACTTCAGTGTGTGGTTCTCCAGTGTTTCTGTGTTTGCAGCATTTATGTATGTACGTACGTACCAGAGGTGGGTTTCAGCAGGTTCTGACCAGTTCTGGAGAACCGGTAGTGGAAATTTTGAGTAGTTCGGAGAACCAGTAGTAAAAATTCTAATTGGCCACGCCCCCATCTATTCTCTGCCTCCCAAGTCCCAGCTGATCAGGAGGAAATGGGAATTTTGCAGTAACCTTCCCCTGGATTGGGGAGGGAATGGAGATTTTACAGTATCTTTCCCCTGCCACGCCCACCAAGCCATGCCACGCCCACCAAGTCACGCCCAAAGAACCGGTAGTAAAAAATTTTGAACCTCACCACTGGTACTTATGTATTTATTAAATTTATATGCCTCCCATCTTACTCTGAAAAGTGACTCTCAGCCCCTTGGTAATTTCTATTTATTGCTGATAGGATTTGGATTTCAACTACAATCTAGAAGTCGTCAGTTTCTCAGTCCTGGTTTGGGGATAAGCACTTAGGCAGCTAGTGTTCCCTAGAATCACGATTCCTATAAGATTGGAGTTGGATCATATAACTCCGCTCTGCACCAGGTAGTAAAACCATGAATCTGATAGGCAAAATAAGTAAGGAGTAAGCTAAATGAGAAACACTGTCAAGCACCCGGGAAATCAGGAGATTCAGGCAGTTCAAATGGGTATAAAGATTTATTGCAAGCTCTCTACAAGAATCTGATCAACTAGTAGTCAAGGGAAATGTGCGGGAGATAAGAGAGACATTTAAGGTGGGTTGGACTTATATCTATCGTGGGCAGGCAGGGACTTGGGACATATGAAGCATTTGACCCTTTCCTCGGGCTCAGCCTGGTCATCTTCTACAAACACATTAGATTGTCTTCCATTTTGTTTTTGCTTTAGAACTTCTGGTAAAGAAGAGTTTTGAGACTTGGAAAGAGTTATGAAGAGAATGTTTGGACCATACTGGAGAAGATAAATATGGCCAGACTAACTCACGCCTTAATCAATGAGTCAGTCAGATGGTTGATACAAGGAACCATACAGCGACTTCAAAGGGCAACAGCAAAATGCTTTCTAGTGTATGCCAAACAAGATTATGTTAGGCTGGTTTTATATTATCTTTGGTGATCTATGTCGCCTTTATTTTGTGTGATAATAATGGGACACACAAACATGACTTGATGTGCTGTATATTACTTGTTTGTTTTTTTAGCATGTGTACTTAGGTGGCAATAGAGTTAAATCCGCATCTGGTGTTAGCTTATCCAAAATAAATCTTAACATTTCAGAGAATATATGTTTTGAATGTTCTGGGCTAAAAATGGGACAGGTTACCTTTTGCCCTCAGAGTAATTGGTTGAACGTTTCAAGGGAAAGAGTGAGCAAAGTTCTACACACACTTATGTCGAAAACATTCTTTTTTTTTTTTTTTGAATCAAATTTTATTGATCCCCCCCCCCCACACATTCACCCACATCTTTTTTTGAACAGAGTATTGGCCATTTCTTATCTTATACATTTTTTCAAGTTCAAATACATTTTACTCAATTACAATTTTTGCCAAAATCTTCCTTTTTTCCCTATTTTTTCTTTAATTCATATCTCAATATCTCAATATTTATTTATATAAACAACATCTTCATCCGCTCTCAAATTCTAATTTTCCTGTTTGTTTACATTTATTCTCTTTTATTTTTTAACAATATCTTCTTTATTTTCATATATTCATATGTGTGTTCAGGGTTGCCTTTCTTCCATTTCCTCTTTTTTTTATACAGCAATCTTTCTTCTCAGTCTCTTTCCTCTCCCTCTCTTCCTTCCTTCTTACTTTCTTTCACTCTTCTCCTGCTCCTTACTACTTCCCCTTCCTTTCTCCTTCTCCTCCTTTCTTCCTCCCTGACTAACCCTCTCTCCTACTCTGATTTCCCCTCCCTCCCTTCCTCCCCTCTCTTCTATCTCTCTCTCTCCTTCCCTTCTCTCCTATCTCTCTACTTCTTCTTCCATCTCTCTCTATTGGTGTATAGATTTTCAATTTAATATTTTCACTATGGTGTCCAGGCAACCCTGACCTTTCTTTCATTTATTAAATATCTTTCTCAAAATTCTTCTTATCTTTTTAATTGTTAACAATATATATTTATAATTCACATGTCAAAAACATTCTGATTTCCAAACCATTCCCATGATTGGGATGAGGCATCCCGTGTAGACTTTTTCTCCTTGTAACGTCTCTGTACAGGAATTATTTTCCATATTTTTAACACAAAGGAAGGCACTGAAATACGTAACAATGTCCTCCTGTGTTTTTAACAGGAATGCTTCCGCCTTTTTTTCCCCTCCTGTCCAAATTCTTTTTCCCTGCTCTCACATGGCAGCTCCAATTCACCCTGTGATAGGTACAGAATGGCATTTATCTTCTCATGTTCTGAGGTGAATGTTTTCATCAGTAGAAATCACCATATTAATAGGTTTGATAGACCTTGTGCAGGATTTTCTTTTGAAATTTTGCTTCAGAAATGTTGCACTGGGCATCGGTCCTAATATTCTCACATTTTAAAAACTGATAAAATAAAATGAACAGCTTCCCTGTGTTGCCTGGAGAAGGGAAGCAATAAAGAACTCTTTGGTGGAGACGATTGGTGCTTCACGCAAAATTAGCAAGGTGTGGCAGAAAAGGTTGCTATTGTTATTATTGGTTGATTTTAAAAACACCTTGTACTATCAAACCACAACTGGTGTGTACATCCTTAGGAGCAGATAGCTGAAATATCTAAAACTTAAAAGAGCAGTTTGTTGAGTAGAAAAAGGTTGCCTTAGTTGATGGTTCACTGGCTTGCATCTAGGATTAATCATGGTCATTGTAGAGCCTTCAGATCAGTGGGCTTAAGGTGGGTTTATTGATTTCAATGGATGTATGACTAAGGAAGGATTGATAATACCAACTAAACCATAAGCTAATTGCAAAGGCTTGGTTTACACCAGGGATGAGGAACAATGCTTTTTATGACTTGTGGACCTCAACTCCCAAAATTCTAGGACTTGAAGTCCACAAGTCATAAAGGGGCCATAGTTCTCCATCTCTGGCTTACACAATAAGGCTTAATACATTCCCTAAGTAAATTATGCTATTCTCCATATAGGTTGTCTGAAGGGTGCGTCACATAAGCATTCACAAGAGAAGCAACCATCACAGCATCCCTATGGTCAAGTGATCAAAACTAAACTGTTCTGTATATATGACAGGATCACCTGGTCGCCATTGGCAGCATCCTAGCATCACCTGGTCGCCATTTGCGACCTTCCCAGCCAGCTCCTGACAAGCAAAATCAATGGAGGAAACTGAATTCTCTTATATCAGTAACTAGTTTCTTTGATTCATATGATCTCTATGGGAGATCTTTGATGTGATATGATCTCTATGGGAAATAGCAATACAACGTAGACTTATATACCGCTTCACAGTGCTTTACAGCCCTCTCTAAGCAATTTACAGAGTCCGCATATTGCCCCCACCAATTTGGGTCCTCATTTTACCGACCTTGGAAGGATGGAAGGCTGAGTCAACCTTCAGCCTGGTAAGATTCGAACTGCCAAATTGCAGGCAGCCAGCAGTCAGCAGAAGTAGCCTGCAGTACTGCACTCTAACCACTGAGCCACTGTGGAAATGTCCTCATTTAGTCATATTAGAAATAAAATTACTATTTGTGACATGTTACTGAGGTGTAAATAATTTCAAAAGAGGAGTAAATAATTTTTTAAAATGGTTTTAATACCAGCTCGTAGAAGGGAAAGAACAAAATAAGAATAACAACAAATTTTCTTTCAACAGGTGAGAATCCATTTCAGAGTGAAGGTGGCCTTAGTTAAAATGGTATGAGAAAAGATTTGAAAGAACTAATAGAAATATTTTATTAGGACCAAAAGTGAGCCCAGATAAGTGGAAGAATCTTGTATATATTGCCTCAAAGGAATCAAACCCATTGTCTCGGGGGAAAAAAGTTGACTTGACATGGATTGACCTAGTCATTATCAATCTGCTTTGAAGTAGTTTTTCCTTAAGTCCCTGTGCTTTTATCCCTCTCGTTCATCTTTTACCTGCTGAAAGTGCTTCAGTTTATGCCTTCTCCTCAAATGAATAACTGTAATTTGAATAGACATTATACTTACGAGAAGGATCCAGGCTGAGTAATGCAAGTTAATGTAGAATTTGAAAGAACATTGGCCAAGCTTTCTTTAAACCTCTTCCATCATGACATAATGATAATTAGAGCCAGAGAATGGTGAATTAATGCTTATTGTAGTCTGTAACCCATGCACTGGCACATATGACTTATCCCAAAATGAAACCACAACTTTTGTAATAGATTATATTCTTTGACATCAACTGATGAATTTCTGTAAATTAGGGGTTTGTTTTTTTGAAAACTGTTCTGCTTAAAAGACAGTTGAACTACAATTCTAACAATTCTGCATCAACATGAAGCCCAAATAAT
The DNA here is from genome assembly GCA_022577455.1 of Arizona elegans. Taxonomy (NCBI): domain Eukaryota; kingdom Metazoa; phylum Chordata; class Lepidosauria; order Squamata; family Colubridae; genus Arizona; species Arizona elegans. Next base: position 192,091,319 of record JAKOOJ010000002.1, on the reverse strand, counting down.
CCAGTGGGGCTTACTTTCAAGCAAAACACTACAGAATTACAGGCTAATCCATTTTGGTTTGTACATAAAAATCATAGTAGGCTTGATTTTGTATGGTGCTTGGATAATTTCGCCAAAAGTAATTTTTCAGTATTTCCTGAAAAGGTGAATTTGCTTGATTGTCCTCGATGATCTAATTTAAAGTTTGACTAGGACAGGGGTCAGCAACCTGTGGCTCCGGAGCTGCATGCAGCTCTTTGGGCCTTCTGCTGTGGCTCCCTGTCAGGTGATCCCACCACTGGCTGGCCCTCCTCTCCCAGTCACTCCTCGCCAGGCCTGAAAAGGTAAGAGCGACGGCAGGGGATGGAGAAGCAGCCAGGGCTGAGACAGAGAGATACAGAGAGAGGGGGAGGGTGGGGAGGGAGGGAGGGAAGGGGAGAGAGAGATATGTCAAAAGGATTTTGTGGTTCCTGGTGTTTTTTAACAACTGGTACTCTGCCCTAATGACCAGTTGGGTAGTAGGTGTCATGTGTCATGTGACTGGTGGAAGTGAGTGACATCGAGTTGGCCACGCCCACCCAGGTTTTGAGGCTCCCGGTGTTTACTTTTCTCTGGGAAAAGGGGCCAAATGGCTCTTTGAGTATTTAAGGTTGCAGACCCCTGGACTAGGAGTTGGAAGGTTCAGCTTTGAGTTTGCTCTTAGCTACAGATCATCAGGTGAGCTAGTTACCGTCCCTCAGCTCAGTCTACCTAAAGAGGGTACTGCATATCACATCTTGGTTTCTAGAGGAGACCATTACACATGTAAGATAGAGTAACAGATTTTGTAGAATGATCCCCCCCCCAATACTTGTGGTTTCAAAGCACTAAGGTGAGGCTAATTAAAAAGCTGCCTCAAATAATACTCCATCTTGAAACCTGCTACTAGATGTTCATGTGGTGCCATCATATTGGTGATTGACTGCTAATGATGGACTCGGTCACCAGCTGGAATGGATGTCAAAGATGAGGTGACACTATTTCACATGAGTTTGGGACAGAGTTTTATTGCAAGACCCGCAGATGTGCTATGTTGTGTTTCATGCAATTGTAGCTTATTCAGCAGTTATTAAGACATACTTCTTTTGTTAATAAAAATTACTCAGTTTGGAACATATTTGAGAAAGGAATGGCAGACAGGAGCAAAAATGGTTGGAAAGATTTTTCCCCCCCAAAGCTTATTATTATCAAAGCTGAGTCAAGATCTGTTGACAGATTTCTTTTTAAACGGGACATGTTATGTTTCAGTTTAATACATTCTGGCAGTGTCACTGGGGTTAAAGCTAATGCAGAGATGTGTGGATCCTGTCATGTTATTGTCAGGAAGAATGTGGGGATTAAGTTTAAAAAGGGCAGTGGGTGAGTGCTGCAGCTGTCTATACGTATTATTAAAGAAAAAGGGGGGTTAGATCCCACTGCTAGAATCAATATATTAAATTGCAAGAATCTTTGGTTTTAATTAATCAAAATAAAGTATGTTGTTAGAGCTCTTATGGCTTCCCTCCTTGAACCACAGCGAGGAAATGCTAATATTTGTACAGAAACTGTTAATTTGTGGTTAAAATGATAACATCTTTAGTTTTTACACAACTCAGTCTTTCTAATGCAACAAAAGCCCAAAGCAGCTGATGTGATTGACTGATAAAAAATCAGGTGAATCAATGAATTCCAGAGTTTGCACAGTAGAGGCGAGATTATTTATTCATTAAGATTTGAATACCACCTAGTTTATGTAACATAACCCTGGGTGACTCAAAAGCAAATAGTAAAAGCCCCAGAAGCCACAAAAACCTTCCTGACACCCCAAACACAATATATCCCCACACATCCTGAAGAAAATGTAGTCCTTTCCTGGGCTCTAGCCTCACTCTCCCCCAAACCTCCATGGCTTTCTGGAAGGTCAGGAGCCTTCTAAATCTCATGATAGCTACTGAGAAGGTGTGCAGTAAAGGTCCTGCTAGATGGCAGGACATTTAAAAGAAGAATCTGGAGTGCTCAACCCCTTATTTGACCTGGTGAAAAGAGCAGATAGCAATAGCAATAACACTTAGACTTATATACAGCTTTACAGTGCTTTACAGCCCTCTCTAAGTATTCTGACCTAGGCTTCCTTAGAAAGTATAAAGCACAATCTTAGTCCTGCAAAACCTCCCTTTATTTATACGACTGTAAATTACTTTCCTTTACAGTCCGCAAGGCTTGATAAACAGTCTTTCAGAGGAAGGTTATCAACACCCACCTCTTTCACATGGAACGCTGCCAGAGAGTTAATTTCCAGACTCAGGGCAAGGCCAAACTTGGTACAGAGTCACAAACAGAATTTTCAAATCTTGAATCGGCCAAATGAACTAATTGCTTCCTGCAAAAGCTCACGTCCCGTTCGTTCTTCTTTTATGTCTTATGGGAGGGGCCAATCATCTCCAAGCCTTACTCCCAAATCGATCCTGTTTTCTTAATTGTTTTTGTCATCTGGCAGCTCTGCACATGTACACACTGGGAACAGGCTCCTGCTGTTCTTCTGCCTCACTGCTGTCAGACACCGGAGGCTGCACAGAACTATCAGATGGCCTTGGCCCCCTCTCTGCCTCCGATGCAGAGCCCTCATCCGAGCTTTCCCCAGCCCCCAGGACTGGCCCAAGTTCCTCCCCAACCTCCTCACTGTCCAACTTGCTTCCAGCTCCACTGGCCGGCCAGTGGGCCACAACACTAAGCGGTTTACAGAGTCAGCATATTGTCCCCAACACTTTGGGTCCTCATTTTACCCACCTCAGAAGGATGGAAGGCTGAGTCAACCTTGAACCTGAAGATACCTTCAGGGAGAGATAGCCCCACCAATAAGCTGTTGACATGGGTCAAGTCTGGGGTTTCTGTAGGTTGTGGTCAACCTCAAGATTGCGACTCCCAACAGCAATGGGACAGAGACATTGTTTTTTTATATATACATTGTGTGCTCATATGTTAAATGAAACATTGAATCCTTTTGTCATGATCACTAGATTGGCTTTTTTTGACCACGCTCTGAACACATCTCTTGCTTAAGAAATAATAATTACTAATTTACAGAGAAATCAACCAGTACATGGATGTCAAACGTGCAGCGTCACTTTGCCATCGTGTGACATTTTGTGACGTTTTTCCCCTTTGCGGAGCTGGGGTGGGCATGGCCTGCATGTGATGCATCCAGCCCAGGGGCCACCAGTTTGACACCCCTGAACTAGTGGCAATTAGCTTTGAATACTAGATCCAAGCCCTGGCTTTAATAACCTGTAGCTTATGGCCATTGGGTTGACTAATGTGGAAAGCAGAGTATTGAAATTAATGAACTGAAGCCCTGCTCTATTAAAGCCTTCTTATAATACTAATATAGACTGATTGTATTCTAATACAGCCGTCCCAAAATGTTGCATATGTTGCATATCTGGAATGGTAAGAATTGGAGATTGATTGATTCAATTTTTTGCAAAGGGCTGGTCAAATACATCCCAAGCACCTTGTTTTACTTCAAAAGTCTGGAACCAATAGGAAAAAAATCCAATTTCTGAATGGAGAATTCATTGACTCTCACCTAAAGAAAGCTACCTCTGAAAAAAGCCCACAGTTGCTGGTTAGGTAGATGTTATTGTTCACTGTTATTAAGGTTGTTTTGTGCTAAAGTTGTATGTTTAGGTTAAAATATTGCTAGCAAGTAGATAGATACCAGAAATAAACCCATAAAGATTTCTTTTCTTCAATAAAAACGCCTTTGTTTGAATTTATACATCACAACATCTTAATTCTGTTCATGAGGTGTTCTGTATTCTCTGTTTTGGAAACACAGTCAATAAAATTTGGCAAGATTACTCAGAATCTGTGAAAGAAAATTGGCATTATAGTTAGCTGAATGATGGCAGATAAAGTTAACTGCTAAACTCTAATCTTAGAGATACCATGTTTTCCCGAAAATAAGAGCTTGTCTTATATTCTTTTGAACCCTGAAATAAGTGCTTGTCCTTACTGCCATGCGCTCAAAAGCCCGATTGGGCTTATTATCAGGGGATATCTTATTTTGGGAGAAACAGGGTATATGAAGCATGGGTGTAACAATCGGTAGGGGACTCCATGTTCTGTGATTGTATAAGTGCATTATTTCTGATTGGAAAAATACTGTTTATATTACTGTATAGGTAGGTTTTCAGAGCCTTGGGTTGTATACCTTCAACCTGATGTCTCAGCTCTCTTTCTCTGTTACAAACTCACCTGTATGATACATCTGCTTGCAATCATAGATACTTTCCATTATTTTTGTTTGTTGAAAAGTGATATAAGATAGTCTGCAATAAAACTGATTTCCTTTTAAATGGTACTAATATATGTATCCTAAGAAAGGCCTTTATTAAAATGATACTCAGATAGCCATGCGGAATTACAAGAGTCAGTCTTTTCCAGCTGGCTTGGATTTTTCTCCTTGAGGTAAGAGTAGAATAAATGCCTTTGTTATAGCTTTAGGTAAAGGTCTAGTGGTTGAAGAAGCTGGACTCAAAACAAGGTGACTGTGAGTTCTAGTTCTGCCTCAGGTGTAAAGGCTGCTGGTGACTTTGACCTAGTCACACTCTCTCAGCCCTGAGAAGAAGAGGAGGGCAAACCACTTCCAAAAATGCTGCAAAAAACCTGCACAGCATTGGTCATAATAGTAATAGTATAATAGGCTTAATTCATATATTACACTAAACAAAGAACAAATGAAACGGATCTGAAGTTCTGATAGTTTTTAGATAAATGTGGATGTACAGTGCTGTAGTTGCAGACATAGATGAAGATCTGTGTGTCGGGTAGCTATAGAGGTGATACAGATATGGATTCATATAACACAATGTTATAAAGGATCTTTTTAATCTTTTTTTCCCCTGGTGCATGTTGGAGGATAACTTGAAGGCATTTCAGAGAGCAACACAATCTTCAGATACAGCTGAATTTTTCAGCAGGATGAACAAAAGCTACTATTTTATACTATGGTGGAAGAAAATAAATAACTGAATATTTATGAAAGAGCCTGGAAACTTGTCATATATCAGGACAGAACATTTGCCCATCTATCTCCATCATACTGGTGATGGGGAATTCTGGGAGTTGAAGTCCACACATCTTAAGGTTGCCAAATTTGAGAAACAGTGGTTTTGCAGGTGCCATCCAAGATGCTTAATAGATACTCCTGTCTGAGAACTTTCTGACTTTAAATCAGTGGTGAAATGCTACCAGTTCAGGTGAACTGGTAGTGATAAAAACTACCAGTTCAGGCGAACCAGTAGTAAAAATAAGCTACCGGTTCCTCCAAACTGGTATTTCCAACAATCAGCAGGAAATCCTGCTTTCTAGTGAATCTAAATCGTGCGGCACAGCTATCCCCCCACTCTCGCTGTTCTACTTACCTTCCCAAGCCTCCTTTTTCTGCGCGCAGAAAATATTTCTTCTTAATACTCCAGCATTCTACAATCAAGTTTGGTGTTGCTGTTTTTTTTTTTGTTTTTTGTCTGTTTTTCAACGGGAGACATTCAGTTCCATAAAAAAAAAAAAAATCTACATTTTGTGGTTCTATAATCCCTACACTCCCCGAACAAGCAATTCAGATCTGGGTGTACTCAGTTTTGAGACTGCAAATCTCAGTGTACTTGCTCTATTGTTTAAGGACCAAGATGTTTATAATCTGGTTCCTGTGCAAACATGCTGAATGTGTGTTAATGTGTTTCAAAACCAGACCCCCTTCAGCAAAATCTCTGCTTTTCATTAATTGACATCAGTAGCACATGGTATTTCAAAGTGCCGGCCAAATCTGAACTGTGTTTCCAATTTCTTGACTTTTCCTGTGCTTGGAATGCCAGTGTTCATTTGTTCCCATGGAAGAGCCAGAAATGGCCAACCATCATTTTATGTTGATGGCTTTGCTGTGTAGAGCTGCCAATGCTCAAATGATACTTGGGGGGGGGGGGGGGAATCTGTTTGCTGCGCTCATCAGATTTGGTACCTGACACTGGAGGCACCAAGTAAAGGCAGGGTACAATATTGATATAGAGAGCTCAGCTCCTTTTCCTGAAGAAAAGGCTTAATAAAATAGGCTTATTTTCGCTTAATAATTAACCAAAATTACTGAAAGGGTTCCTTAAATGAAGTAAACCCATGGAAACAATGACTGTTCCCATGTTTTCCAAATTTGACCCAAAGGCACGGAAACTTGTAGGCTAATCCCTGGATTTACTTGATTTTAGTGAGATTTTCTATGAAGCCATTACATTTAGAAGGTCAGTCTTAATAGGTACAATATGTAATTTATGCTTTACCTTTATTCCTTTTCAAGAGTTTTAAGATATTCAATTTTACATATCGTAACGTCCTATCCGGTTCTTTCTGAAATAACTATGGTGTGCCCTGACAAACATGGTGGGCACAGCTTTTTCATAATACTATCCAGCTGGAGTGGATTTTGTTTTTATATGCATGCCTTTGGCTGGCGTAAAGGCATGTCCACAGAGCATTTATCACTCCCTTTCTGTCCAGTTTGAAACAAGTAACTAGTACATTTTAAGAAAACATTACATGATGCATTTCCCCCCACCTCTCTCTCACACACACACCTGTTGTGTCATCTTTTTTCATTTATCCTTCTTCTTTTTTCAGAGATAATGTTTAACTGCATTTGTCAAATACAATATATTTCATGTTGCTTCCCATATGGTCATTTCAAAGTTCAGCTAACATTTTTTTATATAAAAATCAAGATTGTATCAATTGCATTAAGGCAAATATAAAATATTCATTAAATGTTCATTAAAAAAAGTATGGATGAGAAACAACGTGGAAGGAGAGAGGGAAGAGAAAAGAAAGAACAAAACAAAATCATTCATCCTTAAAGGACAGAAAATATAGTTCAGGTTTTTTTCCATTATGGCTCTTTTAATGATAAGGGGTAATTCTTTTTTACATTATCTCACAAAGAAGGATTGTCTGTTTAATAAAGTGATTTACACTGTAATTGGGTCCATGTCTTTTCATAAGGAAGTGCTATTAACATCTGTAGCATTTCTCCCAAATTACCATGTCAATTTCTTGAAATTGATAATCTTGTAAATCAAATTTTATGCCATTCCAACCAGTTATAAATCATTAGTTATACCAATACAATTTTCTCCTAGCTGGAAATTCTTGCGATGCAGTCTCAGTTGTAATTGGAAAAGACCATATTGGAAGAGTTTGCTCTAGTTAACTTGTTCATGCGAACAATGTAACATCTGAAGTGAGTTTTTAGCGAATAATATACCAGCTTCTTTGGTGCTTCTAAAAATTCCAGTCTGATTTCCCCCCACTCCCCCTGTGTTTATAGGAGTGCACATATTAAACATCAATTAATTCAAAGAACATCTTAATGCAATGCCTGCAAAACATCTTCCTATATATTCTGAACTGCTAAGAAACATATGTAACAGCCATGGAAATGTCTGAAAACAAAGGGGTGGTATTTTTTTAACAGTAAACCATTGAATGTTGGATCAGCCATGAACTTCTTCCTCTAGATTTCCCTCTTCCCAACTCTCAACATAAACAGAAAGAATATACAGGTAGTCCTCGACTTACAACATTTTGTTTAGTGAATGTTTGAAGTTACAACGGCACTGAAAAGAGTGCCTTATGACCGTTTTTCACAGTATGCCAGGGGTGGGTTCTAAATTTTTTTACTACCGGTTCTGTGAGCATGGCTTATTTTGTGGGCGTGGCTTGATGGCCATGTGACTGGGTAGGCTGGGTCAACTCAATGTCACTCACATCAAGGTGAGCCATAGTTTTTTGACCATGCCCTTGTTCCTTCCTCTCAGGCCTAGTTTTGACTAGTCAGCCTGAGAGAAACATCTCTAGCAGATCTGGCTTTCAGCCATTGTCTGTTCGATTATCTCAGAGTCACTGTGAATTTTTTGACCAAACAATTCTTTAGGATTTAGCAGAGGCACTGGTCTACCAGGCTTTTAACTGCTTGCAGAGCTGTACTGGTCTACCCATTTGTTTTTGGAGCATTCCGGTCTACCACCACACTGCCTTTTACTGCTGATCAGCTGTAGGGCGGCCCTACAAGAGTTGCGCCGTGGCAAGAGTTTAAACAATTTTTTGCCGCTCTGCCACCACCGAGAGCATCAGAAACTGCTTTCAGGCAGCTTGGCCTCAATTGCCAATCTACCACCACCGAGTGGTTTACAAGGAGCGGATTGGTTCTAGCCGATCAGTGGGAGGCTTCTTGGCTTCTCAATTTAAAGCTATGGTGTCTTTGTTTTTTTTTTTTTTCTCTTCTTCTGTGAGATAATCTTTGTCAAGTGACCCCTGATTTTTTCCTTCTAGCCAATCAGCTGGGACTCGGGAGGCAGATTGGGGGTGGGGCCAGGCAGAGGTGGTATTTACCGGTTCTCAGAACTACTCAAAATTTCCACTACTGGTTCGTAAGAACCGGGGAGAACCAGTAGCAACCCACCACTGACTTATGCCCGTTGCAGCATCCATACAGACACGTGATCAAAATTCAGACACTTGGCAACTGATTCATATTTATGACAGTTGCAGTGTCCCTTTTGCAACCAAGCAAAGTCAATGGGGAAGCCAGATGCACTTAACAACCGTGTTACTAACTCAACAATTGCAGTGATTCACTTAACAAATGTGGCAAGAAAGGTCGTAAACTGGGGCAAAACTCACTTAACGAATTCTTCTCTTATCAACATAAATTTTGAGCTCAATTGTGGTCATAAGTTGAGGACTACCTGTACTGAAGTGAAGATTCCAAACTGATTATTCTCCCAATGTTATTAACCAAGACTAACTTCTAATGGCACTCCCAAAGGTGCTTTTTTGAAAGGCAAACATTTTCCTTAAAGGCGTTTTGCTTCTCAGCCAAGAAGCGTCTTCAGTTGTCCAGTTGCCCCTTGAAAAAAGCATGTTTTAATTTAATTTAATTTAATTTATCACATTTCTATGCCACCCAACTCCCAAGGGACTCTGGGCGGCTTACAGCAAAAATAATGCGAACAATGAACATAGAAAAATTATTTAAAAAACATTTTAAAACATTAAAAGCTCATGCACACCATTCATGGCCTGATCTCGCAAGATTGCAACAGCGAGATCAACGGCCCCAGGCCTGCCGGAAGAGCCAGGTCTTCACCGCTTTCCAGAAGGCCAATAGGGGGGTAGTCCGGATCTCAGGAGGTAACTGGTTCCAGAGAGCTGGGGCAGCCACAGTGAAGGCCCTCCCCCGCGGATCCGCCAGCCGGCATGTTTAGCTGACGGGACCCGGAGGAGACCAACTCTGTGGGATCTTACCGGTCACTGGGAGCTGTGCGGTAGAAGGCATGGTTTTGGACAATTGTGACCTGGATGACTGAGAATCTCCAGAGACATTTTGCAAATGGCACTGGAATTATGAAACAAGTATGGGTGAGAAGAAGAAAAACTACCAAAAATACCTTTCAGTAGTTCTATAGAGAATCTCTCTTTTCTATTCCACTGACCAGTTTAGATTCTTCCCAATTCCAATCTGCCTACATCCTTCTTAAAGTACCTCAGTTGTGGTGTGACTACTGTAGTAGAAAATGAGTTATTTTTCTTGATGTCTTCAAACGTATGGACATGTAATTATAGTTTTCAATTGTATTCACCTCTATTAAGTTATTTTCATGATGGTAGGATGCCAGCATTAAATTTTATCAGCTGATTAAATGAAAAACCGTAAACCAATTAGCATGAATATTTTGTTGTTCATTGAATTGCTTATATAATTTTGTCCACCTGCCATAGTAATTTATTCCTGCTCTAATCTTAAGAATCTTACAGATCAAAGTGTAGCTAGTCCAACTTTTTTTTTTTTTGCAAATTGGCCAACTAGATCCTAGGGGAAGCATACAAGTAGTTGGGAGTAGTTGTTCTGTGGTTCTCCACATTTATTTTGGCCTGCAGGGTAGCTTACAAATATTATTAGTAAGATGTGGTTTCCCTTGGAAAAATGTTGAGGAGAAAAAAAAACAAGCTAGTGCCTGAGCTAGGTTTTTTTGTGTTTTTTTTCTTTTTCCTTTCATCCTCTTTTTTTCCCCAAGGAGAAAGATTATCTGCACTGCTTCCTAACTAACAATTGGAAAATTGAAAACTAGACAGTTTCTAAGCAGTTTCTCTTTCCTCCTCCTCTTCTGACTTCTATTTTGTTTGCCAGATTTAGATCTTATCTTTCAGCGGTGTGGTGGCCTAGTGGTGAAGACTTGGAAAGTTGAGAGTTCAATTCTGGGTAGCGGCAGATGTTTCTCTCCTAGGGCACAAAGGAAAAAAAACTGCTGTGAACTCCGCATGGCATCAAGAAGGGCATCTAGTCAGTAAATACTTAGCTCCATCCAGTTGCCCTGACTCTACCCCGAATTAAGGGATTACAGGGTCTTAATAAGGGAGTATTTAGATCTCATCATTCTTCTAGACACTCAAGGCAGCATGAGTAGCATTCTCACCTTCAGTTTCTCTCACAACAGAAAACACATGAGGTAGTAAGGGCTGAGGGCAAGTTCTTGGTTGAAAGTGGAGAAATAGGGAGATAAAACATTCCAGCCTGTGATTCACATATAACACACAATTTTGCTTCCTCTCACTCTGGCTGCCTATTCTGCTGTGATTTTCCCTTTGTCCTTCCATAATCACCACCAGAAGCTAGTAGTCTGTGGTAGATTAGCTTTTCCCTAATAGGTGCCCTTCGCCTTACCATGGCCTTTGGCTCAATAGTATTTGTCAGGAAAGTAAAAATCAATATGGCAGCCACGACCATCTTTGTGTATGCAATCTCAACACTTATTCATACAGCCCCAACCGCCACTTGACTTTTTAAACTGCCATCTTGCAGACATCCCTGATTTGGCTATAATGGCTGGGAGTTGCAACAGACGCAACTCTTAAGAAATCTGGACAATGCTACTCTGAAGAAGACTGCCTTAAAGGCAAAATTTACCAAATCTGCATGTATTGAAGGATGCTCCATTCACAAAACATTGACGTATTATGGAGTAAATTTACTTTCTGAATCTAGTAATTAGTAATTGCTTCAGACTGGGTTAAAAGAGGGACTGGACACTGTCTCAGGTTAAGAAAATTCCAGACCGCTTCCTAGTATTTCAGAATAAAAATAGACATTAGAAAAGAAAAATAAAGGAGGCTGGTTATTTAGGGATTCTCTTCGTATGGGTTTTCCTCAGATTCAGTCACAAATTTAGAGGTGTACCACTGGATATACAGCTGGATAAAAGTTTCTGCACGGAGACCAAAATTAAACACTTAGCTGTTAGACGCAAGGAGAACTAAAATAATTTAACAAGAACCTGCATAATTGTATAAAACTATTTATTTCAGGGCTGCTTTCTCATTAAGCCAAGGGATGCCAAGAGGGAAAAGAGTAGATAGTGCTTAAAAATGTTTTAAGGAGTTTCCTAGAACAATTAAAACCAAGAGCAGGTTTTCATTGGAAAAAGTTAGCTTAATTTCCCAAGCTAAATAGATTTGAATTTAGAAACTGCACTATGAAAAAAAATGGAATTCATCCACTTCTCTCAGGCGTTTTAGTTCTTCAGTTTTTCTCAAATACATTAACTTCACTACATAAGATCAGATGTCACAGAAAGTGGCCCTAATCATTTTAGTTGTATCCTTTACTGTGGTTTTTACTTTAGAACAGGGCTGTCAAACTCGCAGCCTGCAGGCTGGAGGAGTCACGCACTGGCCACTCCCACCCCGGTTTAGCAAAGGGGAAAAAAAGTTGCAATATGACACTTGATGACAACGTGTGGTCATGAGTTTGACACCCCTGCTTTAGAACATGCTCTTTTCAAAGGCATGGAAGAGATTACGTTGTGATCTTTTGTAAGTTTCTCCAGTCGAGGGGGATCAGCTCACTTTCCAACTTTGAAAATTTGCACCACTTTTTGTATTTTAGGAGGAGAAAACCATACTCATCAGATGGAATACATCTAGACAATAGCAAAAGAATTCCCCTTTAAAAAAAAGAGTGCTCAAAAAGATACAGATGTTTAGAACACACAATGCAAATATAATACTGGTTGGATAGCTTCCTGGTCTTCTGTTCCCCCATTTTCTCCCTCCCCTTTCCCTAAACAGTTTTAGGAATATTTGAAGGCAATTTTCTAGAAGCCTTGAGTGACAAAACTCATTACTTAACAGCCTTCTCCTTGCCAAGCACTTTCTGCATTCTTTCACTGCTTTGCTCTCAAGAGACTTTTAAATCCATTGACCCAAAACAGCCCTCACTTTTGCTGGCTTAGGAAGATCCTGGCAGCACTGTTAGAGGCTACACCTGTTCCAATAAAATAGGAGATTTAAACCCATTTGGTGTCTTTATGAAACCTAAGGCAGCCTGTACTTTGAAAGCCTTCTCAGACGAGGTAGAAACAGGGGAAAGAAACCGTTTGTTTATGTCATGCTATGCTTTTAACAAAAAAGCGGTATACTGGCTCGCAGGGCTTGATCTGATTCTTCTAGAAAAGAGAACAGACATGATTAAAGCTAAATATGAACACCTGCAATTTCATGTTTTTTTTCCTTTTGGGAAAAGAGGTTAACAGTTTTGTTTTTTTAAAGATCCCTTTTCACATCACTTGGCATCATGGGGAAGTTACAGCTATCAACTTGGATAACTTTAAATCAGGTCTGCAAATTTTCTTTCTAAGACAGGGGTGTCAAAATTTGCGTCGTTATGTTGTCGTCACGTGATGTATTGTGACTTCCCCCCTTTGCTAAAATGGGGGTGGGCGTGGACAGCACATGACGCATCTGGCCTGCAGGCTGTGAGCTTGACACCCCTGTTCTAAGAAGTCTGTATTAGCTCATGATTAACCTAGTGTAGACTACCTGGAGGCAGGGTTAATGAAAGCAATAGATAGAGATAAAAACTAACCTAACCTAACCTTAAACCTTAAACCTTAAACCTTAAACCTTAAACCTTAAACCTTAAACCTTAAACCTTAAACCTTAAACCTTAAACCTTAAACTCTAAACCTCAACATCAACATCAACCTCAACCCAGGAGTGAAATGCTACCAGTTTGGGCCGGTTTTCCCGAACCAGTAGTAAAAAATGCTACCAGTTCGCAGAAACCGGTAGTAAGAAAAAATGCTAAAAAAAAGTTTTAAAAAAGTTCCAACGATCGCGCGGCACAGCTGATTGTCACACAGCGGATCATTGGAATTTTTTTTTTTAACTTTTTAAGCATTTTTGCTGGAACTGGTAGTAAAAATATGCTTAAAAAAGTAAAAGTTCCAAAAAGCAGGAAATCCTGCTTTCTAGCGAATCTAAATCACGCAGCACAGCTGTCCCCCCCCCCCCCCCGTTCTACTTACCTTTCCAGACTCAGAAAAGACTTCTTAGCGACTGCATAAGCGTGCGAAGCGAACCGGTAGCAGACTTCAGAGCATTTCACCCCTGCCTCAACCTCAACCTCAACCCAAACCCAAACCCAAACCCAAACCCAAACCCAAACCCAAACCCAAACCCAAATCCAAACCCAAACCCAAACCCAAACTAAAGAGACACCTATATCCTAATGTCCTGCAGAAGGCTTTTGAAGTTAGCTCTGGGTGCTCAATTGTGTTTCGGAAGAAACTTACCTGTAGCTCTTTATCATGATGGCCTGACACTCCAAGGATCAAAAGCAGAACAAGGAAGATCCAAAGTCAAGTGCACTCTCAGCCATGGAAGTCCTTTTTGCTTCTTATTGCCTTCTATACTCCCTATACCGCCTTGGCAAATGGAGATGTTGTGAAGCCTTTACAGGACACTAGTGGTGAAGGGCTGATGAGATACTGTGCACTTCCTAAAGAAAGTGGGTGAAGGTTTTATTTCCCCAAAACGGCAACCTTAGAACAAGTTAGTGTGGTTGTTTGCTGAGAGATAACCTGTAGGAGATGACTGAGCTGAGCCCAAGGAAGGGATCAAGTGCATCATTATCTCTAGTTCCTTCGAGCCCACAAGAGGTGGAAGTCCAGCCCAAGTTGAATTCCATTGAGTCTTATCTACCATCAATTTGCTTTAACGGTTAGTAGTTCAGGTTCTTGTAGCAAGTATTAGCATGCAATAAACCTGTATTTATTTGAACTGCTTTGTCTTTTGATTCCCTGCACTTCACACAACCCCTACCACCACCATGAGGGGATCTGACTGGGATAGTAGCTTACTGGGAAGATTTGAGTGGAATATAGGCAGTCATCAGGGCCTTCCAGAATGGAGATTGCATTGGGAAAGGAGAGCATCCCACTCTGCCCCTTGGCATCCCTAGGCCTTGTGGCTCCATCCTGGAAACGGATGCCATTTCAGAACAGCCAGAATTCATTCTGGAATCTATTTGTTGCATAATTTACCCATTATGCATGTGCAGAAGCCTCTTGTAATAATCTCAGCATTTGATAGGAAGCGTCTTCCAGATTTCACAAGTGCTGGTTAGACCTGGTGGACATTGTCTTTGAATGTATGAATTCGTAGACGATATGGCAGCATTACTTGCTTTGAGGGAGTGTGTCTCTTGAGCCTCTGTCAAAGCATATCCCATATTAAGAGTAAAAGTCAATGCCATTTTTTTGCTCATGTAGGCAGTTGTCATTAGCTTTATTTTGTCCTACTCAATGAATCAAAGAGAAAGCACCACTGGAATAATAATGTGCCCCCCCCCCCAGTTGTCCACAAAGCTATAGGTAGTCCTCGTTTAACAACCACAGTTGGGCAAATTGGATGTTCAACAAAGTAGTTGTTACTTGGAACCATGACTGTGGTTATGATCTTTTTCAGTTTTCCTTTGCTTTAGATCAGGGGTGTCAAACTCAATTTCATTGAGGGCTACATGTAGTCGACCTTGGGGGGCTGGCCGGCCATGGCCAATGGGGTGGGTGCGGCCACCTTGATGCCACTCACTGGGCGTGGCTGACGGTGGGCGTGGCCAGCTTGACGTCTCTCCCCAAACTGCTGGCATGTTTCCTCTTTGCATTGGGTAGACCGGGTCGAAGCAACACTGTCCAGCCCTTTACATTTTCCTGGCCGGCCCGAGGGCCTCTGCTTTACATGGTTGTAAATGCGAGGAATGGTCGCAGAGTTACTTTTTCATCACTGTTGTAATTGCAAATGATTGCTAAACAAGAGAGTCCATAATTGAAGACCAGCTATACTTAGATACCCTTGGGAAAAGCTGCAGGATTTGGGTGTTCTAATTATTGGTCTAATTTCAGCTTTTTCTCTGCATGGAGGTTTTGTTACAATTTATTCATGCGGATCCATGCATATACTGCATTACTTCAGATTCTGGCTCTTAGTCTGTTGTTGTTCCAGAGGAAATTAGACATACTTCACTAGGAGTGCAGCTACTTCATCTGCCTCTTGCCTCTAATCCTGCTCTGGTAATCTGGTGATCTTCCATTTTGTGCAGTGGAGGGAAGACATCTGGTTCTCCTATTGTTGTTGGTATTGACAGGTTTTCTATTCTTTTTCTCTTTTAAATTGTTTTCCTTCTTGATTCTATTATTGTTGTTCTTGTGCGTTGAAGCCCTCTTGGGGTCGTCTTTAGAAACTGGAGAAATTGGTCTTTTTCCCCCTACAGTAAGAATCCAAAAATGTTGCCTTCTTTTGGCAGTAAGTGTTCTCAACTTACGAGCATTCATTCAGCAATTGTTCAAAGTTATTATGAAGCCGAACAAAGGGTGATTCTAACAAGTCCTTGGAGTTCTGACTTTCCCAGCACCTTTATGGTTAGATGATCGTGATGTGAATGCTTAGCAACCAGTTCACACTTACAATTGATTGCAGCATACCATGATAACATGACTTTCCTTGCTGGCTTCTCTAGAAAGTCAATGGGAAGTCAGCAGGGCAAGTTGCAAATTGTTGTGGTAAGCGTCCTCTAGCTTCACTGTGTTTTTGCTGTGCTGTTCACTTGTGCACCTCTCACTAAGCCTGTGATGGCGAACCTATGGCACGCATGTTAGAGGTGACACGCAGTGCCCTCTCTGATGGCACGTGAGCCGTCGCCTCAGTTCAGCTCTGCTGTGCATGTGCGCGCACTTCCCACGGGCCAGCTGGTCTTTGGGTCTCTGCCGCGCATGGGCGAGTAGCGGGGCGTGTGTGGGCGGCTGTGCGTGCATGCGCAGGGTGCATGTGGGGGATGTGCACCCATATGTACGGAGCGTGCGGGGGCGGGAGCATGCAGGGGCACACACGCATGTGCAGGGGCCCGCGTGCGCATTGCGTTTTGGGGGTTTGGGTGCTCAGTCCAGAAAAGATTAGCCATCACTACACTAAGCCTTACTGTGTCTCCTGCACAGCTCTGCAGGTCCTCCCAAAACATCTCTGCACTTCTACCACATACCTTTTTCGGCTTGCTTTCTGCCATCGTAACACAAGAACTACTAGTACCTTTATAAGTTGATAACTAGAGAAAATGCACCTTTGCCATCAGTCCAATGCTTTACTTACTTCACTTATTTCAGTAAGTAGCTGATGGAGGAATAGATAGTTTTATCTCTTTGCTTTGATAAGCATGTATTATTGGTTTTTTTAAAGTACTGACTATTTTATTACCCATTCTGTGTTTTGAAGGTTTTAAAAAAACATTTCTATTTTTTATTTTTATTTAATTCTCACAGACAAAATTAGCCCTCCCATTTTACCTGTTTATTCGAGAATGGCATTAAAAAAAATCCAGAGTAGACAGGTGTCTTAAAGCTCACACATGCATGCACACAGAGGCAATATAGTCAATTTGTTTTGTGTACACAACTATTCCAAATCATACATGAAAGCCCTTTCAAACTGAAGAGTAGCCCCCCAAATGCCCAAGTGAAACACACCCTTATCTGAGTATACCTAGATATTTATCTGATTTGCTGCTTAGAAAGGTACCGTATGTTTGATTTCAGCATACTCAGTGGCTAAGACACTGAGCTTGTCGATCGAAAGGTTGGCAGTTCAGGGGTTCGAATCCCTAGTGCCGCATAATGGGGTGAGCTCCCGTCACTTGTCCCAGCTTCTGCCAACAGTTCGAAAGCATGTAAAAAATGCAAGTAGAAAAATAGGGACCACCTTGGTGGGAAGGTAACAGTGTTCCATGTGCCTTTGCTGTTTAGTCATGCAGGCCACATTACCATGGAGACATCTTCGGACAGTGCTGGCTCTTCGGCTTTGAAATGGAGATGAACACCGCCCCCTAGAGTCGGGAACAACTAGCACGTATGTGCGAGGGGAACCTTTACCTTTACCTAACATGGCCAGAGGTAGTTTTGCTGGGATATTTTGACAGAGAATCTAGGCATATTCTCAGGGCTGCAAGATGACTTATCAATTGGCCACCCCTGGACTATGCCATAAACCCATTGTTGGCTGGGTTTGCACGTCCTGCTAAGCCATAATGTTGGGTGAACTCAGCTACTAAGTCTGGTCTATTCAGTAAAGGAGCAGGTTTTATATTTTTAGACAGGGTGCAAGCCAGCAGGATAATTGTGTCCGCTATGATCCCTGTGTGGAACTGTGCCAAGCAGAGGAGGCAATAAACTGCTACTGACTTCACCAGGATCTTTTGAACATGCCTCAACAAAAGATGTTAGAACCTGTGAGTTTTGCTAATCTGCATTTGGCAAAGGGCAAAACTATAAATATGTATTCACTTGATTTGTTATTTTTAAGAAATGATCTGTATGATTTCCATTTATTTAGTAACCTTTTTAATAATTATTCTGGCAATTGGTATCCAGTATTAATTATTCTGGCAATTGGTATTAAGACCTGCATTCACCTTCCAGTAAAGTGAACACCCTACATTGCTGGATCATGATGTTTTACAAGAACATGATGCTGATTGGAGCCTCGGGGAATCCATATTCCCGGCTCATACAGATCAAGATAGTCCCAAGTCTTGAAAATATCCGTCCTCCAATTCCTGCTTGTTTACTAAGTGTGCGTAATAGCTTGGGATGAATTTGTAGTGTTTTACACTTTAATGAGAACTCAGTTTGTACTTGTTCCATAGGCGTTGAGTAGACGCCACAATGGCCTCATGCATCTTACAGCATATTCATGCAAACGAGGCCAGCTATGGAATTGGCATATATCAGTCAAAATGCACTTGTGTTCTGTAAACTTTGGTTTGCAAATGGTGTCCTGATATTCACACAATTTAGCCAGTATTGCCAATGACTAGTGACCCAATGTAGTGTGACATCCACATGCAAACTATGGGTTGAAAACTTGGTTGGTTTCCTTAACTGAATCTCAACTTGTTGGGTTAATAATCTAAATAGAATATGTGTAGGTGCATGGAGGTGGGGCAATTAATTTATGGCACTCTGGATGCTCTCCAGGTAAGTGAACTTCACCAGGCTTTTGCTGAGATTTCTGAGAACTGAAGTCTATATATCTAGAAGGGACCCAAGCTAGGGAAATGTGTTCTGTCTTTTATTTCTGCTTTTGTCCCTTTTTTGATATCTTTGGGGAATGATATGGGGAGGGGGGGAGTTATAAAGGAATTCAGTTTTCCCCTCCCATCTATTGTGATTTTGATTTATATGAGGTCTTAACTGTAAAAACAACAATGATCCAAAGATATTTTGCATATCAGATGGCTTATCCATGGTTTGCACCAGATTGGAAGTTACAGCAGTAGTGAAATCTAAATTTTTTTACTACCGGTTCTGTGGGCGTGGCTTGGTGGGCATGGCAGGGGAGGGATACTGCAAAATCCCCATTCCCTCCCCACTCCTGGGGGAAGGATATTGCAAAAACTCCATTCCCACCCCACTCTGGGGCCAGCCAGAGGTGGTATTTGCCGATTCTCCAAACTACTCAAAATTTCCACTACAGATTCTCCAGAACCTGTCAGAACCTGCTGGATTTCACCCCTGAGTTACAGGTAGTCTTCAACTTACAACTACATTTGGGACCAGAATTTCTGTTGCTAAGCAAAGCAGTTGTTAAGTAAGCCATGTTTACAGCCTTTTTTGCCATGGTTGTTAAACGAAATGCTGCAGTTGCTAAGTGAATCATATAGTTGTTAAGCAAGTCCAGTTTCCCCCATTGACTTTGGTTATCAGAGTCTAGCTGTCCTAAATACATGCCAATTGCCAAGCATCCGAATCTTGATCTGGGTGGGTGGGTGGGTATTGCAATGGTCATAAGAGTGAGGGTTGGTCATAAGTTACTTTTTTTCAATATCATAATTTTGAACTCTTCCTAAATGAATAGCTGTAAACAAAGAACTACTTTATTTGTACATATTATGTGATCCTATTCCATGTATTTCATCTTCCAAGAAGATAACCATCTTCCTCACTTTGGCCTTAATCGTTCCCTTTTATTCCCATTTTGGCTTGCACTGTCATTTAATTTTACTCCAGAACTAACTAGAATATAAACTGTGGCTAATGACAGCAATTTAATTAAGCATTCTGACAGTGTTATTATCCTGTACGTTGAGGATAGATAGATTAAAAAAGCATATTGGCTTTTTTACTTCAAGGGCTTATCCCAGGGACAAGATTTAATGCTATTTTGGTGGTAACTTTTTTTTGTGTGAAATTCCTCACCTTCTGAAGATTCTTAATCCCTATTTTTTTTTTTTTTTTAGTTTTTGGCTATAAGATTTTGGCTATAAGAGAGAGAGGGAGGGAGGGAGGGAGAGAGAAATAGTTTTCTACCATTTCTAAATAATAAACAAATGAACACAAACAGTGGGAACCATTGAGAAGTATAGCCATCTTTCTAACCAACATACAGAATAGAGAAGGAAAATGTCTCTGAAGTCCAGAACTTTCATTTTTTTGTACACTATGATTTTCATAAAGTCAGTAGAGTACCCCTTTTTTCAGGTTTATTATGGTAAGGAGCTGTTGTTTAGTATTACATCCACTTCACTTCTTTGTGTTCTTTTGCCATTTTAATTAGAGTCTTGAGTCCTGATTGCACGTCTCCCAAATAACTTTGGATTGGGATGAATCAAATTACAAGTGATGAGAGACCTGTGATTAGTCTGTTGACTATTTGTGCTAGGGTGTGTATACCAAATTACAGTAACAGAAGGAGTTCAAATGGCTGTTTTTGTGTGTGCGCATATACATAAGTATTTGTGCTATGCCTCCCCCCCCACCCCCCAATTTTAAGTTTAAGTTTCTTTCTCCTGTTCTTGGGAAGCAGGTAACTTTCATTTCTAAAAAGAGTTAATCTTAAACTCATTTTAAAAGAAAAAGTTAATCACATATTCTCCCCAATTAAATTCATAATTCATTCTAGAGTTTAATCTCCCAGCATGGTTTCTTTTGAGCCATGGAGCTCCCCGCATCCCATGTAATTTAATCCTGATCTAAGACTTTGTGGCACAGGCTCTACAAAAACATTTACAGCTATTTAAAAATCCCAATTGGATTTTAAAAATCCAGCACAGCTTCTGATGTTGTTTTCCCTAGACTGGTTTACCCTTTTTCAGGTGGACTGCAGCTTCTTTCATCCTAGCTGGCATGCTCAGTGGTTGTATTAGCCAGAGAGCATCACGTTGAAAAAGACGACCTAAGAAACAGAACTGCATAAATGAATTTAGAGCAGGTGTCTGGAGGTTTAGACTTTGACAGGGGGAAATCTTTTTGTACTGAAAGGAGCCTTGCTTTTCCACAAGCCAACATCAGTTTAGAAAAGAGCACATTCCACCGATAGCATTAACCCATTAGAAGAGTCTGTCACCTAATCTCCTGCTTTTAAGTGTTGCTGGTTGATGGATGTACCCGTACACTCTGCTTGTGCTTTTGAAGGACTTTTATTCTGAACTCAAGATGTGGATCTTATGGTATTAAGGAAAACAGAGCAATCCTTTATGTAGCTGCACCTGCATCTTAACGCCTAATGAGTTTAGTTTGATGGAATCCAGAGCTCAGGAAGGATTATAAATTTTCGTTTGATTTCATTTACTTCTGAAATACCTTAAACCAGCTGTACCAGTCTGGAATCCAGTTGGCTCTTCCAGACTGCTTTTCCTCCTCCTCCTACAAAGACCTGCTAATCTATTACATTTATAACTTTAACTTTCTAATGTACACCCAATAACTAAGAGCAGAAGGATGGTTAAAGGAGGGGGAAAGTTGTTAAGAAATAAATTAGACGTATCTAACTTTGAAAGCAAACATCTTCTGAGTATGAAAGAGGCATTAAAAAAAGAACACACTGCACTGCATTCTTGTTAGGTTAGGCATCTTAAGGAAGATGTTTTATTTGGGAGGGCTGAATCAGTGTTCTAAGCCAGGAATTGTTAAACCATGATTTATTGAATCTGGTACAATGGTTGGAATCACATATTGCACTAAAGCCAAATCATAGATTGTAAACCGCACAAGGTCTGGCGGGGATATGTAAGGTTTTAATACAGTATTTAATGTATTAATCTGTTTGACCTAATTATAGCCTCATCTCCTTGCTTCACTAGCTACTCTTACCTCGTGTTGCTTAGAAAAGTTCTCTTTACTTCTTTATTTTGCCTAATGGTGCTTTGTCTTTCCTTTGCTGTTGCTAGTTCGTACCTCCAGTTGCAATTCTGAGGTACTCCATGTGGGGACCCTGTACTCAAAAAGAGAAGATTTTCCCTTTGAGGTCTGTCCACAATGATGTCTCCACTGGTACATCTTCCATGTTTTTTCTGTCAGAAAGCTAGCTTAGACATCAAGCTGCTGCTGCTGCATATACAACTTTATCCTTCAAGGTCTTTCTCTTTGTGCTCATGGATTGTTAATGTACATCTTCACGGATGTGTTCAAGCAGAGGATAGCTAGCCAACTGTTGGGAAAGGTTTAAGTTTCATTTTGGTGCATGATTATGTAGGACTTGATGGGCAAGGTGGGCCCTTTAAACTACACCATTTTATATCACAGTCTCTGCTTCTAGGAAGAGCACCGACTTAATCTCAGACATAAGAAGCCAGTTCAATTCTGGGAATAGGCCAAAGTAGTTTCTTGATTGTTTTCTTCTATTTCAGGAGTGTCAAACTCAATTTTATTGAGGGCCGCATCAGGGCTATGGTTGGACCTCGGGGGGCCGGCTGGCTGTGGCCGACTGGGTGGGTGTGGCCAACTGGGTGGGTGTGGCTAGCGTAATGGCACTCACTGGGCATGGCTGACTGGGTGGGCGGGGCCCACTGGATGGGTGGGGTCCACTGGATGGGCAGGGCCAGCTAGATGCCACTCCCCAAACTGTTGACATGTTTCCTCTTTGCATTGGGTAGACCGGGCCGAAGTGATGCGGGCCCCTTACATTTTCCAGGAAGGCCCTATGGGCCGGATCCAACCACATCGCGGGCCAGATCTGCCCCACGGGCCTTGTGTTTGATACCTCTGTTCTATTTACAAGAACCTTGCCAGACTTACTGTATTCTCTTGGGAACAGGCAAATAAAAGCTTTTGGGAGTCTGGCCTCCATTGCTTTCTCTCACAGAGTGACATAAGCTAAACAGCCTCTTTACCCCACACTTTACCCACAGATTCCACCAAACCTAATTGTGATAGGGCCACCTAGCTGAGAACACCTTCTGAGGTTCACTTTTGAAAAACATATCTGCCAGTTTCTGCCAGATATGTTGAAGTAAACTTCCCATCATCTTTCCACTAGTATTCCAAGAATTCAGAATTTATAGCCCAATACATCATGGTAAAATTGACAGAGAACAAATGGTCTCTGGTGTTTGTATCAGAGATGAAGATATTGTTATAATCTTAAAATGTATGACTGCCCTTGAATGACGGTATTCCCGCTAGGAACGATATAGATGAACAAAACTCTTTCAGTGCCCATACAACACTGTTACCCCATGAAAAGATGGGGAGCTAAAAAACTTCACAAGTAAAATAAATAAATAAACACTGAGAACTATAGAACCATTAAGTGATACATGCAGCTTTAAATTTATTTGTTATTGTTTTAAACATAATACCAAAAAAAGGAACAAAATACAACCATAATTATGATGGAAATGCATACATTGTCAAAGAAAAAAGTTCATAGGAAGTACTTTAAGATGACTATTATAACAGTAAACAATTATTTAAGTACAGGTAGTTCTGAACTTACAACCAGAATTGAGCCCAAAATGTATGCTGCAAAGTGTGAAATTTATTACGTGAGTTTTCCCCCACGACTTTACAACTTTTCTCCTCACACTTGTTAAGTGAATCATTGCGGTTGTTAAATTAATATGTTGGTCAGGACCCTGCAATGTGAGTTAGTTGTCAGCCATCTGAATGTAAATCACATGACTATGGCGATTGCTGCAATGGTCATAAGTGTGAAAAATGGTCATAAGTCAGGGGTGGGCAACTGTGGCCCTTTTACAACCTGTGACTTCAACTGCCAGAATTCCTGCCAAGCTGTCTCAGGAATTCTGGGAATTGAAGTCCACAGGTTGTAAAAGGGCCACAGTTGCCCACCCCTGTCATGTCATTTTTTTCTGTGCTGTTGTAACTTTGAACGGTCACTAAGCGACCTGTTGTAAATTGAGGAGTACCTGTATGCATATATTTCTAATTCACTCATATAACTAAAGTATTGTGTTTTTTTAACATCTTAAATGATACATACACAACTGCAAGTGCAGCCAGATAAGTTTGGAATTTCATCATGACACACAATACACACAGAAAAAGCATTTCATGAAACGGTGCTCTACAAAGATGGCTAAATATGGATACAGAGGAAATAATGTCACCAAGGGAAGGATATGCAATGTCTTCAGAAAGCAGCAATGGCAATGCACACAAAACCAGCATATATTTTATACACCAAACCCTACAATCTGAGAACATTTACGTCAGACAGACCTGTTCCTCAGATAATAGGACTGTGGTTACAACATACACATTAATTCAATGCTTAAATTTTTCCTATGTGGGTAGCCGTCAACAGTCCTTCAGCCTATTACTCCCTGGCTGATTTTTTTGGAGCAAAACTCCTTCTGGTAATGTTGCAGTGGCCACAGTTAGAATTAAAGTAACTTTCCATTAAACAACTTCGGTATTTCTAGAACATATTTAAGTTGTTTCTTTTCTGACTGACTGTGGCATTGAATTAACAAACAAACTAATTTTGCTTTTCTAATCACCTACAATTAGTAAGATTCTTTTTCACAACCTATCTCTTCTGGACCCATTTATCAATATATTTTTGGTATGTTGTTTTGTCACTAAGTCAGTATTGGATAGGATATTTTAACTAAGATATAATAAGTGCAGAATAAAGCAAGTTAAGCTATCTCAGGGCTGTGAAGCTATGGATCTCCTGACATCCTTCAAGAACATGACCATTGTTGAAGAATATTGGTAGTTGTAATTCAGCAAGTTCTAGAGGACCACATATTCCCTACCTCTTTTCTGTGTAAAGATGGTATTTCTGCCTCATAATTGCAACCTACCATAATTGCAGCCTATTCTGATCCAGGGATTTTAATCTCTAGCCATCATTTTATGTTTGAACTCATTATTACATTCTTTCTTGGCAGTTGGGAGAGAATAAATATATGCAAAACATACCATTCTGGGAATGAGCTCTTCCAAGAACTCTGTTCTGACTCTCTGCTGGATTCTGCTAATCAGCCTCATCTGGAGGATGGTTCAATGGTTTATAATGTTCTGGCTGGGATTACAGCTTCTACTTTGAAAGAATAATTTAGCAAAACTGCTCAACCAACCCCAAACAGCAGGTTGAGCGTGTTCTGGAAGAGAAATGGAAAATTAAGGAGTTTTATGGAATGTTTTTCCTCCCCAAAAATCAGAAAATATAACCCACCTCTGTAGGACAATCATATGGAGAAGAGAAGTTTGTCTCCATACCCTAAGACCGTGATGGCAAACCTAGGGCACGCGTGGCACACACAGCGTTTCCTGTTCCTGTTCCATGTCTCTGGCATGCATGTGTGCACGACGATCAGCTGGCCTTTGTGCGTGTGGCAGTGCTGGAAACTGGAAGAGCTAGTCTTCTGTTTTCCTGCACGAGCATGCACGCCAGCCCGCTGATTGTCATGTGCGCCAGTAACTGGAAGAATAGTTGGCCGGAGCACATGCATGCGCCAGAAACCGGAAATGCATTTTTGGGTGAATGCATGCACTCTGGGCAGCTCCTCTTCCGGGTTGCAGGTCTGACAAGTAAGTGTGTGCTCCCTTTTCGGCACTTGGTGCCAAAAAGTTTCGCCATCACTGCCCTAAGAGCATCCAGAAGCATCTTGTGAACTTTGTGAGAACTATCCTTGGTCTCTTGCAGTAGAGTTATTCTTATGAAATGCACTTCTCTGTGAAGATTAATATATCAGCATCTATCAGATGAATGCTAGGTCCCATGTGTGGGGACATGGGACCAATGCTTAAGCTGAACCATTGTCACAGTCTCCAGCTTCCATGAGTGCTCTGAAGATGCTAGATATACGGTTGGTTCTATCAACCAAGAAGACATACATATACCTCCTGGGATTTACAAAGGATTAATTTAATTTTAATTTTAGCAACATAATGGATCGGCCTGTTTCCAGTTGTTTTTCAATCATATTTCTGCTTCTTGTAGTTCTGTTCCCAGACCATTAAGAATTGTTCTAGTGGGTAAGTTGGTTCAAGAAGAATTAGGAAAAAAAGCTCATGGTGCATCAAAGGATGGTGTTGAGAATTTTAAATGAAATCAACCTCTCAGGTCTCCAAAATTGGAAATTAGGCCTTTGCATAGCTGTCATACTGCACTTTCTATTGGCTTTGCGTCATTTGTCCTTGAATCTGCTGACCACTGTTTTTGGTTTCTTCTTCCTGGAGAACCCTCTCCACAGTTTTACAACATTCTAAATTTCATTTTGCACTGCTTTTTCCTGAATAATTGTTAAGGCTTCTTGGAGGTTCTATGAAATAGTAGTATATTATGCTTTCTAACTTTAGTAGTATATTATGTAAATAGTATATGATCTACTGTACTACTACAGAGTTCCCCAATCTTTCTGGGTTGGTGACCCTGGGAGAATGGGCAGGTATCTTTATGCACGCATGTCAGTGGTGGGTTGCTATCGGTTCGCCCTGGATCAGGCGAACTGGTAGCAGCGGCGGTTGGAGGCTCCGCCCACCCACCTGGACGTCTCTGTGCATGCGCAGAAGCGTCATGCATGTGCACCCACAAGCAAACCCGGTAGTGAACAAAATTGAAACCCACTACTGACACATGTACACATGTGAACTGGGGCAGCAAGCGTGGCGAGCATGCGCACTGGCCAGCCACTCACGTGGCCCAGTGGCCAACAGGCCATTGTCCCGTAATGGGCCGTGGCCCACTGGTTGGGGACCCCTGTATTAGTATATTATATAAATCATTTAAAATGCTTTCTAAGAAGAAGCTGCAAGGCAATTATTCAATATTGGCCAATTCAATACAATTTTTTTGACATTGTCTTGAAAAGACATGTCCTCTGAACATACACTATTCTTTTCCGGGAGCAAATGTAGGAATGGCTATTTCAGATTAGTTTTCTGGGCTTTGATGCCATTTGAGAAGAACTCTTGAGAGTTCAAGAGCTAATTGGATCCACCTTCTTTTCAGCTCTGTCTTGTTGGGTTCCTACACAATGGTACTTTTGTTCACAGCAAATATGTTGATGTTAAAGTGTTTAATCTAGTACTACAGTATTTGGGGGGTCCCTCTAACATCTGTATATGATAAGAAATGGTTTGCATTAAAAGGATTTGTTGACAAAGTAATAGCTAATGCTTATACATGAGCAGATGGAAAATCTCTCCTCTTATATTCAGCAAGGAGGGGCGTTCCTTCTTTCCATTCGGGTTGCAGATGTGATATGCCCCATTGCTATAAAATCTGTCTTATTTTATTTATTAGTGAAAAGTCTGTGTTGGGTGGGAAGAATGCTCAAAACCTCACTCACTGCTCTATTTTCGACTCTAGATCATTTGGTTTGCCACGACAATTATTTATTTATTTTATTAAACAATTCATCTTCAACTGCCCACTTCCTTCTCTCTGGAAAGAAAAAAATGCAGCACAAATAGTAAAAAGTAAAAATTGCAGATATTAAAACATTAGATTATTAAAAGCTTGGATAAATTAAAAAAAAAAAGTAGAATTCCCCTCCTACACTGTAAGAGGAAGAAAGTTTGCCTTAATCCTGGTGGGCAGTTTGTAATGAAGTTTCCTTTGTAATGAAACTTTGACGACAAAATCCCTTGGTTCAAGTACTAGGTTTTAGATTTCTGAAACTGAGCTTAGTCTATCGGTTAATGCTTTAGATGAACTTTCCAACCCAGCCCTCCAGATGTGCTTCCTAGCCAACAGATGTATGATTCCTGGACACGATGAAGCTGTCATGCTGCATCTGGAAACCCCTGTATTGAAGAAGGCTGGAATAAACATTGCTGTTCCTTTGGAGCCCCTGTGTGTGTGTGTGTGTGTGTGTGTGTGTGTGTGTGTGTGTGGTTGGGGGAGAGCTCTTGGAAATATATCTCAAGAATGAATTTTAAATCATTTCATAAAAGGGAATATTATTGAATTTACATTTGTTTGACTGTACCATAGACTAGTTTCATTTGTTTGTGTCTGTGTGTGTTATGTCTAAAAGAATAGAGGTACAGATGGATATTTAATTGGATCAGTTTTCTTGCATTTATTTCACAAATGGGGATTTTTTTGGGGGTGGGGAGTAGAACCTTCTATTACGATAGATTTCCTGTTTATCTGTATCTAATCCAATATTGGGTATGTCTAGCCTACTGAAAAAAAGGACTAGGGGTGACATAATAGTATTGTTCCAATATTAGAGGGCTCCTACAGAGATGGAAATTAACCAAGGAGAGAAGCAACCTAGAACTAAGGAGAAATTTCCTAATGGCAAAAGCAATCAACCAATGGAATAGCTTGCCTTCAAAAGTTATGGGTGCTCCGTCACTGGAGGCTTTCAAAAAGAGACTGGGCAACAATTTTTTTGAAATGGTACAGTTGCTTATCAAATGTCTAATTTAGGCAATCATTGGGTATTCATAGCCCTATACATAAGATGATCTCCTTCCTTGTTATTTAATCTTTCTTTAAGAAAACAATATTTTTTTCTCAAAAATTAAACATTGAACAATTTTTGACATTCAACCTCTCTCCTAAGTCAGGATTTGATTGTGTTTTCTTGTAGAAATTAATTTTGCAAATTCTCTTAGATATATTATTGTTATTTATTTAAAATTTACTCAACAACATTCAGCAAGAAGAATATATATATAATATACACATGTGTATGTATGTATAGACATACTTACTACATTCATATGTATGTGTGCATAAATACATATTTACATATATGAGTAAATATGCATGTATACACAGAGCCAAGCATCTCATCCAGCTTTATATTTTGTTTGCCAACTCAACTGTATAAGGTGTATAACTTTTGGATGCAAAAGAAACTGATAGTACTTCCAATCTTATAACATTGATAAAAAAATATTGCTGTTAAAAAATAGCATAGAAATCATGATGTATTTTAATATGTCATTAGTTCTTATGGATAATAGAATCCAAATATTTTCATTTTTTAAAACATCCTTTAATAAGCAAAGATTCAGGTTACTCACAATTATTTTTGCAGGCTACTTTCTGTTGTTTTTGATTGACATGTACACAAAGGCAACTGTTCCTTCCCACTCCTTCCATCATGATTGGCTTTGTTTTTTTAAGATGACACATTAGCTTTTTCTATCAATGGCAATTGAAAGCTTCAGTTGCTTTATGCCTGTGTTATAAGATGCTGATATGTACATCAAAACATCCAGATAGAAGTGACAGTAATTTTGTGGCATTCTTCCCATTTCTGTGCTGATGCTTTTATTCCTATAAAAAGTGCAAAGGATGTTACTGTGTGTTTTTCAACCAGAAAAGTTTAGTTCCATTAGATGCTCTGGTTTCCCTATTGCTGTATGTATCATTTCAGATTAAATGTGATTTTCACATTTAAAGATAACTTTGCACTCCTACCTGCATAAGGCAAAACACAAGTCCCTATTTCCTTCGAAGCTAAAATACTCGGGAACGTGCAGCCAGCAGAGGAGATGGGTGAAAAATCAGATACTGGTAGAAGCTGAATTGCTTTCTGCTAATGCAAAACCTCTCCCCTTTAAGGAGAATTCCACAAGTCAGCAACTAGCAGCCTGAAATCTAATCTGTCCCTAGAGGAATATTGCTTGGCCTAAAGGTAGCATGATTTTATTTTGAAAGAGTGTACAGGTAGTCCTCAACTTACAACCACAATTAAGCCCCAAATTTCCATGGCTAAGCAAGATGGTTAGAAGGTTAGAATAACTTTATTGTCACTTTGAATGTACAGTCATCGGCATACACTAAAATGAAATTTCGTTGCCTACAGCTCTCAAAGGGTCTCCACCTCTAATATACACTACATAAACATGACTAAATAAATAAACTCACTTAACAACTGTCTAATAACTGTATAATATATGTGGGCATATGCATAATTTTGTATTTATTTAATACAAAATTATGCATATGCCCACATATATTATACAGTTATTAGATAGTTGTTAAGTAAGTTTTTCTCTATTTCATGACCTTTCTTGCCACAGTTGTTAAGTGAATCCATGCAATTGTTAGGTTAGTAACCCGGTTGTTAAGTGAATCTGGTTCCCTCATGGACTTTGCTTGTCAGAAGGTCGCAAAAAGTGATCACATGATCCTGGGACACTGCAACCGTCCTAAGTATAAGTCAGTTGCCAAGTGTCCAACTGATCACGTGACCACGGGGATGATGCAATGGTCGTGATTGTGAAAATCGGTCATAAATCACTTTTTTCAGTGTTGTTGTAATTTCAAACGGTCACTAAATGAACAGTTGTAGGTCAAGGACTATGTGTACCTTTGCAGGTCCAATAGCAAAAGATGCCATTGGAATGCCTGTGATGATACCACAGGTGGTCCTCAGCTTACGGCCACAATCGAACCCAAAACATCTGTTGTTAAATGAGAAATTTGTTCAGTGAGTTTTGCTCCATTTTACGACCTTCCTTGCCATGGTTGTTAAGTAAATCACTGCAGTTGATAAATTAGCAACCTGGTTGTTAAGTGAATCTGGCTTCCCCATTGACTGTGCTTGTCAGAAAGTCGCAAAGGGGGAATCACATGACCCTGGGACACTGCAACCGTCATAAATATGAGCCAGTTGCCAAGCGTCTAAATTTCGATCACATGACCATAGAGATGCTGCAAAGGTCGTAACTGTGAAAAACAGTCATAAGTCACATTTTGCAGGGCCATTGTAACTTTGAACTAAGTCACTAAATGAACTGTTGTAACTCGAGGACTACCTGTATTCAAAGAGCTCAGTGTTTCCGAAAGAGCCACGTGGCCTGCAGCAGTGAACCGATAGTCAGATTAATTTACTGGAAACCAGGAAAGTTGCATGTTGTTTTCCTAGTGCAAAGCCTCTTTCTTTCTTTCTTTTTTTAAAATCAATTTGCTTTCCTTTCAGCGTGTTCCAAAATAATCTAATCGGGCAAGGGAGTTGATGCCTATAAATTTTGACAGTGTCAGGCAAATTCTGTTTTAACAGTATTAAAGAAACATTTTCCTGTTGGTTGCACAGTGTGGAACATTTGCTGTGCTCTCCTTCCAGAACCCCTTATTTATAGCATCAGGGAAAACTAAAAACTAAAAAGATTCAAATGCTGATTCAGCTCTTGTGGTCAAGCACGTTAATTCTTTTTACTCGAGGGAGCTGGGATGAAGAAAAGCAAAGTTGCATAACAATGTTGTGTTGCCCATTTTAATTTCGTTGCAACAAATCCACAGAACGTGTATCACGGACATAACTGAGCTAGCAATACATGCTAGCTTATCCAAGTTGTAATCACAGAGGATTAGCTTTGCAAAGTTTTTAGTCTGGGGAGAATTGAGACATTAACTGTTGTATTCTTTCCTATGTCAGAATTGTTTAAAAGTTATCTGGAGTTGCAGTAAGTGATGAATCTGGGGGACTTTGTAAGGACTTTGCTTATTGCCGTGTTTCCCCAAAAATAAGACTGCGTCTTATTTTCTTTTGTGCCACAAAATAAGCACTAGGGCTTATTTTCAGGGGTGTCTTATTTCCCTCCCCCATGTATGGGAGACTGACTTCTTCTGCTTGCTTTCGGCCAGTGAGGCAGCACCACTGTCATGAGGCTGGGGGGGGGGGAAGGGGGATGGAGCTGCCCCATGCGCCCCGCACTGACTTACCTTAGGGCCCCCGCAGCCAGGCCATCCATGCCCTGACATTTGCCTTGCTTTGTGGCCATGGCAACAGCACTCCATTCAGCCTCCTCCTCCATTGTGGTCATGAGCAAATCGAAGAAATGGGCTGGTGGCCAGGTGGGCTCCTGCTGCATATGGCTGTTGGTGCTGCCACCGTGAGGCAGGTGTCAGGGCGTGGATGGCTTGGCTGTGGGGGCCCTAAGTAAGCCAGAGCAGGGTGCATGGGGCAGCTCCACCGCCATCTCACCTCGCCTCATGGCCCCAGCACCACAAGCAACCAGACAGAATGGGCGGCCAGCTGGCTGTGCAGGCTCTTAAGTTTTGGGGGTAGGGCTTATATTAGGCATACACATAAAAAATATGCCAGTTCTTATTTTCAGGATAAGTCTTATTTTCAGGGAAACAGGGTAGTAGCCTCATTTCATTCTCCCTCTCCCAACTGCCTATCCAATTGAGTCTAATCCTAGAGAGAAAGCTCAAGGCAAATAGGAAAAACTCTTGTCTCTTCTCATTCTTACTGTAATTTGTATAACGCAGGGGCCTAGTCTTTGTGCAGTGGTGGGTTGCTACCGGTTCTCCCTGGTCCTTGCGAACCGGTAGTGGAAATTTTGAGTAGTTCGGAGAACCGGTAAATACCACCTCTACCTGCCCCCAATCTATTCGCTGCCTCCCAAGTCCCAGCTGATCGGCTAGAAGGAAAAAAACTGTTTAAACTCTTGCCGTGGCGCTTCAAAGGGCTGCCCTACAGCTGATCAGCAGTAAAAGGCAGTGTGGTGGTAGACCGGTGCACTCCAAAAACAAATGGGTAGACCGGTGTGCTCCAAAAACAAATGGGTAGATCAGTACGGCTCTGCAAGCAGTTAAAAGCCTGGTAGACCAGTACCTCTGCTAAATCCTAAAGAATGGTTTGTCACATGACCATCAAACCACACCCACAAAATAAGCCACACCCACGGAACCGGTAGTAAAAAAATTTAGAACCCACCCCTGTCTTTGTGGGCATTAGACTTTGAGCAAAAGTATCTTGGAAAAGAGGGACTCGGGAACTTGGCCTCTGACAGTGCGTTGGGCTTCAGTACTTGTCTGACGATACAGTTAGTCCTTCACTTACAACATCAGTGTAGTTACAACTGCACTGAAGTACACCACCACTTTTCACAGTTATGACTGTGGCGGTAGTCCTATGGTCACATGATTAAACATGCTTGGCAACTGAGTCATATTTATAACAGTTGCACCGTCCCAGGGTCATGTGATTCCTCTTTTTTGGCCTTCTGACAAGCAAAGTCACAGAGGAAGCCAGAGTCACTTAACAAATTGTGCCAGTAACTTAACAACTGCATTGATTCACTGAAAAACTGTAGTAAGGAAAGTTGTAAAACGGAGCAAACCTCGCTTAACAAATGTCTCACTTAGCAACAGAAACGTTGGGCTCAACTGTGGTCCTAAGTCGAGAACTACCTGTAGTAGCCTCTGAAGCTGGCCATGCCTCTAGAAACTTGGAACATCTACGAACCTTAATGATGTCCTGATAAAACGACGGAACATCTTGCACACTTAAGTGAGTATTTGTAGTCAGCAATACGGTTTCCAGAAGAGTTGGTGATTTGGCATCTGGGAGAGCTTCTGCTTGCCAGCACAGATGGGAAAAAAGAAAGAAGAAGTGTGAATGGAATGCTTGACCCATTATTCAGCCTTTGTCCCCAAACAACTTGGTCTTGGATGTGATCGGTATCCGCTCCTGATTTAGTAGTGGAGCAACACGAATAACTCTGAAAGGAAACAGCTTCTAGCAGCATCTGTGTAGAAGCCAGGGGTTCCAGGCCTGGCCCCTAATCAGGAGTCAAAGCAATGTAGAAGAGTCTGTGCAGTGACTTAGAGGGGAAATAATGGGATACTTTAGTTCACATTATTTTTTTCTCTTTATTCACAGCACAGTTGTCAAGAAACAAAACAATCACAACTGCAGCATGCTGGGACAATACAGGCCACTTTGACTTAGCATGCATAGGAACCGGTGGTGAAATCCAATTTTTTTTTTACTACCGGTTCTGTGAGTGTGGCTTGGTGGATATAGTGTGGCTTGGTGGGCATGGCTTGGTGAGCGTGGCAGTGCAAAATCTCCATTCCCTCCCCACTCTGGGGCTAGCCAGAAGTGGTATTTGCCGGTTCTCCGAACAACTCAAAATTTCTGCTACCGGTTCTCCAGAACCTGTCAGAACCTGCTGGATTTCACCCCTAATAGGAACAGTTAATTGAAGTTTGGTTGGTTAATTATTCCAGTTTCAGCATGTCACTTTGGACAACTGCCCCAGTGTCCATTAGCTTGGATCCGTGCCATCAAGTACCACAGTTATGCAAGGAGAGTTCTCTAAGAATTATAGAAACTCTTGCACACATGGGCTTAAGGACCCTTGACTGTACAGATGTGGGGTAGTCCTTGATTTACGGCTATAATTGAGCCCAAAATTTATGTTGCTAAGTGAGACATTTGTTAAGTTGAGTTTTGCCCCATTTTATGACTTTTCTTGCCACAGTTGTTAAGAGAATCATTGCAGTTGTTAAGTTAGTTACCCGGTTGTTAAGTGAATCTGGCTTCCCTATTGACTTTGCTTGTCAGATGGTCGCGAAAGGTATTCCCATGGTTTGGGGACCTTGCAGCCATCATAAATATGAACCAGTTGCCAAGCATCAAATTTTGGTCATGTGACCATGAGGATGCTGCAGTGGTCATAAGTGTGAAAAATGGTCATAAGTCACACTTTTTTCAGTGATGTCGTAACTTTGATCAGTCACTAAATGAACTGTTGTAAGTCGAGGACTGCCTGTAGTCATAATTGATTAAATCAGTCATAATCTGATTTTGGAAGCGTTGTTAAAAGATTCAACTCCCCCAAATTTCTCCTTTCTAGCCCAGGGGTGTCAAACTCATGGCATCACGTTGTCGTCACGTGACATATCACGACTTCGCCCCCCTTTGCTAAACTGGGGGTGGGCGTGGCCAGCATGTGACGCATCTGGCCTGCGGGCCACGAGTTTGACACCCCTGTTCTAGCATATGGAAGAACTTATTTATTTATACTCTGATCTTTTGTCATATGAGAATTAGAACAATGCATTTAAGCCCCCAATCGCTCTCTCTCCCCCCTATAAAGAGAGTATCTGGTTTAATCTTTTGGAATCTACTTTCTCTTAGGTTCTCTTTGAGATTCAGGAATTCACTCAAGGAGATTAAAATCTCCTGCAAATCCCCCATGGCCTTTTCTGGTGAGGAGAGCAGTCACAGATATTTAAATATGCATTCCTGATGGTGCGTCTTTCTATGCATATGTATGAAAGGGGGTTTTCATCCTCAAGGCAACAGCTATGAGGACCCACTATTTCCATAGGAATGGAAAGAGAACCATTGTTAGGAATATTTACAACCTGACTTGCCAACCAAAGATTTTTTGAGGATAAAAAATTAAAATACATTTGTGAAATACACAGTTAAACCGTATTAAAGAACCTTTAAGGTAAAGGTAAAGGTTCCCCTTGCACATACGTGCTAGTTGTTCCCGACTCTAGGGTGCGGTGCTCATCTCCGTTTCAAAGCCGATGAGCCAGCGCTGTCCGAAGACGTCTCTATGGTCATGTGGCCAGCATGACTAAACGCCAAAGGCGCACGGAACACTTTACCTTCCCACCAAAGCTGGTCCCTATTTTTCTACTTGCATTTTTTACGTGCTTTCGAACTGCTAGATTGGCAAAAGCTGGGACAAGGAACAGGAGCTCACCCCGTTATGCAGCACTAGGGATTCGAACCGCTGAACTGCCGACCTTTCGATCGACAAGCTCAGCGTCTTAGCCATTGAGCCACCACATCCCTTTAATCTTTAAATCTTTAACTTTTAAATCTTTTAGTGATTAAAAATCTTTAATCAGTAAAGAATCTTTAGTGCCCTGTAAAACAGCACTCAGATCTTTAGTGAGAATCTGTACACTAATCTTATCTTTAATGATAGTAGAAAGTACAGTGAAAACTACCCAACTGCTAACTAGAATCATGTAGTTGGGTTTTATTCCCTCCCTCCCTCTCTCCCTCCCTCCCTCCTTCCCTCTCTCACACACACACACACACACACACATACACACACACACGGAATAACATTATAGAAGAGACACTTCTTGATGAAGAAAGGAAATTTCAGAATCTGGAAATTATGGGAAGCTACCTTACATTGAGTGAAATCTAGCTCAATCTTTAGCTAGATCAGAAGTAGCCTATGTAGAAAACAGTTTCCATAAACCAAATCACCTCCAACAAAGAATTGTGGATTGGGAACAATCTGGTGGGACGCAGCTGTTTAGAAAATTACCCCGGGGTCTTTGGCCTACAGGCAAGTTTTATATTACTAAGTTAAGGTTGTCAGGCTGCGGAGCAGAACTCCTGTAAACCATGATGTCTGGACAGTCTCATCTTTAAATGAAACCACCTGGCTCTCAGATCCAGGCCATGTTTGAAATGCAAGAAAACGTGAAGGAAGGAATATTTATTCAAAGCCGTTTAAATTTAGCACATACTTTCCAACCTGAAATCCGTGAGAGTAATATATATATTTAATTTCTGGTGCAGGTGCCAAAATGAATTTTTTTAAAAAAAAAAAATCTCACAAGATTGTGGCATCTCTCAAGTTCTTGGCATTGCTATTCCAAATCTCACAGATTTTTGTGTGGGTGACATCACTTTCCTGTTAAAGCTGTCCTGAAGATAGTTCTTCGTGATCTATTGCCACTAAATCCTAGAGATATTATGTAATCCACCTGACTAAGAGCAGTCAGTAAGGCATTCTGTTGAGTGCTAAAGTGTAGAATAAACAGACGTTCCCTGTCCTAGACAAAACCCTCTCCTGCAATCCCATCAAGAATAGAAATCTTCTCACCAGTATAGCCCAAAAGTTGTCCTTACAAGGAAACTGCAACCTAGAGAAACTGCAACTGTTTTATCCTCCATCAGCTGATGACCTCAATGTTCCATTTTCTTCACAATGGACTTCCCCAGCTCTGCTGTCCTTCTGAAAAGTCCATTTTGCCTAACAATAGAACTATTCCGCGAGTCCCTTGGACTGCAAGGCGATGAAACCTAGAGGTCAGTTCTAGAGGAGATCAACCCTGAGTGTTCTTTAGAAGGCCAGAACCTGAAGATGAAACTCAAATACTTTGGCCACCTAATGAGAAGGAAGGACTCACTGGAGAAGAGCCTAATGCTGGGAAAGATTGAGGGCAAAAGAAGAATGGGATGACAGAGAATGAGGTGACTGGATGGAGTCACTGAAGCAGTTGGCGTGAGCTTAAATGGACTCCAGGAGATGGTAGAGGACAGGAAGGCCTGGAGAAACGTTGTCCATGGGGTCGCGATGGGTCAGACACGACTTTGCAACTAACGACAACAGAACTATCCCAGATATACTGATAAGGACTAACTTCCCCAAATTTCCCTAAAATTTTCCACCTTGTAGACTTTTATAAATTTTCTATAAAAAATCTTCTTTTTCAAAGTCCCTCTTTCTTCTAAATCAGAAAATAAAGTTAGGTCCTTCTACTCAATGTTGTGCTCCTTCTTCAGACCAAATCCATGATGGGAATGTGTGCTAAACAAGTTTCCATTTTTCTTCCGTAAACCATAATAAGGAAGCATGTACAATAATGTTTCCTTTGGGATACAAGCCTCAAAACAGTCAAAGCTTATTTGCTGCTAGAAAGTAAAATACAAAAATTACTCCAAAAAGGGAAAACTAGGAAAGGGGGACGACAGGAAAAATTTAAAGTGACCGAAAAAACCAAAACCAAAAATAATATTAAAAAGTTATTTCCAACTCTCTTCCATACAGATATAATTATACAATAAAATACTCTCTTGCTTACTTTAACTAATAAGCAGATATAAAACTAAAGTGTAAAAGATGTACATGCCAAAATATCACATAATAACAGAAATATATAATATTATATTCACTTACTCTAAATAAAACATAATGCATCATAGTAGCTATATTATGTAGCTACATATTACTAGATATTTCTAAAATTAAATATCTAAAATAAAACATCCTTTACTTTTAGTTTAAATAAGTACATAAAACCATATAGTAAAATAGCATTGTCTATTTTAGCAAGGATACTATTCCAAAAACTTTAGTGCAGGGGTGAAATGCTCCCGGTTCGGACTGGATCACCTGATCCGGTAGCGATGGCGGTGGGTGGTTCGGTGGGTGGTAGCAAAAATCCCTGCGGCCCCCCCCCCCCATGCCCAGCTGAGCCGCAGGATCATCAAAGGCTTTTTTTTTTTACTTTTAAAAGCATTTTTTCTACAACCTCTTCCCATGAAAAAATGCTTTTAAAAGTTTTTTAAAAAAAAGCCTCTGATGATCGCGCGGCTCAGCTGGGATAGTCAGAGGCTTTTCAAAGCATTTTTTTCTGCAACCTCTTGGCTGAAGAGGTGGTAAAAAAAAATGCTTTGAAAAGTCTCTGACGATCCCAGCTGAGTTTCCTGATCGGCAGAGAGGCATTTTTAAAACAGCCTCTCTGACGATCCCAGCTGAGTTTCCTGATCAGCAGAGGCTTTTCAAAGCATTAGAAAAAATGCTTTGAAAAAAAAAAAAAAGTTGGCCACGCCCATCCAGTCACATTACCCCCCACCACCACCAAGCCACGCCCACAGAACCGGTAGTAACAAATTTTACATTTCACCCCTGCTTTAGTGGTTATATTCCAAATATTAAAGCTGCAATGACTCGGTTTAGTAAACAACTGGCATGGGAATCCTATTGCTGGATCATTCCCATATATCACGTGACTGCTCAAGCATAAACAGGAACTTTTTATTGTTGTTGTTGCAGTTCAGTTGCATTATTGGCATGAGAAGTGACAAAAATCTTCCAGTACTAAGGTGTAGTCAGACTGGTTAGGTCATGATGAACTTTTACTATATCTTATTAAATAGTTTGAAAGTCACTGTGGTGCATTTAATTGAGTGCTGGTGCAAATGTTAGTGGAGAAATGTTAATCCGTAGATTTTTGGGATCCAACTCTTGATGTTAAAAGAAAGACTTATACAGGTAGTCCTTGATTTACAACAGCTCATTTAGTCTCCATTCAAACTTACAATGTACTGAGAAACTGACTGTTTTTTGCACTTAGGGCCATTGCAGCATGCCCATGGTCATGTGATCAAAATTCAGATGTTTGGCAACTGACTTGTGTTTATGACGGTTGCAGTGTCTCGGGGTCATGTGAACGAATACCTTTTGCGACTTTCTGACAAACAAAATCAGTGGGGAATCCAGATTCACTTAACAACCGTGTTACTAATGTAAAAACTGTAGTGAATCGCTTACATATGGCAAGAAAGGTCATACAATGGAGCAAAACTCACTTAACAAATGCCTCGCTTAGCAACAGAAATGTTAGGCTCAATTATGGTCGTAAATTGAGGACTATCTGGGTATGTTTGAATCTTGAAGTTAGAATTAGAGGCCAAAAGGTATTGTTGGTGTGATTAAAATATGTATATGTACATGTACATGTATTGCCCCTCCCCAAATGTTATATCTTATATCCACATCAGTTTATAATATTACAGAAAGTAATAGAATAATATCAGTAATTGTAAAAAATAAAGATGCAGATTATATACTGTTTCAATAGACCTACCATAAGCAAACATGTGCCAAGTAGTACCCATAAAATTAGGAAAAAACTTTTTTAAAGACTTAAATAAATTAACAGGGAACTATATTTGGGAGTGGAAAAAAAATCAAGAATCAAAATACAATCACAGCAAGATAGTAGAGAAAGAGGAGGATTTAGACTCCCAGATTGGGAAATTTACTACAAAGCGACATCACTTATATGGATCAAGGACTGGATGGAATTACAAAACAAAAGAATTTTAACATTAGAGGGATACGATTTACAGAGGGGGTGGCATGCCTTATGGGAGGGAAAAAATAGACAACGTAACTATTTTCAACGACATTTAATCAGGGATGCACTACTACTAACAGGGCAAGGGATAAAAAAGAATCACTATGACAAAATTCCAGAATGTTATCCACAATGGAGGCACAAATTTATCCAAATGCATTAGACATTGACAAAATGAAAAGACATAAACAAACATGTGCCTTTAGTGGGTGCCATCTCTAATGTTTTCAGTTCTTAAAAATAGGGGCTTGAATTTAGAGTTCCAGAATAGTGCTTTGATGTTTATTATTGTTAAACCTCTCTGGCTGTCCCTGGAATATAACAAAATAGCACTTGGATCCGATAAATTCATGGGGTTTTTTGTTTTGTTTTTTTTGTTTTGCAAAGTCACAACAATATTGGCAGATGTTACAAAAGATATCAGAGAAACAGGAGCTTATTTGCATATGTCACGTTTTTGTTGGAATGTTTCCATGCAATTATCCTCCACTGCATATTTGCAATTTAATTAAGAACATTCCATGTGATAATACCCTTCAGCAGCAATTTCCATGCTAATCTTGGGCCATAATTTTGAGCTTGGTCACGATCGCTGACATTTTTTTCAAGAAAGTGTGTGTGATTATTTCCCATTGATACTTCCTGCTAAGAAATAAAAAAATTAAAAAAGTGGGTTTGACTAGAGAAGATGCAAACTCTGTGAACAGGTTCTCCGAAGCTGTTTTTGGTTTAAGTAATCAAACAAGAAGGTCAAGTGGGGATTTGTTGATAATGTATGTGTAACTTCCCAGAGTTAATTGTTAATTGGGTAGCACAGGAAGTGTAAATGAGATCAGCAGATACAAGCTTAAGCCAAGCAAACACACAGAGTGAGTTAAGTACACAGTGTGGCCACAAATGGGTGATTAATTATTGGGAGATTTATGAAAGCACTCAACAGCAATCAAGATCTCTCTTCTCTCTTCTTAGCTTTCAGGTCTGAGACCAAAATAGATACGATGGTGGCCATGTAAGCATTCCATGCATGCCTCAGCCCTCATTTAAATAAAATCCAACTGCATTGTGTTAGTTATTCTCATAGGAATCGACAGTCTCAAAGGAGTACGGTGTTGGTAAGAGCATCATTCATGGCCATCGTTACAGCAAACCTTTGTTTCAGTACAAAAATTTTGGAAGCATTTAATTATATCCAAGTGTTGGAAGAAATGTCCATCTGGGTTCAGTTCCAAGTAGGGAGAAAGACACTGGAAACATGGAAGCTGTTTGGAAAGATGGTTTAATGGTGGACAGGACCATATGGTTTGAGGTCTTGGGCAATCGAGCACATGAGTGAGAGAGAGAGAGAGAGAGAGATTTATACCCTCTCTTGGGCCCCGCCTTGGAGCTTCCTGTTCCTGTATAAGAAATGTATTCTGATTTGTTGTCAGCCTCCCATGGGGCCATGCAGAGGTAACTTTGTAGGTTGTCTTGAGTCCCAGGCTTGGTTGAATCTTGTTGGGTAATGTAATGAAGGAGCTTTGGGCAATTCCTATTATGGCTGAATGGCTTTGTCCTGGTTTGGATCTTGAGTGAGGGCTAATCCTATCACCCTGTAGCTGAAGGTCTTTTGTAGACAAGATGGCCCAGTCTTTTGTCTTGTAGATAGGTTGGCACCAGTCTTTCTGGGGCTATTGACAAAGGTAGGGGCTGCTTTCCAAGAGCATATTTCTCCTTTTCTCATCCTGGGAGGTATAATATTCTGCCTTTTTAATATTTCTTAGAATATTTCATTCTTCTAGGAGAAGAGTGGGTGCTAACTTCCTACACTACTTTCATTTTCATTAATGTATTTGTGGAGAGAAGATATCAGTGGTTCCCATTAATATGAAGTTCAGTGGTGATCTACTTTTATGATTTAGCTACCCCACCGTTGGCTCATTTTGTTAAGAGTTGGCTGCAGATGCTGAACCATGTATATTGGGAAATTAGATTCAGGAGATTTAGGAGGAAGAAGAATGAATAAACTAGGGTGGCAGAGTGTTGGACTAACACTGGGAAGACTTAGATCACAGGTTACCACTTAATTGGAGAGCTTGTAGACAACAATAACTACATATGTCTAAACCCAACCTTACAGGGCTAATGAAAAACTCATTTCTGTAAGATCCCAGAATTAAGACTTATCACCTACACTTCTGAATGACATTGATCTAAGGCAGGGATGTCAAACTCAATTTCATTGAGGGATGGATCAGGGTTGTGTTTGACCTGAGAGGGGTGTGGGGCATGGCCGGGTGAGCATGATCAGCTCAACATCACTTGTGTTGGGGGCACCCATGGTGGCCCGGGCAGGGCTGCGGGGGACCCATTGTCTCCAGAGGAGGAAGGCGAGACCAGGAAGAGTGCCAAACCCTTGTGTTCCAGAGGAGCCTTGTCATCCATCCCTCCCAGGCCATGCGGAGGACCCCCAGATGGTGTCGCAGGTTGTCCAGAGCTCTAGGCAGTAGAGAGCAAGCACCCAGCCTGGTCTTCAAGCTCCCAGGGCACCGGGACTCCACAGCCCAGTCCAGCCCAGCCCAGCCCAGCCCTGCTCCCCCGGGAGTGCCCAGCCCAGCCCAGCCCAGCCCAGCCCTGCTCCCCCGGGAGTGCCCGGCTGTGCTTATCCATTTTCACTGGCAGAGGCACTGCGGGCCAGTCCTTTGCTGTTTCCAGGGAGGCCCCACAGGCCAGATCTAAGCATCTTGCAGGCTGGATCCAATCTGCAGGCCTTGAGTTTGACACCCCTGATCTAAGGCAAGAGCCTGAGTGGCGTAAGAGGCTAATGCCTCCTAAGGCAGCATTTAACATCCACCTGCCTGCAATTACTACGAGTTCAATTCTCCCCAGGCTCAAGGTCAACTCAGCCTTCCATCCTTTCTAAGGTGGGTAAATTGAGGACCCAATTTGTGGGGGCAATAAGATGACTTTGTATAAATATACAAAAATATGAAGGCTATTGCTTAACGCATTGTAAGCCGCCCTGAGTCTCTGGAGAAGGGCGGCATATAAATCATTTTTTTTTTAAAAAAAAAGGTAAGGTATGTATTATTTTTCCAATGTTGTAATGATAACTTTTAGCATCTAACAAAAAGTGGATAACTAAGCTGATCACCACAGAGTCTATATGGTGTAGTGGTTAAGGCATTGGACTGGCATTAGGAGACTAGGGTTCTAGTCCATTCTCAACTATAGAAACTCAGTCCAACCTACCTGTTTAGGAAGCATGGAAACAGTCTTACATGAAATTAGTAGTAGTTATTAAAAAACCCAGCAACTTGAACTAAGTTCTTTCAATATTGGGTTTCAGGTAAGCTAAGTCAAGAAACAGACTTTACAGGAGGTACTATAACTCCAGTTTATTGTTCTATGATATAATAACAGATCTCACTCAAGGCACAAATGACCAGGTTTAAATCATCATAGTTTGGAGTCATTACACCCTGGGAGAAGGCTTTAATGCTGGGAAAGGCAGAAGAACAACAACAAGAGGACAACAAGCAGGAAGGCGGACAGATCCAATTACAGTGGCAATGGATGCACTATTGGAAGACTTGGAACAGATTAGGGACAGAAGATTTATTTTATTATTTATTTTATTATTCATATTTCTATGCCGCCCACTCTCTGAGGACTCTGGGCGGCTTACACCAAAGACAGTATACTAAATAGCATATTGCCCCCAACAATCTGGGTCCTCATTTTACCCACCTCGGAAGGATGGAAGGCTGAGTCAACCTTGAGCCAGTGAGATTTGATCCACTGATCTGCTGAACTAGCAGTCAGCTGAAGTAGCTGCAGTACTGCACTCTAACCACTGCGCCACCTCGGCTCCTAGATAATGGAGAGTTATCTATGTGATCATCACTAGGAGTCAACAGCAAATTAATAGCACATGATAGTCATCAATAACAGAATCTTGAAAGCCTTATAGAACTTCTTTTCCCCTCCTCTTATAACCAAGAGCACGAAAGTGAGCCCACCTTGAATATCATCCTCTCCTTCAGCTGCTTCTACTGCATATTTTTTTCAAGGCTACCTTTGCATTCCTGTATACCGGGGTGTCAAATTCGATTTCATTGAGGGCTGCATCAGGATTGTGTTTGACATTGGGGGCGGGGTGGGCATGGCCAGCTCGACATCACTCGTGTTGGGGCTGCCTGTGGCGGCCCGAGCACTCTGCCAGTGAAAACGGAGCTTGGGAGGCTACGACAGCCTCCTGCCACCCTCTGCCAGTGAAAATGGAGCTTGGGAGGGCCGTGTGCTCCATTTTTGCTGGCAGAGGGTTGCAGGAGGCCGTCGCAGCCTCCTGAGCTCCGTTTTCACTGGCAGAGGCACCGCGGACTGGTCCTTCAATGCAGGGCGGCCCTGCAGGTAACATCTAAGCACCCTTTGGGCCAGATCCAGCCTCCGGGCCTTGAGTTTGACACCCCTGTTGTATACCATTGCTAACAGGATTCTGTAGGCAGAAATTGGAGGAGGAGAATGTATCCCACCTTGAGTTCTGAAGAAAAGGTCTTATATATATAAAAACACACATACACACACATATCTGATATAAATCAAATGAGTGAATTGCACCTTTACAACTTGCACAAATCCTATTCACAGTTTACTGCATGGGTCTGTGCATCCCCAACTGCTTTGCTGACAGTTTTGATTAATGTGTTATCTGTGCAGAGAACATGGGATGATCTCCAAAGCAGCTGCATAAGGACAAGGGTGCTTTAAGAGTTGGAGGAGCTTGGCTTCCCTTAAAGTAATGAAAAGAAGGACTAGGGGAGACATGATAGTAATGTTCCAGTATCTCAGAGGCTGCCACAAAGAAGAGGGAGTCAAGCTATTCTCCAAAGCACCTGAGGGTTGGACAAGAAGCAATGGATGGAAACTAAACGAGAGAAGCAACCCAAAACTAAGGAGAAATTTCCTGACAGTTAGAACAATTAATCAGTGGAACAACTTGCCTCCAGAAGTTGTCAGTGCTCCAACACTGGAAGTTTTTAAGAAGAGATTGAATAACCATTTGTCTGAAATGGTATGCAGGAGTAGGGGATTTGCACTAGAAGACCTCCAAGGTGCCTTCTGTTATTCTATTTTATTTGGAAACTACCTGTAAGCATGTTTGTATGATAACTTCTAATAGATATTATTTACTTAATTTAAATTTGCTGCCCCCATCACTTTTAAATTAATTTGATGTAGCATTGTGCTGTGCTTTTTTTCCAGAGTACTGCTCCTGCAGTCCATAGCTGGGTTCCTTCATTATCACTTCCTTCTTGACTGGGTGATATTTCAAAATTGCTCTCTCTTCGTCCTGTGGCCACGCCTCCTGCTCCCATAATGCACCAGTCTTTTCACTCAGTCACTGAAGACTGGTGTGGTTTTTTTCTCTCTTCGTACTTTTTCAATTAGTATACTTCTTAGGAATTTGCGCTTAGGCTTTTATTTCTTTTGATTACCTCTTATTTCGGTGAGAGCCTTTGGTGAAGCTGCTGGGAGTGAGAGTCGGACCTGGGGATCCAGGCCGCCCCTCCCCGGAGCGTCTGACGGCCGTCAGACAGCAGCG
This sequence comes from Arizona elegans, assembly GCA_022577455.1. Taxonomy (NCBI): domain Eukaryota; kingdom Metazoa; phylum Chordata; class Lepidosauria; order Squamata; family Colubridae; genus Arizona; species Arizona elegans. Next base: position 192,046,447 of record JAKOOJ010000002.1, on the reverse strand, counting down.
CGGGATTCCGACCCTTCGGGGCGGCTCCCTGTTTTCCTCCTCAGCCGCTGGTGTGAATGTGAGGGCTTGCGAGCAGCTGTTTTTTTCGCCCCATCACGCCTGGATTTATTTCTCTGGCTCTCGTAGGAGCGGCTCCGGAGCTGTTGTAAGGTTCGCCCTGCAGGCTCTGAGGTTCGTCAGCATTGCTCCGCCATTTGGGCTGACGTTTTTTCCCGCCTTTGATCGACTGCCTGGCTTCTCTTCGCCGCCGGAATTGCTCTCAGCTGCTCTGCGATCTTCAGGTGGTGAGAGATCTCGGCGTCCATCCTTCGGGCGGCGTCGGTTTATTCCTGTGACTATTTAATGCTTGCCTTGCCCCTGGAGCCGTCGGAGTTTTGCCGCCGCTGCCCATAAAGCCTCGCTACTGCCTTTGAACTTGCGGCCGCCATTTTGACAGCCTTTGGCGCCCGCTTTCCTTTCGGAGGCCATTTTGGTGCAGGGCTGCTGGTGTCAATTCGTCTATTGCCTTGGCCCTAGCCCACTTCCCTGGCGGCACAATTGGACTGGCCTGAGATCTAGATTGGCAACTTCGTGACTTTGAGCCACCTTTCTGAGCAAGGTTGGCTTTTTCTGTATATAGTTCTATTTGTTAAACCTTTTTATATCCAAAAAATAAATAAATAAATAAATAAATAAATAAATAAATAAATAAATAAATAAATAAATAAATGTGAAGGGCCAGCACCTTCCCTGTGTTATTCGGAATGGCGGAATCCTATTTCTCCTCCGACCCGGAGATGGAATCTAGCCCTCCCAGGGAGCAGCCCAGGCATAAGGCGAGCTCAAAGAAACGCTCCACTTCTACCTCTGCCGACACTCGCCAGCCTAGGCCATCTTTGGCAGCAGATAAGGACGCTCAGCGGCGCCATAGGGCCCTTGAACGGCAATATGACAAGGCCAGGCAAGCCAGATTGGCTACTGTTTTCCCAACTGACTACCAGCTGGCGCCTAGTGTCCACTCCTCGTCGGTTACTGAGGCAGCACCTGCGCAGAGCTGCCCTGCCACCTCCGCAACGATTGCTGGGACTTCGCGTGGCCTTTCCAGAGGGGCCTCCCTATCTTTACCGAATGTCTCTACAGTTGGTCTCGGTGATAGCCCTGCTCCGCAGTCTCATCGGCCGGAGGCAACCTTTACACCAATTGCTGCTGGGCTGAGGGGACCGGATGGTCAGCTTTTGCCCAGTCAACCCGACCTACAGGCTGTTTTGTCTAATGCCTTATCCTCCCTGCTGGCAGCAGGGATGCAGCAATCTATTCTGCAGCAGTCCCAGTCCTCTGCTCTTTTTACTCCTCGTTCAACGGCTCAGGTGCGCTCGAAGTCACCGTCTCGGAGGGCTCCCGCTTCCTCGGATGAGTCCGACCATGACGGAGAGGTGGTGGAAGTCATGGAGTTTTCGGAGGATGAGGACCTTCCGCCGGGCACCCCTGCCTTCTCCGGCTTATTCAGGCCTTCGTTATTTAAATCCTTACTCCACAAGGCTCGCCAAACCACCAATATGGGACTTCCGTCTGCGGAGTCGTCCTCTCTATCGACTACCCACGATACTTTGTTCTCGTCATCGAAACCAGGAAGAGATTTCATTCCCTGTCCTCAACTTTTTTCTGATGTTCTGCAGTCTCCCTGGTCTCAGCCAGGTTCCATGATGGGTCCCACTAGCCTGGACAAAAAACTATATTGTGGGGCCCCGGAGTTAGACGCTTTGCTGGCGCTGCCATTGGTTGACCCTCCGATTGCGAATCTGTTCTCGTCGTCGCTTTTGTTTTCGGACTCCTTGGATGTTCTGAAGTCTGAGGACAGGAAATCTGAACTTTCCTTTCGTAAGGAACATCAGTCCCTTGCCTGGACTATTAAAACTGCAATGGCCACGTCATTCTTCAACAGGGCATCGTTACTTTGGTTACGGCAACTTCAGGAGCGGCTCCTCCCTGAAGATACGTGTCTTCACCATGATATAAACAAAATAGTAGCCGCAACCGAGTACTCGGCGGATGCTTCATTAAATTCGGTAAAATTTGCCTCGCGGGCCTTAGCCTCTTCCGTAACTTCTCGCAGATTGTTTTGGCTCAGAAATTGGAGAGCTGATGCCAAAGCAAAATGGAAGTTGGCAGCGGCCCCATATACCGCCCCGAATCTTTTCAGTTCTGCCCTCGATCCTGTTCTCATTGAGGACAAGGACAAACGGAAAGTTATGCCGGCGTCCTCGTACCGCAGACCGGAGCGGCGCTATACCCCCTATGCGCAACGTCAGCCCTTTCGGACTTCGTCGGGTTCGGGGGGCCCCTATTCCCAACGTAACTTCTTCTCTGGAGCTGACCGTTCCACGGATAGGCAGCGTTTTTGGGACAGATCCAGGTCCAATGGGGCCAAGCGCCCTTTCCGGGGGTCAGGATTCAGACAGTCCCGCAGGGGAAAATGACTGCAGGTTGCAGGATCCCATCGGTGGTCGTCTGCAGCTCTTCAGGCGTCGATGGGAACAGTCGACCAGAGATGCTTGGATCCTTCGGACGGTGTCCTCAGGCCTGTCCATCGAGTTCCTGGGTCGCCCTCCATCCCGTTACATCCGCTGTTCAACCAGCTTGTCCCCAGACATGCAGCTGCTATTGCGGAAAGAGGTCCTCCACCTTCTCAGCATCCGTGCAATAGAACCAGTTCCACCGGAGCAACGTGGCAAGGGGTTTTACTCCACTCTTTTCTTGGTCCCAAAGCATTCGGGGGGTTGGAGGGCCATCCTAAATTTAAAGCAGTTGAATCTGTCGGTGCTGTACCGCAGATTCAAGATGCACTCCCTGGGATCTATCCTGGCCGGAATTCGACGTGGCGATTATCTTCAGTCGGTAGATCTCAGGGAGGCGTACCTGCATGTTCCGGTTCTTCCATCCCACCGACAATACCTGCGGTTCCAGATTGGGGAGGACCACTATCAGTACTGTGCAATGCCCTTCGGCTTGTCATCTGCTCCAAGGACTTTCACAAAACTGGTAGCGGTCGTGGCGGCTGCTCTCCGAATGCTTCCGGTGAGAGTATTGTGCTATCTGGACGACATTCTGGTCCTGTCGTCATCCAGAAGTCAAGCATCTCGGGACCTGGCTCTGGTCATCGAGTTTTTTCAGGACCATGGGTTCTCAATCAACTTTCCAAAGAGTCACCTTCTCCCGTCCACTGTTCTCCAACATTTGGGAGCAGTGATCGATTCTGTTCGGGGCCAGGTCTTCCTTTCGATGGACAGGGTGGAGAGCATCTGCAACCTGATTCGCTCCATTCAATCCAGGCGTTCAGTTCCCCTCCTCCAACTGTCCCAACTGTTGGGGAAAATGGTCTCGTGCTTTTCAATCGTACCTTGGGCACGCAGACACACGAGGCCATTACAGTGGTTCATGCTACCCTTCCAGCGCACGGGTCGCAGCGATTCCCTACACAAAGTATCTCTTCCCCCTCAAATCTCCCTGTCTCTCAACTGGTGGACGAGCCCCAAACTTCTCCTGGGCTCACACTTTCTGATTCCGGATCGGCTAACCCTGACTACAGACGCCAGCCTCCTGGGCTGGGGGGCTCACCTCCACGATCAAATGGTGCAGGGCCGCTGGTCCTCTTCAGAGCAGAATCTAAGCATCAATCTGTTGGAGTTGAGGGCGATTCGTCTGGCGCTTCTTCATTTTCAGACACTGTTGCAGGGCCGGCACATCCTCGTCCTCACGGATAATATTACCGCCAAGGCCCATATCAACAAGGAAGGGGGCACGAGATCGAGGGACCTGATGTTGGAGTCGGAGAAGTTGTTGATGTGGGCCGAGAGCCACGTTCTGTCCCTGAGGGCAGATCACATCTCGGGCGTGGACAACGTCAGGGCCGATTGGCTCAGCAGACAGCTGATAGACCAGTCAGAATGGCAACTGGATCCCGACGTCTTTCGAGAAGCCACTACCATCTTCGGCCCTCCCGTTGTGGACTTGTTTGCCAGCCCGGCAAATGCCCAGCTCCCCAGATTTGTGACGCGTTACCCGCACCCGTCAGCGGAGGCTCACAACGCACTCCGCTGCCGTTGGCCCCCCGGTCTTTTGTATGCCTTTCCCCCATTCCCCTTGATTCCTCAGGTAATTCGGAGGTTGTTGGAGGAACGGGCGGATCTTCTCCTCGTGGCTCCCAACTGGCCTCGTCGACCATGGTATGCAGACCTCGTGGCTCTGTCTGTACTTCCTCCATGGCAGGTTCCACCGGACCGTCTCGTCCTGCACCAAGGGGCAGTCGTCCACCCAGATCCCGGATGGCTCCAATTGGCCGTATGGCGTTTGAGCGGGTCATCCTCCGAAGGGACCGACTACCCGACTCCGTCATAGCTACCATTCAGGCATCTCGATGACCATCTACCGCGCGCATATATGAGTCCTCTTGGCGGGCTTTTTGCACTTGGTGTGCCGACAATGTGGTGGACCCTACATCGGCTCAGATAGTGGACATTCTTTGTTTTCTACAATCGGGCCTAGACAAAGGCCTGTCGCCGTCCACTCTTCATCGTCAAACGGCTGCGTTGTCCACCGTCATTCGGTATCCGCCTTACCCATCTTTGTCTCAACACCCACGACTCAGGGAATTTTTGCATGGGGCTATGAACTTACGTCCGCCCCCTGTTCATCGTTACCCGACCTGGGACCTTTCCCTTGTCCTGCAAGCACTTATGCGTCCACCTTTCGAGCCGTTGGGCTCTATATCGCTTAAACTTTTGTCTTTTAAGTTGGCTTTCCTGTTGGCAATTACCTCCGCCAGGAGGATATCGGAGCTTTCTGCTTTGTCCATACGGAAGGACTTGTGTATCTTCCACGCCAATACTGTTGTTCTTCGTTTGGACCCGGCTTTTTTACCGAAAGTGAACTCCTATTTCCATCGTGCCCAGGAACTAATCCTGCCGGATTTTTGCCCGTCGCCCAAACACCAGCGTGAAAAAGATTGGCACACCCTTGACGTACGGAGGGCTCTCCGTCGATACATTCGCAGGACTGAATCCTTCCGAAGAACAGAGGCTCTTTTGGTCTCTTTCCATCCGAGATCATTGGGCCAGAAAATATCTCCATCGACCGTGGGCAGGTGGATTAAGGCGTGCATCTCTACAGCTTATGAACGCCAGGCCAGGCAGGTTCCATCTGGGATTTTGCCTCACTCTACTCGTAGTGCGGCAACGTCTGCTGCCTGGGCCACACAGGCTTCTGTTTCTGACATCTGCCGGGCCGCCACTTGGTCCTCGGTGACACCTTTTATCAGACACTACAGGGTAGATTCCTTTGCCTCCGCGGAGGCTTCCTTTGGCCGTAGAGTCCTGCAAAGTGTCCTTGTGGTGCAGGACTCCGGGGGTCTTTAGTCTCCCACCCTTGTTTTTTTCTGAGCTTGGGTAAATCCCAGCTATGGACTGCAGGAGCAGTACTCTGGAAAACGAACATTGTCTTACCTGAATGTTCCTTTTCAGAGTACTGCGACTGCAGTCCATCCCCACCCTTGTTTTTTTCTCATATTTGGAGGTTGGTGTCTGAGCCAGGACTAGTCTTGCTATTGTTTTCGTTCTCCTACTGTTTTTTTGTTCCTGGACTGATATTAGGTGGTCGCGCCTTCGTTCAAAGACTGGTGCATTATGGGAGCAGGAGGCGTGGCCACAGGACGAAGAGAGAGCAATTTTGAAATATCACCCAGTCAAGAAGGAAGTGATAATGAAGGAACCCAGCTATGGACTGCAGTCGCAGTACTCTGAAAAGGAACATTCAGGTAAGACAATGTTCGTTTTATGTGCATCCCTTAGTCTACCATTCTAAAATCAGCCTACTAACAAAGAATATATTTCTTTGGGTTAATATTAGGAAACCAAAACTCATCACGAACTTCAGTCTGGCTTACTGTGTATTCCAGGAAGGCAGCTTCTTTTTAGGGTGAGCGTAAGAAGCTGGTTGTTAGGTGAAGTGGATCAGACTACAGTAGAAAGCAGACCAAGTCCAAGGGAGTCAAAAACAGATATATAATCTGCAGTTGAGACTCAAGGTAGTAACAAGCAGGGCTAGAACCCAACCAAGATAGGAAATCCACAAACAAGAGAAGAATTGTTGAGATTAAGTGCCAGTCGCTTAGAAAACTGCCTTCTTGTATTTTTGCCAGACGAATGAATGAGATAGAGAGAAAGACTTCTCTTGAAGTGGGCAAACTCACAAAGAAAATGCATTCTTTCAAAATGCCTGATCTTGAGTCCTGTAGAATTTTATTGCTCACATTTAGCATTTGAATGGTGACATAATACAGTAGGTGGTGAAACTGTTGTTAATAGCAAGTTCCTGCTAATTGGCCCTAAGCAATATCCCTGCTTCTAAAGTATTCTTGAAGTAACAGTCACAGAGTTGGAAGGGACCTTGGAGGTCATCTAATCCAACCCCCTGCTCGTGCAGGAGACCTAGGGATTTGAACCACCGACCTTTCTGATCAACAAGCTCAGCGTCTTAGCCACTGAGCCAGTTCCATCTCTTTTTCAAAAGCCAGTAAACTAAGCCAATGTTTGTGAATATTTGGGTGTTCCCAGAGGGAGAGGTATTAGAAAACAGGGAGAGTTTTCAGAATTATAGCATGCATAGTAATTATTTGATTTGAAAGTCTTTGTGAAATAATAGATTTTTTAAAATTCTAGAGCTCTTTTCTTCTCTCCTTTCCATATGGTTGATCCACAAACAACTTGATTAGCTCTTCAATTCAATTTATTAAGAGCACAGTTCAGCGGTAGAAAACTTCTTTGCAAAGAGAAAGTCTTGAGTTTAATTCAGGTACAAGGACAGGGCTGAAATCTCTATAAGACCCCAGAATGTCTCCCCCCAATCACATTAGACAACACTCGGCTTCATAGTCCAATAGTCTTACTTGATATAAGGCCGCTTCCATGACAATTTGGCTCTGGGATATTCATTTATTTTTCCTTGTTAGGTCATTTCACTTTGAATATGCTTTTGCATAATACACAGCTCGTTTAATCTTCAAAGGGTTTAATAATAAATTCTTCCAGCCCAGCCCATAAAGAGGGACTGCTGCCTTAGCAGATGAGAAAGCTGGCAAAAGGTTGATGAAGAGATTTCCTATGGATGCCTCTGAGTGTTGCAGTCAGGGCTGGATCATGGACTTTCTCGGAGCAGTAAGTCTGAGCTGAGGAAGGGAGGAGGAGTAATATTAATGAAAATATTTTCTCAAGTCTAAGCTATCTTCCCTCCTAATGCTATTTGCCTCATCACATTCAGGCGGATGCTTGCATCATTTCAATAAATGATTGACTTATTTAAAGCTGTGTTGGTGTCGTGCGGCATCTTTGTAAAGTCATCTCCTTCTGGTTAAACTTGACACCGTGCAGTTGTCATGGAACCAGTAAGGAAGTAGTTTGCAACTAACTTTTTCAGGATTTTTAATTCCTGTTCTAGTCAACAGCCTTTGTATTGCGTGTCACCCATCCAGCAGAGATCCTGCTTAGCTTCTCAATCCAAACAGAAACAATTGACCAGTTGCTGCCACCTGCTGTGGACTCATTAACTAAACTGAAACTAGGTCTTGGACCGTAGTGTAAATTTTACTCTAAGGGCAGATATTCTGAAAAAAATAATAGCTATGAACATATCCTTAGTGAATTGCATCAGGATTATTTTAGGACAGCATATATTCTTGCTCACCTTGCTTGAAAAAGAGGATAGCTAGTGTAATAATCATTTGTAGGAATAAATGAAATTCCATAGTTTCATTTATCATACTTTTTCCATACAGGCAACTAATCATGTTCAAATCCAGCAGGTTCTGACAGGTTCTGGAGAACTGGTAGCAGAAATTTTGAATAGTTTGGAGAACCAGCAAATACCACCTCTGGCTGGTCCCAGACTGGGGTGGCAATGGAGATTTTGCAATCTCCTTCCCCCAGGAGTGGGGAGGGAATAGTTTCTCATTGCTTCTTCCAGGATTTCCCATAGTAATCTTTGTATTCTCAGGATGATTTCTTATTCAGACCTAATCAGGCCTGATCCTGCTAATATTGTGATCTTAGACAAGATCAACCATGTGCTGCCACCTGCTGAGACAATGGAGACAGTATGGACAGTATGGTTGTTGGGAGTGAGAATTGAGTTTATTTCCTTGTGAATGCCACATCAATATTTATTATTATGGTTGGTGGCACAGTCAGCCACATATTTAGACTGAATTTGGAATTTTTATCCACCTATCAGTCTTCCCAAGGACTTGGCATAGGCAGGTGTTATTGTTTGATATTGTCGAACATATTGTCATAGGATGTAAGCTGCTCCAAGGTAAAGCTGCCTTTTGCAATTGACTGATTGTGATTTTGTCAGTGTTGATGATATTCAAGTGGTGCTTCAGATATTTTGGGATTGCACCCAAGGCACCTATTACTGTTGGTACTATCTTTGCTTTCTTTTACCACAGTTGTTCTACTTCCATTTGCTAGTCTTTGCATTTTGTATTTTTTTCCCAGTTCTTTCTCTAAGATGATGATGATGATTGTTGTTGTTAGTTGCAAAGTCGTGCCCGACCCATTGCAACCCCATGGACAACGTTCCTCCAGGCCTTTCTACCATCTCCCGGAGTCCATTTAAGCTCATGCCTACTGCTTCAGTGACTCCATCCAGCCACCTCATTCTCTCTCGTCCCTTTCTTCTCTTGCACTCAATCTTTCCCAGCATAGGCTCTTCTCCAGCGAGTCCTTCCTTCTCATTAGGTGGCCAAAGTATTTGAGTTTCATCTTCAGGATCTGGCCTTCTAAAGAGCAGTCAGGGTTGATCTCCTCTAGGACTGACCGGTTTGATCGCCTTGCAGTCCACGGGACTCACAGAAGTCTTCTCCAGCACCATAGTTCAAAGGCCTCAATTCTTTGGCGTTCAGCCTTTCTTATGGTCCAACTTTCACAGCCATCCATTGCAACTGGGAAAACCATAGCCTTGACTATACACACTTTTGTTGACAGGGTGATGTCTCTGCTTTTTAGTAAGCTATCTAGATTTGCCATAGCTTTCCTCCCCAGGAGCAAGCATCTTTTAATTTATTTATGATTATTAATGGAATACAAACAACTGCCACACAATAAAAATACAGTTGTGGTTGTTATACAGTGAGAAAAGAATCTACAAACATTCCCATCAATAACTGGCAGCCCACTGTTAAAAACCAAGATGCTTGACTACATGGGCCTTTAAACTAATCTAATATGGTTATACAGGTAGTTCTCGACGTACAACAGTTCATTTCGTGACTGTTCAAAGTTACAATGACACTTAAAAAAGTGACTTATGACCATTTTTCACTCTTACGACCTTTATAGCATCCCCCGGGTCATGTGATCAAAATCTGGACACTTGGCAATTGACTCATATTTATGACGGTTGCAGTGTCCCAGTGTCATGTGATCAGTTTTTACAACCTTTTGACAAGCAAAGTCAATGGGAAAGCCAGATTCACTTAACAACTCTGTTACTAATTTAACACCTGCAGTGATTCACTGGCAGCTGGCAGTCAGCAGAATTGGCCTGCAGTACTGCATTCTAACCACTGCGCCACTACAGGTCTCAGGTAATCAAGTATGGTTCACTAGACAGTGCACCAATATAAGGAAAGTATAAACAGACATATTTAATACTATTTTCATTTAGTAAGAGCCTTGGTGGCGCAGTGGTTAGAGTGCAGTACTACAGCCTACTTCCGCTGCCTACTGGCTACTTGCAATTTGGCAGTTCAAATCTCGCCAGGTTCAAGGTTGACTCAGCTTTCCATTCTTCCGAGGTGGGTAAAATGAGGAGCCAAATTGTTGGGGGCAATAGGCTGATTCTGTAAACTGCTTAGAGAGGGCTGCAAAGCACTGTCAAGTGGTTTATTATTATTATTATTATTATTATTATTATTATTATTATTTATTTATTTATTTATTTATTTATTTATTTAATTTCTATACCGCCCTTCTCCGAATAGGACTCAGGGCGGTGCACAGCCAAGGTAAAAACAGAGCATACAAAATTTAAAAACAGTATTAAAATAATTACATATTTGGCCGTAAATTAAAACAACCCAATTTAAAATCAATTTAAAATTTAAAATTTAAAATTTGGCTCAAGCCAGCCCAGCTAGTTGGAATAAATGGGTTTTCAGGGCCCGACGAAAAATCCGGAGGTCTGGATATACATCTAAGTCCTATTGCTATTGCTCCAGCTAACTCTATGAATGGTGTGACTCATATAACATTGTCCATTGCTTCCCATGATCTTATACTGCTTGAATCAGAAATGAATAGTGGTAAACCTGAAGGTCATGTTGATTTTAATATTTTTGTTTCATCTGAAGCTCTCTATGTGGTTTTCTACTTCCTAACTTACACAGAGGATAGTTATCTTTAAAAAATGCATTTATGAGCAATGAACTTGCTCATCAAAACCCAAATCTAGGTATCCAAAGGAAAATAGGCCACAAGATGTGGTCCATGACAATACATTGCAGTTGTCAATCTTTAATGGTTTTTTCCCCCCCTCATTATTCTATGTCAGCCTTGCCCAATTTGGTGTCCTCCACCACTTTGGACAAGAAGCATGTCAGCGTAGTTAGTACAAAAAATGCAGGAGATGGTAGGTTTAGACTTCAATACATTTACATGGTATTGTTTGTAAAAAAAAACCAAAAACCCTGTTATTTACCAGTAACCTTCTTTAAATACAATACCGCATATATAAAGTGCTCTGCACCGCAATAACTGATTAGGCTTTTCACAATAATCATCTCTATCCCTTCTGGGTATTCCAGATTTGACTACAATTATTATCACTTAGATTTATTATCTATTATCTGCACCCGGAGGCTCCAGCTGGTCCAGAACCCGGCCGCGCGGGGGATTATGGGGACGACGAGGCGCTCCCAGGTGACACCTCTCCTGCGCGAGCTGCACTGGCTCCCGGTGGTCTTCCGGGTGCGCTTCAAGGTGTTGGTGACCACCTTTAAAGCGCTCCATGGCTTAGGGCCGGGGTACTTACGAGACCGCCTTCTGCCACCAATAGCCTCCCACCGGCCAGTACGCTCGCACAGAGTGGGCCTCCTCAGGGTGCCGTCCGCCAGACAATGTCGGCTGGCGACCCCCAGGGGGAGAGCCTTCTCTGTGGCGGCGCCCACCCTCTGGAACAACCTCCCCCCAGAGTTACGTACAATAACAGACCTCCGGATTTTTCATCGGGCCCTGAAAACCCATTTATTTCAACTAGCTGGGCTGGCTTGAGTCAAATTTTTAAACTATTTTAAATTGGAATTGTTTTTAATTACGGCCAAATTATTTAATTATTTTAAACAGTTTTTAGATTTTCTATGTCTTGTTTTTACTTTGGCTGTTCACCGCCCTGAGTCTTATATTGGAGAAGGGCGGTATAGAAATTTAAATAAAATAAAATAAATAAATAAATAAAATATTAAGCTTGACTGCTGTGGAATTATTCCTACTCCGTATGCTTAACAACAAAATACAATCCTACACAATCTGACTTTCTTAATTGCAGAAAGGGATTCTCAAATTTAACCACCTTGACCATTAAAATGTCCCAGGGCACTTTTTCAAGGTACTTCCAGATCTATCATTTAATGATCTGACTTAGGTTATTGATATCAAACTGACTGGTCTGTGTTATCTTTTAGAAGACAGAGACAAAAATCACTCCAAAACTTTTCTTCATTCGTTAGGATTTCCCCAAAGATAAAACGAATAGTCTGCTTCTGGCTCCAATTCAAGGTGTTATGACCATAAAGGCTCTACACGAGCCAGGTTAACTACAGAAATGTCTTCATTCTATTACATTAGCCCATCCCACCAGGCTACAGTAGTGGCCAAAATTGTGAAAATCTTTTGGGAAAAAATGTATTTTTCAGGTTTGATGGCTAATAACACCACTTTTTTTTTTGGAGTTTCAAGATAATCATATTCCACTGCTGGAATGGCCTGGGAATAGCCCAGACCTTAACCCAACTGAAAATCTATGGAGCTGACTAAAGAAACTTGTTAGTCAGAAGTGACCCAGCAATAAAACCCAGTTAATAGAAGCAATCATTCAATCTTGGTTTCACATTATAACAGCTGCAGAACTAAAAGACTTGGTTCACTCCATGGGAAGAGGTTGTAAGGTTACCCAACTAAGTATTAACTGACATGATGATATTTTTTGTATATCTCGTTTTTTCTACGTGTTTCACTTTTCTTCTTTATACTGTAACTTGATAGCAAATCCTTCATAAGGGTTATTGCAGTACATTCTTGCTTTTTTTTAAATTTGATTTATATGCCGCCCTTCTCCGGAGACTCAGGGTGGCTTACAATACGTTAAGCAATAAATTAAATTATCTTTCCATTGATATATAATTTTATGGTACTACTCCAAAAAAAAAAAAATGGTGTTATTAGCTAGTTTTAGAAAATATACTTTTCCCAAAGATTTCCACAATTTTGGCCACTTCTGTAGGTAGGGAAGGTACTGTATTTTTCAGAGTATAAGACGCACCTTTTTTCCCCAAAAAAGAGAGTGAAAATCTGGGTGCGTTTTATACTCCTAATGTAGCCCCGCCCAGCTTCTCAAACGGAGGTTTCAGAGGCTGAAAAAAGCATCAGAAACGAAGCTTCAGAAAAGAAGCCCCCAAACAGAGCTTCAGAGGCTTTTTTTTCTGAAGCTCTGTTTCAGAGGCTTTCAGAGGCAGAAAAAAAAAGTTTTTTCTGAAACAGAATTTCAGAAGTTTCAGAGGCAGAAAAAAAAGGCAAAAAAAAAGCAAGGCACAGAGCTCACAATCAACGAAGCTGTTGCTAAAATTCACCTCTGGGAACAGCTGATTGGGGGTGTGGGAGGCCGATCCACCTGCCAATCAGCTTTTTTCCTATTTTCCTCCCCAAAAACTAAGGTGCGTCTTATATTCCGAAAAATACAGTATGTTGTGGAATTCATCAGCCCAAAAATTCCAACTGGTGGGTCCAGGAAGAGCCCTTTCTCTGCCATTTCCTCCATTCTCTGAAGATTCTCCTCTCAGAGATTAAGAAGACAAAACCATTTCTCTGCAGCCTTACGTGGGGCACACAGAGAAGCATGCAGGGTTAGCACCCTGAAAGCCCTCTCCCTGCCTTTGAATTAGTTTTTAACATTAAATTTTAATCATCCTTTTGAAATTTTATATATAGGTAGTCCTCAACTTACAACAGTTCATTTAGTGACCATTCAAAGTTGCAACGGCACTGAAAAAAGTGACTTATTACCGTTTTTCACAGTTATGACTTTTGCAGCATCCCCATGGTCATATGACCAAAATACAGACGCTTGGCAACCAGTTCATACTTATGACTGTTGCTGAGTCCTAAAGTCATGTGATCACTTTTCGCGACCTTCAGACAAGCGATGTCAATGGGAATTCCAGATTCACTTATCAACTGAGGCAAGAAAGGTCGTAAAATGGGGCAGAACTCACTTAACAGATGTCTCACTTAAGAACAGAAACTTTGGGCTTAATTGTGATCATAGGTCAAGGACTACCTGTACTGTTTTATTTGTACACTGCCAAGAGTCTCTCTGAAAGGGAGATGGGAAGATTTAAAATTTGATTAAAAACAAACTTAGCAAGTCCTTTTATCTTAGAATAAAATCCTGAAGTTCTGAATCCAGGTCACTAAGTATTCTGGAAGGAAGGATATCAACTTTAAGCTTGAATCTTGCTTTTTCCTAATTGCCAGGGAGAAGACATGTACACTTTTAGGAGAAGACTGAACTTTAATAGGATTAAAGTAGTTTTGTCTTTTCTTAATGTTCTAGCTCCTTTCCATTTGGCAACTGTCTCTGTCTTTCTTTCTTTCTTTCTTTCTTTCTTTCTTTCTTTCTTTCTTTCATTCATTCATTCATTCATTCATTTAGAAAAGGTCTTTTTGATTAGTCTTATCATTGGTCAGCAACCCCAGTCTCTTGAAGCATTAATTTTCCTGGTATCATGTCAACAAATCTGGACTACTTGTATATACTCCTGCATGACAACTTGCTCTTCCGTCCATCTCCTTTATTTCTCCTGTCTTCCATTTTTTTGTATACACGTACTACCTTCCTCTACTGTCCCATTTTTACACCATATTTTTTGTAACTTTTTTTAAAAAAAATTGATTTATATGACGCCCTTCTCCGGAGACTCAGGGCGGCTTACAATGCGTTAAGCAATAGCCTTCATACTTTTGTATATTTTTACAAAGTCAGCTTATTGCCCCCACAAAATGGGTCCTCAATTTACCTACCTTAGAAAGGATGGAAGGCTGAGTCAACCTTGAGCCTGGTGAGATTCGAACTTACTAATTGCAGACAGCTAGAGTTAAATTACAATGCATTAGTCTGCTGAGCTATCCAGGCTCCTGTTTCAACGTAACTGTTCCTGTAACTGTTTCAACGGCTCCTATTTAAGGAACTCCTACCCACCTTGGCCTTCTTTCCCTATGGGTTTCTCCTGCCACGGAATTCTTACTCTTCTTTTGGAGTTTCTTTAAAAAAAAAAAAAGTGGTTTCTCGAAACCCAAAACATGAATTTGGTTACACTCAGCTTAAGTTTCCCATCACATTAAGAATTCCAACAGGATCACTTTCTCCCCAGCTCTCGCTTTGTCCGCTAAATCATCTTTTCTGGAAACTTTGACCAAGTGTTCCTATTCCCACTATTTTAATTTTTAAAAAAACCAACCCAACAAAAACAGCTTTCAACTCACAAGCATCTCCACGTTGCATTAAAATAAAAGATGGTCAACATGTGCCCTCTTTTACACAAGAAGCAGAAACTGAGAGAAATCTCATTCTGAGCTTTTCAAAGCAATCCATTTGATGCAGCATAGCTGCCTGTTAGTCATTTGTTGTGTGTGTGGGGGGGGGAGGGTGTAATCCAGATGTTCTTTGTCTGAGTTGCATTGGATCACATTTTTCCAAACTCACCACAATGTTTTGTCACTGAGATGATACAGCTTTCTTCCCATGCCAGCATCTAGGCACAATGACCATGACTCGAATGTACGGTAGTTATGCGTCATAGATACCAAGTGAACCTTGTGGGGGCATTATCCCACCTTCTCACGCTTGTCTGTGTAGTTTCCTAACTGCAGTATGTTCTAATTGTACTGTCTGAAGTGCATCAGGAAAAAAGCATCAAAACATACAAGAAAAAAGAAAGAAAGAAAAATATACTGTTATATTGATTATTGAAGAGAATCGGTTGACTGAATTTATATGCCCCATTTCACTTCCATGTGACCCTGAGCAAAGTGCTGTCATTTAGAATTCAAATTAACAATCACATTTAGAA
This sequence comes from Arizona elegans, assembly GCA_022577455.1. NCBI lineage: Eukaryota > Metazoa > Chordata > Lepidosauria > Squamata > Colubridae > Arizona > Arizona elegans. Next base: position 192,031,074 of record JAKOOJ010000002.1, on the reverse strand, counting down.
TTCAAATTAACAATCACAAAATTTTAACAGTTAATACCAAAGAAAAACAGTTAAAAACTGAACTAAAAAAGAGGGGAGGATATAATTTAAGTGCATACACAGTGCAATCACTTAACATTCTTCCAATATAATAATTCTATTCTGAAATTACTGACCTAAACCTCTTCTGCTCTCTTCATCATTTGGAAAATTCTAGGTTTTAAACTACAGATTTGGATATTATGTCTTCTAACTATGAACCACAATTAGTAAAATTATTTCCTGTACCATAATAGCGCCTGTACTTAAGTGCTTCGTGCTTATGCTTTGATTTCACACATTTTACTTCTCTGTTTTAATTATTTTAAGTCTATAGCCATTAAAACGGAAGTATTTAGATAACAAACATTTTACTTACATATAGAGGCTAGGATCCAGAAAAGCCAAATAGTTCAAAGCAAGCAGAGAAAACACCAGAGAAAACTATTAATTCCAGCAATGAGATGCGTCCTTGGAATTCAAAACACAAACTGTGGCATTTGTTTTATAAAATTTAGCTAACATCTAATGTCTTGAGAAATCAAGAAAATAATAAAGTTGTCAACTTCTGCCCTTTCCTTAAGCTGAATGTACTTCAGAGTGGAATTCTGACACTTTTTTTATCAAATATGTTGAACCACTCAACTCAAATGACTGTGTAGCTCACAATAAAAACAGAAAGTATCTATATTTTTAAAAGTTGTGATCCAGTATCACCACAACTGCAGCAATATAAATGGATGATATCCAGTCTGCTCAATAAAGTCTAGTTGCCTATTCTCATCACTCTGAACATCAATGGTGAAATTCAATTTTTTTTTACTACCGGTTCTATGGGCATGGCTTGGTGTGCATGGTGTGGCTTGGTGGGCATGGTTTGGTGGGCATGGCAGGGGAAGGATACTGCAAAATCTTCATTTCCACCCCACTCCAGGGGAAGGATACTGCAAAATCCCCATTTCCTTACTGTTGCTAAGAAAACTTTATGGAGAGATCCATGAAGTTCTCAGAAGTTGAGTTCAGATTGAGGGAAATGATAATTGGGGGTAATGCATAGCTCTCATGATTAGTAGCTAGTATGAAAGTTAGTTCTCACCCAGTCAAAAATAAACTATGATAACTGATCCGTTGATTGCACAAATAAAGGACAGATAGAAACAACATGATCTTGTTGCCAAGTAGTTTCCTAGTCCAAGAAGGAGAAGAACATGCAAGATAGTTTGAATACTGTTCCTTATAGAGAGAGGTTGTTTTTGAATCGTAGCAATTGTTGAAATTCTTTGGTTATTGTTTCTATTACTTTTTCCAATACATATGATTCATCTGTCATTGGACAACTGTTGAGAGACAAATTTATGGAGAATAACATAAGAGTGTTTATAGAGTAATACCACATTTTAAAGCCATCTGTGTTAATGGCCATGGCTTATATATCTTCTAGAAGCAAATTCCATAGTTTAAGCATGAGTTGCCTGAAGAAATATTTCTTGGCAAAAAGAATGAAGTGGTATGTTCCTTCCCCTCCTTTTTCCAGTATGTTTTTCCCCCCAACTCTAGTCTTGAGATTTCTCATAGTCCTTTCCTCCAAGTAGGGCTGACCCTGTTTAGTTTTGTTGAGATCAGCCACAGCTAGTTAGGTACTATCATCAGTTGTGATTCTGCCCCATTTTAGTGCTCTCCCAATGTTGATAAAAAAATATTAATCCAGAATTCCTTTGCATTCTATCTGGTGGTTGAAAGAAAAAATCTTAACTAGAAAGGCTGGTATACCCTAAATGCCAGGGTTGTCAAACTCAATTTCATTGAGGGCCGCATCAGGGTTGTGTTTGACCTTGGGCAGCTGGGGGGGGGGCATGGCCAGGGTGGGTGTGGCCCAGTGGTGGGTTCCTTCCGGTTCGGCCTGGTTCTCCCAAGCCGGTAGCGGTGACGATATGACATCACCAAACCGGTTCTGCCCTCCCGCACCGCACCGCGCCCCCCCACCCCCCACGTTATTCTTACCTTTTATTTGGCCCCAACCCCAATCTATTGCTGCCTCCTGAGTCCCAGCTGATGGCTAGACGGAAAAAAACTGTTTAAACTCTTGCTGCGGGGCTTCAAAGGGCCGCCCTACAGCTGATCAGTGTTAAAAGAAAACAAATGAGTAGACCAGTGCCTGTAAAAATACATGAGTGACATCAAGCTAGCCACACCAGGGATGGGTTCTAAAATTGCCTGCAAAAAAGTGCCTGCAAAAATAAATGAAATAAAAAATAAAAATAAAATAAAATAAAATAAAAATAAAAAAGCCTGGTAGACCAGTACCTCTGCTAAATCCTAAATAATTGTCACATGACCATCAAGCCATGCCCACAAAATAAGCCATGCCCACAGAACCGGTAGTAAAAAATTTTAGAACCCATCCCTGGTGTGGCCAGCTTGATGTCACTCATCTTGGTGTGCCTGTGGTGGCCCGAGCTCTCTGCCAGCTAAAATGGGCTCCCGAGCTCCATTTTTGGCTGCAACGGCCTTCTGCAACCCTCCGCCAGTGAAAACAGAGCTTGGGAGGGCCCCCCGTGGCCCTCCTAGCTCCGCTTTCACTGGCAGAGGAACCACAGGCCGGTCCTTTCCTGTTTCCAGGGTGGCCCCATGGGCCAAATCTAAGCACATGGACCGGATCCAGCCCCCGGGTGTTGAGTTTGACACCCTTGCTATATGCCCTCCTAGAAACTGCAATGAGAGCGGATACTAATAACTTTCTAAGATGGACCAGTAAAGCCATTTCTGCCTGCCCACTACTGTGTTTCCCCGAAAATAAGACCCTGTCTTATATTTATTTGAACCCTGAAGTAAGTGCTTGGCCTTATTGCCATGTGCTCAAAAGCACATTATCAGAGGATGTCTTATTTTGGGGGAAACAGGGTATATGGGAATAGCAATATTCTAAAGTCTACAGGAGATCCAGAGATGATCAGTAATGTACACCTGGTTTATCATCCATATTGTACTTTCTATTATATACTGTATATTTTTTAGTTTAGTTAGGGTTTGTGAATCTGAAATTCAGACTGGATTGGCTTGGTTTCTCAGTCAGGGAGCAAGAGTGAACAGATACTTCCCAATATCTGGCATGTCCATCTAATTTGAATAACCAGCAGACACTCACTCCACAAAGTTTCTGCAAAGGTTTAAAATGTGTTGTGAGTAGTAATATCTTCCTATCCCGTGGATACATTTTCTTTTCTACCAGACATTTTCTTTGTTAATGCATTGATGTTAATTCTGCCTTTGGATAGTGTACGAGTCATTGAAAAATTATTGGAGCCAATAATTTGCTTTTCTTTCTGCAGTGGAACATGACAAGGAGTTCTATCATCAGCGTAGTCATCGTCGTGAGTTCCGATTTGACCTCTCTAGGATCCCCGAGGGTGAAGCAGTAACTGCAGCTGAGTTTCGAATTTACAAGGACTACATTAGAGAACGATTTGATAATGAAACATTCCAAATCAGTGTCTATCAGGTCCTCCAAGAACATCCAGGAAGGTGAGTGACTAAAAGACCTCATTTGAGTTGGTGCTGGAAACCCAAGAGACTGTAGAATGAAATATAATTCAGTGATGCCTGTAACAATGTGTGTGTGTGAGAGAGAGAGAGGGAGGGAGGGAGAGAGTCTGTGATGCTTCTTATTTAGTATCTCCTCATCTAAAGACCCGGGGCTGAATGTGTGAGGTGATCTTTTGAAACTTCCTTTGTTGAGATGATACGGAAACTCTGTTTTAGCCCTTGACCTCCAGAGGTTTCTGTTCAGCTTAATTATCCCCCTTAAAATGCAACTATATTTGTGTATTTAATGAATTTAGCTTTGAAGTGATAATCAAGAATTGAGGTGTAAGCCTTTGAAGAGCAGTTGGTTTAATTAATGTGGAACTTGCTTATGAAACAGGTAGGAAGATTAGGCCCATTCCATGCGGAGTAAAAGACTGCTTGGTGACTCCGTTGCTTCAACTGGCTAGCCATACAGGACTCATTTTGCTAAACTTTCAAAGTTTCATCAGAGTTGCAGGATCTCCTCCTATCTGAATCGTGTTGGAAGCCCTTACCCTTCTTGAGGATGGCTTAATATGACAGACTTTAGCAGTGAAACTCCAAAGGCAGATTTAAATAATAGGAAAGGAAATTCCAATTGAAAGTTCAAAAATAGTAACAGAGCAACGGATACTGGATAGTGGAATTATTAAGATAGGTGCTAGATTCCCCATCACTCTTTGAGCATAGGATCTATCAGTGTATCCTTCACTGAGGAGTCAATCAGAATAGAGCTGGAAGGGACCTTGGAGGTCTTCTAGTCTAACCCTCTGCTGAAGCAGAAGACACTATATCATTTCAGACAGATAGCTGTCTAGTCTTTTCTTAAAAACCCCAATGATGAAGCACCCACAACGACTGAAGGCAAGCTATTCCTCTGTTGTCCTCACTGTTAGGAAGTTTCTCCTTAATTCCTGGTTGCTTCTCTCCTTGATTAGTTTCCAACCATTGTTTCTTGCCTTGCCTTCTGGTGCTTTGGAAAGTAAGTTGACCCCCTCCTCTTTGTGGCAGCCCCTCAAATACTGGAATACTGCTATCACGTGACCCCTAGTCCTTCTTTTCTCTAGACTGGCTGAAAACAACAACCTCATCTGATTCTATGATTCTGTTTACTTGAAGTGTTGCAATGCCTGTAAGACATTCTAATAATGATGTGGTTGGTGGCATGTAAAATATGGATGGAAACTTTAGCTATTTGTTGTGTCTGTTCTGTAACCAGGTCAGGTTTTCAGATCAGTTACTTATATCAGAGCCAGTAAGCAATCTAAAGTTCATTCAGGAGTTCAAACAAAGGGTCTAGCTGTAAGCAGACTCTAATGCTAGGCCAAAGGTCAACACCAGTGCATCAGCAACTAGGATGCTCAACTGAAGATCTGAAGAGAAGCTTTTGTAGAGTCCCCACTGATGGGTAAGCCTTTACTCTGATGCCGATCTGTTTCTCAAGAGAGCATTCCTTTGAAGTCCTTGGTGCTCTCTGAGCTTGGTGGTTTTGCAGGCTTCAATCTGGTCGGTCACCAGGGACCAAAGGCTTAATCTTCCAAGCTTTTGGACTCATGCTGGAGCCCATCCTCATCCAGCTGTAGCACAAGTCTGAAAGTTCAGAAGACTAAACTTCTGGTTCCTGTGACTGACCCAAATTGGATCCTGCAACATTATCCTGGGACATGTATATTTGCCTTCCTTGGTGGTTTTCTTGTAGATGTTTCATTACCAAGATAGGTAACACCACAGAGCATTCCTTTGCCTAGCTATTACCATCTCTTTTGCTGCCCATCATCCCATTGATTTTATCCCAAGAAAAGAGCTCTGTCTCAGGAAACAAAGATGAAGGATCTCCTCTGAGTAAATAGGAGCTGCCTACTCCTATTGCCTACTCCTACGTAAAGAGGAGCTGCCTACTTAGGGGGTCATAGTGAAGGTATCTCAGGAGCTTCTAAACTTCCTCCAAAGATAAATCCTTTGAGATAAGAATATACTATGCTGCTCAAACCTTCCTACGGTTTACTCTAAACAAAGACATATGTCTTCTTTTGTAAATCAATAGATAGATATCAATAGCACTTAGACACTGCTTCACAGTGCTTTACAGCCTGTTCTAAGCAGTTTTACAGAGTCAGCATATTGTCCTTAACACTCTGCATCCTCTTTTTACTGATCTTGGAAGGATGGAAGGCTGAGTCAATCTTGAGCCAGTGAGAATCGAACTGCTGGCAGTCAGCAGAATTAGCCTGCAATACTGCATTCTAACCACTGTGTCACCACAGTAGGTACATAGGTAGATGGATGGATGGATGGATGGATAGATAGATGATAGATAGATAGATAGGTAGATAGGTAGCCTGAAACATTTAGAAATGTAAAGCAAAAGTTTGAGGCTGTAACATTTTATTTCTTCTATGCTGAACAAAGTTGGACATCATTCATTTTTTAATATCAGATTTAATATGAAAGCCAAAATTCCACCATATATTAGTGAAAACAGTCAACGTGAACAGGATAAGAAGTAACAGGTGGAAGATGATCAACGAGAGATCCAACTTAAGAAGAAATTTCCTGACAGTGAGAACAATTAATCAGTGAAATGACTTGCCTTGGGAAGTTGTGGGTGCTCCATCATTGGAGATTTTTAAGAAGAGTTTGGGCAGTCATTTCTCCAGAATCCTTGAGCAAGAGGTTGGACTAGAAGACCTCCAAGTCCTTCCCAATCCTATTGTTCTAGGATAGATAGATGATAGATGATAGATGATAGATGATAGATGATAGATAGATAGATAGATAGATAGATAGATAGATAGATAGATAGATATTCAATGTATTAATTGGCATACCTATGTAATTTATCTTTGTTTTAAGTCTCCTGAATAAACAATAAATCTTCTAATTTTGGGGTTAAAAATAGGAGATGAAGCAAACAAATTATTTAGTTTGGAATGACTTCCATAAAATGGACGCTCTTCTTCCAAGACTGCTAATCCATTATTGCTGCTGAGTATATTATGAGATACCAGGACAGAAAAGTTCCAAATAAGTGTGGGAAAGATGATTCCCTTTGATCTCTATTCCTGAGGGGGTTTCCCTCCAGACTCACTGCGTATGCAGGAATCTAAGTAACTGCAGGAAAACAGATGTATTCTACAGCTTCCCAGCTGACTCATGGCCTGCACTGAGCCATGTCATGCCTTCATTTTAACAAGGGAATGAAAATGAAAAAAAGGGGAGGGGTAGCTTTTCCCCATATAAGGTTAACCCAAGTAGTAATTTTCAAGAAGTGTCTGTTTGACCCATTCCCCAAAAAGTAAACATCCATGAAGTAGGTTTGTGAGTAATAGAAGATGGTTGAATCAAGGAAGTCCAGTCAAGTGAAATCTTGGAAATTCCACATCAGATCTCAACATTTAAGGCTGAGTGTAGTGCTTCGTCATCCATGTTTCCTGTTATTGCTCCTTGATTTGAAAACTCACCAATTGTTCTGCCCCAGCTCCGGATCCCAAGGAGTGTGACACACACCAAGCTCCAAAAACTCCATTTATTACAAACAGACCTCTTTCAAAATGCAGGCTTTCAGTGCAAATGTCCTTATCAGCCTGATATAAAGTACAAAGAATAAACAAAGTCCGACAAAGTTTGGCAACCAGCCCAGAAACCAAGATGTAATAAGAAACTCACTCTCCAAAATGCTCTGTCTAATAATTAAACGTTGTTTCCAGCAACAATTGCTACCTGTGTGTGACTTAAATAGGCTAAGGGAGTGGCCAATTAGCCCCAAGCCTTACTCTCGAGGAGACCTCCTCCTCCTGAGTAGCCACTCCTGCCTTTTGGCAGCCTGCATGCTCGAGCATTGAGGAGAGGCTCCTCCACTTCACTCTCTGCACTTGAAGGAGCCTCTGGAGGTTCTGAAGGCCCTGGCTGAGTCTCTGCCTCTGGCACCACATCCTCTTCAGCCTCCTTGCTGCCCGACGCGAGCGCCGGTTGCACAGGCTGCTGGCGCGACACCACACCAGCCTCCTTGTCGTCGGGATCAGCCACAAGCCGCGCAGGCCGCTGGCGGGCCACAACACCAATAGAATTCAACATTAGAGCCTGGCTGATGAGCAGTGAGGTCTTGGCACAAATTGGCCAAAAAGCTTTTGTCTGTTTCTAAGTTGACTCTGTCAAAGGGAAAGGGGAGAGTTTGATGCCCCAATTTTCAAATGGCCACCCGTCCTGATCAATTAAGCTGAACATCGACTGCTCTGTCTGGTAGCAGAATTCATGCAAATGTCTTTCTTGTTACCTTACAGGTAATTTATGAAGAGGCCAGATGAGATTGGGTAGAATTGGGGTTTTTACCTTTATCACTAACTACTGTTACTCTTAAATCTGGGGGCGTAGATTCTGTTAAAGGGACTCAGTGGCTCAGTGGCTAAGATGCTGAGCTTGTCGATTGAAAGGATGGCAGTTCAGCGGTTCGAATCCCTGGTGCAGAGTAATGGGGTGAGCTCCCATTACTTGTCCCAGCTTCTGCCAACCTAGCCGTTCGAAAGCGCATAAAAAATGCAAGTAGAAAAATAGAGACCACCTTTGGTAGGAAGGTAACAGCGTTCCATGTACCTTTGGCATTTAGTCATGCCGGCCACATGACCATGGAGACGTCTTCGGACAGCGCTGGGTCTTCGGCTTTGAAACGGAGATGAGCACTGACCCCTAGAATCGGGAACGACTAGCACATATGTGTGAGGGGAACCTTTACCTTTTTAAATTCTGTTACTATAATAAAATAGAATTCTAATATTTCTTTTGGTGTCTGTTTCTTAGGGTGGCCTGCCTTGAAGGGCTGACATGGAGTTCCTTGCTCATGTGTGTATTTATTTTACAAACATACAGGGCACTTTTTGTTCCATTTGCAATGCAAAATCTTCCCAAAACCGTAAATCTTCAGAAAGACTCTAGCAGCCAATGACCGTTTTAGTAGGGACACCCTGATGGGATGATCAGAAATAGTTGCCGCATTTTCTTGAAAAGTGACTGGCTGATGTACCATAACCAGTCTTTCTAAGATGCAGCTGTACCTGGGTCCCCCACATGGTGCTTACAGACCTTGGGGCTCCCAAAGCTGCCTATGCTATCTGATTTGTCTAAAATATGATTTTAATTTAAAAAGAGAGTGAAATGATAGCACACCGTAAAGCAGTTTGCCAGCCTGAAGCACAATTAATTTCCAAGAATGTTGGTGGGCCCCACATATATAATCAAATTGTTATAAAGTAATGAGCAACCATGGTGCAGCAATTTATCTCTTTCATAATTTCAGATTTGTCCACAAGCCCCACAAGGTTATGATCTTAAGATCTTGTCTTAAGATATGCTTTTTATTAAATCAAGGTTGTCGATCAAGAGTTGGTCCTTGTCCTCCAAACTACCTGAATATGCATTCTGCGGTGTACGTAACATCTCTATATAATACACTAGGATTGTTTTGAAAATGGAGAAGTAACTGTCTGATGTAGAAAAAGTTCTCTGAAGATAAAAAGTGTGCAATTTATTGAGGATAGATAGGATTGGGCCTTCATTAGGGAAAGTACTTTTAAAATTGTTAAGTCTTTTCACCTTGATCAGATTTGCTGATCAAATTGATTATATCACATTATCTTCTGCTTCAATATCTACAGAAATATCTTTCAGTTGGGGATTTAGAACAATTTTCCAGCTCCTTAAAAACTCCTCTGTTGGCTAGCTGTTATATGAGGATCAGTGTCACAAAACAGAACAAAAGCTTCTCAGAGATCAGCTTGGCATCTCTGCCCTAATTATCCAGAGTTGTGAGGGCGATGGGTGGTTCTAAAGATGGATGAACAGATAGATAGAAAGAAGAAAGATCTGAGTCCTAGGGTGCCTGGATATAGAATAGAATAGAATTCTTTATTGGCCAAGTGTGATTGGACAGACAAGGAATTTGTCTTTGCTCTCAGTGTACATAAAGAAAAAATAAAATATATTCATCAAGAATCATAAGATACAACACTTAGTGATAGTCATAGGATACTAATAAGCAGGGTGAATTTGATTTAAATCGAGTTGATTTAAATCACAATTTAAATCATGACTTAAATCACTAGTAAAAAGGCTTGATTTAAATCAACTCGATTTAAATCATAATTTTTAAAGAGCAACTGTCATCTCTGCTACTCCTTTGACCCACTGTTGACTCACTGATAGTCCCAGTGTTGCAGAATATACAGCCTCATGCTACATACAGTATCTAAGCTCCATTTCATGCTAAATAAACTAAATTATTTATGTATCTTAAATAGAAAACTATCTTACGATAGATTTTTACCCCAAAAGTTTTTTATTAAAATAAATTCGTTAAAATCAAAAAATCTGATTTAAATCAAAAAAATCCGATTTAAATCAAAAAAATCTGATTTTTTTGATTTTTTTTTAAAAAAATCATTGATTTTTATCCACCCTGCTAATAAGCAAACAAATCATACTAAGAAACAGTAAAAACAATATAGGTTGTAAAGATACAAGCAACATGGATATAGCCATAAGTGGGAAGAGATAGGTACTAGTAAGGATGAGAAGAAGATTGGCAGATTCCATGCTTAGCTCAATTACTTTTAATTAAAAATCACATGTAAAAATACCATGCTGTAAAGCCAAGCCCCAAGCCTCTAGCCCCATTTAAAGAATTCTTCCCAACTCTTTATATGCTATACTTATGAAATAAAATGATAAGGAGTTCGCAACCCAATACTTGATCTTCCCAGAATAGGACAGTGTCAGCAGAAGTGGTAAGGAGCATGCAAGAAAACTAAAGCAGGTGATTGGGAATATTCTCATTTTTTTTGCCTTCTGGTAAATCCCATCTACAACGCCTGGTAATTTCTGAAAATGCCCATAAAGTGCTTTCAGAATCTACCAGCACAAAAAAAGTATGAATACCTCTGCTCTGCCAGATAGTTGAATATTGGTGTGCCACCCATAAAACCTTGATGATAATTGCCTCATTAGTTTTCATTTAAAAGGCTGAAACGAGAGAGCTTACCAGCCGGTTTAGGAAAACTCAGTTGAATTTAGTAACGCTTCACCCAGACTTAATTTCAAATGGGTAAACTGTTGATCACAGCTGAATTTGTTTAATATATTCCTATTGTTGAAAATTTGCAAGAGAAAGTGCTTACCATCACGTCGCATACTCTCCTTCATCTGGTCTTGAGGCAGTCCCAGATGTGAGACTTTAGGTTTGTTGTAGATGGTCCAGAAGTTGTTCTGTTCAAGCAAGGAACTCACATATGTAACTGCGCAGATCAGAAAGAAGTAATCTAGATATTGCTTCTGTCTCGGACCTCATGATTTTCTTGCTTGATCTTTGTGCTTACTCTTGAGGTTGCTCTACTCCTTTGTTGAACGTTAAATTCCACACCTCTGCCTTTTTTTTTTATGAGTATGCTTTGTGGCTTGGTGCTTCTTTTATCTATAAACAACCATTCTACTGATAGTAGCAGTAGTCGTTCAAGAATTTATAAAGCGCCCTAAGATTTTCATAACCACACAGATGGGCTTATCTTTGCTTCAGTTGGAACCCACACAAAATAATTTAGTTATGCAAATATCTATGCAAACGTGTTCACAGGATGTTTGGCAAGATGGTGCATGCAAGTCAGCAAAACGGGCTTGTAAATTAAGCCGGCGTGTTGGTGTATCCAATTATGAACCTTGCACAAACGGTTGCAACTTCCAAGTGGCCTATATTTACTACAAAATGGATTGTATGAGGAATGTACAGTTTGTCTGGGGTGGGAATTAAGGACACTGTTAAGTTCTAGAATAGCATGTGGGTCACCACAGTCCAAAAATGAGCATGAACAAGAACATAGAAGTATGATGTGACATGCTATGACATGCTATGAAATGATATAAGATACCATCCATAGAGCTGAGAAAGGATCGATGGGATGATATCCTCATTCAAAACAGTTGAAGTATAACCCAGTATTTATTTTAGGATTTGTGGGTTTTAACACTCAATTGGGCTCCAGCTTCCTCAGTTGTGCCAAGATGGTAGGGTAGACTAAAGCATTGTGCATGTACCTTGCGTGGTGCATTCTACAAGTAGACCTCACTTACGACCACAATTGGGACCACAATTTACATTGCTAGCAAGGCTGTTGTTAAATGAATCACACCCAATTTTACAACCTTTTTGCCACAGTTGTAAGCAAATCACTACAGTTAAGTGAATTATGTGATAGTTAAACACATCTGGCTTCTCCCATTGACTTTGCTTGCTGGAGGCCAATAGGGAAGGTTGCAAGTGGTGATCACATGACCCCAGGATGCTGTAAATGTCATAGAGGCAAACAAGTTGCCAAATGCCCCAAAATTGATCACATGACTGTGAGTATAATGCAGTGGTCATTAGTGTGAGAACTGGTCATAAGTCACTTTTTCATGCAGTTGTAACTTTGAATAGTCACTAAATTGTAATGTAAATTGGTTGTAAGTCAAGGATTACCTGTACAAAGCTTTAAGTGAGCTTCATCATATATAACTGCCTTAAGTAGAACTGCATCTCAAATCTACCTGGAAGCTTCTGCTGTTGTAGAAGATGGTCACCAGTTTTTATGGTGAAATAATAGCTTTAGCAACTCCTACATGGAATTCTAGAACAGGGGTCTCTAACCTTGACAACTTTAAGACTTGTGGACTTCAATTCCCAGAGTTCCTCAGCCAGCTTGAAGTCCACAAGTCTTAAAGTTGGGAGTTGAAGTCCACGAATCTTAAAGTTGCCAAGGTTGGAGACCCCTGTTTCAGAAGTTACTTCTTATCTACTTTTAGATAAGAAGGACTGCAGTGGACAAAGCTTTCTTTTCTTTTCTTTTCTTGGATTTTTTGAATATGATTGTAGTTAAACCTCAATTGATAATAATTGTCCTTGTTCCAGTCTAAAAGGAGCAGAAAGATATGCTGCAAATACTTGGTGGAAAGTTGCCAGATTTTAGAGGCACTGTCAGCAAGTCTTCTGGGAATTGCAAAGAATGTTTGAGCCAACAGGTTGTGGATTGCTCTCCATTTTTCAAGTCCTTGCAGGAAATGAAATGGTTTTACAGAAAATGTCTGTAAAAGTGGTACCTATTAGTCTACTTGGCATTTGCATCCTTTCAAACTACTAGGTGGGCAGGAGCTGGAGCAAGGAATGGGAGCTCACACCGTTGTATGGTGCTCGGATCTCAAACTCAGGCTGTCAGCTCTCTAGCTGACAAGTTTAGTGCCTTTAACCACTGAGCCATCGTGACAGACAGACAGACAGACACACACACAAAATCTTAATTCTAGAAATTTTGAAAGATGTTCTCTCCCATTTCCCTTTTATTTTGTGTCTCTAGGGATTCAGATTTGTTCTTACTTGATACTCGTACAATTTGGGCTGAAGAAGAAGGTTGGCTGGTATTTGATATTACAGCAACTAGTAATCACTGGGTGGTAAATCCGCAGCACAATCTTGGCCTGCAGCTATCAGTGGAGAGTATAGATGGTGAGTATAAGAAAATAAAATTTTGGCAAATCTTTTACAATTTGTGCTTGGGATAATAACCAGTTGTATTTAGAGATGGTGTTACTTTCATGTGTCCCCCTGGTAGAGAGGATGGTTGTTTATTCAAAGGTGTCCTCTGTTGTAAGGCTGCATGACCTATATCTGGATGAAGATTCATAAAAAGGAAAACAAGGTCCTTGGTTAGTTATTGTCTTCTTCACTGATTTAGCTTCAATTATTCTCCTTTATCTCTCCCAAAATGGTTTTCAAACCTGGTTTAGACTTTCCATTAGCTCTCCAAAGATTATTACGTGCACCTGGAAGTCAACTTAGCTAAACCCTTTAGATCAAGTAACTTCTTGTTTTGTTTTTGCCTCTGGTGATACAAAGAAACTATCAGAATCCGACATCTTCCTCCTTAGACTGAATGAAGACTAAGAACAAGCTAAATTTGTTAATGTAAGAAAAGTACATGTGGGCGTTGACTTGAGTTTTATGACTATTTCATTCACCTCATGGAGATTTGAGTCTAGATGGGATGGTTTTGAAGGCATTTTGAAGTTCTAACTGAAACATAAGCTCACATTCAATAGTAACTAGACAACTCATGACCTATTTGGTCATCGTTTCAGAGATATTTTCTTACTTAAACAGAGAAACAGAATGACCAAGGCAGAAAATCAGTGAGAGTGGAAATAACTTCTGACTTCCTGATAGCTAGTTCATGGTTGACTACCTTTGGCAGCCATTGGTGGGATTGATGTACCCAGTCTCCAGAAAGTTAGGATGGGAATGGTCTATTGAACTTCTGGATGGCAGTATGTCAGCACTGAAGCTACCATAATTTTTCCAGCTTTCAACTCCATGGGATTTTGGACACATTCTTAAGATAGTAAAATTGGTTAAAAAATTGTCACCCTATAATGCACTGTTTCACCCAGGTTAGGTTATAGACATAGTAAATAGATCACAAATTCTACCCTGTTTCCCCAAAAATAAGACATCCCCTGATAATAAGACACCTGGAGAGCGATTGGAGGACAAGCCGATCTGAATCTGACCAAACACAGGTGAGATCTTATATTAAGACCTACCTAGTGGCGATAAGAGCGGCAAAGTCTAGCTACTTCTCCGCTCTTATTGCATCTGAAGAGAACCGCCCAGCTGCGCTGTTTAGGGTGACCCGCTCCCTACTTCAGATGGGGGTACGGGAAGATCCCTTAAAAGGTCGAGCTGAGGATTTTGTACAATTCCTGCATGATAAAGTCGCTCAGATTCGGGAAAGCCTGGACTCCGATGGGGTAGATCCAGGGGAGGAGACAGGGGCAGGTCTTGAGAGCGTTATCTGGGAAGAGTTTGACTCTGTGACTCCTGAGGACGTGGACAGGATTCTGGGCAAGCTTAACGCTGCCACATGTTTATTGGACCCGTGTCCCTCCTGGTTGGTACTGGCCTCCCGGGAGGTTACACGAGGCTGGCTCCAGGGGATTATAAATGCTTCTCTGAGTGAGGGTGTCTTTCCCGCTGCCTTGAAAGAGGCAGTTGTGAAGCCCCTCCTCAAGAAGCCTTCCCTGGACCCGGCTATATTATCAAATTATCATCCAGTCTCCAATCTTCGCTTTGTTGCAAAGGTTGTTGAGAGTGTGGTGGCACGACAACTACCCCGATACCTGGATGAAGTTGTCTATCTGGATCCGTTCCAGTCGGGCTTCAGGTCACTATACAGCACGGAAACGGCATTGGTCGCGTTGGTGGATGATCTCTGGAGGGCTCGGGACAGAGGTTGCTCCTCTATCCTGGTCCTATTAGATCTCTCAGCGGCTTTTGATACCATCGACCATGGTATCTTACTGCGCCGGCTGGAGGGGTTAGGAATAGGGGGCACCGTGCTTCGGTGGTTTTCCTCCTTCCTCTCTGACCGTTCGCAGTTTGTGTTGGCAGGGGGGCAGAGGTCGACCTCAAGGCACCTTATTTGTGGGGTGCCGCAAGGGTCAGTCCTCTCACCCCTTCTGTTCAACACTTATGTAAAACCGCTAGGCGAGATCATCCGTGGTTTTGGGGTGAGTGTTCATCAGTATGCTGATGACACACAGCTATACATCTCCACCCCAGACCACCCCAATGATGCCCTTGCTGTGATGTCCCGTTGCCTGGAGACCGTGCGGATCTGGATGGGGAGAAATAAGCTCAGACTTAACCCCTCCAAGACCGAGTGGCTGTGGCTTCCGGCGTCCCGATATAGTCAGCTGGTACCATCACTGACAATAGGGGATGAGATCTTGCTCCCCACAGAAAGGGCCCGCAACTTGGGTGTCCTCCTGGATTCACGGCTATCTTTAGAAGATCATTTGACGGCCGTGGCCAGGGGTGCCTTTTATCAGGTTCGCCTGATCCGCCAGTTGCGTCCCTTTCTGGATCGGGACACCTTGCGCACGGTCACTCATGCCCTAGTTACCTCCCGTATGGACTATTGTAATGCTCTCTACATGGGGCTCCCCTTGAAAAGCACCCGGAGGCTCCAACTGGTCCAGAATGTAGCCGCGCGGGTGATTATGGGCGCAGCTCGTTACGCCCATGTAACACCTCTCCTACGCGAGCTGCACTGGCTCCCGGTGGTCTTCCGGGTGCGATTCAAGGTGTTAGTTATCACCTTCAAAGCGCTCCATGGCTTAGGACCTGGGTACCTACAAGACCGTCTTTTGCCACCAATAGCTTCCCACCGACCAGTTCGTTCTCACAGGGAGGGACTACTCAGGGTGCCATCAGTCAAATTATGCCGACTGGCGACTCCCAGGGGGAGGGCCTTCTCTGTGAGGGCTCCAACCCTTTGGAATGAACTGCCCCCGGAGATACGGAATATCCCTGATCTCTGTGCTTTCCGCCGTGCCCTCAAGACCCTGATGTTTCAACAGGCGGGGCTAAACATATGAACATGTGAATGATTTTTTTTTTAAATGTTATCTAATTCTGGGTTTTATTTAATTGACCAAACTAAGTAATAATTTTAATTAGCAATTTTATGATGCTTGTGTGTCTATATTTTTCTTGACTGTACACCGCCTTGAGTCCTACGGGAGAAAGGCGGTATAGAAATATAATAAATAAATAAATAAATAAATAAATAAATAAATAAATAAATAAATAAATAAAGAGCCCAATTGGGCTTTTGAGCGCATGCACTAAAATAAGCCTCCCCCTGAAAATAAGCCCTCCCCAAAAATATTTAAACACAGCTGGAATTCAGGTAAGACGGCAAGAGGAGCCCCATCTTGCTTCATGCCCCCCAAAATAATAAGACCTCCCCCAAAATTAGGCCAAACACTTATTTCGGGGTTGAAAAAAATATAAGACTGGGTGTTATTTTCGGGGAAACATGGTATTCTTTGATAGTTAAATCCAACAATGGTAGATGGAAGGAAGGAACAATGGTAAAAGGAAGGAAGGAAGAAAAAGAAAGAAGGGAGGAAAGGAAGAGAAAGAAAGAAAGAAAAAAAGAAAGAAGAAAGAAAGAAAAGAAAAGAAAGAAAAAGAAAGAAGGAGAAAGAAAGAAAGAAAAAGAAAAAAGAGAGAAGGGAAGTAGGGAATTTTAGTGAGTTTTTGTTTATTCTTAAAAAGTTTGGTTAAATGAAGCAATGCAAGAAAGGCTAAAGTAATCCATTAGCCTCAGGCATTCTGTTATCTTCTAAGTCCGTGAATGCTTTCCTTCCTGACATTATATTGGAGCAATAGCTGACTTTGTAAAGTTAACTTGATTTCTTACATACTCGTTCATATCCTGTTTGTCTCATTGCGGTGGCAAGTTGAAGAAAACTCTTATGCAGCTTGATACTAGACATACATGCTGGGCAGTAAATCCTGTGCAATTTATTGGCCTCCCTAGCTAAGGAAATGTCCAATGAATGTAAATTCAGAGCCACAGCTAGTTTAAAGCATATTTGCATTTTGTCATCTGAATGAAGGGTATTGCTTTAAAATTAATATAACTATATTTTTCTCTAAAGACTTCGTGAGAAATCATCAGAGTGACTGCAAAGGAACTTCCACTATAATGAGATTAGAGCCCAAGATAGGGAGTTACTACAGATAGGAATGAGAGCTTTTTTTTTTTTTTTTACTTAAAACAGGGGTCCCCAAGCCCTGGGCCACAGGCCACTACCAGGCTGTGGCCTAGTTGGAATCAGGCTGTGTGACAAGCGGGCCGCTGCGCAGACATGTGCGCTAGCCAGGGGTGGGTTTTACTTACCTTTACTATCAGTTCGCAACAGGGCCGCGCGTGTGAGCTTCACGTGTGCACTTGCACACTCTTCTGCGCAAGCACAGAAGCATTTTCATGACGTCAGGGTCAGTGGGCGGAGCTTCCTGTTGGTTTTACTATCGGTTCTATAGAACCGGTGCGAACCGGGGGCAACCCACCACTGGCGCTAGCCCACTGTTCATCCGGCCCAGTTCCCCTCTTCCCGAGCTGCCAAGCCGCAAAGATTGTGGACTGCTGAATTAAAAGATTTATTAAATTAAATTAAATCTAATCTTAAATTATCTATAAAATACTGTTTAAGAAAGAAAATGATGACTGCTAAATCCCGTGTCAATTTTTCCAAATCTATACTTCCGGTATTTAAGAATGAATGATTTGGCCCAGTATTACTGAACAACTGAATAGATTAAATATTATTGATATTATAAGCATTATTGACTAAATGGGTATGCTAGGGAGTTTTAAAAATTGCCATATTTTTGGTGACCACCGTGTGCCCCAGAAATCCACTGATATTATTTGGAATTGGTATGAATAAATTTCCTCTGAAAAATCCGTCTTCTATCCTGGCAGTTAAATGATGATGAGATGGTCTCACAAAGTGTTAATAAATTCCTTTGCATTACAAACTTGGGGGCTAGATCTCTAAAGCATTTAAGAGCATTCATGTATCCTGTTCCACATCAGTTTCTCTGATTATTAAGATAGACTGTCTGATTTTCAACAAATCCTAAGTCCCTTAATACACTCTACTTTCACCAATCTCTGGAAGGCTACTAGACAGGGGTCTAATCTAGCTTCCAAGCTGAGGTTGTTCCATGAACAGGAGCCATCACAGATCTTCAGGCCTCAACTTTACTCCCCCAAAATGGACCACCATTAGCCCCTTCTTTTGGGATACTCATATTGGACAGATCCCAATAATACTTGGAGCTGAGCCCCAAAGGGCTTCATAGGATGAAACCCAGAGGTGGGTTTCAGCACGTTCTGACCAGTTCTGGAGAACCGGTAGTGGAAATTTTGAGTAGTTTGGAGAACAAGTAAATACCACCTCTGACTGGCCCCTCCCCCATTTATTCTCTGCCTCCTGAGTCCCAATTGATCGGGAGGAAATGGGGATTTTTCAGTAACCTTCCCCTGGAATGGGGAGGGAATGGAGATTTTACAGTATCCTTCCCCTGCCATACCCACCAAGCCATGCTACACCCACCAAGCCACACTCACAGAACCGGTAGTAAAAATTTTTGAATCCCACCACTGATGCAACCTGCAGTGTGACTTGTACCCAGAAACATATTTGTAACATATGCCAGGGCCATTAATGTCGGTGTACTAACCAGCAAATGGGCCACTATATTCTGAGCCAACTGCAACGTTAAAGTAGCCCCATGTAAAGACTGTTGCAGTAGTCCACAAAATTATCTTTGGTTTACATAAGACTAAACAAATTATTTGTGATGTCTTTTAATAAGAAAAAGCTGTTTCTGCCTATCTCTCAAATGGATGTTTTCTGGAAACACACCAGCTTTTATTTTAGGACATTTTTATTTTCAACTAATAACTTTCCAAGGAGAATTTAGTCTGTTGGACTTAGTTTTATGGCTCTTTCTAAAAACAAAAAAACAGGAGCACATTAAATTATAAATGGTTGAACTCAAGAAACTTCCCCCACCACATTTGTTTTTTTTTAAAGAAACCAAAGAGTAGGAGAAATTCATATTGGAAGTTGACCTGGAGTAACGTAGCTTTAATAGAGGTAATTGCTTTAGCAACGGCAAATTTCAAAATGGAAAATGATTTTTTTTAATTGAGCCATTTCTTGTATGAAACGTCTAGCATTAATTTCCATTGGAATAGCAATAGCACTTAAAAGCAGTTAGTGCTTTACAGCATACACACTCAATGGTTTACAATGTTAGCATCTTGCCCCCAACAATCTGGGTCCTCAATTTACCAACTTTGAAAGGATGGAAAGCTGAGTCAACCTTGGTCTCCATCAGGATCGAATTCCTGGTTGTGGGCAGAGTTAGTCACAGTGGTGGAATTCAAATTCTTTTACTACCGGTTCTGTGGGAGTGGCTTGGTGGGAGTGGTGTGGCTTGGTGGGCGTGGCAGGGGAAGGATATTGCAAAATCTCCATTCCCATCCTACTCTGGGGCCAACCAGAGGTGGTATTTTCTGGTTCTCCGAACTACTCAAAATTTCCGCTACCGGTTCTCCAGAACCTGTCAGAACCTGCTAAATAGCATCCCTGGTTAGCCAGCAGTATTGTATTCTAACCACTGTGTCACCATGCATGTTCATTTGAAGCTTCCATTATTATTGGCATAACTGGAAAATAGGCAACAATCATCTGCAAAACTAATTTGCCTCTCTTCTCTTCTTTCTCTTTCCACTTAGGACAAAGCATCAATCCCAAGTTTGCTGGTCTCATTGGAAGGCATGGTCCACAAAACAAGCAGCCATTTACGGTGGCCTTTTTCAAAGCTACCGAAGTGCACCTCCGAAGTATTCGTTCTACAGGAGGTAAACAGCGGAACCAAAACCGTTCAAAGGCACCTAAAAATCAAGAAGCCTTTCGAGTGTCAAATCTTGGAGGTATGCAAACATTAGGTTTGTGATTTCCATAAAATTAATCTTGGGGATTAAGTTAAGAAAATGAAGTTGTTTCTGGTAGTTTTGTCTCCTTCCTAAATTGTTTTTTATCTTAGCTGAGAAGAAACGAAATCCGAGCATGGCTTTCTCTGCTGTGAACATGCTTGGATGTTGAGAAATGCTTCTCTGCAACCAACTAGTTATCAAACACAATGAACTCCACTGCACATTTGGAGTGTTTAAAACGTTCTTAGGTCAGAATAGCCATTTTGAGCATTCTAAATCTGAAACAAAATGACCCTTTGAATTCAGCACAAAATAGGGACGTTGCTTTCAGTGTTCACTCTAGAAAAGAAAAAGTATCTTGCTCCCAATGTTTCATCTGGAGGTCACTTTCTTACAGCTAAGGACTATATCCTGGGCTCTTCAGGTATGATGCTTGGAAAACTAGACCAAGGGGCTGAATTTTTATTGTCGTACAGTATTGCAACAATAATATAGACCAGGGGTCTCCAACCTTAGCAACTTTAAGATTTGTGGACTACACTCCCAGAATTCCCCAGCCAACATGGCTGGCTAAGGAATTCTGCGAGTTGAAGTCCACATGTCCTCAAGTTGCCAAGGTTGAAGACCTCTGATATAGACAATGTCTATATTATGAAGAGAAAGCTATAGAATATGTACCTAGTCACACTTCCATGAAGGAACCTTACCAGTTTTGGTTTTCAACGTATGGTAGTTTTATGACTGGCCATCACTACAATTTTGTGCTTGGGAAGAAAGGAAGGAGGGAGAGAGAAACGAAGGAAGAAAGGAAAGGAGGGAGGAAGGGGTGGGAGAACGGAGGGAGAGAGGGAAAGAAGGAAGTTATTGGATTTGGGAATTGCACCTGTGCTGCAGTGTAGAGATTCTATGCTTTCACAAATTTTCTTCAAACTCTCTTCACCTTTCTAAACAACATCTGTTGTTTAAATGTTTATAGAATTCAGATCAATACATTAATGTGTTGGAGGAATATTAAGGAACCATTAATATGTAGGTTTTATGGATAAATTTTTGGCATCCTTTTTATCTCTTATTTATTTATTTATATCCCACTTTTATTATTTTTGTAAATAACTCAAGATGGTGAATATACCTAATACTCCTTCCTCCTCCTATTTTCCCCACAACAGTAACCCGGTGGGTTGGGGGTGGGTTTGAGAGATACATAAATTCTTCTAAGGTTGCATGGGATTCTATTACACTGTTTATAGATATTGTCATGATTTTAGAAAAATATTTCAAAAAGTCATGTATGCATGTAACTACATTCCCACTGCTAGTCTATGTATTATTAATAAAATTGTCAGACTGATTGCTGCGAGACAGTTGGTCTAACTTTGCTTTGCCTTCTTTTTCTGCCCAACGCTCTCCAACTCAGAAAACAGCAGCAATGATCAGAGGCAAGCATGCAAGAAACATGAACTCTATGTCAGTTTCAGGGATCTTGGCTGGCAGGTAATGCTACTTTTTTTTTACTTGGAATTAGAGATCCTAATAATAGGTTGTGCTTTAAGTCTACTAATTTTCAAGTGGGTAATGTGATTTCCTTTTCCTATTATGTCCAAAATTGTAGAAAAACAAAAGCCAAACTTGTTTTGACAGGTAAAATCATGCAGGTTTCCATGTTGCTTGCAAATAATTCCAGGGCAAGCGTTCTTTCCTTATACCCCATTTCCCCGAAAAGAAGCCCTAGCACTTTTTTTGCGCTTAATATAAGCCCTATCCCCAAAATAAGCCCTACTTAAGAACCTGAGCAGCTAGATAGCTGGCCACCCATTTTGTCTGGTTGCTCATGGTGCTGCAGCCATGAGGCAAGGTGTTGTGATGGTGGAGCTGCTCCACATGCCTCGCAGCAGCTTACCTCAGGGCCCCCACAGACAGGCCATCCACAACCCGACACCTGCCTCGCAGCAGCAGCACCAGCAACCATGTGCAGCAGCAGCCCATGTGGCCACCAGCCCACTTCTGCTTGCTCACAGCCACAATAGACCAGGAAGCCTAGTGGTGTTCTGGTGGCGTGGCCAGGAGGCGAGGCAGGTATTGGGCCATGGGTGGCCTGGCTGCGGGGGGCCTGAAGTAAGCCAGTGCAGAGCATGTGGGGCAGCTCACTGACCCCTCCGCAAGCAAGCAGAAGAAGTGGGCCTCCCGTACATGGGGAAAAATGAATAAGACCCCCCCCAAAAAAATAAGCCCTAGTGTTTATTTTGGGGCCCCAAAGAAAATAAGGCCCAGTCTTATTTTCGGGGAAACATGGTAGTCGATTCAGTTCCACTAATGTATTTATCTATTTATTTTTAATTTCTATATCAAATTTGGAGATCATCCATCTCACTTGAAGAGCCACTTTGAGTGGTGTACAATTATAGCGTAAAAATCATGTGCGTTTTAGTCCAATAGGAGGCAGTGTAAACGGGAATGAAATAATTAAAATTAAAAAGGCAGAGGAAGGGCCTTCGAGGTACTGATCAACACCAAAGTTGTGTGTCTATGGAGAGTCTCAGTTGGTTTTCTTTGAACAATACCGAAGTTGTGTCTTCCTCTGCGAACCCCAAGTGAGTCGGCAGAGCCAGGTCTTCATTTTTTGGGGGAAATGCCATGCCAGGGGGCCTGCCTCTTTTTTGGGGTTGGGGGGAGTGTATTCCAAAGGGCAAGAGTGATGTGAGAGAAGGCTCTCTTCCTGAACCATGCCAAAATTTTAAATTTCTTTATAAACCAAAAGAATCAGTAATTTTAAAGCCACCTTTAGTGGGTAGGGCTGAGAGAAAGGGATTGGCTCAAAGTCAACCAGGTGTTTCTCATGCCTAAGATGGAACTAGAACTCACAGTCTCCCAGTTTGGTACCTTAACCACTGATAAGGAATGGATACAACTCTAATAATAGGGTTTTTTTGTTTTTTTTTTAAAGTAAAAAACCGTCATTCTAATACAACGTGTCTCTACCTCACCAACTTTAAGAGGTGTGGACTTCAACTCCCAGAATTCCCGGTTCAGCATTAGGGGAAGCAATTAAACTTAACACTGCTTTAGGGGAAACAGGGAAAAAATCCACAGCAACCCCATCGGAGTTGATACCCTTGTACTGGGTCTAGGGATAAATGAATGTGCCTGTGGCAGGAAATGAAGTTTAAGCTTTGTTAACCCTGTCTTTGATCTTTAGATGATAGCACAGACCAGAGACATTAATTTAGGCCTACATAATCCCTAAACTGTTTTAAGCTAAAGTAAACCTCCCCTAACCCCCATCCTTTTTATCATCGTTCTTTTATTGCAACTTTTAAAAGAGAAACACAGGGTGGGGGGAAACAATCTACAGAAATAAATTAAAATAAAAACAATATTATCTAACCAATTCAGTTTTAAATTCCCATTTAAGTGAAAGTCCTATACAGATGAATTTCAAGAATTTTGGGGGCCGAAAAAAAATAATGATGTTTAGCTTATTAAATCCTCTCCATCTCTCTGCCTCACCCAGGACTGGATCATCGCTCCAGAAGGCTATGCTGCTTATTACTGCGAAGGAGAATGTGCTTTTCCACTGAACTCTTACATGAATGCAACAAATCATGCTATTGTACAGACACTGGTAAGTTTATCTTCAGTGTCTTTTGCAACAGTTCTGTAGCCTGATCAGTGTCATTCCATTAAAAGAGAAAGTACAAGAGAGGTGAATGATATGGATTTCAGGAAAGTAAAATAATCGTTAACTACACATTAGCATTTCTTATATCTTCAATTTGGTAATTTGTCTGATACCAGGGTAGACGGTATTTGGTGAACTCTGTGGAGTCCTTGGTGCTCTCTGAGCTTGGTGTTTGCTTGCAGACCTTTCATTACCAAACTAGGTAACTTCATCAAATTTAAATCATGTATCCACAATTTGCCATTGTTAGATAGGATGGCAGTTTCTGTCCTCTCCTCCTCTTGCCCTGTTGGGTATGATAACTGTTTTTACTCATGCTAAGCAAATATATCTCACTAGACACATTTTTCTTGTAGCAATATACTTCTCATATTTCCTCAAAAAACTTGACATAAGAAAAATTTGAGCGATATTTTCCATCATCACAGATTATCAGGAGCTAAAATTCCATGGGAGAGGATATTGGGTTACTCTGAGATTATAAACTAGATCTAATTATTAATTGACACTATGAGTAAAGACCTTGCAGCTACATTGACAGTTCAGGAATAGCTAGTTCAGCTACTTTGATGGTGGTAACCTGTCTTCTTTGGGCAACACCCAAAGTTGCCATGCAATCAGAGGAAATCAAGTGTTGGTAATAATAGGTGCCAAAACTGGATCTTCTAGTTGAATAATGGGAGGAAACATTGACAGGGTGGAAGAGTGTGAAGCTCAACCAATTAACATGTGTCTATATGTATTTATAATTCACCATAAAAATAAAAAGTGAATAAAAGTGAATTATTTTACCTTTTTATTTTTTTTATTTTTTTTTAAATACTTTATTGACTTTTCCAAAATTAAAAAGGATAATGTACAATCTCTATCTTGATCAGAGGTACAGCGTTTACACAATTGGTGACTCAAACATTGGATGGATTCCATCCATAAATATACAATATACTATACAATATACTATACAATTCTATACAATTAAATCCAATTCTAGTGCCTAATAAGTCATAACCTATTATCATACTTTTGTCTTGTTCTTCAACCAGTTATACCAATTTCCCCATAGTTCATAATATTTAGAATTCTCCTCATTTTTTAACTCGCTCGTTAATTTTGCCATTTCTGCGCACTCTAGAATTTTATTTATTAATGTTTACCTTTTTAATTATATTTTCACCAAGAATGAGAATTTGAAAAGTACTAAGAAAATAATCCAGATATTTGAGAAACCCAGTGCTGTATCTCTTGGATATAAAATGATCCAATGAAAGCTTTCCCCACAAAAGAGAAGAGGAGAGAAAGAAGTAAAAAGTGGAAGAGAAAGATTATTGTATTCATATCAATAATTTCTTCATATCACCAGTTCCCAAGACTAGGAAGAATATCTAAAGAACAGTCACAAATTCACAGAAACAAGTGTTTTCTATGGCTGTGCGAGTTGCATTAATGATAGTGGGGTGTGAGTTGTGTGCATACACCACATACCCACAATACCCACAAACATACACATATATTGCAAATAATATTATTTACCCTAAACATTTACCCAGAAAGCCTTTTATCCTCACCCTTCTTGCTCACTGCCCTTTCATGACTTTCTTATGTAAGAACTCTTGTTGATCTTCTGCAAGATCTGTTTCTTCTAAGCCCAGTAATCATAGTCTTCTCAATACAGAAGTCAAGGTGTCAGCTCTCCTGGATCAAGTTCAATAGAACTTGGTGGTAACTATTGAAAAACCCTATACCTTTCAATGTCTAGTACCCACAGAGCTTGCTCAATTCAAATTTGTCAGAGCCTGGTGGCGCAGCAGACTAAAGCACTGTTATTAACATCAAGCTGTCTGCAATTACTGTAAGTTCAAATCTCACCAGGCTCAAGGTTGACTCAGCCTTCCATCCTTTCTAAGGTAGGTAAAATGAGGACCCAGATTGTGGGGGCAATAAGCTGACTTTGTATAAATATACAAAAGTATGAAAGCTATTACTTAACGCATTGTAAGCCACCCTGAGTCTCCGGAGAAGGGCGGCATATAAATCAAATTTTTTTTTAAAAAAAAGTTCAAAAATGCCTTGTTAATTCTTGCACGGGGATCACCAAATTTGTAGAAAAGGAGATCTTCCAAGTATAAGTGGCAGTGGTTATAACATCAGTGTGGTAGAAACAGAGAAGCAGATATGGAGGGGGAAAGAACCATAGTCCATTTCTGGAAAACCGTCTTTCAGGCTGCAAAATTCAAATGGCCACTAGATGGCAGCAATGATGAGTTCATCGTTTTCAGTATCTTTCCTGCCATCTAGTGGTTTCCAGGATTCCTACAGTCTCTCTGGTAGCCCAACTGATGTGCTGTTGTGTTCTATTTGTATTTAATATTCAGCTTAAATTATTGTAAACATCTTGATGTCTCGTAACTTCTTTGCCTCCAGGTTCACTTTATAAACCCCGATACTGTGCCGAAGCCTTGCTGTGCCCCAACACAACTCAACGCCATTTCTGTTCTCTACTTCGATGACAGCTCCAACGTCATTTTGAAGAAATACAGAAACATGGTGGTACGAGCCTGTGGCTGCCATTAACAGCCTAGTCAGAAAGCTATATCGGGATTTCAAAATGTGCAGACTGAATTGTTTTTATAAAATAGAGAGGTTTTTTTTTAAAGAAAAAAAATGAGGAAAAAAAAAAGAAAAGCTATCTTAGAAAGAACATTTCTAAATGGGCCAAAGGTTCAGGAATGATTTTTGAGATGCAAACGCTGTTTTGAACAGAGTTGGCTTTAGATTGCACAGAAGCATCTTGGATAAAAATAAGGATGAATTCTGAGAACAGATTTTTTTTTTCCCTGAAAGTGCCTTGTCAAGGAAACAGACCTCTTTTATTTTTTACTTTTCCTTCCTTCCTTTCTTTTTTTTTTTTAACAAAAAAGCTATTTGAGGTGTATATGAATGAGGAACACATCCATGAGTGCTACGTACAGGTTTATAGATCTCCTTCCTAAAGAAATGCACCACCTGAATTAAAATGTATGAATGAATTTATCTGAATCCACTGGCTATCTCAACCACATTACAAGGAAGATGTGAATTTTGACTTCTTTTTAAAACAAAAATTTCACGGCCTTACATGTTTGAGATGTTCCCTGCCAAGGCAGCTATAAAACTTTTGCAGTGATTCCAGACACTGAGCATGATGTATATATACTGTACTTTCTGCAGCTGGATCTCCTGTTTCCCATTCAAAACGAGCAGGCAGCATTACAAATCCAAGAGTCAGGGCTGTACATAATATCTTTGTATGGCCATGCATAGTGTTCCGTATACAAGCACAGAGACCTCAAGATAAACGGCATACAGATTTGAGTCGCAGTTGTCTGTGTTTAGTGTAATTCATGGAATTGCACAATGAAGTTTCCCCTGTTTGAGAAAACAGGGTTGACAATAGCATTCACTAGAATACTGACAATAAAATTTGCCAATCTTATTTCCCAAGTCACAGTAGCAAACATGCAGATTTACTGTGATAATTGTTTAATCACTTTTTCTGGCAAGATTTCTTCTTTTTCCTATGCTTTAATCCAATTTGATAGGCAAGAGAAAACTCTTTAATTATTCAGAAGGGCGAAACTCTTAATGGGCAGGAACAATGCATTCAGCCAATATAGAGATCTTTTGTTTCTGAAAAGTGCCTTCTCCCTTTTCTGTTTTGGCAATGCTAATTTAAATCTTCCTCTAATCTGGAAGGGAGCAGAAAGGTGTAAAAAGTTAATACAATAATTGCTGTTGAATTAAAAGGCTACCATTCATAAGCCACGTTGGTCAGACTAATCTGGATGAAGAGGTGGACAGCTTGTCAATATTTCCATGCTAAATGACATGGAATTGCAACTCGGTTGAACAGTGGTAAGCATTTTGTGATCTCCAGATGCTACTGAATTGTAAGTCTCATGTTTCATTATTAGTCACTGTGGCTCAGAAGCTGGAATTCAACATCTGTAGATCCATGTGTTACCTATTACTGCACAGATCGTGCGCACAAAATTATTCACTGGATAAAGTTGTTGGGAGAAAGGTACAAGGATAAAGATTGGATAGAGAGGACCGTTACGGGGAACAAACATTAATCAATAACTTGATACCAAGGTAAATAATCCAGGTTCTATCATCAAGTAGAATTGTTTCCAAAACTTGAGAATGTTATTGCTCATCCTCAATTAGCTTGAAGATGCCCATGTATGGCGATATGACTTTTGGTTGGGTTGTATGTTGTTTCAAAAAGAATTTTGACCATTCAGGAAAGTTTCATAGGAGAAGATACCAAGATAAGAACCTACATAGGAAGCCTAAAGGAGCTGAACTCACAAAAGTGTTGAATTTCAAGCTGCAAGTGTAATATGCCATCAGCTAAAGCTACATAAATACCGCACTTGTAATACTGGGTGGAGGTCCTAGTTCAAAAAAAGATGTTGTGGCTAACAAGTGACTGAAGCCATTCAGTTTGTTATAACTAGTGCAAGGTTGCAGATAATAACTCTCAATCACTGGACAAAGTCCCATGGAAAGCTATATCTAATCATCACTTGCTTCCAAAAAAATTCAAAGGCTTTTTCTGCATCTAAAGATACTAATGTAGCAGGATCTGTTTCATCCTCTGCTATATGCAGTATGTCACTTATATAATATATGCAAATTATCTGATGCCTGAAAATTTTTGATAAACCCCAACTGGGAAGGATGAATTATGTCTGGTAAGATCTTTTGAAAGCATCTAGCCAGTAGGATAGATAACATCTTGGTGTTCACATTTTTGTGGGTCTTTACCTGGTTTTAAAATGTCATAAAATTATGATGGTAATTCATCAACCTTAAATTTTACCTCATTGTATATTGCCCAAAGAATAGAAACCAACAAACCTGTGCATGCCTTATATACCAGTGCTTCTCAATCTTGGCAACTTGAAGATGTGTGGACTTCAGCTCCCAGAATTCTCTAGCCACCATAGCATTTTTGGGGTCTGTCATAACTTCCAATGGTTGCTAAGTGAGTGGTCATTAGTCGAGGACTACCTGTATTTTTTTTTTTCTGGTCTCCCTGAATATGAGAGAGATGTTTCTTCCCTTCTTCCTGCTAATAAGGCTTAATTAATGAAGTTAATTTGCCGCAATAGAATACAGAAAGTATTTTATCACATAGTGCCTAAGTAATTTCTAGGATTTGTTCCCACATGATGAATTGCTGGTTTTTAAAATAGGAGGAGGATGGGTCTACCAAAGACTCTGAACCACAAAAGCTAACTTCTAACGTGTGTGTGTGTGTGTGATATATATATATATATATATATATATAGGATGTTGGGAACAAACCTTATTGATTCACATTGCCTTGCTATCTGTGAAGTCATGCTTGGAAATGTTTTAGACTGGGTGGCTGTTAGGTGGAAAAGGCCCAAAGTGGACTTTCTACTGTTTGAAACCAGCTTGTTTCATATACCAGTAGGTAGAATGATTGTGGGGGTAGATTCCAATGGGAAACTAAAGGGACTAGTGTGATTTTCAAGCATCCCTCCAATTAGAGCTGATTCTAATCCTTACTTTTTCTCTCAGTCAGTATATTTTTGGATCAGATTAACTTCCCTTCACCTGCTGATTAAGTCAGGAGGTCAGAGTCCTAGCATATTTTTAAATAGATGCTTACACCAGCTTCATATGTCTTTCTAGGGCAGGGGTGTTAAACTCACGTTGTCACGTGACGTATCACGACTTTTCCCCCTTCACTAAACTGGGCGTGGGCGTGGCCAGCACGTGACGCATCTGGCCCACGGGCCGCGAGTTTGACAGCACTGTTCTAGGGTTTGATGAACCTCCTTCAGGGAACTTTTTTTTTTAATGCTATACTAGATTTTTTTTTAAAAAAATGTGTTTTTCCTGAGCTCTTTACCTTCAGGCTGTGTTGGGACAACAGAAGCAGGATTTCTGGCCATCATGTGATCATCATTCTGAACATTGTAGTCCTAGTTTATACAGAGGACACCATCTTAGGGGAGACTGCCTTACGAGTATGTATATAATATATGGGTGATCTGTAGTGTCTTCTCTTCCAGATTATGTTGGTAAATATTCTGGAAGAAAACCTTCACGAATGAGTTCAGCCTCTTTATGTGTATTAGGGGAATAATATTCCTAGGGTCATTTCCCTTCCCAACCTTTCAAAATAAATGGCCTTTTTCTTTGGGTTAATTTCTGTTTAAATTCCATTCTTTGTACATGTTTTTGTAAATAGTTTTCACAAAAGCCAAAAAAAAAATTATTTATTTCAGCCTCTGTATTTCTTTTCTCAGTCGCATTTGGGAAAAACAAAACCAACCAAGCAATCGACAAAAAAAAGAAAAAAAAAATCATCTCTCATTTGAAAACATGTTGTTTCTTTATTTAATAAAATATTTATTAACAACTGCTGGTGAAACAAATAAATGTTTGGAGACTTTTGATTTCCTTACAGCAGTTGTTTTTAGATGGTTGTTTGTACAAATTAATCAAATAAATCATTGCCATTTTATGTGGCTTTAAAATGAAGCCTCTCTTGTGATGTTTTTATGTGGTTATTGCGCTTCCTTTTTTTCTTCACAGGCCCATCCTGTAAATGTTCCTTTGAGTTCAATGGGTTTCATTGTCAGGGCAATGTAATCCCATTCAAAGAGCCACAGATGAATGAAGGTTACAATTCCTCATTTATGTACGTCGGTATAAGCTCCATGTAACACAAGGAGATTTTCCTTTGAGTAAAGAATGGAATGGAATGGAACAAAATTCTTTATTGGCCAAGTATAATTGGACACACAGTTTGTCTTTGGTGCATAAGCTCTCAGTGTACATACAAACAATAAGTGATAAATCATGATCGTGGTCATCATAAAAATACATTCATCAAAATCATAAGATACAACACTTAGTGATAGTCATAGGATACTAAATAAGTAATCAACATAAATCATACTAAGATACTAAATAAACAATATAAATCATAAGATACAAGCAACAAAGTTATAGCCATAAGATGAGATAGGTAACAGGAAAGATGAGAATAATAGTAATACAGCCTTACTAGATAGTTTGACAGTGTTACGGAAATTAGTTGCTTAGCAGAGTGATGGCATGGGAAGGGGGATGGACGGACGGACTGTCCTAGTGTCTAGTTCTGGTGTGCAGTGCTATATAACGTTTTGAGGGTAGACGTTGAAACAATTTATGTCCAGGATGCAAGGGGTCTGTACATATTTTCACAGCCCACTTTTTGACTCGTGCAGTATACAGGTCCTCAGTGGAAGGCAGGTTGGTAGCAATTGTTCTTTCTGCAGTTCTAATTATCTAATTATTATTATCATTATTATCCACATGCAAATAATTATTCTGCTTATTTGCATGTGGATACTCTAGAAAGGTGGAAAATACATCTATTCCACTTTGACTCCCAGGTCTTCCAGATGGCTTATGACAAAACAAATTAACAAACACAATCCACAACAAGAAAGATACAAAATTGTAAATAACGATGAGAGGGAGGGGAAAATCAGTTGCAAAGGAGGATAAATTTTTTTTCCCCTAAGGCTGGGTTTATTTTATGGAGGAAAATGTTTAAATCGCCCAATACCCAAAGCTTTCTGGGTGGTTTATAATAAATACATTAAAAGATGCAATTTTTGAATACAAACATGTACAATAAAATGCAAGATAAAAACTTGAAAACTATGCAGCTGAAAGACAGTCATTCAAAAGCTAAAATAATAGTGTTTCCCCAAAAACAAGACCTCCCTGAAAATAAGCCGGAGTGCTTATTTTCAAGCCCAAAAGAAAATAAGACCAGGTCTTATTTTCGAGGAAACAAGGTATGAATTAAAATACAAATAAAAATCAGTTAAGAAGCCAGGACAAATAGATCTTGACCTGGCAACAAAATGATGCTAATGTGAATAACAAGCCTCTCTGAGAAGGGGATTTCACAAATGAGGTGCTACCACTACACAAAAAGATTTCCCCTTTGTAGAGGTCTACCTCACCTCCTTTGGTGAGAGGATCTGGAGGAAGGCCTTGTTAGACAAGCTTAAAGTTCAGGTAGATATACAGTATGAGGAAAGGTATTCCTTCAGGTAATCTGGCCCTTAATTGTTCAGGGTAGATCTGGGCAGATCGGCATTTTATGGTCCATGGGCCACATCCAGCCCTTTGGCTGTCCCTGTCTGGCCCATGCTTTCATTTTGAAGGTGATTGCTATCTCTTTTTTTTACATTTACGTATGTGCTTACGTATGTACATACCTTCACAGCCCTATTGATTTGGCTGTCCTCAACAGTCCCAGTTTCTCATCTGGTGCTGTGGGAAAATGAATTGCCCATCCCTTTTAGGGTTTAGGGCTTTAAAGGTCAAAACTAACGCAAGTCCAGGTAGATACATACAGTAAAGGTATTTCTTCAAGTAACTTGGTCCTAAGCCAATTAGGGATTTAAAGGTCAAAACTAACACTTTGAACTGAGTTTGGAAATGGACCGACAGTCAGTATACATGGTGAAATGTTCATATCAGCCAATCTAGCTAGTCTGTTTTGAACTAACTGAATTTTCTGGACTGTTTTCAAAGACAACCCGACATAACAACACATTGCAATAATCCAACTGGAAAATTACCAGACCATGAATAACTATTGCAAGGCTATCTCTATCCAGATAAGGTCACAGTTGGTAAATCAAGTGAAACTTGATTTTAAAAAAACCTACTCTGTATAATCAAGGTCACACCTGGGCCTTAGTGACAGTGATGGATGTGGGAGCATCTCCCAACTTGCAAACCTGTTCCTTTAGGGTAAGCCTGGACCATTCCAGGACAGAAATGCATCATCAAATAATAGTATCTATTTCTTGTCTGGTTTGAGTTTCAGTTTATTGGCCCTCCTTCAGTCTTATCACCCTGTCCAAACAGTGGCTTAGAACACTATCTGAAAAGAAGTGGTAAAGTTGGTTCTTTTAATTGATTATATGCTGCTGGTGTTGACTTCTGGAAACCAGATAGATTTTCTCCACAATGATCTGTCTTTATAGGTCTTCCAATAGTGTATTCATTGCCATTAGAGGCGTGGTGGTGCAGTGGTTAGAATGCAATACTTCAGGCTACTTCTGTTGGCTGCCTACAGTTTGGCAGTTCGAATCTCACCAGGCTCAAGGTTGACTCAGCCTTCCATCCTTCTGAGGTCAGTAAAATGAGGATCCAGATTGTTGAGGCAATATGCTAACTCTGTAAACCGCTTAGAGAGGACTATGGAGCACTGTGAAGTGTTATTGCTATTGCTATTAACGGAGTCCATTCACCTTGTTGGTTGCTATGCTCTCTTTCCTTCTGTCTTTCCTAGCATAACAGCCTTTTGCAGACAACTAGGTATCATTCGTGTTGATGGTACCTCAGTCCACGTTCCCAGATTACCTCTCCTAGTGGTTTCTTGTAGATATTTAAAAGCATATGAGATATAATAGAATGCTGAGGGACTCCATAAGCCAACCACCAGGAGGAAGAATAGGAATCCCCCGGCACCATCTTCTGGAAATCCAAATAAGAGTGGAGCCACTGTAACACAGGATCCTCAGATCCCGACTCTAGAAGGATACTATGGGCAGCAGTGGTATGAAAAACTGCTGAGAGGTCTAAGAGGATCAACTGGATCACAGTCCACCTTTTTACTAGCACAGGTCATTCTGCAGGGTGACCAAGGCAGTAGAAATGAATCTAAAAAATCAGTTTCATTTGCGAGAGCCCAGAATCACTCACTCATCAGGTTAAGCTGTAGTTTGCTTAACCATGGTTTTTGAATAAACCACCAACTGCATTTTCCACAGCTTGCTGAGCCAAAAGCAATGTGTCTTTTGACTTGGCATTATAGGTGTAGTAGTCAACTTGCTTTTAAGAAAATCCTATCCTGTCTTCTTCACACCTGAAGACGTTCAGGAGCAAAGATACAGAACAAACTGTTAAGAGTTTGCAGTAAAATTGCAAATGATAGACAAAGTACTGTTAAAGAGCAACATATATCAAACTAGATTCCAAGAGACTAAAGCTATGATGGCGAACCTATGGCATGTGTGCCAGAGGTGACATGCAGAGCTCTCTCTCTGGGCACTTACACCATTGCCCCAGCTCAGCCAGCTGATCGTCGGGTTTCCGATCCGTGCATGCACGCCAGCCAGCTGGTTGGTGGGTTTCTGGTGCTCTGGCACTCATGCATGCATGTGCATGTGCCTTCCAGTTTTAGGTCACTCTGTGCCTAAAAGGTTCGCCATCACTAGACTAAAGCATAGTTTACAAATGTCCCAAATCTATTAAAGTCTTACATGCACCCAGGCTAAAATGCTTTACTGGTTGCTAGGCACATGCACCCAAAGATGTTAGGTAGCTTCAGGGCCAGCTTTAGGCTACGATACTGATCTAGAGTGCTAAACCTGGGAAGCACCAATGCCAACTTTTCTTTGGGGAAAAAAAAGTTATTCTAAAAATGCAAATCTTTGAATCTCTAGGAAGCCTAAGGGCACCATATACCCTCAACAGAGTGCTGAGTGTGTGCACCATAAATGGCCCTTGCGATTAACATTTCAAAAACCCTTGACAGAAAATTCACAGCCCAAAGATGTAAACTATGGATGTGTCTAAAGGAGCTTTAAGATGTTAGTCACAAGGGCCATGTGATGGGCAAAGCTAGAGCCAGAAATGGATAGTGGAGCACCCATTCTGTGATGAGCAGAAGGAGTAACTTTGGAGATCAGGAAGAAGAAGCGCTACCAAAATAAGGGGCAGATAAAAGAAACTCGAGTCCAAGCCAGAACTGTAACCTGACAAAAGCATCTAAGACTGGTGTCAGCAACCTGTGGCTCCAGAGCCGCATGTGGCTCTTTGGGCCCTCTGCTGCAGCCCCCTGTCCCATCACTGGCTGGCCCCGCCCCTCGCCCTCCCCTCCCAGTCACTCCTCACCTGGCCTTGGAAATCCGAGATACAGAGACGGAGGGGGGAGAGGGAGTGAGAGAGACATAAATACACAGAGAGAGAGAGAGAGATACAGAGAGAGGGGGAAGAGAGGGGGAGAGATAAAGAGATACAAAGAGAGGGGGGAGAGAGAGATACAGAGAGAGAGGGGAGAGAGAGATACAGAGAGAGGGGGGGAGAGAGAGATACAGAGGAGGGGAGAGAAAAGGTTTTTGTGGTTCCAGGTGTTTTTTAATAACCGGTTCTCAGCCCTAATGACCAGCTAGGTAGGCGTGGCTAGGGGGTGTCATGTGACTGGGTGGGAGTGAGTGATGTGGAGTTGGCCACGCCCACCCAAGTTTTGTGGCTCCTGGTGTTTTTTTTTTTCTGTGGGAAATGGGTCCAAATGGGTCTTTGAGTGTTTAAGGTTGCAGACCCCTGATCTAAGACAAGACCCTACCTAGTTCTTCAGAAGACATAGGAAAGAAGGGGGTGGGGGGAGAAACACATCCAGACTTGGCAAGATTCTGTAACTGTAACCTCATTATAAAAGCAGTATTATGTATGCTTGGTTTCCATGTTTGAACTATCCTGAAGGGCTGAAATATTCCTTTTTGTGCTCCCCTTTTCATCTTTCCGATATATTCATTTTCGCCTCCAAGCAGCAAAAAGAACGGGTATTTTCTTTTACCAGGGGCTTTTTACCTGAAAGGCCATATGAACATTATAAGTTTGAATGGCTACATGTTACCTGTCCTTATTAGCTTCCTATATGTTTACATGCATGCTATTTTTTCCAGTTTGATTTTCCTCCCCTTTCTCTCTCTCTCATTCATGCTTTTCGACTACACAACACAGCCTTTTCCAAGTTGCTCAGCTACTGTGTCTTGGTTACTTGTCAACATTCACTGCAACGGCATAAATATAAATTATGCAGCATTATTGGGATGTTGAGAGAGCTACAAGGGGGGAAAAAAGTGAAGATTCCAAGAGCAAAGATGCCTAGTTGATTATAGCACAGCTGCCAGCAGCTGTTTCAAAGAAGCAGGAGGTAAATTAATTCTGTTTACTGCTGACATAGCTTAGAGATTTAGTCATCCCAGTAAAATCAGAAGCACAAGAAGGGGGAGAGGTACTTACTTAGAAACTAAAGAACCCTTAGCCAAGAAGTCAATGCTTTCCCCCCCAAATTAGGCGGCTATAATATGGGTTTTGCAGATGTTGCCAGTATCAAACATTTGTTATGGAGGAGCAGGGATAAGCCCTATTGGGAAAAAAAATCGTTAATAGCCATCGCTTTTTGCCTGCCTATATGGAATACAGCCAGGGGTGGGCTTCAAAATTTTTAGCAAGGGCTTCTCTGCCGGTTTGCTGGGTGGGCGTGGCCATGGTGGGCGTGGCCTAGTCGGCCTCCTGCACCATGGCGGGGGAGCGTTTTTGCCCTCCCTGGGCTCCAGAAGCTTTCCTCGAGCCTCCAGGAGAGCGAAAATGGCCTCCCCAGGCTCCGGAGGCCCTCTGGAGGCCAGAAACGGGCCCATTTCCAGCCTTACTGAATTTCCGGTAGGCCCATTTTTTGCCCTCCCCGAGCCTCCATGAGCGCCCTGCACTTACCTGCATCCAAAACAGGCCATGTGGTGATTCCTGGGAGGGGAGGGGTGGGTGGGGCCAGCCAGGAGCGGGATTTGGGGGTTCTCCGAACTGCACAGAATCATGGCTGTGCTAAGCCCAAATCCCTGCAAACCCCCAGCAGTCCACCCCTGAATACAGCTCATTATCAGCTGCCTACTTGTCCATCATACTAGAAATAGCTTTGCACAGCAGATGCTGCTGTGCAAAAAAGAAACAAAGGATAGTCTGCATCCTGGGTTCCTGGGCTAACAATGTTTGTCTTTGCCTTTCCTCCGCTACTATTGACTTAAGCTACCACTGTTAGGCTACCACTGCTACTCTTGACTTTAGCTATATCAATCGTTCCCCAAGTGTGATGTGCTTGGCTTCAACTTCAGGCATCTGAGGTCTGGTGGTTTAGCTACAAAGCACATCTGGTGGGTTCCAGGTTCGAAAGAGTGGCCTGTATTGCAGAAGAACAAGCACAGGCCTAGCAATGGATATACAGGCACAACGGTCTGAGAAGACTTACTTTTGATCAGGCTAAAACTCTGCATGTCCCAAATTGTGATGATTGAGAATATCTTTTTCCAAAACACCTGAGGGTAGAACAAGAAGCAATAGATGGAAACTAATCATGGAGAGAAGCAACCTAGAATTAAGGAGAAATTCCCCAACAGTGAGAACAGAGAGGTCCTTGGTGGTCTCTGAACTTCCTTGCTTTCTTGCAGACATTTCATTACCCAAACTAGATAACATCATCAGTGCTAGTAAGAAGTGCTGTTTGCTGTCAGTTTAGTTGTTCTAACAATTAATCAGTGGGATGACTTGCCTCCAAAAGTTATGAGTGCTCCAACATGGAATGTTTTAAGAAGAAATTTAACAACCCTTTGTCTGAAATGGTATAGGGTCTCCTGCTTGAGCAGGGAGTTGGACTAGAACAGGGGTCACCAACCTTTCGGACCTCAGAGACCATTAATTCATAATTTTAAATCCTGCGGACCACTAATATGATCTGCCTAATGACTGGCTGGGTGGGCGTAGCTAGGTGGTCATGTGACTGCGTGGACGTGGCCAACTCAATGTCACTCACGTCAAGGAGCACCTCGCCAACCTCTATTTGCCCCTCCCCTCCCAGCCACTCCTCGCCTTCCCACCCGAGCTCCTTAGGGCCCCAACAGAAAGCAGTTGTTGAAGCTAAGCAGCCACCACGAGAAAGAGTTGGCAAAACAGCTGGCTCAATTCAAATTGGATCTGACCGAGAAGGAGGCTCAGCAGAAGCACCTCACTGAGGACTATGAGCATACGCTTTCCAAGCAGAGGGAAGACCTGCGGGAGTGCAAGGCCAGGTACCAGCGCCTGGAGGCTCAGCGGGCTGAGATGGTCAGCCAGTTCCAGGCCATGATGCAATCCCACTGGAACGAGGCCCTCCAGCTCTTCGCCACCACGGCACTTCCCTCCAGCCTTTGCCCAAAGCCCCACACCAGGAGGCTGAAGCAGACCCCAATTCAGAATTTCTCCCCATTCCTACCCACACAAAAAGACCCCTAAGGGGGAGACTCTGCAGCAACACAAATGTTCATTGCACATATCTGTCCTAGGGGCCGTAGTTTGAGGACCCCTGATTTAGTGCAATATAAAAAATGTAAATAATTTTTCTGTGGACCACCAAAATTTTGTCGTGGACCACCAGTGGTCCATGGACCACCAATTGGTGACCGCTGGACTAGAAGACCTTCAAGGTTTTTTCCAACTCTTATTATTCCGTTATTCATTTTTGTAAGACCATTTTGGAAGCACCAGTGAGTTTCTTTTTAATGGGGTGTCTTAATCCTCTCATAAACGTACCTCATTTTTTTAAAAAAAAACTTGTTAAAAAGAGTAAGAAAAATTTTCCCCAGATCATAATTTTGCTCCTGAATTTTGGCTCAGAACATGGAGGCTCATTTATTGACCAAGAAGATTATCCAGGAGATGAAGAAATATTTTTCCCTACTGAATTCCACTACAGTCCCATTACTCCTCATTTTTTGCAGAGATAACTTATAATATGGAATAAATGAGTGAGAACCACAGAAGTTAAGCAAGTATGTTTTCAGTATTAAAATGTCAGCATTAGGAAAAGCTGTTTCTATCAAGCTTCTGCCTGGCATAGAAATGATACAGATTTAGGAATGACAAAATGAAGGTGTATGTCTACGTGTCCATATCAGTGATTTAAAATAGCAAATCACAAGGTGTCAAGGTTTGAACTGCAAAAACTGCTATAATTTGATCTACTATCACCGTGACCACTGAAATATATTTTTGGGTGCCTTTGTCTGCTGTAACATCTCCAACCCTAATGGTTCTGGCTTCGATACAAACTTTGACCCAAGCTAAGGGAGTCAATCTTGGTGGATTTTCCCTGATGTAATTGTGCTATTGATGTGTCAAGTTCCTTGGATGAGTTCACATAAACTATGTGAATGTGGAAAGATTCCAAATCTGGAATGAGTTACTAAAGGTCAAAGCTCAGCTATGATGTCTCGGGAACCTCTTGCAACTGAAACCATTTCCCTCCCCACCCCGCACCCCCCACCCCATCAGTATTTGGGAATTTTATTTAACAGTGAACTAATCTTTAATGAGTTCACATTAATTCATCTTAAAAACCATTTAATTTGGAAAATAAGTCCATTGGGATCAGCAGTATTAGTATTTTTTTTTAAATTCAAGTGAACAAATGAACGCATTGAAAAGGCAGAATAAATTCGCTACTGGATTTGTTTAAATCGTTTTAAAATCTTTTGCTTTCACAAGGAATTGGAACGTTATACAATAGGTAGAGCCTCTATATCCCTTCCAACCTACTTCCTGGGTTTTCTTAATTACAAGATAATGATGGGTTATCCAAAATTGCTGTAATAAAGGAGAACACATGAACAATGTAGCCTCACTGATTTCACCAAACCTATCCCAGGCCTGGATCCAGTCCAATATGGATAGAGGGAGTCCTTGACTTACAGCCACAATTGAGCCCAAAATGTCCATTGCTAAGAAAGGAAGTTGTTAAGTGAGTTTTGCCCCATTTTACGACCTTTCTTGCCACAGTTGTTAAGTGAACCACTGCAGTTGTTAAGTTAGTAAGACGGTTGTTCAGTGAATCTGGCTTCCCTGTGGACTTTGCTTGTCAGAAGGTCACAAAAGGTGATAAATATTTATTTATTTATTTATTTAACTTATATGCCGCCCTCTCTCCGGAAAGGATTCAGGGTGGCTCACAGCAATAAAAACAGATAAAATCAATATTAAGTGTTAAAAACCATTAAAACTCCCCTTAAAAACCCCTTCAGTCCAATATGATTCCAGGATACAGCAACTGACATATGTACATGCCAGAGGTGGGTTTCAGCAAGTTCTGACCAGTTCTGGAGAACTGGTACCAAACATTTTGAGTAGTTCGGAGAACTGGTAGTAAAAATTCTGACTGGCCCCACCCCCATTTATTCTCTGCCTCCCAAGTCCCAGTTGATCGGGAGGAAATGGGGATTTTGCAGTAACCTTCCCTTGGATTGGGGAGGGAATGGAGATTTTACAGTATCCTTCCCCTGCCATGCCCACCAAGCCACGCCCACCAAGCTACACCCACAGAACCGGTAGTAAAAAAGTTTGAAACCCACCACTGGTATGTGCCAATTGCCAAACATCCTAATTTGGACCATGTGACCACAGGAATGCTGCCATGGCCGTAAGCAGTGGTGGAATTCAAATTTTTTTATTACCGGTTCTGTGTGCGTGGCTTGGTGGGCATGGTGTGGTTTGGTGGGCATGGCTTGGTGGGTGTGACAGGGGAAGGATACTGCAAAATCTCCATTCCCACCCCACTCCAGGGGAAGGATACTGCAAAATCCCCATTCCCTCCCCACTCCTGGGGGGAGGATATTGCAAAAACTCCATTCCCACCTTACTCTGGGGCCAGCCAGAGGTGGTAATTGCCAGTTCTCCGAACTGCTCAAAATTTCCACTACCGGTTCTCCAGAACCTGTCAGAACTTGCTGAATAGCACCCCAGTTCGTAAGAGTGAAAAATGGTCATAAGTCTATTTTTAAAGTGTTGTTGTAAGTTCGAAAAGTCATTAAACGAATGACTGTAAGTTGAGAGCTACCTGATTCCGCAAACAAAATTAGAGTAAAACGCTGGACTAAATGAGAATGCACAAACAGTGAAACCTCATTGATTTCACCAAAACTATCCCAAGCCTGGCCCCAGTCCAATATGGGTATATAATGAAATATTAAGGCACAATCTCCCTTGGTGAGGGCAGGAACTATGCTGACTTGAGAAGGACAGTATCCAATGTCTGTTGCTTTCTTCAGCAGTTAAACATTTCCATTTGGAGCTGAAATGTTGAAAGTTGCAGTTCTGCAGTCACTGGTGGGATATTGCAGGAATGAGTATAAGGGACAACAGATGTCCTCCTCTTACAGTCAGAATCTTCAGAAAAGAAAACTGGAGATATGAAACCTTCTCCAGGCACCCCACCAATGTCTGAGGCTAGGTTTTTTCATGTAATGTTATTGAAAATTTTAAACACAAGTATAAGACTAATACAAATGAAAACAGAGCAAAAAAGGAAAAGGGGAAAAAAATTAAAGGTGCAAAAGAAAGTGTAGCAGAAAAAACAGAGAAGAAAAAAGATTTTAAAAGTGATTTCTGATCTTCAGAGCAGTTATATTTATAAATTGATACCTCTCTCCCTCTAAACTTACATCGTGACTCTCTTCTTTCTATAGTCTATCAGGAAAACCATAAATTGATGCTGGCTTTTTCAGAAGGCATTGAAAAGATTGCTTACTCTTTATTCTTTCCTTCCCATTGACACTAACGGAAAGGAAAGGATATGATAGCAGTATTCCCATATCTCAGGGGCTGCCACAAAGAAGAGGGAAGTCAAGCTATTCTCCAAAACACCTGAGGGTAGGACAAGAAGCAATGGGTGGAAACTAATCAAGGAGAGAAGCAACCTAGAACTAAGGAGAAATTTCCTGACAATTAAAAACAATTAATCAGTGGAACAACTTGGCTCCAGAAGTTGTGAATGCTCTAACATTGGAAGTTTTTAAGAAGAGATTGGACAACCATTTGTCTGAAATGATATAGGGTTTCCTGCCTGGGCAGGGGGTTGGACTAGAAGACCTCAAAGATCCCTTCCAACTCTGTTATTCTATTCTATTCTAAACTGCTATGACACCTCTAGGAACCTTGGAGAAATATGTTATGGGAACAAAGGGCTATCAGACCAACATTAATGCCTGCCCAATATTCCAATTGCCCTTGGAAGGCCCCCATTTGAAGATCCATTATGGACAGAACAGTGTGTTCCAATATCTAAAGAACTGCCACAAAGAAGAGGATGTCAACCTATTTTCTAAAGCAGTTGAAGGCAAGATAAGAAGGAATGGGTGGAAACCAATCAAGGAGAGAAGCAACCTAGAACTAAGGAGAAATTTCTTGACAGTTAGAACAGTTAATCGGTGGAACAATTTGCCTCCAGAAGTTGTGGGTGCTCCTTCACTGGAGGTTTTTAAGAAGAGATTGGACAACCATTTGTCTGAAATGCTATAGGGTTTCCTGCCTGAGCTGGGGGTTGGACTAGAAGACCTCCAAGGTATCTTCCAACTCTGTTATTCTACATTTGTAAGGCATTCTATGGGAGTGCCCCACTGGAATGGGTGGGATGAGAAAGTTGGCTCTGATGAGGGGCAACCTGGGAAGGAAGATTTAAAAAGGCAAGATGGCAATCATATCTTGTTTTTACAAGCTTTGCACACATGGACACTTCTACTCTGCAGATGTTCTTACTCAAATGGTATTAAAAGAACACCCTAAACTTGACAGGTGTCCCTGCCCACCACTTCTGGATTAACCTTTAAGCAAAATAAACATAATCAGAATACCAAAAGAAGTGGGAGATTTTTCTCCTGGCTATCATGCCTTTAACTCTTTCACTGCAGTGTTAAAGTGCTCAACTTTAGACAAATGTTTTATGATTGTCCTTATCTGCGGTGTTTGACTTGCATTGTTAAATCTGCATTGTTAAAAACTATGTTCCACATGCACTGTTCAATCTGCATAGTTAAAAAAAAAATTCTTTGCCATGATGAGCAACTACATTTTAACCATGGTTTAAAGGTGTTGTCAGATATCACATTTATTTCCATCTCTTGGTGTGAGTTTTTCTTCTGACAAGAGACAACATTGTTGGGTTTTGCTTAAGGCATCCATTGGCCTTAATTTGGCCCTCTGCCCATTAATGCTTCTAAGGTTTGACCAGCCTGTTTTACTTAACATCCACATTTACTCAGTATTAAAGCTTTCTGTTAAATATGAACCATGAGTATATTTTGCAATTCAGTTTCTCAACTCAGGGAACTCATTTTGCTGGAAAGGTATCACTTATTTTTACTCAATAACAATTTGCACAATGTTTTTAGGAAGGCAAAATGTAAAATAAAATATAAAGTGATAGAATATTTCATTAAAACACACACACAGAAAATCCTGCCTTTTCTTTACTTTTCACATTCCTGCCAAGAAGTCACTCGTAAAGAGGGCAAGGCAACGTGTGTAGGAACAGAATGTCTAATCATAAATATGGTCAGGGCATCTGGGTTTAAGAAGGTGTAGTTAGCTTTTTGTCAGCACTGCCACGAGAGACATATATTTTCTCAGATTTATGCCTCCGTTTTGGAAGAGGAGGAAAATGGTTGGAGAAGAAGTGGGCAGATTCCCTTGTACCATGGACCGTTGTAGCATCACCATGGTCACATGATTTACATTCGGATCAGTGGTGGGTTTCAAAAAATTTTACTACCGGTTCTGTGGGCGTGGCTTGGTTGGTGTGGCATGGCTTGATGGGCGTGGCTTGGGAACGATATTGTAAAATCTCCATGTCCTCCCGATCAGCTGGGACTTGAGAGACAGAGAATAGATGGGGGTGGGGTCAGTCAGCATTTTTACTACCGGTTCTCTGAACTACTCAAAATTTCCACTACCGGTTCTCCGGAACTGGTCAGAACCTGCTGAAACCCACCTCTGATTCAGATACCTGACCCTGGACTCACATTTATGATGGCTGCAGTGTCCCAGGGTCATGTGATCACCTTTTGTGATCTTCTGACAAGCAAAGTCAATGGGGAAGCCAGATTCATTTAACAACTCTGCTACTAATTTAACAATTGCTGTGATTCACTTAACAAATGTGGCAAGTCAAGTCGTAAAATGGGGCAAAAAACTCAACAAATGTCTCACTTAGCAACATAAATTTTGGATTCAGTTGTGGTCATAAGTTGAGGACCACCTGTATGGCATGCGTGCTGGAAGTGGCACACGTGCTGGAAGTAGCACACGTGCTGAAGTGGCACGCAGACCCATTTTTCCGGGCACATGAGCCGTCGCCAAGCTCACCTGAAACTGCGCATGTGTGCACCTCTGGTGCGCATTTGCGCAATTCAGGGGACCCAGCTGGATTTCAGAACGAGATTGTGCACGCATGCGCAGACAGCATTTACACACATGCATTGTGTGCGCAAAAGCTATGTGCATGTGCATATGGTGAGATTACGCACTCAGCATGTGCTAGTGCGCATGTGCAAAAGCTGTGCGTGTGCGCAAATTGTGCAGTTGCACGTTCAGCATGTGGGGAGGAGCTGCATGTTACCACAGATGGCACGCGCGCGCACGCGCAGGGCGCAAAACATGTTCCTGTTCAGCACTCAGTAAGTAAAAGGTTCGCCATAACTGGCCTAGTGTCTTAGAAGCTCTTTGTGGTTCCTCCGGAGACCCCTGAAAATTGTGTCAGTGCATATAGTTCATGACTGGGAAGACATGGTAACAAGGTCAGCCAATGAATAGGCATAGTAACAAGGTCAGCCAATGGGAACTGTTTTGGAAACTGAAACTGGAAGGAGCCTGGGCGTGGCTTTGGCTTAGTTTAATTGCTCTGTATTGAGGAGGTTCTCTTTGTCTGTATTCA
Source organism: Arizona elegans (assembly GCA_022577455.1). Lineage (NCBI taxonomy): Eukaryota > Metazoa > Chordata > Lepidosauria > Squamata > Colubridae > Arizona > Arizona elegans. The sequence continues at coordinate 191,986,829 of JAKOOJ010000002.1, read as the reverse complement.
GCTCTAAGCTCTCTGTGCGCTGCTCTAAACTAAACTAGTCTGCTCTGAACTGCTGGAACTGAAAGCAATCTCTCCTCTCTACCATGTTGGAAGAATCTGCTGTTGGTATTGTAAATTTACTTCATGTGTTTTTATGTATATAAAGAAGTTAATGAATCTTGCTGAATCAGCTTACCCGTGTGTGCTTTCTGGATTTGATTTTGCAACAGACTGACAAATTGTCCTAAACTAAGGCTATTTTTTCCTATTCTTTATTCTAAGACTTAAAATACAGTTAATCTAATTAAAAGAAGTCCAGAACTGCGACACAAAACAGCAAAACATAACCCTGCCCCATTTATATAATTGCTCTGTCCACTGTAACTTGTACGTTCTTGGGAGGAAAAAAAATAAGAGTAGTATCCAGCTAATAAGTGCAGCAAAATGTCAAATTGCCTTCTTTGTTGGCCCATGAATTACTGAAAAGAAAGCGGTACCTAATTGTCCAGGCAAAAGAACTCGAAGGGAACTTCTTTTCTTCCAAATTCTATCTGGGACAGAGTCAATCAAAGCAATTTGAAGAAGGAAGCCACAGCTAGTGAAACTGCATCATACATTCATTGCCTGTTTGAATTTTGATACTCAGTCAATAGATGAAAGGACGCAGAAGGCATTTTGCAAAGAAACCTGCTTCTAATTTATGGTAGAAAGCCCCACATTTCATATATTTGCACATTGTGAAAAATAGGAAACACTAGTGTGGTTACAATACGCTTGTAAGCCAGGCTGCTCTCTGAAAATGTCGTGGTTTGACCACTTAGCCAAGAAACTGGGGAATGAAACCTTCAGCTTTCTTTGGCGAAACCACTAAACCACTGATAATATCCTCCCGGGATGCAAGGAGATGGAGAGGTGGAGGCTGCCAAAATGTGTGGAATGTCCTGTGGAAACACTAGACCACAAATTCAAATCTTACCAAATCTAGCTCATGACTGCAAGAGATGAGGGTGTTGCCAGAAGAGCCTCTCTTCAGTCCTTCAGGATGACATTCAGACGTACAGCTATACCCACCTTATATGAGCTTATGTATTCATCTGCGGGGGTGGGCTTCAAAAATTTCCAGGGTTCTCTGCCTGGTTGGTGGGTGGGTGTGGCCATGATGGGCATGGTCTAGTCGACCTCCTGCACCATGGGGGGGGGGCGTTTTTGCTTTCCTTGGGCTCCAGAGGCTTTCCTCGAGCCTCTGGGAGGGCAAAAACTCCCCCGGGCTCTGGAGGCCCTCCGGAGGCCAGAAATAGGCCCGTTTCCAGCCTTCTGGAACTTCTGGGAGGCCATTTTGCCCCCTCCCCAAGCCTCTGCGTGGGCTCTGCACTTACCTTGCATACAAAACAGGCCGCGTGGAGACTCCTGGGAGGGGCGGAGCAGGAGGCGTGGGGCAGTGGTGGGTTTCAAAAATTTTTACTACCAGTTCTGTGGGTGTGGCTTGGTGGGCGTGGCTTGGTGGGTGTGGCATGGGAAGGGTACTGTAAAATCTCCATTCTCACCCCACTCCAGGGGAAAGATATTGTAAAATCTCCATTCCCTGCCCACTCCAGGGGAAGGTTACTGCAAAATCCCCATTTCCTCCCGATCAGCTGGGACTCAGGAGGCAGAGAATAGATGGGGGCGGGGGCCAGTCAGAATTTTTACTACCGGTTCTCCAAACTACTCAAATTTCCACTACCGGTTCTCCAGAACTGTTCAGAACCTGCTGAAGAAACCCACCTCTGGCATAGGGCGGGTGGGCGAGGTGGGCAGGTGGGTGGGGTGGGTGAGGCCAGCAAGGGGTGGGATTTGGAGGTTCTCCAAACCGGCCATAACATTAGCGCAGGGTTCTCCCGAACCTGGACGAACCCCTAGCAGCCTACCCCTGTTCATCTGAAAGTAGAAAACAAAATGTTTGATGAAAATCTCATCCACGCTTAGCTGAGATAGTTTCCATTTTCTAGGAATAATAAAAACATACAGTATTAACTCCCCCCCCCCCCTCATCAATCCTGATTGGCAATTGGAAATATGCACCTCTTGGGATGTGGTAGACATCCCTGTGAGATTAATACACACATGCATGTGATATTTCTGTCATTAAACTCTTGAACAGAAAAGCTAACTCAACTATTCTAACACAATTTCTAAGACTGTGCCATTTTAGGCAGAAAAATGACCAGCTTGATAGCTTTCTCTAAAGATGTCAGGACTGACCAATGGCAGATTATCCTATTTTATCATCAGAACAATCCTATTAAATTCTTCTTCAGATGTAGGAAGTGGATTAACTTCTAGGCTGAATGGGGATTTCAATTTGGATTTATATACATTATGTCCATTACTCCCATTCACTACATATCATATTTAACTTAGATAAAAACTCCTTCAGGGTCTTATTCCAATAAAACCCACCTATGAGGAGCTGCGGTGGCACAGTGGTTAGAGTGCAGTTCTGCTGACTGCCGGCTGACTGCAATTTGACAGTTCAAATCTCAACAGGCTCAAGGTTGACTCAGCCTTCCATCCTTCTGGAGTCAGTAAAATGAGGACCCAGATTGTTGGGGACAATATGCTGACTCTGTAAACCACTTAGAGAGGGCTGTAAAGCATTGTGAAGCGGTATATAGCTCTAAATCAGTGGTGGGATTCAGCTGGTTTGGGCCAGTTAGGGTGAACCAGTAAATAAATTGCTGGTGGGCCCTGCCCCTCCTCTCCCCGCCCCTTCCAGGAGTCCCCATGTGCCCCATTTTGGCTCCCAGGTAAGTGCAGGGAGGCCTCCTAGGCCCAAAACGGGGCATGGGGAGTTCGGCATGCCCCCCCCCAGCTCATTTTTGCTCCCAGGAGGCTTCAGGGAGGCCTCCTAGGCCCAAAACGGGGCACGTGGGGCAGCGTGTCCCCACCACGGCCCAAGGGGGTGCAGAAGGCTGAGTGCTGCCTGTCACACCCCCTGACCATGCCCACCATGGCCACGCCCACCCAGCTGGTCATTAGGGCAGAGAATTGGTTGTTAAATTATTTGAATCCCACCACTGGTCTAAATGCTATTGCTATGCTACAAAAAACATTCCACTAACCTTGAATCACCAACACACACACACACACACACACACACACACACACTCTCCCGCTACAAAATTAGACACAAACTTTAATCAGTTGTTTCTCCATTCTGTCAGTGTCAATTCCTGGGAAATGCAAACAAGCTGAGTTAATTCAACATATTTTAAGTAAAGCTGAAATAAGCTGATTATAATTTGTGAAATCCTTTCCAAACTTTTTGCCAACAAGGACCATTGGAAGTTGTATTCTCTTCCACATAACAATGTGTGATGCATCTTTCTCAACCTTTGCGTTTGTACCTCTGTATTGGAAAGAACATGGCACTGTATATTTTCTACCCCGAGTCACATGACCAGGAGGGAGAAGGAAAAAGGCTTCTCATGGATCAAAGAGTTACATACAAATGTTAATATCACTTTACATAATTTATTTCTACATACCCCTGGACTGGAAAGGAAAGGAAATCACACAGAGCCTGGCTCCTGGAATTATTGCCATCTGTTTACCAGCTGTGTTATGAGGTGATGTGTTGCATCTTTGTGTGCACTTTCTCCCCAAGGACTAATCAAGGTGCGGGCATATGTGTCACATCGTTTTGCTGTCCCCTTGTTTGCGTCTAGACATCTTTGTTTATACAAATGCGCTGAAAAGCAGGGGGGGGCTTGTTTAGGCTCCATTCTGGGTCACATGACCAGAAGGAAGGCGGGAGGAAAGCTTAGTATGGAGGAATCAACAGCACCCTGAGCAGCAGCCCAACTGACATGCATTGGAGGATTTCTTTTTTCCCTCTGTAGTTCCCAGCCGGTCCAACCCACTTTTGAACACCATCATTTGTTTGGTTTTGTTGGCTTCTCTTGCCACACCAGATTTAGTCTTTGGTGAATGGACCAGTGGTGGGTTGCCCCTGGTTCGGACCGGTTCTATAGAACTGGTAGTAAAACCTGAGGGAGGCTCCGCCCACCGAGCCTGATGTCATCGGAATGCTTCTGCGCATGCGCAATACAGCGCATGTGAGGCCCTGTTACAAACTGGTAGTAAAGGTAAGTAGAACCCACCCCTGGAATGGACAAATAGATAGAGAGTACAGGTAATCCTCGATTTATGACAGTTTGTTTAGTGAGTGTTCGAAGTTACTACAGCACTGAAAAAGGTGACTTAAGACCATTTTTCACACTTATGATCACATGAGCATCCCCATGGTCATGTGATCTACATTTGGAGGCTTATAAGAATAAGAACAGAGTTGGAAGGGACCTTGGAGGTCTTCTAGTCCAACCCCCTGCTTTGGCAGGAAACCCTATATCATTTCAGATAAATGGTTGTCTAATCTTTTTATAAAAGACTTCCAGTGTTGGAGCGTTCACAACTTCTGGAGGCAAGTTGTTCCACTGATTAATTGTTCTAACTGTCAGAAAGTTTCCTTGGATAGTTTCCATCCATTGCTTCTTGTCCTGCCTTTAGGTGCTTTGGAAAATAGCTTGACTCCCTCTTCTTTGTGGCAGCCCCTGAGATATTGGAACACTGCTATCATGTCACCCTGAGTCCTTCTTTTCATTAAACTAGACATACCAAATTCCAGCAACCCTTTTTTATATGTTTTAGCCTCCAGTCCCCTAGACAACTTGACAACTGCTTCATATTTATGACGGTGGCAGTGTGCTGAGGTCATGTGATCACCTTTTGTGACAACTGTGGCAATAAAAGTCGTAAAATGGGGCAAAACTCAGTTAACAAATTTCTCTCTCAGCAACATAAATTTTGGGCTCAATTGTGGTCATAAGCACAGGACTACCTGTATCTTTTAATAATTTTCCCCCAACATCCTGTTTATTGGAAATATAATATAGAGATAATAAAACTAGAAATAGAGACACCACCTTTTTAGTCTTTTGGTTTAGTTAGGTGCTTATTAAATATAATCTTGAAGAGGGCAAATGAGTTTTTGAAGTTCTTTGCAATATTCTTAGCTGAATAGACTGGCAAAGCTCTGATTTTTCAGAACATTCTCAGACAGCTAAACTGTAGCTGCATTTACACAGGCCATTGAACCAGTTGTTTCTCAGCTTTTGTATTCACATGGTTTCTGACACTGTTTGTAAGCCTGTCAAGAAAATAAGATGATCACGTTTCTTTTGGGTACCTCCAACATGCTTCTGAAATGCACCCTCCAAAGAATCTAGTGTTTTATTTAACCCTAAAACAAAATCGATCCAGAGTGAAACTCTACAATATTGCTGAACAGAAGGACCTCCATGGATGAAGACGAAAAGCTGAAATGCCCAGGAACTGCCCAGTCGTCCTTTTTGGAAACCATACAACTGTCGCAGTGGTGAAATCCAATTTTTTTTTCTACCGGTTCTATGGGTAGGCGTGGTGTGGCTTGGTGGGCGTGGCTTGGTGGGCATGGCAGGGGAAAGATACTCCAAAATCTCCATTCCCTCCCCACTCCTGGGGGAAGGATATTGCAAAATCTCCATTCCCACCCCACTCTGGGTCCAGCCAGAGGTGGTATGTGCCGGTTCTCCGAACAACTCAAAATTTCTGCTACCAGTTCTCTGAACTACTCAAAATTTCTGCTACCGGTTCTTCAGAACCTGTCAGAACCTGCTGGATTTCACCCCTGAACTGTCGCTTTTTTATTATTGAAAAAAGAGAGTTAGAAAAAAACCTGAACTGAAAGAGACTTGCAGCAAAGAGATAAATAATAATTATATCATCATTTTCTAATCAAATTTGCTTCCTCCTATTTCACCTGTTGTCCCTATTTGTTTGAGGCTTCTCTGAAAAGTAATTGATAATGCTGAGAAAATAACTACTCATTGCCCCATCTGGCTTGACCTTATGATAGACGAATTTCTCTCTACGCAGGAGCAAATAATAAATTCCTTTCCTGCAATTTCCCATGAAAGCGATCCTTATTAATCCATTTAGTTGACTGTCTTCATATATTAGGGGTGGAGAAAGGGAGCGAGAGAGAGGGAGGGAGGGAGAGAGAGAAAGAGATCAAAATATGGTGATAGGAGTGTAATTTGAAGAACTGAAGAGCTATATTTAGGCACAGCCAAATGAATGAATGAGCTAGTCTCGCTTTTTTAAAAAGCCACAATGACACTAAGATAGACGGCATGAATTACTGTCATTTCCAAAATTGCTAGCTGCAGAAGAAACATCCCAAACACTATATAATAGGCCCCAGCACTGGGACTGTCAACTTAACTGTAATTATAGGAAAATGTTTAAATGGAGCAGCCCCTGGAAATGAAAAGCACACAGCATCAGTCCTTGCAGCTGAAGTCTTACGGCAGCTTGTGAGGGCCATGCTCAGTAACACATGGTTTTCATGTATCTGGGTACAGCCACTGTTTGGCTGCATCTGTTCTTTCTTGCGTAGGTTCTTGCCTAGCTTAGCATCTTGCTTTCTTGAAAGGCCAGGTTACAGCTTCTGCTTCAAAGTGAGAATCGGTCATAAGGTGAAGCAGGAAGAGGTTAAAAAAAAGCATTAAGGTAATTATTGCAATCATTCAATTAAACTTTTCTCCATTTTGAAGTGGTTCAAAATGGACTGAGTCATATAAAAAGGGTGTGGCTTTAAAACTTGCAGTTGCCATCTTGTTTTTTTTTAAAAATATTAATTATTATTACAAGTATTCTTCATTTGGTTGCAAGTGGGAAGGCAACTTGGTCAGTAAGTGAAACTATGTCTATGACCTTCCTTTAGCTTTTTATTTTGCTTTACAAACAGATTTATTTATTTATTTATTGGTTCGATTTATATGCTGCCCTTCTCCAGAGACTCAGGGCGGCTTACAATGCTTTTAAGCAATAGCCTTCATACTTTTGTATATACCTGCTTAGTAAGGCTTTTGGTCCCCCCTAAGCAGTGTTCTTTTTTTATACAAAGTCAGCTTATTGCCCCCACAGTCTGGGTCCTCATTTTACCTACCTTGGAAGGATGGAAGGCTGAGTCAACCTTGAGCCTGGTGAGATTTGAACTCGCAGTAATTGCAGGCAGCTGGCAGCTAAGTGCTACTTTAAGAGCACTTTAGTCTGCTGTGCCACCAAGGCTCCTTGGTGGCGCATAAAGTTGGTTCAGAAAGTTGCTTTTTCATCACTCTCATAACTTGAAATGGTCGTTAAGTGAGGCAGTTTAGCAGAACAAGGCAGGCCAAGGACTACCTATACTAATTGAGGAGCTGCTAATCAAAACTGTTTCAATAAGATGAGCACCGAGCTCTTTAAAAGAAAAAATGTAATTAAGAAAAAAAATAACTGCTCTATCTTTCCAGAGACTTTTTCTCCTAGCTATTCATGCTGGGTAAAAAGGCCCATTTATAAACCCATCACTCTTGATTCATCACAATGGAGATTCTCAATCATCAGGTCCCAAAGGTGCTTTTTCAAGAGGCAACTGGACTCAGCATAATTTGCTATTTCTTTGCTCTTCTTTGTTTCATCAGCCTTGTCAGGCTAGTAAATATTTTATCCTTCCAGACTCATTCATAGACTCTACTAATATGGCAGAAGATGACTTTGCACATTATGTTAACACTGATTTACTTGATAAGTGTTATTTATTTATTTATTACTTAAAGCACATAGACTGCCACCAATCTTATGTACATTAACAAAGGGAACAATAATAACTCAATAAGAAAACTAAAACCAGTATCAATCAAAACATTTCCAGCATCCTACTGTACTCTACTGTACTCCCCACTGTACTCTATATCCCAAACAGTGGTGGGTTCGTCCCGGTTCGGTCCGGTTCGGCCGAGCCGGTAGCGGTGACGATATGACGTCACCGAACCGGTTCTCCCCCCACGCCCTCCCACCCCCCCCACATTATTCTTACCTTTTATTTGGTCCCACCCCCAATCTATTGCTGCCTCCTGAGTCCCAGCTGATGACTAGAGGGAAAAAAACTGTTTAAACTCTTGCCGTGGTGCTTCAAAGGGCCGTCCTACAGCTGATCAGTGTTAAAAGCAAACAAATGAGTTGGGTCGTAAGTGCGAGGACTGGTCGTAAGTGTGAGGACCTTCCAGAAATGACTCTGACCAGCTAGCCATGCCCACCTAGTCACATGATCTCCAAGCCACACCCACAAAATAAGCCATGCCCACAGAACCGGTAGTAAAAAAATTTAGAACCCACCCCTGATCCCAAAGGTGCTTTTTTTCGAGAGGCAACTGGACGTTCTGGTTTTTCTTTGAAGACGTTTCGCTTCTCATCCAAGAAGCTTCTTCAGCTCTGACTGGATGATGGGGAATGGAAGGATTTATACTCCTTGCAGACAGCTGGTCATTTGCATTCTTTTTAGAGAGTCGTTGAGGCCATTTGGAGCTTTCTTCAGTCAGAGCAGAAGAAGTCCAGTTGCCTCTTGAAACAAAGCACCTTTGGGACTTGATTCATCATGTTTCTGTTTGCCAAGCTATTGAAAAAAAGACCGAAAAGGCTAGAAACAAAGCAAGTGTAGATGATACTGTTGTTCTCATACCATACACATGTTCATACAAAACATACACCGAAGATTGTAACATTACAACTGTAGCATTGTAGTTGATTCAACAACATGCATCAGATGGTGTTTACAGTAGATTAGAACAAATGGACTATTTATCATGCAATATTTTATGCTCTATCTGCTAGACAAATTTGCAAAGGGGTGAGCTAGAGAAGGGCACATTGCAGTTGCTATGGTTTCTCTTTCCCTTCCAGTGGTGGGATTCAAATTTTTCTACTACCGGTTCTGTGGCCGTGGTTTGGTGCGCGTGGCTTGGTGGGTGGCACCTTGCTGTGAGTGACATTGAGTTGGCCACACCCACTCAGTCACATGACCTACCATCACCAAGCCATGCCCACCAAGCCACACCCACAGAACCGGCAGCTCCTGCAGCCTGTCTCTTTATGGTTCCCCCTCCCCAATGCATCAAAGTACCTTAAAGGGACACTACAGTCTGGCTGCCTTCTGAGCAGCTCTGCTGTGATGCCATCCCTCCAGTGCAGCAGGCTGTTCTCCTGACCGGATCTGACAATGGGGTACAGCCGTGGATACGCACTGGCAAGCAATGGGGTGCGCATGTGCGGCTGGTGAGTAGAACAGGGTGGTGACGATAGCAACGGGACTTCAGGCCTCTTTTTCGGCCTGTAGCTTTTGGTAGTTTTTCACTGGGCCGTGTGGTGAAGGCAACATATATAGGGCGGGTGGTGTGTTCTCGAACAGATGATGAATTACAGAGGTGGATTATAACGGTAAGTATTTATTTACCTCACAGCTATAGCTCTAACAAAATTCAGAAGAAGTACAATACGAAGAACCTCGAACTCAGCCTGAGAGCTCTTTTATACCAACTGTCAGACGGCTTAACCAATAGGAACATCCAACATTACAAAGGATCCCAACAGGGGCCAATTCTCTTGAGCATGCTCAGAACACAACAGCGGGGTGGTGCGGGGGTGGGCAGGGTGAGTGGGCAGGGGGCAAGCAGCATGCAGGTGGGCGGGGGCAAGCGGCTACCATGCAGGCAGGGGCAGGGCCAACCAGAGGTGGTGTTTGCTGATTCGGGGAACCAGTCCAAATTTCTGCTACTGGTTCGCCTGAACCTGTCCCAACCGATTGAATACCACCTCTGTCTCTTCCCCTAATATCTGGTGGAAGAGTGGAAGGCATAGAGATGGCTTCTCCTCGTTGACAAGGAGGCCAACAGAGCACCAAGCTTTTTTGATACATCAGGTAAATGAATCATATCATATCAGCTTGTCCATTTCACATTGCTGCTTTTCTAGATGTCTTTGTGTTGGCTTTCGAAAACTCGAGAGTATTCCTTATAGTTCAGCGATGAGCATGTGGTCTCTGGACACGATTTAGTATGGCAGTCTATTATCCATTAATCCAACATGGGCTCTACTTTGCTTAGTTTTATGGCACCGTTCTCTCTCTCTTGTGCAATCTTCTGACAAACGGATGACCTGCAAACTTTGCCTTATCTCTTACACACATGAAATTTGCAGCTGTTGTGGATTTCTGCTCTGAGATGAAAGAACAAGAACAAGGGTTTTCCAGTAAATTTTATACTACCCACAACAGAGAAACTGGAAGATATAGGATTAAAAAAATACTACTGCCTGGTTGGTAATAAGTAAGGAGCATACCAACAAAATAAACATAAAGGCTTAATCTAAAGACAGAGCTGAAGTAACTGAATTAAAGGATTTCCAGTGAGGGAAAATGCATGGAAGAAATAAAACAGCTGTTATATTCAGTTGTTTAGTTATTGAATTGTCTGAAGAATATATATCTGTTCTTCTATGTCCAAAGCCATGTCTTTGCGGACACACCAAACATACTGAAAGTAATTAAGACATGATAGTGACTACTATGGCTCCTTGCAGATATTTTGCATCATTGATACTCTAACTCTGATCAGCAGACAAATGATGGGAGATGAATAGCTGGAGAGATTCAGTGGTCCTTACTTGCAGTCATCTCTGCCACGAGAGTTGGATTGCTGGCAACCATCACTATGGGCAATTCTCTTCTTTCTAACATTTCTGTCTGCTTGGGAAAATGATGTTAATCCATAATCCTTCTTTATTTGTATTTTTTTAACCTCAAAAAATGTTTGAATGGGACACTTCCCAAAGGCCAGAAATCAATGCCAGAGTTCTTAATCTCTTCACAAAGCGGCACTTTCCCAAGATTCTGCGAGTAAAACCATCAACATCAAGAAAGCCAAAACTACAAATATGCAGATTTGATTTGGACAGGGTGACAAAAGATTGGGGGAGGGGGAGAGGATTTAATTTAATTTAATTTAATTTATCGCATTTCTATGCCGTCCAACTCCCAAGGGGCTCTGGGCAGCTTACAGCAAAAATAATGCGAACAATGAACATAGAAAAATTCTTAAAAAACATTATAAAAACATTTAAAAACATTAAAAGCCCATGCACACCATTCATGGCCGGATCTCACAAGATTGCAACAGCAAGATCAATGGCCCCAGGCCTGCCGGAAAAGCCAGGTCTTCACCGCTTTCCGGAAGGCCAATAGGGTGGGGGGTAGTCCGGATCTCAGGAGGTACCTGGTTCCAGAGAGCTGAGGCAGCCACAGTGAAGGCCCTCCCCCGCGGACCCGCCAGCTGGCATTGTTTAGCTGATGGGACCCAGAGGAGATCAACTCTGTGGGATCTTACCGGTCGCTGGGAGCTATGTGGTAGAAGGCGGTCTCGAAGATAGCCTGGCCCTGAGCCATGTAGGTCTTTAAAGATATTAACCAACAGCTTGAATTGTGCCCAGAGACCAATAGGGAGCCAGTGCATCTCGCGGAGAATTGGTGTAATGTGGGTATACCTAGGTGCACCCATGACAGCTCGCGCAGCTGTATTCTGGACCAACTGTAGTCTCCGAACACTCTTCAAGGGTAGCCCCATGTAGAGCGCATTGCAATAATCTAACTGTGAGGTGACAAAGGCATGAGTGATTGTGAGGAGAGCCTCCTGATCCAAGTAGGATCGCAATTGGTGCACCAGTCGAACCTGTGCAAATGCCCATTTCTTCCCTAAAAGTGGAAGATCTGAGGGTCAATCCCCGCATCTCCAGAGGACTAAAACACTCTGCTCTCTGAAACTTTGATGAATCCAAACTCTGAGACATGAGTAAAATCCAATCTTCCTAACAATCAAGTCACAAATATGAACAAAACCCCATCATCTGTAATGTGCCTCCTGCCACCAGTAGCCTCTCACCGACCAGTTCGTTCCCATAGAGAGGGGCTCCTCGGGGTGCCGTCAGCTAAACAATGTCGACTGACGGCCCCCAGGGGGAGAGCCTTCTCTGTGGGGGCACCTACCATCTGGAACGAGCTCCCCCCAGACATACGGAGGATACAAGACCTACGCATCTTCCGCCGCGCCCTAAAAACGTTCTTATTCCAACAGGCTGGTCTGGCCTAACTCTCCCTTCTAAATTGGCCTTTAAATTGGCTTTTAAATTGGTTTTAAATCTCTTTAGATAAATTTGGATATTTTAATCTTTAAACCTATACCTAAATTAATTAATCTGTTTTTAATAGTTTCTCTAACTTTTATATGTCTTTGTATTTATTTATGCTGTTCACCGCCCTGAGTCCCTCGGGAGTAGGGCGGTATACAAATATGAAAAATAAATAAATAAATAAATAAATAATGTCCCCTTTTGGATCTCTGTTGGAGACCTCCTGACCTAGCTTGATAGAGTCAGACGGTTTAGCTTATCATCTAGGAAAATGTCAAGAGAACTGCTGTCCTAGAAATGTTTTATTTTTATTTTTGGTAAACTTTTACTATCCTGTTTTTACAATAGCGGCCTGAGGCAAGGAAGCTTATCTTCGATCTACTTTAGCTTTTAGAAAAGCTGCTCAAGAGAACTACTTAGCCTCTCCTTAGTTCCATGGTGCATGATTTGATTTTAAAGTTTTAAGGTTTTCCCACTTTGAATGCCAGATGCAAATACAGCTGGACTTCAGTTGCCAGTGAAAATTAGTTTGGCCAGTTCCTGCTCTAGTTAGAAGACAGCAAGGCTTTTGTTTTCTGGCTTAAAACACTAAATGAACACAGCTTATAAAACACTGTGCATGTCATTCCCTTTGACTTAGTAAACCATGGGATGACATGAAGACTTTCACAAAACCATTCAGATGACCTGGGAGTGTATGCTGCACACCTCTAGCATTTCACAGTGGGAGTAAGACATGCTTCCAACACCTTAATTCACGCCTTTATGATTGCTATCCAAGCTTTTCCCTTTTCCATCAATTATACGTCATTTATTTCACCTTTGGTATCCATTTCCTCTGTAATACTGCTGAAATCTGTCCTGCAATTATCTATACATTTCATTTACCTCTGAAATGGCCTGATCTGAGCATTCTGAGATACTTTGAATATTCTTGGAATTAAATAAAGTGTGGGAAGTCAAGCAGAGGTGTGCAATATCACTTCTGATGATATCACATGCATCAGAATGTTGAAATGAATTATTTAATTGGTAGCAGTCACATCTGTCACATATGTGACATCACTTCTCTTCCATTTCTCCCCCTTGTGGACACTCATGAAGCCAAAGATGTTTCATACAATTGGAGCAATGAAATGACATTTGTACATCCATCCCTCCTTCCCTCCCTCCCTTCCTTCCTTCCTTCCTTCCTTCCTTCCTTCCTTCCTTCCTTCCTTCCTTCCTTCCTTCCTTTCTTCCTTCCAACTCCAATGGACACTGGGGAGTATACAAAACTGGGAAAAAAACAGTTAAAACATTACATCAATTGGACAGCACAGACTAAAATAATCTAATAGAGAACAACATTCACAAAAAGCAAAACAAAACCATGGCCTTTTTGACAAATAATTAACATCAACACCAAACTTTCCAGGAAAGCCAGGTTTTCAAAACTTTATGGAACTCTAGGAGAGTTGGTGCTGTCCTTATTTCTGGGGGTGGGGTGGGGTGGGGAAGGGGGATGGGGGGAATTCTATAGAGTGGAGGCTGTCACATGACAGAGAAGGCATGCTTCAGAGGTGAAATTCAGCAGGTTCTGACAGGTTCTAGAGAACCGGTAGCGGAAATTTTGAGTAGTTCGGAGAACCGGCAAATACCACCTCTGGCTGGCCCCAGAGTGGGGAGGGAATGGAGATTTTGCAGTATCCTTCCCCTGCCACGCCCACCAAGCCACGCCCACCAAACCAAACTGCGCCCACCAAGCCATGCCCACAGAACTGGTAGGGAAAATTTTTCAATTTTACCCCTGGCATGCTTCCTATGTTCCACCAGATGAAAGGCTTCATGGAGGAGACTTGGAGTCCACTCACTATACTAGAACATATTCGATGGGCAGAAACACTTGGAGGCAAGTAGTCTCTCAGATATCTAGACAGGAGGAGGAGAAAGAGCAGCAGCAGCCGCCACCGTTTATTTCAGAATAAACATAACATTTTTGTACTGTTTTAACACATGAGGATCTGTGAGTGGATACCACAAAAGACATTGTTTAACATGCTGATTGTTCTGATTCCTTGGAGGGGAGGATGATTGATTTTGGTTGCAGGCACTGTGTTACCAGAACATATAATATTAACAGTTGTGGATTTCTGCTGATAATATTTAAAGCTACTATAAACAAGAGAACCTTCCACATTTAATTCATTAATTCAATTAGCCACTTGAAGGCCAGTCTCTTTTACGTGCATGTGGCATTGATTCATACACAAAAGTGGTGGGGATTTAATTGAACAGCCTGGATCATCATTTTGATTTTCTCTCTCTCTCTCTCTCTCTCTCTCTCTCTCTCTCTCTCTCTCTCTCTCTCTCTCTCTCTCTCTCTCTCTCTCTCTCTCTCACACACACACACACACACACACACACAAACACACACACACACACACCCTGCATGCCCTGATACAATGAGCAAACAAGGTGGTCCAGGAATATCAGTTCCACAAGTTGCATCAATTTCACATATACCACTAGCTCCCCTGCCCCCTGGAATCATGTTTACCTCATTATCTTGTATTGATATTGACAATTATGCTTTATTTGTCAGTTAAGATCCTTTGATACCTGCAGAAATCCAAGCAATGACAAGGAGCTTAGAAAGCTAAAGTACTTACACTTGCAGTCTGAAATAACATCCATACCCTAAGTCTACTTTTAAAATTGAAATGTTGCCCTTGGGATCTGGATGTAATTTATGCACTGAGAACATTTGGGCAACTTCTTATCGGCCCCACTGGGGATGGAGGTATAAACCCAATTAAATGTACTTGGACTGATGCCTATAAAAGCTAACCTTGAAGTCTTTTCTTTGAGCATTCTCACAAAAAGACAAGGACACTAACTTTCACCTATCTCTTTACCGCACACTTCCTCATGTGCTTCCAAATCTTCAGCTCATACTTTTTGAGAAACTTTGATGTGGTTATTTTTCCCATCTGGATCCCACATTTACGAATGATGTGCTTGGTGATGATCTGGATGAGGGTTATAAAGCGAGTGTTATCCTAGGGCAGGGTTACATAATGAATTGTTTGCTAAGAGATGTCCCACTGTGCCTTTGTTGCAGACTACAGCTTTGCCCTTCCCTTGTTCTTCTGGGTACAAAATTAACCAGATGTGGAAATTCTAATACTATTAATTATCATCATTATTTTTTAGTGCTGGGTTGGCAAGCATAAGCATTAAGAGAGCACAACTAGCCATAAACTTTCCACATAAAACCAACTGAGAACAATGAAAGCCAAACCAAGTTTCCAATGATACAATTTCCCATCAAGCTGTTTTCCAAAGCACCAAAAGGCAAGAAAGAAACAGTGGTTGGAAACTAACCAAGGAGAGAAAGCAACGTTGAATGAAGGAGAACTTTTCTAATGGTGAGAGCAATCAACCAATGGAACGGCTTGCCTTCAGAAGTTGTGGGTGCTCCATCACTGGAGGCTTTCAAAAAGAGACTGGACAACCATTTGTCTGAAAGAGTATAGGGTTTCCTGCTTGAGCAGGGGGTTGGACTAGAAGACCTCCAAGGTCCCTTCTAACTTTATTATTCTTTGTTCTGTTGGAAGAAATGTCCATCTGGGATCAGAAAGATACTGGAAATATGGAGGCTGCTTGGAAGGATAGTTTAATGGTGAAGCAGAACCACCAAGCACATGTGATTCTGGGTAGAAGACCACATGGAATGGAGAGTGGAGAGATATTTAAATCCTCTCTTGAGCCTTGCAAGAAATGTATCCTATTGGTTGTCAGACTCGCAGCGGGCTATGCGGGAGCCCAGCCATCCTTGTAGGCTGTCTATGTCCCAGGCTTGGCTGAATCTTGCTGGGTGATGTTGTAATGAAGAGGGTTGTGTTCTGAAAGGGTATTGTGCAATTCCTATTATGGCTTAATGGCTTTGATCTGGTTTGGATCTTGAGTGAGGGCTAATCCTATCACCCTGGAGCTGAAGGCTTTTTGTCTTGTATATAGGATGGCCCAGTTTTTCTAGGGCTATTAACAAAGGTGGGGGCTGCTTTCTCCTTTTCTCATCCAGGGAGGTATAATATTCTGCCTTTTTAATATTTCCTATAATATTTCATTCTTCTAGGAGAGGGTATGGGTGCTAACTTCCTTCAGTTCTTTAGTGTTAGTAGGATGTCCATCAGAACATCTACAGATTATAATTTCCTTAGTTGCTGTGTGTATTTAATATTCTTTTGAACTGCATTTGAAAGTTGGTTTTAATTGACTTTATCATTGTCTGCTAGCCAAAGACATGTGTTCGAGATGGGCTGCCATATCAATTGAATGAATGCAGGGGTGAAATCCAGCAGGTTCTGACAGGTTCTGGAGGACTGGTAGCGGAAATTTTGAGTAGTTCGGAGAACCTGCAAATACCACCTCTGGCTGGCCCCAGAGTGGGTTGGGAATGGGGATTTTGCAGTATCCTTCCCCTGCCACGCCCACGAAGCCACACCACACCCACGAAGCCACGCCCACAGAACTGGTAGTAAAAAAAAATTGGATTTCACCATTGGAATGAATGAATGAATGAATGAATGAATGAGTGAGTGAATGAAATAGATGTTTTGAACCAGTGTCCATATTTGGAAGTCCAACTGGGCTGTGTCTTCAACTCTGAGAATTCTTAACAAGTTAGGATTATAATCTCCCTTGAGCCCCAAAGTAAGAGTTGATACATAAAACATTGTATAAAATCAGTGCAGTCTCAGCCCAACTGAAAGGCAGCAGATTGATGAAGGCTGTTTTGCAGAAACCAAAGTCTTAGGCAAAAACAATTCTAAATTGTGTCTTCAGTTTAGAGAGTTGGATTTTGGATGGTTTGCAAAAGCAGGCTTATAGTGTTGTTCTGAAAGGCCTGTGCCTTTTTTAGATGCACTGTAACATCACGTACTGCATATGCCTCCAAGGAGTGAAGGTTAAAGCATGACACTACATTGCTGCTTTTATCAGTCTCACCTTCCTTGCACCACTCTCCAAGGCACCTGTGTAATTTATTTATTTATTATTTATTTTATTAATCATATTTCTATGCCGCTCACTCTCCGAGGACTCTGGGCAGCTTACAACAATCGACAATATACTAAATAGCATATTGCCCCCAACAATCTGGGTCCTCATTTTACCCACCTTGGAAGGATGGAAGCTGAGTCAACCTTGGGCTGGTGAGATTTGATCCGCTGATCTGCTGAACTAGTAGTCAACTGAAGTAATGTAGCTGCAGTACAGCACTTTAACCACTGCGTCACCTCGGCACCCTTTAGTTTTACTTGTCTCTTCATATATCGGGACTCATTTTTTTTGCACACACCAGCAGGATAATGTTCAAACTTTGCAAGTTAGATTAAGTGCAGAGAAGAGCAACCAGGATGATTAGAGGGATTGGTGACTAAAACAGATGAAGAACGGTTGCAGGAACTGGGCATGGCTAGTCTAGTGAAGAGAAAGTCCAGGGGAGACATGATAGCAGTGTTTCAATATTTGAGGGGCTGCCACAGAGAGGAAGGGGTCAATTTCCCAAGGCACCTGAAGGCCAGACAAGGAATAATGGATGGAAATTGATCAAGGAGAGGTTCAACTGGAAATAAGGAGAACTTTTCTGAAAGTGAGAACAATCAACCAATGGAACAGCTTTTCTTCAGAAGTTGTGGGAGCTTCATCACTGGGGGCTTTCAAGAAGAGATTGGACTGCCATTTGTCAGAAACAGTGTAGGGTCTCTTGCTTGGGTGGGGGGTTGGGCTAGAGATGACCTACAAGGTCCCTTCCAACACTATTAATCTGTAAGATCTGTAGTTAATTGGAGACATTAACCTAATCTTTGTTTGGAAGGACATTGTAAATTGAAATCTGCCTTTTGTACCAAATGGATCAATGGCAGTGTTACAAATTTATGTGTTATCACAGCCTACATAACTTTCTAGGATCTTCTAGTTAATCAAATGCTTCCTTGCTGAATATGATCCTATCCAATATAGAGTAACCCAAAACAAAAAAGAAATTAGAGATCACAGTAGAACAAATAAATGTTTCCAGTGATTGGATTAAGTGTGGATGGAATTATTTCAACATGTATTAAAATCAAACAGATTGACTTTGAAGGGTATGTTTGGTACTTCTGAAGTGTTTCTGTTTAGATTTTGGAAGAATTCCACCATTCCTTCAACTGAAACAATTTTCTAGCTAACGGTGAAATCTTTGTGTAAGTGAAGAAATTGGAGCATCGTTACATTTTAATTATATGAATTTCTTAATTATTTTCTAAGTTATTGAACATTGAATTAAATATTCAATTGATGTTTTCAAAAAACATGGCAGGCTTGGTGGGCATGGTGTAGCTTGGTGGGTGTGGCTTGGTGGGCATGGCAGGGGAAGGATACTGCAAAATCTTCATTCCCACCCTACTCTGGGGCCAGCCAGAGGTGCTATTTGCTGGTTCTCTGAACTACTCAAAATTTCCGCTGCCGGTTCTCCAGAACCTGTCAGAACCTGCTGGATTTCACCCCTGGTCTAATCTATTGACAATTCAATCCCATAGGAAGCTGTTCTTCAGCTAGGCTTTCTATTCAGGGTTGACTCTGTCAGTAGAATAAGAAGGCCGCCTCAAGTGGCATGTTCTAAGATGAAATTGTAGTAATATGAGGAGATGAGATAGGGTTGTGAAGTCTGCACAGGCTGTGCTAACCTACTTTACTTTCATCAGGGGTAGTGATAAACACTTCCATTTCCACTCAGAACAACTGCCAGATTCCACAACTGCCCCAATCTGAAATAGAGTTATCATTTTAACCTTGTCTATGGAGATTCTCAGTCATCCAGGTCATGGTTGTCTCAAAGGTGCTTTTTCAAAAGGCAGCTGGACTTCATTTTTCCTTGAAGACTTTCTGCTTCTCATCCAAGAAGCTTCTTCAGTTCTGACTGAATGGTGGAAGATGGAAGGATTGATATTCCTTGTAATCATCTAGTACTTAGCAATTCTGTCTGAGAATTGTTGAGGCCACTTGGAGGTTTCTCTGTGCTTTCAGGGTCACCTGAATAGTGCAAATGGGGTGGAGCCTTCTTGGAACTGCTGAAAGGATTGTGTTGTAAACAGGAGATAGGTTGTGTCGTATCCCTCCCGCTTCTCTTGTAACCTTCTCTTCAGGCAACAAATTGTCTTTGGCAGACCTTGTTGGTGCCTCATGTTTTTTTACACTGATGGAGGAGAGCTGTTTTGAAAATGGAAGTGCTGTGAAGCAGAACAGCTCTGGGAAATGGCGTTTTGTCCATGCAGTCAAATCGACAGATTCATCCCTTGCCTGTAAACACACATGCCAAAATTTGGCATCTTCCATTCCTGCTGACATAATAGGGCAAGCTCTTTAACATGTGACTCAGTTATTTTATAAGAGTCACTTGGCCAGTTGGGGTTTCTTTCTCCCTGCTTCAAGCTCTGTTTTCTTCAAACCACTTTCCCCCCTAATGCACCCACAGACACACACATACACACACACACTCAACAACCCCCATACAATCTGGTTATGATTATGGGTTACAGCCACCCGCAGCTTGATAAACTTATAACAGCTGCATTGCAGGAAATCACCCACAATTCAACCCTGATGTTCCAGGGATGTCTTTAGTTAACTTAAATAGGCTTTTAACGTTTCTCTGGGTGTGCACGTGTTGTATATGTGCATTGCACGTACGTGTGTGTGTGTGTTATGTGCATGCATGTGCGTGTGGGTGTACAGTACACTAATCACAAGTTTTGACTGGAGAGATCAAAAAGCTAACAATGTGTTGATCCTGGATTGTTTTCCAGTGATGTATTGTTATCATTTTGGAGAGTTATGAGGAATGGAGGTTTTCTTTTCCTAATGGATCAAAGTTGATAAGTGAATGGGCTGAAGTGGGAGTCCTGGGAGAGGAAGCTATTAACAATTATGCTTGAAGAGTTTGGAGGGTCACGCTGCATCATAGTGCTTGAGTTTGTTGAAAGTTATGTTATATTCTTCCCCCATCCCCAGTAAAGGAAACAAGCTCCTATAATCCACTCCTTTGAGCCACATCCCAGCAGGATAATGAAAAATGGCTTACCCCATTTGATAGGAGACTGTTTGCACACCATACATCATCACAAGGATGAATGCTATCCAACGAATAAAAAAATATTCATCCTGAATATTGAGCTTCAATGTTTCATATCGTAATTCTTTATTGCAGAACTGTGAGAGGCATAGAGAAGGGGAAAATGCCATCTGAACTTTGTGGGTTTTTTTAAAATCCTTTTCAAAGCACGGGGCAAGCTGCAGACTTTAATAAACAACTCAAAGCAGCCTTTTTTTAAACCACCCATCCTCCAGAGGTGCCTGACTACAAGACCCGTCATGCTTCACAGGCAAGGCAAGAAAGTCTGAGGTATCTGAAGGCCATTTGGTTGAGGAAGTTTGGTGACTTCAGTGGTACTAGAACTGGAAATGAACAGGATTTTTGGTATAGCAATAGCAATAGCACTTAGACTTATATAGAATAGAATAGAATAGAATAGAATAGAATAGAATAGAATAGAATAGAATAGAATAGAATAGAATAGAATTCTTTATTGGCCAAGTGTGACTGGACACACAAGGAATTTGTCTTGGTGCATATGCTCTCAGTGTACATAAAAGAAAAGATACGTTCATCAAGAATCATAAGGTACAACACTTAATGATAGTCATAGGGAACAAATAAGCAATCAAATCATATTAGGAAACAATCAATATAAATCTTAAGGATACCAGCAACAACGTTACAGTCATACAGTCATAAGTGGGAGGAGATGGGATAGGAACG
This sequence comes from Arizona elegans, assembly GCA_022577455.1. Taxonomy (NCBI): domain Eukaryota; kingdom Metazoa; phylum Chordata; class Lepidosauria; order Squamata; family Colubridae; genus Arizona; species Arizona elegans. The sequence continues at coordinate 191,965,924 of JAKOOJ010000002.1, read as the reverse complement.
ATGAGAAGGTTAATAGTAATGCAGACTTAGTAACTAGTTTGACAGTGTTGAGGGAATTATTTGTTTAGCAGAGTGATCACATTCGGGAAAAAACTGTTTTTGTGTCTAGTTGTTCTGGTGTGCAGTGCTCTATAGTGTCGTTTTGAGGGTAGATATACTGCTTCACAGTGCTTTACAGCCCTCTCTAAGCAGTTTACAGAGTCAATCTATTGCCCCCAACAATCTGAGTCCTCATTTTACCGACCTCAGAAGGATGGAAGGCTGAGTCAACCTTGAACCTGCTGAGATTCGATCTGACAAACTGCTGGCAGCTGGTGATCGGTATGATGACTTCCAGAAGAAAGAAAAGAAACATTGGTAGCTCTGTGTATTGTGTTGGTGTGAAAGGGAACATGAGATCCAGTTTGAATGATCCTACCCTGCTGGTCTTTTGGAGGGTCTTGATGACCCGATCCCTCTCCTAGGGGAAGGACCCCTTAGTCTTTGGCTAAGGTGAGCAAAGTCACCTCGGGCATTGGATTTGTTTTTCTGTCCTTCCTACCCAGTTCTTGTCATCTTTGCGATATTTTATTCATTTTTAATATATCTGTTCTGTTCCCACTACACGTTAGTCTGTGTGTGGTTCGACATGCAGCTAAACCCACCTAGACTCCAATAAAACAGACCCTGTGAGTAGATCAGGGTGCTTTATTGAAAGAACAGGATATGGTGAAACTGGGGAAAATAGGGATACATACAATGAGAATCAAATACAAGATAGAGTTGGGTTAGTGTTGAACACAACAATTAACAAATACAAGCAATCTAAATCTCACCAGTGATGCTCTATGTGTGGGATGTAGGTTTGTCCTTGGATGACCATGTGCCACAGATTAAGATGGATTCTTCTTTGTGCTTCTGCCTTCTCCAAATGATAAAGGAAATGGAGTCTGGCTTCCTAGTGTGCTCTTGTTTTGAGAGTACAGGTTGATGGGTAATGGGATGGGGTCAGCTTCAAACAATATACTTGGTATTTGTCCCTCCGGCCACTAGACGGGGCTAGAGAGCAACAACAATATATAAAAGTTATATGCTGGGGCATGACAATATCAAATAAACAAATAATACATACTTAATCTGTCATATAATACAGTGGTATTTTGGTGCTCAACTGCTTTGAAACTCATCAAATTTGGTTCTCAATGCATTTTGATGCAAAATTTTTGTCCCGGTACTTATTTTTTGTTTGGTACTCAACGCACAGGCTAGAACTTGTCAGTGTTGGTTGCCTTGTGACTCACTACATTATTCTTTGTGGAAAAATTTGTTTGGTACTCATTGTTCTTTGTACTCATTGTCCCTCCGGGAACCAATCAATAATGAGTACCAAGGTACCACTATATATGAAAATAAGGTGAGAGGTAAAAATAAATAGTAAAGCACCGCACAACGGTGATGGAATATTGAGCAGAAAACAGGTTATTTTGCATAAGTGAGGCCAATTTGGGAATGTTCTGTTCCAGAATATGTTTCTGGTGCTTCTTGGAATACAGCTTTGCATAGTATCATGGATTTGGGGCTTAATTTTGGAGACTTTGGGAGATTCCTTAGACACTTCACTTCACTTGTCTACAAGAAAGTAAGGAAAGCTTTTTGGAAAGATAGGTGCCATTAGGAACACATCCATCTCTTTTGCAGATCCAAGTCCATACTTCTGGGGCAGAGAGAGCTGATTCCAAACAGGAAGAAATGTGAACCTTTCCCCCTCTCTTGACGGAATTTGTATGGGAGTTGGAGATGTTGAGTGATTTATGCAAACATTAAACATGCACTAAATCAATCTCTATTAGGGGGAAAAGGGGGGAATGCCCTTTCCCCCCTGGAACAGCTATAGAGTTAGAAGTTTGAACATGAGGTCTGATGTTGCAAAGCAAATGGCCATCGGTAATTTGGGAAATGCAACATAAGTACAGCTGTTCAATTTCAATCTGCTCCTTTTTAACATTCCACAAACTGAATAAAATGTGTATTCAATTAGGGCCTATGAAAGGGTCTTCATTGCAAGGGGGAGAAAAACTTTGTGGCTTACACTTTCCCAGTTGAATGTATGATAGAACTCTTATCTTCCTTCCTTCCTTCCTTCCTTCCTTCCTTCCTTCCTTCCTTCCTTCCTTCCTTCCTTCCTCCCTCCCTCCCTCCCTCCCTCCCTCCCTCTGCAGTTTCACAGATCTCATGAAAATGCATTATGTATGATAACATACAGTACTAAATCATCAACTCTTATAAAAACTAGCTCATGAAATGGCCTGCAAAACACTTTCTCAAAGTATAGATAATCAAGATTTACACAGGTGCCTACTGTGTGTAGAGTGTGTAATGTAGGCAGCTCAGTATAATTAGCTACTTCTTTGTTCTTCTTTGTTTCATCAGCCTTGTCAGGCTAGTAAATATTTTATCCTTCCAGACTCATTCATAGACTCTACTAATATGGCAGAAGATGACTTTGCACATTATGTTAAAGTTGATTTGCTTGATAAGTGTTATTTATTTATTATTTAAAGCACATAGGTAAAGGTAAAGGTTCCCCTTGCACATATGTGCTAGTCGTTTCCAACTCTAAGGGGTGGTGCTCATTTCCATTTCAAAGCCGAAGAGCCAGTTTTGTCCGAAGACGTCTCCTGGTCATATGGCCAAAGGTGCCCGGAATGCTGTTACCTTCCCACCAAAGGTGGTCCCTATTTTTCTACTTGCATTATTTACGTGCTTTCGAACTGCTAGCTTGGCAGAAACTGGGACAAGTAACAGGTGCTCACCCCTTTACGTGGCACTAGGGATTCAGACCGCTGAACTGTCAACCTTTTGATTGACAAGCTCAGCGTCTTAGCCACTGAGCCACCGCGTCCCTTCTTAAAGCACATATACCAGTGTTGGCTAACCTTTTTGCTGTCGCATGCCAACAGTGGGTGGAGTGGTGGTGGGGGGTTGCACGCACGTGTGCCCACACCCATAATTCAATGAATCCCACCCCCCGCGCATGTGTGTGCAACCCCCCAGCACCCCCCCTATAGGCCCATTTTTTTGCCCTCCCCAGGCTCCAAAGGCTTTCTTGGAGCCTGGGGAGGGTGAAAACAACCTTCCCCACCCTCTGGAGGCCGGAAATGGCCCATTTCCTGACTTCCAGTGGGCCCTGAAGGCCCAAAAATCAGCTGGTTGGCACACGCATGCGCGCTGGAGCTGAGCTAGGGCAACACTCACCTGCCCACAGATATGGCTCCACGTGCCACCTGTGGCACGCGTGCCACAGGTTCACCATCACGGACATAGACTATGTACATAGACTATTGTATAATCTTATGTACAATAGCAAAGGGAGAAATAATAAGTCAATAAGAAGACTAAAACCAGCATCAAAACACTTCCAGCACCCTACACTCCAAAACCACAGTACCAGTGGTGGGTCACTCCTGGTTCTGTCTGGTTCTTGCGAACTAGTAGTAAAAGCAGTGGGAGGCTCCGCCCCCCCCCGATTGATGATCTGCGCCCCCCCAGATTGACGATCTGCACTCCCATTGTGAACCGGTAGTAAAGGTAAGTAGAACCCACCCCTGCACAGTACTGTATATATAGAATGGCCCTAAAAAATCAAATCGAATAATCACATTTACTGGCTCTAGCATCACCCTATTGCAATGGTTGGGAGAAGCACCAGGTTTTTAAGGCCATCTGGAAAGATATGTATCCCACCTTTCCTTGAAAAGCTTCAGGTGACAAACATAACTTTCTCTCTCTTCACCCAATTGTCTTATCTTTGGGTTGCTGTTCTGAGAGAAAGTGACCAGCCCAAAATAACACTGTGAGTATCTTTGACTGAAGTGTGACATGATTTTGGGTCTCTCTTTGGGTATTTTAACCTCTTTGCCTCTCTGGCTTTCTAGATATCAGGAAAGGAAGAAGGAGTGATCTGCACTATTTTCAGAACCAGAGCACTGATCTTCAGCTGTTAAAAAATGTATATCAAAGCCTTTTTTGAATTTTTTCCACAGAGTTGATGGGCCCACTATCAGATGAGGTGTCATATGAATGTTTTCCCAAATACTGATGCATCCATAGGAGAAGCTAAAAAAGGCCAGTTGGGGACCTCACAATTAAAGCCTTTCTCATTTTTTCCCTGTATATTATACAAACAATGCATATAAAAAAGAGGCAGATCATGTAATGCAGTGGTGGGATTCAGCTGGTTCGGGCTAGTTTGAGAGAACCAGTAGTTAAATTGCTGGATGGCCCCTCTTCTCCCCTCCCTGCCCCTTCCAGGAGTTCCCATGCACCCCATTTTGGCTCCCAGGTAAATGCAGGGAGACCTCCTAGGCCCAAAATGGGACGTGGGGGGTGGAGGTGGTGATGCGTTCCCCCCTGTGGCCCGTTGTCACTCCCGGGGGGGTGCAGGAGGCCAAGTGCTGCCTGTCACACCCCCTGGCCACGCCCACCATGACCATGCCCACCATGCCCACACCCACCCAGGCAGTTATTAGGGCACAGAACCGGTTGTTAAATTATTTGAATCCCACCACTGATGTAATCACATCTGTTAGCTTAACTCTGTGGACCTTACCCCTCCCTTGGGGTCTTCCATATAACTGCTCTTTGCAAGGGAGGCAGATAATGTGTGCAGAGATGTTCCCAGGAACTCAGTGTATATATGTGGGAAGAGATATCCTTCAATTATTCAGTAGTGAGCAAAACGAACTCTCTGCATATGATCAAGATACTATTATCTTCACTTGGGCTTGACTGAACAATAAATAGTTAAGCCTACATTTATGAACAGATGACAGAATTAAGTTCTGTCGTTCTCCATGATGAGATAAATTGTTATTTATTCCTCTCTGATGCATTCCAAATAGGTTATAGGATATCTACTACAAGTAGTCCTCAATTTACAACCATTTGAAGTTAAATTTTCCCGAAGCTACTTATGACCCATTTTCAAAGTTTCAATGGCTGCATATACACACATAGCAGGGGTGGGTTGTCATTTTTTTTACTACCAGTTCTGTGGGCGTGGCTTATTTTGTGGGCGTGGTTTGATGGTCATGTGACAAAGAATTCTTTAGGATTTAGCAGCGGTACTGGTCTACCAGGCATTTAACTGCTTGCAGAGCTGTATCGGTCTACCCATTTGTTTTTGGAGCATTCCGGTCTACCTATTTGTTTTTGGAGCGCACTGGTCTACCACCATACTGCCTTTTACCGCTGATCAGCTGTAGGGCGGCCTTTTGAAGTGCCGCGGCAAGAGTTTAAACAGTTTTTCGCTGCTCTACCACCACCGAGAGCATCGGAAACCGCTTTCAGGCAGCTTGGCCTCAATTGCCAATCTACCACCACCGAGTGGTTTACAAGGAGTGGATCAGTTTTAGCCGATCGGTTGGGAGGCTTCTTGACTTCTCAATTTAAAGCTAAGGTATCTTGTTTTTTTTTTTTCCTCTTCTTTGTCAAGTGAGCCCTGATTATTTTCCTTCTAGCCGATCAGCTGGGACTCGGGAGGCAGTGAATACATCGGGGGTGGGGCCAGGCAGAGGTGGTATTTACCGGTTCTCCGAACTACTCAAAATTTCCACTACCAGTTCGCAAGAACCGGGGAGAACCGGTAGCAACCCACCACTGACCCACAGAGTCATGTGATCACATTTTGGATGCTTAGCAAGCAGCTCACCATTACAGCCATTTACAATCCAGTCTTTACTTGGTTTCTGGCAAAAAAGCAACCATTGGGGAAAATGTATTTGCTTAATGATTGCAATGCTCACTTTACGACTGCTGCAAAAAATTGTTGAAATGAGTTCAGTCACCTGATGCCTTAACATACTACTGCAATGACTTTCAACATAATTTCAGGCTCAGGTATGGTTGTAAATTGAGGATTATGCATTATCTTCATCCAAGATAATGGATGGATAGAAATGCTAGTAATTATGGCTTAATACATCTGAGGAAGGTTGATTTATTTACTGTATTTTTCGGAGTATAAGATGTATTTCCCCCCTCCCCCTAAAAGAGGTTGGAAATGTTGGTGCATTTTATACACTGAATACAGCCATTTTTGGCCTCCCGAAACCCTGCCCTGCGCGTCCCGTTTTTGCAAAAACGGGATGCACAGAGGGTTTGGGAGGCCAGCAGAGTGCTCCTGGGGGCCGGGGAGGCCCAAAAAGTATTTTTTTTTCTTTTTTTCCTCTTTGAAATCTTGGTGCATCTTATACTCCGGTGCATTTTATAGTCCGAAAAATATGGTAATCTGAAACTGAAAAACTTTTAATAGATTGCCCTAGTTAAATATTAGAATGAAATTTGCAGAAATTGAAGTGACAGAAGTCCTCAACTTACAACAGTTCATTCAGTGGCCATTCAAAGTTACAATGCCACTGAAAAATATGACTTATGACCGTTTTTCACAATGATGACCTTTACAGCATCCCCATAAATAATAAATAAAAAAAAGAACAATTAAAACTCAGATCACACGTTTTCTGAATAGTTTTTATCCCAGAGCTATAATTGCACTCAACCATGAACTAAAGGGCCACCATCAGTTGGACAGAATTGCTTGGTCTGTTGTGTGGATGTTTGGGTGGTTTAGGGGTGGGGAACTGTGGTGGGTGGGAGTGTGTTTGGGGATTGTTATGTGTGTTGGACCTGGTCTTTGGGTGTTAAGTGAATTTTGTTGTAGGGGTATACTGTGTATACATGTGCAATGATAATAAAGTTATTATTATTAACCACATGATCAAAATTCAGACGCTTGGCAACGGGTTCATATTTATGACCATTGCTGTTTCCCAAGGTCATGAGATCACCTTTTGTGACCTTCTGACAAGCAAAGTCAATGGGGAGACTAGATTCACTTAACAAGCATGTAACTAAGTTAACAACTGTGGCAAGAAAGGTGGCCAAATGGGGCAAAACTCACTTAACACACTTTAACAACAAAAATGTTGGGCTCCATTATGATCGTAAGTCGAGGACTAACTGTAGTTTCATTCCCCTTCCCCTTCCAATCCACATCTTTGGTCCGTCCATTCTCTTGATTCTCATGGTTTCTCCTCCCCACCAGTGGGAAGATTAGGGAATCAGCAACACACTAGCTTACTCGGTTGAAGTTTTATTCTTGGCTGATCAACGGAAACATTTGAGAGAAGCACCAACACCTCTTGGGTCACTGTGTCAGTCCAGACCTTTTGACTCAGGAGTGTAATTAAAAAATGCTGGGGAATGCAGCTCACCTCCCTTTTCAAAAACAAATGCATTGGTAACTCCAGCATGATGTATGATGAAAATATTCCGAATTGTTTCCTAGATTGCATGGAGAGGGAAAAACATTCTGCTGTGAATTTTGAAGGGGGAAAAAAAAAGAATTAATGGGAAATGTTAGCCTTGGCTCTGCGTGCTCAGTAAAATGTGTATGCAGGAGAAGGGAATCTAGCTGGAACAGGGAGAGCAGAGCAGGAAGCAAGGCTGACCATTTCCACTTCTCAAAATGCCCATGGAGGTGGAGTGGGGGGTGATTTAGAGGAGGGGTGGAGGATTGCTGGATACTTTGCAGCTGCCTTCGATTTGCATGCTGTTATTGGGTTTGGCTCCGGTGCTGTTCTTGTGTTTCAAATGCAAATCTTTCCTCTGAAAATGAAATTAGCAGTGGCAGAGGGAGCATGCAAACCATACCGGTATGGGTATATTTTTTAAAAAAATAACTAATAGAAAGCTTTGGGGAAGGTCTGTGCATCAGAGGAACAGTTAACCGTTTACTTCCCAAGAGCTATTATGCTCTTGTATAAAGCAGGCCAATCTGGGGCTTTTTTTGGTGAATTAAAACTCTGCAGAATTACAATATTGAGTCTCTTTTGAGTCTAAAATGGTTTTTATTTTCTTTCTTATATTTAATGCCAAGAAAAGATGTGTGGCTTCTTTAAAAGCTGTAATGGAATTAATATTCACAATATTTCTTTTTCCAGGTTCCAGGAAGTTTTCTTCCTCTATGAAAGAGGCTCCCCCCCACAACAGTCTCATTCTCAGGATGCGGTAGTCCTTGACTTACCACTGCAATTGAGCCCAAAATTCCTGTTGCTAAGCGAGACAGTTGTTAAGTGAATTCTGCCCCATTTTACAACCTTTCTGGCCACAGTTGTTCAGTGAATCACTGCAGTTGTTAAGTTAGTAACAGGGTTGTAAAGTGAAACTGGCTTCCCCATTGATTTTGTTTGTCAGAATTTCGCAAAAGGGGATCACTTGACCTCAGGACACTGCATTTGTCATAAATATGAGTCAATTGCCTAGTGTCTGAATTTTGATCATGTGACCATGGCAGCAGTGAGTTTCCAATATTCTTACCACCGGTTCGCCGTGCATGCAACTTCCGCGGATGCGCCTGGCCTTCCGCGCATGCACTTTGCTCACATGTGCGCCTTCCACACATATGCCCAGCCTCGAAAACATGGCTAAATAGGACAGTATTATGCCAGGGCAGCGGCGTGGTGGCGGGGGGCGGACCCGGGCCCACCCGCAGTCACCACTACCGGTTCGCCCAAACTGGTCCAAACTGGCTGAATACCACCTCTGGACCATGGGAATCAGTGGTGGGTTGCCCCCGATTCGGACCAGTTCGCAAGAACCGGTAGTAAAACCGGCGGGAGGCCCCTCCCACTGCCCCGGATGTCATCATCAGCGATATGCGCATGCCGTTGCGAACCAGTAGTAAAGGTAAGTAGAACCCACCCCTGATGGGGATGCTGCAATGGCCATAAGTGTGAAAAAAGATCTTAAATCACTTTTTTTCAGTGTCATTGTAAGTTCGAACGGTCACAAAATGAACTATTGTAAGTTGAAGACTATCTGTGTTTTATTGTATGGCTTTTTTCCAAAATTGCCACCTCCCTGACTTTCTGTTCTGTTTTACCTGAAAAAGCTCCTTCTTTGGCTTTCTCCTCCTTTCATCTTCCCCTGAGGCTTAAATGGAAGGTAGGAAGACAGGAAAGGAGTTTTACATAGACAACCGTACAAAGAGTGACAGGTCACTCATTCAGATACATGCTCTCAGCCACCAGGTAAGTAAGTTAGCTCCAGAAATCTTCCCATCAACTGTGGAAAAAAGCATTAAGTTTTCTTATTTTAAAAAAGTTTTATTAAAATTCATCATGAGATAAAATACAAATAGAAACAAAGTCAAGGAACATAAAGAGGAAAAGGAAAAGTGCAAAAAATAAGGGGGAAAAAGGTAATGAGTTTTTTTCAGTGTAGTAGGTTATAGATCGAGTATCTGATTTACATTTCTAATTATTCCAGACCATTTCTATAACCACAAAGTCAATCTAATGGTCAAAACCTAAAATCAAAATTTCATTCCCCCCCATTTCGGAGTAGAAAGTCCAGAAGCGGTTTCCAGACGGAAAGAAAACTAGATAAATTCTTTCTCTTTAATTAAGACTGTCAATTTTGCCATCTCTGCCATCTTTGCCATTCCATTTTTCCATGGAATTAGTGTGTCTTTCCATCTGTGCATAAAAAGTTCTCACTGCAGTCAACATATATAATAACAAAAGTTCCAATTTCTCTTTCAAGATTTTTATCCAACAGACCTAAAAGAATTTTCTTTTTCTTTTTTAATGGAATCAGTATAATTCCCAACAAATTGAAAGAGAACAGTTGGGATTAAAAAAGTAAGAAAAAAGGCATTCTATTCTGTACTGCTGTTTATCATAGTTGACAAGGAGCTATGGTTGAAATAAATTCAGCTAATGCAATGTTTTTCAATCTTAGCAACTTTAAGATATGTGGACTTCAACTCCCAGAATTCCCCAGTCAGTATGCAGAGGTCGAAAGCCAAACATCTTAAAGTTGTCAAACTTAAGAAATATTGAGCTAGAATATGGCTGAAGGCAATTTTTCCACTACTGGATTTATTCAACCATCCATCTTAATTCCCAATTATTTTTAAATCACACAAAATCTTGCAACACTATCAGTTGTCCTAGGATTCCAAGAGTTTTGTAAATATCTCCCTCAAGTTAAGCTTGTGACTAAATAGACACATCTAAATTATTTCCTTGGTTACAATGCTGAAGTTCTTTCTCACTATATTCAACTAGGATTTTCCAGTGGTTTCTCATCCTTGTGCTAATAGGAGTCAGCTGATCTCAGAAGAAAATATCAGAAATCACATAAGACATTAGCCTCTAGGCCAAATTTAGATTTATTTATTTTATTTATTAAAATATTTATATGGCTGCCCAACTCACTCATGGTGACTCTGGGCAGCTTACAAAATAAGTATAATCTCAGGGTGAACTTGAAATCTTGCAAAATCTCAGGACAGAATGTTACACATCTTGCAAGAGTTTTGAGATAAAAGAGATGAACCACTTAATTTATTTAATTATTTTTGTATTAATTTTCGGAGTCCACATTGCACACTCTGTTGTATTGGTTGATTTTTTTTTTGATGTAATCTGTTTTGTTTAATTAGCTTTTCAACCAAAGAAGTCTCCCTGCCTAATTTCTATCTATTTTAAATAATAGCATTATTTGTCCTCTTTGTCTTGCCTGGATTGTATTATATCTTATGCAACTGGACACAAGAACAGTTTTTTTCCGAATGCCATCACTCTGCTAAACAAATAATTCCCTCAACACTGTCAAACTAGTTACTAAGTCTGCACTGCTATTAATCTTATCATCGTTCCTATCCCATCTCCTCCCACTTATGATTGTATGACTGTAACCTTGTTGCTGGTATCCTTACGATTTATATTGACTGTTTCCTAATATGATTTGATTGCTTATTTGTTCCCTATGACTATCATTAAGTGTTGTACCTTATGATTATTGACAAATGTATCTTTTTTTTTGTGTACACTGAGAGCGTATTCACCAAAGACAAATTCCTTGTGTGTCCAATCACACTTGGCCAATAAAGAATTCTATTCTATTCTATTCTATTCTATTCTATTCTATTCTATTCTATTCTATTCTATTCTATTCTATTCTATTCTATTCTATTCTATTCTATTCAACATCAAATACCCACTAATAAACTTTTAACACTGCTAAATAGTGGCTCTATTACTGAAGATACTTTGATGGTGGTTTCTAAAATGCCCCTGTTTTTTTGTTTTTGTTTTTTTGCCAAAAACGTCACAGTAATAAAATCTTGTTCATGTACATCCAAACTCACCACCACTGAGCCTGGTGGCGCAGTGGACTAAAGTACTGTTAAAGTGGTATTTAGCTGCCAGCTGCCTGCAATTACTGCGAGTTCAATTCTCACCAGGCTCAAGGTTGACTCAGCCTTCCATCCTTCCAAGGTAGGTAAAATGAGGACCCGGTTTGTGGGGGCAATAAGCTGACTTTGTATAAAATAGAACACAGCTTGGGGGGGGGGCAAAAAGCCCTACTAAGCAGGTATATACAAAAGTATGAAGGCTATTGCTTAAAAGTATTGTAAGCCGCCCTGAGTCTCCGGAGAAGGGCGGCATATAAATCAAACTAATAAATAAATAAATAAATAAATAAATAAATAAATAAATAAATAAATAGTTCAGAACGGTGAACGGTATTCTCCTTTTCTCAATATTATTCTTGCAATAGCCATATCCAGGGTGGACTAAACTTCTTTTTAATAGCTAGATTTCTGTGTTCAAAGAAGATTTGGAATTCAATCATCATACAAGTCTCTGCCTGTTGCAGACTAAAATGAATCAGTCCAAGAAGGGGGAAAAAAAGATACATGCGTTATTACTTCATTTGCTTTTTGTAATAATGAGATTTGCCTGCCTCTCTTTTTGTTTTATTTTTCCAGTGTATATGGTGTGTGCAGGCCTGAGGAGAGTAGGGTACAGCTGGTACATTGTTCTGGGGCCCATGGAGCTCAAAGGGGGCCCATGAAGGGGCTATTTAAAAAAAATTTTTTACAAAACCAAATTTTTAAAAAGAAAAACAATATTGGATATATACTTCATACTCTATACTTTGTGTGTATAGCAAAACCGCCTTGCAGCCTTGTTTGATAATAACCTTTATTAATCTGAAATTCAGTGAACAGTTATTTATGTAATTTATTGAATTTTAATTTCATTACTTATTTTTTAAGCTTGCAAGTTTCGTTTCGTTTTGTTTATGAATATATAAATTCATTGCTTATGCATATTGTTTCATTATTGTTTATATACTAATGTGTATTATTATTTTTATTATCTTTTACAGAAGTACCTGTCCTCTTTTTAATATATTTGCAAGTATGTTTGAATGTAATTAATAAATGTGCAATTATGATATTATTGATTTATGTGTCCAGGTGTAGGTGAGGGGGCCCATATTAATCTTATTCCAGCATTTAATAATCCTCTCTGCAGCCCTGTGTGTGTGGGTGTGTGTGAGAGAGAGGGAGGGAGGGAGCAAGGAAGGAGGAGAAGGCAGCTGGGCGGTAGCTTGCTCTTTCTAATTTCATTGACAGTGGTGGTGATATATAGGGTAATTTTATCTTCACAACCTGTAACAAAGGATAAGACAGTAGTCATCTTACATTCCTCAGACAGTAGGAGATGTTTACTTATTCTCACAGTGAACTCTCTCATCATTCATCTAGACTTTATTAGCCTGCCAGGAAGCCGTAAACCTATAATTTAAGAAATGTATCACGAAGGGGAAAGCCTTTGTTTACTTATTTGTTGGTTTAGTAAATATAGATCTGGAATTAATTCTCTTTGATTCTGCTTCTCTTCTCCCCCCCCCCATCTAGACATCACGCCTTCCAGAAGGCATAGTTTTGCAGGGAAGTAGCCATGGTTGCAGACCTTGTGGCTATGCCATACCTTTCAGAGATGGGCACAAATGAAAGAAACAGAGAGTGGGAGAGGAGAGAGAACGTTGTGTTATGTGTTATGGATCACAATTCTAATACTTTGATAGCAATAGCAATAGCACTTGGTGTTATGTATTGATACTTTTAAGCGGGAGTTTCAAACCTGCCTACGTTTCTGATTGGCTGACAGTCCCTCCAGGATTGTATATAAGGAGGGCTGCAGCCTCTGAGTTTTTGCTGAAGTCTCACTGTATATTAAAGAGCTGTTGTCACTTGCTTGCTTGTGCCTCTCATTATTCCCGAACCACTTCATTGGCGACAAAGGTGGGATTGAGGCCACAAGAAGCAAAACAGTGAGACCATGAGCTTCAGCTAGGCGATGAGGCGAACTACAGGAGGCATACCGAATATGTCTGCCTACGTTCTGCCCAAGCCTTTTGATCCGACCCGCGAAAAATGGGTCTCGTACCTAACGAGGTTCAAATGCTCGCTTGAAGCCAGCGACATGCAGGGTCTCTCCACTAATCGAAAGAGAGCCCTCTTCCTAAGCCACTGCGGACCGGATGTGTTCGAGATGGCCGAGTCACTGTGTGAACCGACGCCGGTCCAAACCGTCTCCTGGGACACCCTGATGGCAACTCTCCGGGCTCACTACGCTCCCATGCCCTCCAAGTTCGTGCAACGATACCAACTCAGACAGCGCGTTCAACGAGAGGGAGAACCGGTCAGCGCATACATGGCCAGCCTGAGAAAAGCCGCAACCCATTGCGACTATAGAGACTTGGACGATGCGTTGCTTGAGCAACTTATCTGTGGTGTTCGAGACATTAGGCTGCAACGGCGCCTGCTCGCCAAGCCTGACTTGACGCTTGCTGGAGCCCTAGACAAGGCCAGGGCTCATGAAGCCTCCACCAAAGCCGCAGAAACGCTGCAGCGTCCACTGACCAGCAAAGACAGTCCCAAGTCTGCCCCGGTGCACAGGGAAGACGCCGGATCCAGCTCGGAGTCCGAGTCAGATGAGGACGTCTTCTGAACGGAGCACCAGCGGAAAGACACAGGCAGCCCCCGGTGGAACTGTCCCAGCTGTGGCGGGCACCATGATAAACTGTCCTGCAAATACAGGGAGGCTATTTGCAGGCGTTGCGAGAAAAAAGGGCACTTGGCGCGAGTCTGTAGAGCCATTCTGCACAGAAAACACCAACCACATGAGCGCCGCAGCCAACCAGAATCGATATGCCAGAAGCATCCAATAAGAGAGGACGGCGCGAAAAAACGGCGCGAATTTGAGATGGCCGCAGCATACACATAGACCAGGCCAGCATGGCAATCGAGGACAAAGTCAGCACGGTGGTTGAAATCAACGGCAAGCCATGCTCAATGGAGATCGACACCGGATCAGCTCTCTCCATAATGTCATGGGCGACTCTAAAGACCCTCCTGCCGTCGTTCTGGAAGGACTAGCTGTCCAAGCAACGACTGCGCATCCTAGACTACCAGGGGAACCGGGTACCCCTCGAAGGCGTGGGCACGTTCCGAGTCACCTACGGAGACTACGAAAAAGACCTGCCGCTGACCATCATCACGAAGCAGCTTCCTAGCCTTCTAGGCATGGGGTGGTTCCGAGCCCTCGGCATGGGCTTCACCGGCGTCCACCAGATGTCCAAGCCATCACTAAAGGACAACCTCCTGACCGAGTTCCAGGACGTTTTCGGGGACACATTGGGCAAGTATGTGGGGACCCCTATCTCCCTTAATTTAGACCCCAACGTAGCCCAAATAAGACTCAAGGCAAGACGGGTGCCTTTCGCGTTGAAACCAAAGATCGATGCAGAACTGGACAAATTAATTAAACAAGGAATTCTGGTTCCCGTTGACCACGCAAAATGGGAAACCCCTATAGTGACCCCAGTAAAGTCTGATGGCTCAATTAAAATTTGCGCCGACTACAAGTGCACGATCAACAAGGCTTTGCAGCTGAGCGCCTATCCGGTGCCGATCGTGCATCATCTACTACACTCCCTGGGGCCAGGAAAAATTTTTGCCAAATTAGACCTGGCTCAGGCCTATCAACAATTACCAGTTGACGACGCCACAGCAGAGGCGCAGACAATTGTAACGCATAGGGGTGCATTCAAATGCACCAGGCTCCAGTTTGGGGTGAGCGTCGCACTCGGCCTATTTCAAAGCATCATGGAGCGCCTTCTGCAAGGGCTCCCCAGGGTGGTGCCTTATTTTGATGACCTCCTAGTCAGCGCTCAGGACGAATGGCAGCTAGGGGACAGAGTAAGGAACGTCCTGTCTAGATTTAGAGAAGCGGGACTCAAATTAAAAAAAAATAAGTGCATGATTGCTGTCCCCTCCATTGAATTTCTGGGGTACAGGGTGGACGGCACAGGCATCCACCCTACCGAAAGCAAGGTGAGAGCTATTAAGAGCGCACCTACTCCCAAGACCAAAGCGGAGCTCCAAGCCTTCCTTGGACTGCTCAATTTTTATTCTATGTTCCTGAAGGACAAAGCCACCATTGCAGATCCCCTACACAAACTATTGGGGAAGAATGTACCATGGGTCTGGGGGAAACAGCAAGCAGCCGCTTTTGAGGCAGTAAAGAGACTTCTATCTGAAGACAGTTTCCTAATCCAATATAACGCAGCACTACCGCTTGTATTGGTTTGTGACGCCTCCCTCGTAGGAGTTGGTGCCGTCCTAGAGGCGCCCATTGCGTTCTACTCTCGCACCCTGTCAAGCGCAGAGCGGAACTATAGTCAGTTGGACAGAGAGGCTCTGGCTGCAATTGCGGGGGTTAAAGAGTTCCACGAATACCTCTATGGCTGACAATTCGAACTTGTGACTGACCACCGGCCCTTGCTAGGACTTTTGGCAGGCAATAGGCCCACCCCCGCTGCTCTGTCCCCACATTTGACCAGATGGGCCATTTTTTTGTCGGCCTACTCATATCAGCTTGTCCATCGACCCGGACGGACTTTGGGTCACGCGGATGCCCTCAGCCGCTGCCGCCTACCTGACCTACTTGCCAACCCAATGCCAGAAGCCTCCGTTCTTTTGCTGGACACTTTGACTTTGGGGCCTATCTCCTCTTGCGAGGTGGCAAAAGCCTCGGCTAGAGACCCAATCATTCGCACTGTAATGGGTTGGGTGCTGAAGGGGTGGCCGGTCAAAGTGGACGGGGGGGGGGAATACCAAGGTTATGTTAACAAACGTAATGAACTGTTTATGCAAGGGGGTTGTTTGTTGTGGGGTGACAGGGTGGTAGTACCAACGAAACTAAGAACAAGGGTCTTAGAATTGCTGCACGAAGGGCATCCGGGCATTGTCAGAATGAAAAGCTTAGCCCGCAGTTATGTTTGGTGGCCCAACATGGACCAAGTGATTTCCGAGTGGGTGGGGAAGTGCAGACCCTGCCAGGAGTATCGTCCCGATCCCCATGTAGCGCCCATCCGAGAGTGGGAGAAACCAAAAGGGCCATGGGGGAGGATCCATATTGATTTTGCCGGCCCCTTCCATGGGCAAACATTTTTAATCGTAGTCGATGCCTTTTCGAAATGGCTCGAAATAATCCTAATGCCCTCTACCACAGCCGAGGCAGTCATCAGAGTCCTTCGCAAGTTATTTGCCACACATGGCCTACCGGATACCCTAGTATCTGACAATGGCCCTCAATTCACAGCGACCCTGTTCGAGGGCTACTTGGCCGGACTGGGCATCCGCCATGCCCTGTCGGCCCCGTTCCACCCGGCTTCTAACGGATTGGCCGAACGTTTTGTAAGAACGGCCAAAGAGGCACTGTCCAGACTAGACAACGGGGACTGGCAGGCCAGGATAGACCAATTCTTAGCTGTCCAGCACGCCACACCATGTACAGCCACAGGGAGAAGCCCAGCAGAGCTCCTCATGGGCAGGAAGCTTCGGTGCATGTTAGACAGGCTTCACCCTAACTACTCGCATGAAAATTTCAAGAGAGAGACCTCTGGACTAAGACAGTTTCAGATTGGGTCCCCGGTGTTCGCTTGCAATTATGCCAGCGGACCTCTATGGGTTGCAGGAACCATAGTGGGCATAACAGGCCCAAAATCTTATACAGTAGACGTAGGGGTAGACAGACTCTGGAAGCGCCACATAGACCAACTTAGAAAAAGGGTAGTCGGCGAAGCAAACATCAATTTAGACATCTCCGAACCTAACTACAACAACTTTCCCAAAACAGCTAACTCAAGCCCGGGTTCGCGAGAATACTTAGCTGACAAGCCCTGGTTCCAGCGCTGCCCCAGCGAGACGCCACTCCCAACCGGGGATAACCACGCCCCGGACAAAATCCAGGAGGTTCCATTGGCGGAGCCGGGAGAGACAGAAAGTCCCTCCGACCAGCTCGACGCCCCACCAAACACTGAACTGCGCAGGTCAACTAGAACGAGAACTCGGCCAGGGCACCTGCGAGATTTTGTGTGTACTTATGTAAATTTTTGAATGTTAGTGCCTTCTGGGAAGGGAGGGGTGTTATGTATTGATACTTTTCAGCGGGAGTTTCAAACCTGCCTAAGTTTCTGATTGGCTGACAGTCCCTCCAGGATTGTATATAAGGAGGGCTGCAGCCTCTGAGTTTTTGCTGAAGTCTCACTGTATATTAAAGAGCTGTTGTCACTTGCTTGCTTGTGCCTCTCGTTATTCCCGAACCACTTCACTTAGACTTATATACTGCTTCCCAGGACTTTGCAGTGCCTTCTCTAAGCAGTTTACAGAGTCAGAATATTGCCCCCAACATTCTGGGTCCTCATTTGACTGACCTTGGAAGCAGTGGTGAAATCCAAATTTTTTAACTACCGGTTCTGTGGGCGTGGCTTGGTGGGCGTGGCTTGGTGGACATGGCAGGGGAAGGATACTGCAAAATCCCCATTCCCTCCCCACTCCTGGGTGAAGGATATTGCAAAATCCCCATTTCCACCCCACTCTGGGGCCAGCCAGAGGTGGGATTTGCCGGTTCTCTGAACTACTCAAAATTTCCACTACCGGTTCTCTGAACTGCTCAAAATTTCCGCTACCAGTTCTCCAGAACCTGTTAGAACCAGCTGGATTTCACCCCTGCTTGGAAGGCTGGAAGGCTTGAACAACTTAGAATTGAACTCCTGGAGTGAGCAGTGAGTCAGCCTGCAGAGCTGCATTCTCACTACGATAACCACAATAACACCATCACGATAACATTTATTTCTGAAATAACGAATTATAGCAATCATAATCTTGTAAGGAACTTCACAGTTCATCTAGTTCAAGCCCTTTCAGTGCAGGATGTGGTCAGGATTAGTAACATAAAAATTCTAGCAAATAAAACACTTGAAATCTTGGAATTTTGTTCAAGTAACTCATGGAATCTAACAGGTCAGAAGTGAATGATCATAGAATCACAGAAAGGACCTTTCGGTCAATGAGTCCAACCTAGAGAGCTAATTTGGTCTACTAGTTAAGGCACCACATTAGAAACTGGGAGACTGTGAATTCTAGTTCCACCTTAGCCATGAAAGCCAGTTGGGTGCCTTGGGCCAGTCATTCTCTCAGCCCAACTGACCTCATAGGGTTGTGGTTGTGAGAAAAAGAGGAGAAGGAAGACGTGTTGGATATGTTCATCAGCTTGAGTTATTTATAAGAATAATAAAGGTAGGATACAAATAAATAAAGCACAAAACCTCTTGTTCCATAGTAGGAATCCAAGTTAAGGCCCCTATGGCTTTAACACATGCAGTGACCTTCCTAGGTAAGTGGTTCCATGCAGGGGTGAAATCCAGCAGGTTCTGACAGGTTCTGGAGAACCGGTAGCGGAAATTTTGAGTAGTTCAGAGAACCGGTAGCAGAAATTTTGAGTAGTTCAGTAAACCAGTAGCGGAAATTTTGAGTAGTTCAGAGAACTGGCAAATACCACCTCTGGCTGGTGGTGGGGTGAGAATGGAGATTTTGCAATATCCTTCCCCCAGGAGTGGGGAGGGAATGGGGATTTTGCAGTATCCTTCCCTTGGAGTGGGGTGGGAATGGAGATTTTGCAGTATCCTTCCCCTACCACGCCCACCAAGCCACACCATGCCCACCACACCACACCATGCCCACCAAGCCACGCCCATAAAACCGGTAGTAAAAAAAATTGAATTTCACCACTGGTTCCATGGCATGATTACTGTTATTGTTATAGACTTCTTCTAACATTCCTGTAATTTGAATCCATTATTTTATGTCATGTAATTTGAGATAAAGGAGAACAGTTTTGATACGCTTCTGTGTGATAACTTTTCAGGTCTATAGCACTTAGACTTATACACCGCTCCATAGTGTTTTACAGCACTCTCGGAACAGTTTACAAATATCACTATATATTTCCCCCTGTAAAATCCCCATTTCCTCCCGATCAGCTGGGACTCGGGAGGCAGAGAATAGATGGGGGCGGGGCCATTCAGAGATAGTATTTACTGGTTCTTTGAACTACTCAAAATTTCCACTACTGGTTCTCCAGAACTGGTCAGAACCTGCTGAATACCACCTCTAGTATTGATATTTTGAAAATCATCAGAAAAAAGTGTTCTACTGCATTAAAGCAGCTGCCTCTTTTCCCAAGCTTCCATGCATACAAAAGAAAGAAAGGAGGAAAGAATAGAATAGAATAGAATAGAGAAAAGAAAAGAAAAGAAAAGAAAAGAAAAGAAAAGAAAAGAAAAGAAAAGAAAAGAAGAGACACGGCTGCTTTTAAAGGGTTTATGGGCCTGGTAGAAAATGGCACCAGACATAAATGCCTATCATTTTCTCTTATCAATTACCACATGTTTAATTGGATTTTTTTCTTTTAAAAAAATCACAAATAGAATTTATCTTCAAATATCCCAGTTTAACCAAAGAATTTGAGAACATAGGATTATGTGTCCATTTTGTGTTCAGTAAAAATGTTTTGTGCATGCAGTTGACTAGAGCAAAATTGCTGTTTTTTCAAACTCGTCAATTTTAAGATGGGTGGGCTTCAACTCCCAGAATTCCCCATCCGGCATGTTTCTTTGTAGGCATTTTGTCCCATTGGAAATAGTCCTGGATTCTGAGAACCAAAGAAGCCTGTTTAGTGTGCAGTGTCCCCATGACTGTTTCTCTGCACTAGGGTTTTTTAATTATTCCTACACACACACTCACACACACACTCCTTGCATCTCCTCTATTATTTGGCTTTTCTCCAGGCTCAAAAAACACCAAAGTAGGGGAATTCTTATCTATGCATGAAAACCAGCCTTTATTATCTGACAGGAAGTATCTCTATAGAGACCGAACCTGCCCTCTCAATAATAGGAGATAGAGGTTTGGCTGTTGAAATCTAACCGGCCCTCAGTCAGAGAGAGGATTTGTAGCTGGTGTTTTCCAGCTGCAAACATATTTTACAGCCGCAGAAATCAAGAGTTTGGCTGACTTTATAACTCTGCAATATCACCTCCTCCTTTGGGACTGTACTTCAGAATTCTGTGTTGCAGCTGAAATACAAAGAGATGCCTGTTGATAAGTAACCCTTGAAGACTGGGCTTTGTGTGAAATGAATCACACACACACACACACACACACACACACACACACACACACATCCCACCATTTAGTGACTTTGGCAGGGATCATAAATAACTCTTGACTAATTTTGGGGAGAATTCTTAGCTCCATAATGGGTTGCCTTGAGGATTCCTTTCTTGGAAGGCGCTGATAATAATGAAATGTATTTATCAAAGCAGATTATTTTGAAAGCAAAGTTATATAAAAGTAGAAAACCCCTCAAGCCGGCAATCAAATTTGCTAAGAAAAACAACATAAACATAAGCAGGTACCCCTCGAGCAGAAGTGGGATTCAGCAGATTCTGACCAGTTCTGGGGAACCGGTAGAGGATATTTTGAGAAGTTCAGAGAACCGGTAGTAAAAATTCTGACTGACTCTGCCCCCATCTATTCTCTGCCTCCCAAGTCCCAGCTGAGCAGGAGGAAATAGAGATTTTACAGTATCCTTCCCCTGCCATGCCCACCAAGTCACGCCCACCAAGCCACGCCCACCAAGCCACGCCACGCCATGCCCACCAAGCCACACCCACAGAACCAGTAGTGAAAAATTTTTGAAACCCACCACTGTCCTCGACATATTTATTTATTTATTTATTTTTTTCATATTTGTATACCGCCCTACTCCCGAAGGACTCAGGGCGGTGAACAGCCATAATAAATACAAATACATATAGAAGTTAAAAACTATTAAGAAACAGATTAAGTAATTTAGGCTCAAAGATTAAGAACATCCAAATTTATCTAAAGAGGTTTAAAACCCAATTTAAAAGCCAGTTTAAAAGCCAATTAAAAAGGGAGAGTTAGGCCAGACCAGCTTGTTGGAATAGAAATGTTTTCAGGGCACGGCGGAATATGCTTAAGTCTTGGATGTTTTGTAACTCCGGGGGAAGCCCATTCCAGATGGTAGGTGCCCCCACAGAAAAGGCTCTCCCCCTGGGGGCCGTCAGTCGACATTGTTTGGCCGACGGCACCCTGAGGAGTCCCTCTCTATGGGAGCGAACTGGTCGGTGAGAGGCTATTGGTGGCAGGAGGCGGTCTCGTAAGTACCCTGGTCCTGAGCCATAAAGCGCTCTAAAGATAGTAACCAAAACCTTGAAGCGCACCCGGAAGACCACTGGGAGCCAGTGCAGCTCGCGCAGGAGGGGGGTTACATGAGAGCGCCACATTGCTCCCATTACCACCCGCGCGGCCGCATTCTGGACCAGTTGGCGCCTTCGGGTGCTTCTCAAGGGCAGCCCCATGTAGAGAGCATTACAATAATCCAGGCATGAGGTGACAAGGGCGTGAGTGACCGTGCGTAATAAGTCCCGATCCAGAAAGGGATGCAACTGGCGAATCAGGCGAACCTGATAAAAAGTCCTCCTGGCTACGGCCGTCATATGCTCTTCAAAAGACAGCCGTGAGTCCAGGAGGATGCCCAAGTTGCGAACCCCATCTGTGGGGGCCAACGACTCGCCCCCAATAGTCAGAGATGGCGCCAACTGACTATATCGGGACAACGGAAACCACAGCCACTCGGTCTTGGATGGGTTGAGTCTGAGTTTGTTCCTCCCCATCCAGATCCATACGGCCTCCAGGCACCGGGACATCACCTCGAGGGCATCATTGGGGTGGTCTGGGGTGGAGATGTACAGCTGGGTGTCATCAGCGTACTGATGGTACTTCACCCCAAAACCATGGATGATCTCACCCAGCGGCTTCACATAAATGTTGAATAGAAGGGGCAAGAGGACCGATCCTTGTGGCACCCCACATATAAGGGGCCTCGGGGTCAACCTCTGCCCCCCTGTCAACACAGACTGGTACCGGTCAGAGAGAAAGGAGGAGAACCACTGTAGAACAGTGCCCCCCACCCCCAACCCTTCCAACCGGTGCAGCATGATATCATGATCGATGGTATCAAAAGCCGCTGAGAGGTCTAGTAGGACCAGGACAGAGGAGCAACCCCTGTCCCGAGCCCTCCAGAGATCATCAACCAATGCGACCAATGCTGTCTCTGTGCTGTACCCAGGCCTGAATCCCGACTGGAACGGATCTAGATAATTCGATTCATCCAGGTACTGAGGCAGTTGTCGTGCAACACACTCTCAACAACCTTTGCAACAAAGCGAAGGTTGGAGACAGGACGATAATTTGCTAATACAGCTAGATCCAGGGAAGGCTTCTTGAGGAGGGGCCTCACCACCGCCTCTTTCAAGACGGTGGGAAAGACACCCTCACTCAAAGAAGCATTTATAATCTCCTGGAGCCAGCCTCGCGTCACCTCCCAGGAGGCCAGTACCAACCAGGATGGACACGGGTCCAATAAACATGTGGTTGCATTTAGTCTGTTCAGTATCCTGTCCACGCTTTCAGGAGTCACAGGATCAAACTCTTCCCAAATAATATTCTCAGGACCTGCCCCTGTCATCTCCTCTGGATCAATCCAGTCAGAGTCTAGCTGTTCACGAATCTGAGCAATTTTGTCATACAGATATTGTACAAAATCCTCAGCTCTACCCTCCAAGGGGTCTTCCCACGTCTCTTGATGGAGCAGAGAGCGGGTCACCCTAAACAGGGCGGCTGGGCGATTATCTGATGATGCAATAAGAGTAGAAAAGTAGTTACTCTTCTCTACTCTTATCGCCACTAGGTAATTCTTAATATGAGATCTTACCAGTGTTCGGTCAGATTCAGAACGACTAGCCCTCCAACTGCTCTCTAGGCGTCTTTTCCGGTGCTTCATCTCCCTCAGCTCCTCAGTATACCAAGGAGCCAGGTGAGACCGGCGCCGGGTCAGAGGCCGCAAAGGCACGACTTGGTCTAAAGCATCAGCCGCCGCCCTATCCCAGGCGGCCACTAAGTCCTCAGCCGAGTCGTGTGCTAGAACCTCAGGAAATGGCCCAAGCTCCATCTGGAATCTCTCAGGATCCATCAGGCGCCTGGGGTGGAACCACCTGGTCGGTTCCGCCTCCCTGCGGCGGGGTGTGGTGGTTCGAAGGTCCAGGCGAAGGAGGGAGTGATCTGACCATGACAAGGGTTCAATCACTATATCCCCTATCTCGAGATCACTCAACCACTGTCCAGAGACAAAAACAAGGTCCAGTGTGTGTCCCCCCATGTGAGTAGAGCCATAAATTAACTGGGTCAGGTCCATAGCCGTCATGGAAGCCATGAACTCCCGAGCCACCTCAGATGTCTCGCCAACTGATGACAGGTTAAAATCCCCCATGACCATAAGCCTGGGGGTGTCAACAGCCACCGCGGCTATAACATCAAGCAGCTCAGGCAGGGCTGCTGCCACATGGCAGGGAGCCAGGTACGTGACTAGCAAGCCCAACTGCACCCTATGACCCCACTTCACAAGAAGGGACTCACATCCAGCCGTCTGAGGAACAGTGGCCTCCCTTGGTTCAAGACCTTCGTTAATAACAACCGCCACCCCTCCGCCCCTCCCCTGAGACCTTGGCTGATGGAAAGCACGGAAACCTGGTGGGCACATATCAACAAGGGGGGCTCCCCCTTCCTGGCCCAACCAGGTCTCCGTAATACCCGCCAAGTCCGCATCCCCCTCCTGAATAAGATCACAAATGAGGGGGGCTTTATTTACCACGGACCTGGCGTTGCACAGCATCAGCCGAAGGCCTGGGGCCCGAGGTTCCGTACAACCTGGGGAACGAGAAGAGCTTTGAGTGTCGGAGCGCACCACCGCTTGTAAACAGTGAGGACGCACTCCCGTAGGATGATGTGGCCCCCTGCTCCCGCCATATCTGCCCCTCCCACCTACAGTATCGATGTTATGGGCATCTGTATCGTAAGATCTAATCATCTCCTTGACCCCAGAGTTCACACCTCCCATGCCACGCCCTACGGCTGGCCCAGATACCCTCCCCCGCGGGTCTTCCCCCGAACCCATGTAATCTACCCCACTCCCAGAATCCCTTAAAATCTTATTAAGAAATTTCCCTAAAAAACCCCATAACCCTCTTTTTGCTGTATGCCATCTCTCCGGACTCCAAAGTCCGTCATCGAGATAGGCCCTCGATAAAGAAGAGGGCCAGACCTGTGAGAGGGGGGCATCTCGCAGTTTGAGGAGTTCTCCCAATGAGTACATTTTGTAGCTAGATAGTCTATAGCTGGTAGGCATGTCCTAGTTATCCAAGGTCCTGTGGAGAGAGTATCAATTAGTGGTACAAGTCATTTTAGTCCCGCTGAACTCTCATATCAGCGGTTGAACTCAGATGTGAACATCGATCACCCTCTCATGGCAACCAGATATAAGGGAGAAAAACAGCAGCTATAGACCTGTTCTTTCAATGTTGCACCTAGGCATAGATGGAATAGCCAATCCTTGAGATTAGAGATACGGATAGTCTGTGGGAAATATATATAGTAGGCGAAAATCCAGGGAGACTCAGATGAAATAAAAGTAAGGAAATTCTCATCCTGATATACAGGAAACAACAAACCTGGATAGCAAATGATTCACAAAAAGCCGAATATCCGGTCATAAAAGGGCGATAGGAGATAAAAATACAGGAGGGGAGATGGAATAAGGCAGTCACTTTGTAGAAGCAAAGCCCCCATGATAGACATAACAATAATTTCTAATCTCCTTAGCTTTCTTTAGGTCTTTTATGCATGACCGTAACAGAGACCAGAATTTCCACGGCTAAACAAGGCAGTTGTTAAGTGAGTCACGCCTGATTGTATTACCTTTTTTGACATGGTTGGTAAGTGAATCATGTGATCATTAAGAGAATTTGGCTTCCCTCATTGATTTGGCTTGTTGGAAGCCATCTGAGAAGGGTTGCCAGCTGTGTTTCTTTGACCCAGGGATGCTGCAACAGTCATAAATAAATGCTAGTTCTCAAGTGCCTGAATTTTGATCATGTGACAGTGGGGATGCCGCAACAATTGTAAGTGAAAGGGTTGGTTGTAAGTCACTTTTTGCAGTGCCATTGTAACTTCAAATAGTCACGAAACAAATGCTTGCAAGCAGAGGTGGGTTGCACATAATTTTACCACCGGTTCGCCATGCACCGAAAATGTGAGTGCGTGCGGCCTTCCGCACATGCGCTTTGCTCACATGTGGCTTGCAAGCATGTGCGCGGCTTAGAAAACGTGGCTAAATAGGACGGCATAATGCCAGGGCAGATGGGCCCACCTGCAGGTTGCCACTACCGGTTTTCCCGAACCGGTTGAATACCATCACTGGTTGCGAGTCAAGGATTACCTGTAAGAGGTTCTATTTCAGGACTACTCTAAACATTTATCCAGTAAAGTCGTATCTCAAAAATATGACAGAACCCTAAACCAATGTTTGTAAACTTCACAAGTGTAAGATATATGGATTTCAACCAGCCATGGGGAATTCTGGGAGCTGAAGTCCACACTTCTTACAGTTGCCAAGTTTGAGAAAGACTTCACTGAACAAAGATAAACACAGGTAGCCCTCGGTTTACGACCATAATTGACCCCAACACTTCTGTTGTTAAATGAAACATTTCTTAAGTGAGTTTTGTCCCATTTTACAACTTTTCTTGCCACAGTTGTTAAGTGAATCAGAAATTGTTAAATTAGTAACATGGTTGTTAAGTGAATCTGGCTTCCCCATTGACTTTGCTTTCAGAAGATCATAGAAGGTGATCACATGACCCCGGGACACTGCGACCGTCATAAATATGAGCCAATTGTCAAGCATCTGAATTTTGATCACATGATCACAGGGATGCTGAAACGATTGTAAATGCGAAAAAGGGTCATACAGTAAGTCACTTTTTTTCAATCCAGTTGTAACTTCGATTGGTCACTAAATGAACCATTGTAAATCGAGGACTAGCTGTATTAATACATATTGGACTAGAATATTTCAGTCTCCGTTTATCAGCTGCCTTCTGAATGAAAATTAAGTGAACGCTTGCTTGCAAGAAACACCACAATTTTTTCTTCAGTAACTTAGAAACAGGACTGCCAAAGCAAATAGGTATTAGAAACTGTATTGCATTTGTTACTCAGGGAAAGGCTAAGGGAGATAGAGTAAGGCAATTTCCTTGTTGTATAGCCATTTTTGATATAATAAAAATACCGCAAATATTTCGTTATTCATTTTTTATTATATTTTGCTTTTTGCTGGTGTGAAAGTAAAGATTTGGGATGTGCATTACAGATACAATTTGTCACTGCTAAATTTGAGAAGGTTTTATGATGGTTTCCCTTCATTCCCTATGACCTTTACATATCCTGGGGTTTCCCATCCAAGTTCTAATTAGGCTTAATTCTACTTAGTTGCCACTTGTTCAGATTATATAATTAACCTTACATAGAAATTAAAATCGAGGAAAAAATTAAGTCAGAGTTGTTGGGTGGCGTATACATCATATCGATAAACTAGCCCTTGCCAAATAAGAAATAGAGGAAGCAGTATAGTGAAGTTTGCAAAAGACAATAAGTTTAGTCCAACCTCCTGCTCAAGCAGGAGATCCTATACCATTCTGGACATTCTGGCTGTCCAACCTTCAGTGATGGAGCACCCAGAACTTCTGAAGGCAACCCATGCCACTGATTAATTGTTCTCACTGTCAAGAAATTTCATGACAGTGAGAACAATTAAACAGTGGAACGAGTTGCCTTTAGAAGCTGTGGATATACCATCTCTGGAGGTTTTTTTTTTTTAAAGATTATGCTAGAATCATAGAATAAAAAGGTTGGAAGGAACTTTGGCAGTTCCATTCAAGATAAATGGTGATCCAAAGTTTGAAAACTTCCAGAGATGGAGCGCTCCATACCTGGATGGAGCAAGCAGTTCCATTATTAATAACTCTCATAGTCAGAAAATTCTTCCTTATTTCAAGGACGAATGTAAAAATTGTAAAACTTCAACTGATTAGTTCTTGCCTTACTCTTAGGCACTGCAAAGAATAAACCCACATATCAACTCTGTGACAATCCTTCAAGTGTTGGAAGTCTGTTATCATGTCTGTCTCTTCTTTAGGCTAACTATATCCTTAGTAAGGCAAGGATCATTTTATTTATTTGTTTGTTTGTTTGTTTGTTTGTTTTAATTTGTATACCGCCCTTCTCCAACGGGACTCAGGGCGGTGAACAGCCACGGTAAAACACAACATATAAAATTTAAAAACAGTTTAAAAAACATTAAATAATTTTGGCCATCAATTTAAAACAACCCAATTAAAACCAATTACAAATTAAAACCACAAGGATGGGATCAAGCCAGCCCGGCTAGATGAAATAGATATGTATTCAGGGCCTGACAAAAAGTCCGGAGCTCTGGTATCCTGCGTATCTCTGGGGGTAGGTTGTTCCAGAGGGCAGGTGCCGCTGCATAGAAGGCTCTCCCCCTGGGGGTCGCCAGCCGACATTGTCTGGCCGACGGCACCCTGAGGAGGCCCTCTCTGTGCGAGCGTACTGGCCGGTGGGAGGCTATTGGCGGCAGTAGGCGGTCTTGTAGATACCCCGGCCCTAAGCCATGGAGTGCTTTAAAGGTGGTCACCAACACCTTGAAGCGCACCCGGAAGACCACAGGAAGCCAGTGCAGCTCGCGTAGGAGAGGTGTCACATGGGACCACCCCATCGCTCCCATAATCCCCCGTGCGGCCGCATTCTGGACCAACTGGAGTCTCTGGGTGCACCCCAGGGGGAGCCCCATGTAGAGTGCGTTAGAGATTGAGTGAAATTTAAGCAATTTTTCTTTGGAAAATCCTGAACTCTAGACAAGAAACAACCAAGAAGCAAGCAAAAATAGTAACTGCTCATATTTAGGGACTACTATAAAAAAAATCATTAGAGCTAGGCAAAGAAATTAGCAATTCCACCCTGAGTTATGGAAAGAAACTTCAGGAAAGTTTACAGCTATTTTCTCAACAGTCATGCTATGTGCTACAGCCATGATGGCGAACCTATGGCATGTGTGCCCAAAGTGGCACGCGGAGCCATGTCACCTGGCATGCGCAACATCGTCCATTCCTCTTCTGGGTTTCTGGTGTGCATGTGCAACGATCAGCTGGCCTTCATGTGTGCGCCAGTGCTGGAAACTGGAAGAGCTGGTATTCCATTTTCCTGCAGTATCATACGCACCGGCCAGCTGATTGTTGTGCGCGAATGCGTGCCAGAAACCCAGAAGACTAGCTGGCTGGTGTGCATGTGTACACTGGAAACCAGAAGTTCCTTTTTGGGTGTGTGCATGTACCCTGGGCAGCTCCTCTTCCGGTTTGCGACCCAGATGAGCGTGCACGCACGCGCTCCCTTTTCAGCACTCAGTGCTGAAAAGGTTCACCATCACTATGCTACAGTAACACCCAATCATGTTGTCCCAAAGGTGCTTTTCCAAAAGGCAACTGGACTTTCTTGGTCTTTTTTTTCCTTGAAAACATTTTGCTTTTCATCGAAGAAGCTTCTTCAGTTCCAGAAGAAATTCTAGAAGAATTGAAGAAGCTTCTTGAATGAGAAGCAAAACACTTTCAAGGAACAAAACCCAAGTAAGTCCAGTTGCCCTTTGGAAAAGTACCTTTGGGACAACCATGACCTGGATAATTGAGAACCTCCATAGATACCCACACATGTTATTTTATTTCTGGGGTGGAAACAGATAACAAAGGTGGGATTTTCCCACCAAGACTCTGGGCTGGCTAATTTAAAGGTTAGTTTGTTAGATTGTGACTTAGTAATTACACTGTCTTCTGCAAACATTAGTAATACTTGGGATGATTACCTTTCATCCATTGAGAGATCTTCACTCTTAATATATTCAACCAGGAAGGAACTACATAAATAATGCAACTTTAATCCTTCTGCAATCCTTTGAGATATTATCCTTGTTGCTAGCAGACACCTGACTCTGTGGCTTTAGGGGTGGGGTTGGGTTCCCAGAAGAAAAATGATTTTTTTGTGATAGGGTAGCAGAAGA
This sequence comes from Arizona elegans, assembly GCA_022577455.1. NCBI lineage: Eukaryota > Metazoa > Chordata > Lepidosauria > Squamata > Colubridae > Arizona > Arizona elegans. The sequence continues at coordinate 191,936,621 of JAKOOJ010000002.1, read as the reverse complement.
ATGTCAAAGAAGCAAAAAAATAAAAAATAAAAAATGAAAGAGTTAGCTAAATATGTATATTTATGCCTGAGTTTTCTAGTAAAATTTCCTATCTCTTTGTAACTGGGATAAAACTAGGGTCTTCTACTATAAAAATGTTAGCTGCTGCTGATCTATTTAGTCACGTTGAAAATACAAGAACCATGAATTTGTTCCTAGTCATGAAATGGAAAAATTATCAGTTGGGTTTTGTCCTTTTCAACTGTTCAGTGTGGTAGGCTGGCCTTTGGCCAACTTACGGATGTTGATAGTGGTATTCAAAAGCATGAATATAAAGCACTTTATTTATTTGTGGTGAGTGCTGTGAGACAAGATCTCATTCACAACAGATCGTTCTAAAGTAGTTGACTTCCTATCTGCCCCATAGCTGACAACAGTTCCTAAAATAGGCTACCCCTTGCTGCCTGTCCACTTCTGCAATTCTGAAGAGCTCTTATCAGGACTATATATATATATGTATATATGTATGTATATATCTTTTTCTTTTTCGTAGGCTTTTATGTGCATATTCTTTCTAGCCAGGTTTTACATATGTAAGCTAAGATGTTCTACAGCCCTGGTTCTGTGAAATCTCATTCACAAGTTTCTGGGCTTTTTGTTTCTTGCTGACAAACAGCAACTCTGTGCTGCTCTTTGTAGAACAAAGCTAACCAAAGACCTACATACAAACACCCGCGAAAACCTCAGAAAACACACACACACACACACACACACACACACACACACATATATATGAACCTCCTTTTGGAGTCTTCACAAAGCCACTTCAATCAACCAAATCCCTGTATTTTGCACGCACTTTGTAATGCGTTGTTGATCGTCTGATCTGATTACAGGGCAGGAGAATTGAAGTTCATTATGCAGGTCAAACAGCCTCATTTAAACAGAGTGGCAGAAGAACTGGATTCAAAGAAAGAGTTCCATATAGGCTAGAAATCTAGAGTTTCCAGTCTCAGGAAAACCCAGAAGCAATTACAGGATGGTTATGTTTTCTATTATCAGGAGTGTCTTGAATGCATAGATTTTCCTTTTTTATTATTTTGTTTTGTTGTGAAAGCAGGGGTGGGCTTCAAAAATTTTAGCAAGGGGTTCTCTACCCAGTTGCTGAGTGGGCGTGGCCATGGTTGGCATGGCCTAGTCGGCCTCCTGCATCACTGCGGGTGTGTGTGCATTTTTGCCCTCCCCGGGCTCTGGAGGCTTTCCTTGAGCCTCCAGGAGGACAAAAAGGCCTCCCTAGGCTCCGGAGGCCCTCTGGAGGCTGGAAATGCACCTGTTTCTGGCCTTCCTTTCAGTACACCCATTTTTCTCCCTCCCCGAGCCTCTGTGCGTGCCCTGCACTTACCTACATCCAAAACAGGCCACGTGGGGACTTCTGGGAGGGACGAGGCGGGGTGGGTGGGGCCAGTCAGGAGTGGAATTTGGGGGTACGCCAAACTGCACAGAATCTTAGCTAGAGGTTCTCCCAAACCCCTGCGAACCCACAGCAGCCCACCCCTGAGTGTAAGCCACCTAGAATTGTTTTGGCGTCAGATAGGTAGCAGAGGCAAAGAAGAAGTGATAAATATTTATTTTTTTAGCAAGAAGCGCCTACTTATTAAATCTTGTAAGGAGATAGGTGAATGAATAAAGTTTCCTAATCTGTTTAAGACCCTAATATGATTTGCTCTGACTTCCATAATCTCTAGTCAACATAACTCACTGATAGGAAAGATGCCAACTCAATGAGATCAGGCTCGCCGATAAAAATAGAGATGGACAGCAACGGCTTAATTCAGACAGAGCAATAAACCAAGGATGGAAACAAGCCATGTTTCTTATAAACTCTTCTTTCTTTGTGCTGCAGCCCTTCTTTTTACACGAGCTGTAGTTTTTCATTTCATCCTTTCCTTACAAATTGTAACAGTAACAGAGTTTGAAGGGACCTTGGTGGTCATCTAGTCTAACCCCCTGCTCATGCAGGAGATCTGTACTAGGGATTCGAACTGCCGAACTGCCAACCTTTCTGATCGACAAGCTCAGTGTCTTAGCCACTGAGTCACCTAGTCAGTTAATTGTAACTAATCTTTGCTAATATTTAGGTAACAGTCCTATCACTGGGTACTGAAACTAGATCCCCCCCCAGTGGTGAAATCCAATTTTTTTTTACTACCGGTTCTGTGAGCGTGGCTTGGTGGACGTGGTGTGGCTTGGTGGGAGTGGCTTGGTGGGTGTGGCAGGGGAAGGATACTGTAAAATCTCCATTCTCACCCCACTCCAGAGAAAGGATACTGCAAAATCCCCATTCCCTCCCCACTCCTGGGGGAAGGATATTGCAAAATCTCCATTCCCACCCCACTCTGGGGCCAGCCAGAAGTGGTATTTGCCAGTTTTCTGAACTACTCAAAATTTCTGCTACCAGTTCTCCAGAACCTATCAGAACCTGCTGGATTTCACCCCTGATCCTATCCCCACAAAAACAATAACCTAATCCTAACCACCATTTAGGATCCATACAGCATATCTTAATAATAATGATGATGATGATGATGATGATGATGATGATGATGATGATGATGATAATCCTAAATTTCTGATATTTTTCTCATGGCTGGGCTAGGAAAAAAAGGAAACAGATAGAAACCTAAACTTCAAGAAACCGTTCCTTCTTCTTATGTCCAAATAAACATGGTATACAGTCACACAGAAAGAGTAACATGAATGAAAAGAGAAGTTTTAAAAGTCTGCTTGGCTGTTTCTTTTTTCTTTTTACAGTGGTACACTGATAATGATTAGAGCAGTGATATTCTCCTTCCGGTAAGATCAAGGAGAAAGGATTTGCTTGGGGTCCCATTCCTGAGAAATTGCACTTGCAGGATTGAGTCTTCTTAGTGATGGCCCCTTTCACTAGATTATCACCTCCCTCAGAGTTTTTACTGGCTGTTAAAAATACTGTTCTTTAATAGAGCACTAGCAGGATTCTAAGATTTTGAATTGCTCCTAGTATTGCTGCATAGCATTTATATGGCTGCAGTTCAATGGTACTTTAAATCCTTTTCCAGATCACCATATGCTGTTCAAAGCCAGTGGGAATGGAATAGAATAGAATACGTCGATGAAGATTCAATCATCCTAGCCAAAGATTGAATCATGGCAACTGGACTAAATTTTATTAATCTGAGACCTTTCATTGCTCATCCAAGCAACTTCATCAGTCAGAGCAAAATTAGTCATGCATAGAAGTCAGAGAGTTGTGGGCATGTACCAACTCTTGCCACACCAAATAAAATTAGTTTTTTAAAATAAATTTACAAAATAGAATTAGAAAATAGAACAGAATAGAACACTTTATTTGGGCAAGTGTGGTTAGACAGACAAGGCATTTGAATTTGGAAATAACTAAGCAAATAAAAAATCAGATTAATCTGATTATAATCTGGCCAAACTCTTTACATGCAGGGATGTTACTTCACTATTTGCTGGTGGGACTCCAGAAGGATGGAAGGTAGTAAGACAAAGGTTATTGGACCTATTCAACTTTTTTTGTATCAACGTAACCATTTGCCAGTTCTTATCAGGGCTTCTGCTGTCTCTTATAATAACTCTCATTGTGTTAATAGGTTTTGGTTGTGAAAATAATTTATGAAGTTGAGAAAATTATTCCTACTGGTCATAGTATTGATAGGGGTAGTTACCTTCCAACTCTAAATCCTTTTTCAACCTAAGGGGTGGCTAATCCAGTGGTGGGTTCCTCCCGGTTCCGCCCGGTTCCGCCAAGCTGGTAGCGGTGACAATATGACGTCACCGAACCGGTTCTGCCCTCACGCCCCCCCCGCATTATTCTTATCTTTTATTTGGTCCCACCCCCAATCTATTGCTTCTTCCTGAATCCCAGCTGATCAGCTAGAAGGAAAAAACCTGTTTAAACTCTTGCTGCGGGGCTTCAAAGGGCCGCCCTACAGCTGATCAGTGGTAAAAAGGCAGTTTGGTGGTAGACCGGTGCCTCCAAAAACAAATGAGTAGACCAGTGCCTGCAAAAATAAATGGGTAGACCGGTACAGCTCTGCAAGCAGTTAAAAGCCTGGTAGATCATTACCTCTGCTAAATCCTAAATAATTGTCACATGACCATCAAGCCATGCCCACAAAACAAGTCATGCCCACAGAACCGGTAGTAAAAAATTTTAGAACCCACCCCTGGGCTAATCCTGTTTTGGATGGCTGAACCTCTTAGTGCTGTATAACTTGTTGCAACTTGTCATCTTTTTTGAAGTCTCCATCCCCATAAGAGTAACCTCAGGAGTATCACTTCCCTGACTTTCAAAACTTCTGTTCTTCAGTTCTTCTCATTAAACAGATGTGTCATTATAAAAACTGGGATGATGCATTGATGTTAGGATATTCTGCTTTTCAAGAAGTTGTCTGCCCCCACTTTTATACTTGGCTGTATACAGGTGGTCCTTGACTTACAGACCACAATAGAGCCCAAAATTTCTGTTGCTAAGTGAGACATTCGTTAAGTGAATTTGGCCCCATTTTACAACCTTTCTTGCCACTGTTGCTAAGTGAATCATTGCAGTTGTTAGGTTAGTTGTTAAGAGAATCTGGCTTCTGGATTTTACTTGTCAGACGGTCGCAAAAGGTGATTACATAAACCCAGGACATTGCAACGAACATAAATATGAGCCAGTTGCCAAGCATCTGAATTTTCATCGCATGGCCATGGCTATGCTACAATGGTTGTAAAGATGAAAAATGGTCATAAGTCACTTTTTTCAGCGCTGTTGTAATTTCAAATGGTCACTAAACAAATGGTTGTAAATTGAAGATTACCTCTATAAATATCTGTTAATTATTCATAGAACAACTTCATATTCTTTAGGAAAACGTTTCACAACCTTGAAAGCTTTAAAATTGAGTGACTTCAACTCCCAGAATTCCTCCACCCATTTGAACATATGGGCATTAATGTCCTAAAGCAGTGTTTTTTTAAAAATTTTGGTAACTTTAAGATGGGCGGACTTCAACTCCGGGAATTCTGGGAGTTGAAGTCCACCCAGTGATGGGATTCAGCCAGTTCGCACCACTTCGGGAGAACCGGTTGTTAACTTTCAAATCAGTTTGGTGAACTGGTTGTTGGAAGAAATCATTAGGGCAGAGAACCTAATGAGGGTTGTTAAATTATTTGAATCCCACCACTGAGTCCACTCATCTTAAAGTTACCAAACCCATCTTAAAGTTTGGTAAAGTTACCAAAATTTTAAAAAATTCTGCTTTAGGACATTAATGCCCGCATGTTCAAATCTTTAAATCCATGCCACCATTGTTATCTATACGCATACATTTTATTTCTCTTGCCATTCTGGACTCCTGGATTCATTTCCAGTAATTTTCCTGTTCACATGAAGTTTAATAATTTTACGTACTTTTTATGCATTGACAACTCATTTCATATTTTTTTTATGAATATGTGAATTTTGTTATGGAACCACAGTGCCCTCTAAAGCATTTTGTAAATTGACCCAGTGTTGAGAGGTTTGGATTTCAGCTTTTGTTCTTTTGCTTGTATAGAAAAGCAAAGCTGGTAAAAAGCAGGTTATCTTTTATAATTCTATCAAGAGTTATTAGAAAAGTGTAACTTCTACAGATGTAAACAATTGAAGCTATTTATCTCAGATTACTGTAATATTAATATTAATACAAAGAGATAGTTAAAAATCTTAATGAGCTTCTGAGGAAAGAAAAAATGTAAAAGTGAATGTTAGTTCAGTATTAAAATATGTGCTGGGAAATATTCCCTTCGTATCTAAATATCTTCATGAAATTTCATATAGATTGATAAATTGTTAATATTCTTATGAGAAGGACAATCTACTGAATTGTCTTTAAGTTATATGGTAGTTACCATACAATGGTGGGTATTTTAATTTTCCGATATTGCAACTATATTGCTAGGTATACAGTTTGACTTTTATTTCTCTATAGAATCCAAGCAGCCAAGTCCGAAAACATGGGTCCAGTTAGTAATTTATGCTGTGAACCTTATGATATAATAGCAGGAATGTGGTTTCTTTCCAGGCAATATTCTGTATTTTCACTATGAAGGACTGCAAGATATATTTGGAAGTCGTGGTGGAAGTATGCATTTGGTCTATATTTACAATGAGGGTACTATGCCAGATTTATAGTCCTGAGTTAATAAAGTGTATTCACTGTCTGTTTATGAACTGGACCAGTGGTGGATTGCCACCGATTTAACAACTGGTTCTGTGAGCATGTGCTTTGCGCATGGACACAGTCTTCACGCAAGTGTGTGGGCTTCACCAGGGGTGGGTTCTACTTACCTTTACGACCGGTTCGCAACGGGATTGCACACACGCGCTCACTTCACTTGCTTGCTTCTGTTCAGATCTCCAATGATGACATCCAGGGCAGTGGGCAAGGCCTTCCGTCGGTTTTACTACCGGTTCTTGCGAACCAGTCCGAACCGGGGGCAACCCACCACTGGGCTTCACGTGCCTGACGCACTTGCTCACAGTGTTCAAAACACAGCAATTTGAAGCTCAGCTGTTTACCTTCTAAGGCAGCCCCCGTAAGTAGAACAGAAGAGGCACAGAAATCAGCTGTGCCGCACGAATCAGCTAAGCCAGAAAGAAGGAAATATAGGACAGGATAGGGCAGGGATAGGTGGGCGGGGCCAGCTGATCATCAGAACTCCTGGTTCGCCTGACCACCACTGAACTGGACCTTGATCAGTGTAATGGAAAGACTGAACTATGCTATCCCATGTGATTGAGGTGGGATGATGTCTTTAAAAGGATGGTTTTCTATGACTTACTTGAGAGCTAATTTGGTGTAGTGGTTAAAGGTAGCAGGCTAAGTCCCACCTTAGCTGGCATAAAACCAGCTGGATGACTTGGGGCCAGTCATTTTCTCTCAGCCTGAGGAAGAAGGAAATGACAAATCACTTTTAAAAGTATCCCAAAGGTGCTTTTTCCAGAAGGCAATTGGATTTTCTTGGGTTTTCCCTTTGAAGATGTTTTGCTTTTCGTCCAAAAAGCTTTTTTAGTTCTAACTGGCTGGTGGGGAAGTTAGCATGTTATCAGAAACATGTTTAAAGAAGAAGAAAAAAAAAAAAACCAAGAAAGTCCAATTGCCTTTTGGAAAAAGTACCTTTGGGACAACAATGACCTGAATGACTGAGAATCTCCATAGACACAATTTTTAAAAATCTTGCCAATAAAGTTTCAGGCAGTTGCCAGGAGTGAAGACTGCCGTCCTGATAGCCTGTTTTCCCCAAAGTAAGACATCTCCTGATAATAAACCCAATCGGGCTTTTGAGCACATGGCAATAAGGCCAAGCGCTTATTTCAGGGTTAAAAAAAATATAAGACAGGTTCTTATTTTTGGGGAAACATGTTAGCACAAACACACATATAGCTTGGTTATGAAGTCTCTACAGAGAGACCTTCCATTAGCTTTTTCTAATGTCACTGTATAGTTAGTTCTTGTATGTGCTTATGCATATTTGCCTTTTTGTCATTTTAAAAAAATGTTTCCCCTTTCTCAATATTGAAATACGTACAAATAAATATTGACTTTATTTATATATCATTGTTGACTTCCCTTGATTTGCCTATATTCCTCCCCCTCCTCAATGAACTCCTTTTTGTGTTTATCAAGGTGGCTCCATTGCTTATAAAAACATCCTCATTGCAAAATTACAGTAATGTAATGTAAGCAAACTTTCTTTGCTTCAGAATTGATATATGGTTTATTACATCTTCTATTACTTGGTATTGGGTAGGAAGATCCAAAATACTTTTTCTCTGACTTTCCTAGAATTGTGCTAAGGGGAATATTAGGTAGAAGAGAAGGGTTAGGTTACAATAGGTAGGTTTCAGGTCCCTGACCCACATGATAGAAAATAGTGGGGGTTCAGAGTCATTCCTTGGTTGCAGTCCCTTCACTATGGAACCATCTCTCCTCCTCAAGGTTTGTGCAACTCAAATCAATGGTAAACCACTTCCATATTCAATTCAAACCAGTGTTGGGTTGCCCCCGTTCGGACCGGTTCTATAGAACCGGTAGTAAAACTGGCAGGAGGCTCCGCCCACTGACCCAGACGTCATCATAAGTGACCTGCACATGCGCAGATGAGTGCATGTGAGCGTGCGCGAAGCAAGCGCATGTACGCGGGCATGATGCGAACCGGTAGTAAAGGTAAGTAGAATCCACCCCTGATTCAAATCTTTATTGTCAAGAGTACAACATTTTATTTATTTTTTTATTTTTATTTTTATACTGCCCTTCTCCTGCGGGACTCAGGGTGGTGTACAGCCGAGATAAAACATAGCATATAAAATTAAAAACAGTTTAAAAAACAATTAAATAATTTCGGCCCAATAATTTAAAACAACCCAATTAAAACCGAATTCAATTAAAACTGAGAGGATGGGATCAAGCCAGCCCGGCTAGATGGAATAAGTGTGTTTTCAGGGCCCGATGAAAAGTCCGGAGGTCTGATATCGTGCATATCTCAGGGGGTAGGTCATTCCAGAGGGCAGGTGCTGCCACAGAGAAGGCTCTCCCCCTGGGGGTCGCCAGCTGGCACTGTCTGGCTGACAGTGTGTGTACAATGAGATTGGCTGAGCCTCCCTTTGTAAATAATTGGTTAGAAAATAATATTGTAATGTCCAGAGCAATATAATGTAGAGTCCAACTTGATTTGAGGAAGACTATTTTTATCCTTTGCCAGTTATGAAAGTCTTAGGGAAAAAAACCCAGCATCTGTCAAATTACACATCAGGTTTAACAACTTCTAGCTTACCTTCTTTAATTATCTTAAGAATCCAAACCCAGCTTTCCAAAGCATTTTAGTAAGGTTTGCTGACCTCTGCTGGCGAAAGGGTTGTAAATTGTACTGAAATTCCTATAGTCTTTCTCTCCACTAGTAACAATCAATGGTATGGTAAAGAGATCTTCCCAAACTGATGGACTTCAGAAGTGGAATTGGATAGTAGAAGACTTGACTTAAAGTCAGTTTTATCCTATTCAGGCTCAGACTGTGGAGACATTTGGCTAACAGGTTATTACAGAGACTCCAATCTCACTAATATTGATAGTCAGTGGTGGGTTGCGGGATAATTTTTTTAAGAAGCATTTGTCTGAAATGGTATAGAGTTTCCTGCCTGAGCAGGGGGTTGGACTAGAAGGTCCCTTCCATACTCTATTATTCTGTTTCTAGATTAGTATCTCATTTGTATTAATTACGATTTTACACACTCTGTTGTATTGTAATGTGTACTTGTAAATAAGTATGGTTGCTATGTTTGGATTTGTTTTGGTTGTAAATTGTTACCTAAGTTGTTAAGTTGTGAATTATTTATATGGGATTGAATTTTTGTAATTACAGAATCTCTTTGACATGTACCACACCTTGGTAAATGTGAGTAACAAATTGCTATTGTTATTATTCTTCAGCTGTGCCTGGATATACAAGTAGTGTCAGGGACAAAGAACACACTTGAAGTTGGGAATACCACCCATTCCTGCCTTGTCACCAGGTGTCATATCTCACCACATGGTGAAAAATAAACGAATTGGTTGTTATCATGGGGATATAATATCATGGGGATATAATACCACACATGTTTGGGTAGCTGGCTCCAACTCCAGAAGTTGGAAAGTGTTGCTTTAATATTTAAAAGTTGTGCACTGGGATTGTACCACTTTTTCTGAGCTAAGAGCTTGAAGACCAAAGATCAAAAGAAGCAGCTTGAGCCAGTCAAACCCAAAATTCAGTAACTGTTCTGTAGACATTGAACTGCAATGAAGTAGAGTTCCTTTCTACATCATTAATGTTTCTCCATTCTGCTAGTTTGGTAATAAATTTTGGAAATATCAGAGAGTTTCAGACAAGCTGCACATGCAGCGCTGGGGCCTCAGGTAATGGTCCTCTGATTTTAACAGTTGAAGGGCCTACTGGATTTGAGGGACCCTCAGTCTCCCTCAATCCCCATAGTACCAGCAGGACTGGCGTTCTCTGGGTCCCATCATTTGAAAGATGTCATATTGTAGGAATCAGGAAGTCTCCTTGCCCTTTGAAATGTCACATGACCTGAGATTAGGTTGGCCCTGACCTTGACCATTAGAAAGGCCTCAAAACCAGTTATTTTCCCCTAGGGCAGTGGGTCTCAACCTTCCTAATGCCACGACCCTTTAATACAGTTCCTCAAGTTGTGGTGACCCCCAACCATAAAATTATCCCTAAGACCATTGAAAATATGTGTTTTCCGATGGTCTTAGGCGACCCCTGTGAAAGGGTCATTCGACCCCCAAAGGGGTCCCGACCCACAGGTTGAGAACCACTGCCCTAGGGCATATGAATTAACTGAGCCCAAGAAATGTTGATTTATTGCTTTCCTTAATTGCCATTCCATGCTTCTTTATTTGTGATTACAATTGCTTTTAATTTTATTGTTTTAACTTCCGCTAGCTGCCTAAAATTATAACTGTAAGTTTGGTGGTCATATAAATTAACATAAACAAACAAAGTCACTGGCAGCCTGGTTAGGTGATTCAGAAATACCATTTTAGTTTCCTTCTGATTTCCAGGATCTTTTAGTAAGAAACATGAACTCTTGATTAGAAGGGATCAGTGGTGAAATCCATTTTTTTTTACTACCGGTTCTGTGGGCATAGCTTGGTGGACGTGGCTTGGTGGGCCTGGCAGGGGAAGGTTACTGCAAAATCCCCATTCCCTCTCCACTCCTGGGAGAAGGATATTGCAAAATCTCCATTCCCACCCCATTCTGGGGCCAGCCAGAGGTGGTATTTGCCAGTTCTCTGAACTACTCAAACTTTCCACCACCAGTTCTCCCAACTGCTCAAAATTTCCACCACCAGTTCTCCAGAACCTGTCAGAACCTTCTGGATTTCATCCCTGGAAGGGATCCTGTAGAAGTTCCACCTTAAATTCTGATGTAGTTGCATCAGAATTCCTGTCAGTTCCACCTTTAGCAAAAATAAATGTTGTTCAATTTTTTTTATCCTGTCTTTATTAATTTTAATAAATAATTCAAGTTTACGAATATCTAACTTTCTTTCCTCCTCCTATTTTCCCCACAGCGACAACAACCCTGTGAGGTAAATTGGGCTGAGATAGAACAACTGGCTCAAGGTCATCAGGCCAATTTTTCTGTATAAGGTGCAACTAGAACTCCCAGTCTCTTGGTGATTGACCCAAATCACCCAGCCAGTTTGCATGCATAAGGTGGGACTATAACTCACAGCTTCCTGGTTTCTAGCCTGGTGACTTAATTATTAGAATTGAGACTGATATATTCATTCAAGCTTTTGGAATTGTTCTGTGACTTTAGGGTTTATTGCATGGGTATTAATTATGCCTTAATTATTATTTTTATTTTTAAATGGTATTTCATATATTTTTATCTTGAGGTTTCTGACACCCTTACCTGATTATATCATGCAAGAGCCTTGATATTTGTTTTAGTTTTCTGAATTTTTTTCTTTTTTTTTAAAGCATCTTGTAAATGCAACAAAGTGAGCAGTTCTGTGTCTGTAGAGACACATTTGACTCCTATAGTCACCGGCTGCAGAGGCAACAGAAAAGAACAGAAAAGAAATTAAGTGGAGAAAATATTTCTATTACCTGCACACAGGGGGAGCTAAAGATACATGGATGGAATGCTGTAGTTTCTAAATAGTGTTGAGATTGGTTTTAATTCTAAAAGAGAATGAGGAAAAGAAAAGAAGGAAGAAAGGAAGGAAGAAAGGAAGGAAGAAAAAGGAAGGAAGGAAGGAAGGAAGAAAGGAAGGAAGGAAAGAAAGAGAGAGAGAGAAAGAAAGAAAGAAAGAAAGAAAGAAAGAAAGAAAGAAAGAAAGAAAGAAAGAAAGAAAGGGAGGCAGGGTGGGAGGCAGGGAGGAATGAAGGAAGTAAGTAAGTTTCTTTGTGTAACAGTGATTTATTATGTGCCATCAAGTTGGTGTTCACTCTTAGCCACGGCATAGATGAATTTTCCACAGGAATGTTTATATTTTGGGGTTTTCATTTCTGTAAGCCCCCCTGGAGTTCAATCAATCAATCAGAATAGAGCTGGAAGGGACCTTGGAGGTCTTCTAGTCCAGGGGTCACCAACCTTTCAGACCTCAGGGACCACTAAATTCATAATTTTAAATCCCGCAGGCTACTAATATGATCTGCCTAATGACCGGCTGGGTGAGCGTGGCTAGGTGGTCATGTGACTGGGTGGCCATGGCCAACTTGATGTCACTCACATCGAGGGGTGCCTCGCCAGCCTCTATTCGCCCCTCCCCTCCCAGCCCCTCCTTGCCTGCCCGCCCGGGCTTCTTAGGGCCCCAACAGAAAGCAGTTGTTGGCGCTAAGAACCACCATGAGAAAGAGTTGGCAAAACAGCTGGCTCAGTTTAAATTGGATCTGGCCAAGAAGGAGGCTCAGCAGAAGCACCTCACTGAGGACTACGAGCATAGGCTTTCCAAGCAGAGGGAAGACCTGTGGGAGTGCAAAGCCAGGTACCGGCACCTGGAGGCTCAGCGGGCTGAGATGGTCAGCTAGTTCCAGGCCATGATGCAGTCCCACTGAAATGAGGCCTTCCGGCTCTTTGCCACCAGCGGTACTTCCCTCCAGCCTTCGCCCAAAGCCCCATACCAGGAGGCTGAAACAGACCCCAATTCAGAATTTATGGCCCCTTCCAACCCACATAAAAAGACCTTGAAGGGGGAGACTCTCTGCAGTAACACAACCATTCATTGCATGTATCTGTCCCAGGGGCTGTAGTTTGAGGGTCCCTGATTTAGTGCAATATAAAAAATGCTAATAATTTTTTTGCGGACCACCAAAATTTTCTCACGGACCACCAGTGGTCCACAGACCACCAGTTGGTGACCGCTGTTCTATTCCAACACCCTGCTCAAGCAAGAGAATCTCCTATACCATTTGAAATAAGTGACTGTCCAGTCTCTTCTTAAAAACCTCCAGTGTTGATAAAAAGATTATTTGTCCTAAGATGGGAGGAAGGAAGTTAAAGTCAACCCTCCAATGTTTCTCTAAACATAACAGGCAAGTTCCTTGACTTGACTGGATCCATCAGTTGGATGTGAAGTTGAAGTGAACTACTCCAATTTCGCAGATTTGTGTTCTTTCCAAAGTCATGCACAGTGCTATTTGCAGACTCCTTGAAATAGTTTTTGACTCTTTTGAAATCTGTGATCTAAATTCCTTAAATCAAAATAGTCAGTTACTGAGATTGTTCACAGCAAGGAACACTGAGCATGACTTTTGCCCATTGAAAATACCTGTGCATGAAACTGTCCCAATGCAACAATTCACAACTCCCACAGTTTGGAAGGAATAATCATCAATATTTTGCGATTTGCAGAGTTCCTTTATACTTTTCAAAAGGTCTTGTATATGAAGGCCGGAAAGAATATACAGCTGCATTTGGAACACATACAAGGAAAATTCCCAATTAACATAGATATATTTTTCTCTTTTCAAAACTTGTTGTTACTTGTTGAAAGGTGTTATAATAAAAAACTATTTTCCTGCTACCTTTCTTCTTCCCTCTTTAACTGATATCTGATCCTCAGATGATCTTGCTGCTATTCTAATAGGAGAAAATTATCTAGAAAACAGGGATGATCCACAGCATCAGAATTGCTCTAGAGTCCTAAGAGAAGAATATTATGTACCCTTCAGAGATATTATCATTATTTCAAAACCTTGGCTTTTCTTTTAAAACGAAGCTTCTCATCCTCTTGAAGAACAATTTAAGGACAAAGGAGAAGTATTTTTAAGAGAAACAGAAGGAATGTAAACCAACTTTTAGAGTGCTGTGCTGGAGCTGACAAAGGCATGCTTTTTCAAAGAGTGACCAGCTAGATGCCTATAGGAAAACCATAAAAGGATAGGATTCTTTCTTTGGTGTCATCCAATAGCAACAAGAACTAATATTCAGAGGCATCCCAATTGTTGTCCTCACTGTTTGTAGCACAATGAATTCCCTTCATTATCTGTGTAGGGAGAAGCTGGGTAGACTTTAGTTGGGTTCCTATCATGAGCATATGGGTTAGAATAGAATAAAAGAGTTGGAAGGGACCTTGAAGGTCTTCTAGTCCAACCCCCTGCTTAGGCACGAAATCCTTCAGACAAATGGTTATCCAATCTCTTCTTAAAAACTTCCAGTGTTGGAGCATTCACAACTTCTGGAGGCAAGTTGTTCCACTGATTAATTGTTCAGGAAATTTCTCCTTAGTTCTAAGTTGTTTCTCTCCTTGATTAGTTTCCAATCATTGTTTCTTGTCCTGCCCTCAGGTGCTTTGGAGAATAATTTGACCCCGTCTTTGTGTCAGCCCATAAAATATTGGAATACTGCTATCATGTCACCCCTAATTCTTCTCCAGACTAGCCAAAAACAAATCCTGCAACCATTCTTCATATGTTTTAGTCTAAAGGCCTTTGATCATTTTAGTTGCTCTTCTCTGGACAGTAAGAAATGAAGAAATGCACTTTCTTCTTCTTCAGTCTTCCATCATTTTACTGGACAACTTTCACATCCATTTCTCTTGTATACTTGAAATGTTAAATATGTCTCTCTCATGTGCCTCATCTGCTTTTTTTTTTAAGCCAAAAAGCTCCATGTAGTACAAACTTCCTTTTGTGGGAAAATATTCTAATCCTTAATCATTCTGGTTCCTTTTGTACATCCTTACCACTTCTACAATTTCCTTTTTTTTTTTTTTTGAAGTGCAGTCACCAGAACTGTTTGTAGAATTCTGAAATTTGTCAACCTACTCTTTTTTTAAAAAAATAAACAATTTACAATAGTTCCTTTTCTAATTATCTCCAATGCAGACTTTGCCTCTTTCCCCACAGTAGTTACATAGGTTCAGTTGATTCAGATACCGAACTATTTACTATTACACCTTCTGAGTAAAATCTAACCAGGTTGGACTGCAATAAGATGTCTATAAACTTAAGGTATCTTCTTTTGTCCCTCACTAACTCTGAAACCTGTTGCCCTGTTTGAAAGTCAATTCTACTAGCCTTGAAAATTCAGAAACAAGCAGAAGTCTGGTAGTATCTTTTTAGCCTAAAAAATGGATAAAAAGGCTTAAGCTTTCATGAGCTGTAGCTCACTTCATCAGATGCACGGAGTGGCTAAACTGTTGAAGGAGTTAAAATGGGATGAGGTGAGGTAAAGGGAAAGATGGTTTTCCAGATTCACGTGAAGCAAATTTTTATTATTATATTTAAATGTTATTTTATTTTATTATTTTTTTTCAATGGCCACCAATCTCAACCAAATGGCTCTGGTTGGCTACAGATTATAACTATCTTATCAATGAGTAGTAATGGATTGGTAAAAAACCAATTTTTTTTTTTTGGCATTTTCTGAGACAGCGTGAAACCTTTTTATACATATATATGTAAGAGCCGCAGAGGTGTAGTGGTTAGAATGCTGTATTGCAGGTTACTTCTGCTGATTGCCTGCAATTTGGCAGTTCAAATCTCACCAGGCTCAGGGTTGATTTAGCCTTCCATCCTTCTCAGATCAGTAAAATGAGGACCCAAATTATTGGGGGCAATATGCCAATTCTGTAAACTGCTTAGAAAGGGTGTAAAAGCACTGTGAAGCAGTATATAAGTGCTATTGCTATTGCTAAATTCAGCAATTTGTTGCTTAATTGCAATAGATTAACTACTACTAACAGATTAACCAACTACGGCATCCAGTTTTGGTCACCACATTACAAAAAAGATGTTGAGACTTTGGAAAAAGTGCAAAGAAGAGCAACTAAGATGATTAAAGGCCTGGAGACTAAAACATATGAAAAACGGTTGCAGGATTTGGGTATGGCCAGTCTAGAGAAAAGAAGGACTAAGGGGGACATGATAGCAGTGTTCCAATATTTGAGAGGCTGCCCCAAAGAGGAGGGGGGTCACCTTATTTCCCAGAGCACCAGAAGGCAAGACAAGAAACAATGGATGGAAACTAATCAAGGAGAGAAGCAATCTGGAATTAAGGAGAAACTTCCTAACACTGAGGACAATTAACCAATAACTTGCCTTCAGATATTGTGGGTGCTTCATCCCTGGAGGTTTTAAAGAAGATACAAGACAGTTACTTCTCTCAAATGGTATTATAGGTTCTCCTGCTTGAGCAGGGGGCTGGACTAGAAGACCTCCAAGGTCCCTTCCAGCTCTATTCTGATTCTAATTGTGCTGGTAAACTTCTTTGTCAAAACTATGCACTTTCAAATCTGCCCTGCAGTCCTTGATTAAAAGGCTCTGATATTATTCTGTTCTTATTTGGAGTGTCAAAATTCTGTCTATTGATTCTTTTCTGCAAAGTTTGGTTGTTTGTCCTGCATAGAATGCAGAGAGGCATTGTTGGCACATGATGGTTTATATCATTTTAGGAAAAAGAGCACCTAAAAGCACCTCTAATCTTGTGTGTGAAGTTGCTGGGGTCTGAGATGATGTGTAAATGTGGAGCAAAGTAGACATGGGAGTTTATTGCAGGGTCTAGTTCCCATGTTAGCATCATTATCCTGTGGTTTCTGATTGCTTGCAGAAATTTGCTTCAGATTGTGTGGTTGTGTTTGGGTTTGTTATCAGGTCCTGAGAAAGTACGGTATCATTGCTCTGTAGGTGTTGCAGCTCATTAATAATGTTGTGTGGCTTAAATTGTGAGCAATAGCAATGGCCAGTGGTCTGCTCTTTTGTTTCTATAATCAGTCTTTTAATACTTCGCCCTAGAAATCAGTCAGGTGTCTATTTCAGTCTCTTGAATGCCAGATTTCATTCCATAAATTAGATCTTTGTCATGTGGCCCAAGACAAATATGGTTGTAAGTATAGAGAGTAGCTATAGACAATAGATTTGATGATATGTTCTGGCTGGAAGCGTATAGTTATGTATGGTAATCTGTAGCTTTTCTATATCATATTGTTTATGTGTGCACTGTGTAGGTTTACAATGATATCAAGGAAGTACACTTGTTCTGTAGTTAGACTGAGTGTGATAGAATGTCGTCCAGATTCACAGGAGGGAGGGAGAGCATTCCAGAGGAGTAAGAGACAACTCAATTCAGAGAGTTTGTGTGAGAGAAAGAGGTAAAGACAATTCCTCCTGAATAGAATAGAATACAATAGAACAGAATAGAATTTTTTACTGGCCAAGTGTGATTGGACACACAAGGAATTTGTCTTGGTGCATATGCTCTCAGTGTACATAAAAGAAAAGATACATTCATCAAGAATCATAAGGTACAAAACTTAATGATAGTCATACGTACAAATAAGCAATCAGGAAACAATATCAATATAAATCGTAAGGATACAAGTAACAAAATTACAGTCATACAGTCATAAGGAGGAAGGAGATGGGTGGTGGGAACGATGAGAAGATTAATAGTAGTGCAAACTTAGTAAATAGTTTGACAGTGTTGAGGGAATTATTTGTTTAGCAGAGTGATGGCGTTTGGGGAAAAACTGTTCTTGTGTCTAGTTGTCCTGGTGCGCAGTGTTCTATAGCGTCGTTTTGAGGGTAGGAGTTGAAACAGTTTATGTTCAGGTTGCGAGGGGTCTGTAAGTATTTTCACAGCCCTCTTTTTGACTCATGCAGTATAGAGGTCCTCAATGGAAGGCAGGTTGGTAGCCATTGTTTTTTCTGCAGTTCTAATTATCCTCTGAAGTCTGTGTCTATCTTATTGGGTTGAAGAGCCAAACCAGACAGTTATAGAGGTGCAAAGTCCCCAAAGTATATGCTTTAGTGGAATATTAGCATGCTTTAGTTCAGAAAGATTCTGTCTATGAGTGAGAAACAATAAAGAAATCTACTTGGAAGAAACACAGCATCTATTCTTGGCTTTTGAACCCTGACATTAAGATTAAAATTGATGGTAGAGTGGAAAAATACTTGGTGGAGTTTGATAAAAGATTCTTTTTCATGGGAGGTTTGGTTAAAATGTAATTAATTATGTCCCACAGACCAGTTCATAGAACAATATTAGCAAATAAATAGCATATTGCAAAACAGATTAATTTCACATTTCTGTTCTTTAAATGAACAGCCAGATCTAAGGGCAATGTCTCCTCTTCCTTGCAATTCTATGTAGAGCTACATTTTAGGGGACAGTTAGCTATTTTACACTTATTAAAATAACCTTTTGAAGTTAGTAAAGAAAGAGACCTTCCTATAAGAAGAGAACTTCATAGTTATCATAATAATTCCATTTCCTTTAATTTCAATATGGCCCAGATCCAAATAATAGGATGAAAAGTATGCAGATCGAAGATTCTTATATATCATGCAAGGAAAAAGATAGTTGTACATTCAGATGGAAATCATGTTTGTTGAGAGTCTGAACTCAGTAATTCACCTACTATACTTCAACATTCCTTCACCATAAGATCTTTATAGTAGCTTATTAGCAAAGCTATGGCGTATGAAGAGAAGGACTCTACACTACAGCTGAGCTGTGAGTGCTATATCCATCTGAACATGATATAAAGCCCATTCTGAAGACATTTGGCTAACCATGTATCAAACCATGCTGTCTTCTTCACCGCCGCACCCACAGTGGTATATTATCTACTAAAATTATTTTATGCGCGAACAGTTATGATTTGCAAGTAGTCTGACCCAGGGATGGGTTCTACTTACCTTTACTACTGGTTTGCAATGGGATTGTGTGCGCGCCTTGCTTCTGCGCATGTGCAGCTTGTTAATTACGACATCCGGGACGGTGGGCGGGGCCTCCCGCTGGTTTTACTACCGGTTCTTGCGAACCGATTCAAACCGGGGGCAACCCACCACTGGTCTGACCATATAAATGTTAGTCATAAATGGCTTGTAATATGTTTCAAACAAAGTTATTTGGACTCAGGCAAAGTCCAACTGCAGACTAATAACTTTGATAAATTTAAGCTAGTGTTAAATCATCTCTACATGGTGAACATAGAGCACATACATGCATAACATGCCTTATTTTTCTGTATGTAAATCTACTTTTTGACTCTAGTTTCATAGGATATTGAAATCTGTTGTTTTTTTAAAACATATTCACAAGGGCAATTTCTTTTCACTGATTTAGTAGGCTGTGAAATCTGGTGAATCTTCTAGTTGGCCAAGATGAGATTTGGAAATATAACCAGCCTTCTCTACTTAGGAATGCGTCTGTGGGCTTCTGACATTTACTTGAAGCTGCTGTGATAAATCAGAGGGCACTATTGGAGACATTATTCCATCTCTAACACCAATTCCAGATTCAGTTTGGCTCAAGGAATCCTAGGGTTTTGGTTAGTTTCATCTGTTTATGCTGTTGGTTTGAGCTCCGTGCTTGTCAATTTGGTTGCAAACGTTTCGTCACCATTTGAGGAAACATGTCTCCTCAATGTCTCCTCGAATGGTGATGAAACATTTGCAACCAAATTGACAAGCACGGAGCTCAAACCAACAGCCTAACCACCAACCTGAGTTACTAATATTCAAACACATTTCAATTTCATCTATTCATCTAGACCAGGGGTGTCAAATTCAGGTCATCACAGTGGCGTCATCTGACATATTGGGACTTCCCCCCCCTTTGCTAAACCAGTGTGGGCGTGGCCAGCACGCGACGCATTCGGCCCGTGGGCTGGGAGTTTGATGGCCCTGATCAAGGCTATTTTCTTTTTTTTTAGCATTGACGATCTAGTGGCCATCATTTATATACTTTCCCAATGAGATCACTGCAAAAAAACTTGATATATAAGACATCCCTTGAAACTATTCAAAGTCTGCATCTAATGTAGTTTACAGTTTGAAAAAATCCCCCATGATTAATATTGCATTTATTCATTGTTCCTTATTTATAACATTTATATGCTGCTTATTTTGCAAACCATCAGCTAATAGAGTGTAGTGGTATATCAAAAATAATGTTAAAAATGGTGTGTGTGGGGGGGAGTGGTACAGAATGGTTGCTTTAACCTGTGTACTCTTTTCAAAATAAATTAATTCTTGAAATAATTGAATATCTTATTATTATTATTACCCTTCCTATTTATTAATGCATGTTATTATTTTTAAAGTTCTAAGAAACTTTGTCATCCAAGTGGACACCTGGCTACATAGATTTCTGGGCAAAAAAAGTGCTTTAGGAGCACAATCCGGAAAAAAACCCCTCAATTTGAATGACAGGAGTAGCATTCCTGATGGAGGTCTGTGTAACACTCAAGGGCGAGGGGTTGGTGGGGGGCAGGGAAGGAAAACCCTCCCTCCCAAGAGTAAAGAACACCTGGACTGAATTAAGCCATGCAGATCTTTGAGCTGCTGGACAAGCTGATTTGGCAATGTCCATTTTCACAGGGTCTGAGAACTTGCAACAAATAGGAGACAATTAACAAGAACAAAGACATTTAACATCAAACATCCCTTTGCCTCTGAAAATTAATTGGGGGAAAATAGGCCTCTTAATCAGTTGCAGACTTGCAACTGTAATAGCTAGCGTGACTCCACTTAATTATTATACTGTAGTCTGGAGCGAAGAGTGGGGTTCTCAGCTTTGTCCTGTAGGAGGTGAGAGGGCAAAAAGAGGAATTGCATTAAAAGGTCACCAGGGGAAGGAAAGAGGATGCCAGTCAACATGGCAGCCTTGCATGATATAAAGCAACCCAATTAAAAAGAAGAAGAAGAAAAGCTTGTCAAAGGGGTGCAAAATATGTGCATGTTATTTATATCCGAAATCCCTCCAGGGAATTCAAGGAAATTGTGCAGGGCATTTTTGCATGAATCATATCTCATAGCAATAAACAACAACAACAACAAACCCCAAATCCAAACAAAACATGAAATGAAAAATAATAAAACTCTATCCCTGTTTGCTGTTTGCATCAGCATCCTTCCAAAGAGCAAAGAGAGAAAGTTCTTTGAATTTTTATTTTTATTTTGGACAGGCTATAGGACACTTGCTAATAGCAATAGCACTAGCACTTAGATATTGCTTCACAGTGTTTTGCAGCCCTCTCTAAGCAGTTTACAGAGTCAGTGCATTGCCTCCAACAATCTGGGTCCTCATTTTACTCACCTCGGAAGGATAGAAGGCTGAATCAACCTTGAGCTGGTGAGATTCGAACTGCCGAACTGCTGGTAGCTGGCAGTCAGAAGAAGTAGCCTGCAGTACTGCATTCTAACCACTGCACCACCACAACTCATAATATCTGGAATTTCTGAATTTTGGCCCAGCAGAAAAGCAGAGTAGCAGGATGATTAAACTCAAAAACAATATTCTTAGCACTGTTTAGATACAAAGTGAGGCCTCAGGTCATGCCTACAAGCATCTCAAGGGCTTGCTTAGGAAACATGGTCCAGATGGAAGGCAAGGAGGAAGCAAATAAATTGGCTACAACAGGGGTCCCCAACAGAGGTGGTATTCAGCCGGTTCGGACCAGTTCAAGGGAACTGGTAGTGGAGATTTTGAGTAGTTTGGAGAACCGGCAAATACCACCTCTGACTGGCCCCACCCCTTCCAGGAGTCCCCATGTGCCCCGTTTTGGCTTCCAGGTAAGTGCAGGGAGACCTAGCCTGTAAGGCTGGGGCACCCAATCAATTTATTTGCTGCCTCCCAGCCTCCCAGCTGATCACAGTGGTCAGTCTATTGCTGCCTCCCAGCCTCCCAGGTGATCAGCAGGGTCTTCTCTTGTTCCCCTGCACAGGAGAATGGAGCTGGAAAACAGGTTAGTGCGGTGGGGACTGGGGAGGGAATGGGGATTTTGCAGTATCCTTCCCCCAGGAGTGGGGGGGGAATGGGGATTTTGCAGTATTTTCCCCCTGTCATGCCTACCAAGCCATGCTTACATAACTGGTATGTAAAATTTTTTGAATCCCACCACTGGTCCCCAACCACCAATCCGTGAATGGGCACTGGTCCGTGGCATGCCAGCAACCAGTTTGGGCAAACAAGCAAAGCTCCATCCACGGGATGCAAGCAGCACACAAAATCACGCCCTCTCTAGTTTGTGGAAAAATCTCTCACCATGGAACCAGTTCCTGGTGTCCAAAATGTTGGGGGGTTCTAGGCTACAAGATAGCTGCTCTATCAAGGGTGACTAAAGGAAGCCAGAATGCTTTCTAGTTTGCAATCAATCCCAGTGGAACACCCTTTGAATGATGTGGGAGTATGAATGGATTTCCAGTGAAAAGAATGGCAGACTACAGGAACCAGGAGCACCACTCAGGTGACCCCGAGGACACAGCAGGGGTGAAATGCTACCGGTTCGGGCTGGTTCGCCTGAACTGGTAGTAAAAAATGCTACTGGTTTGCTGAACCGATAGTAAAAATATATAAAAAAAGAGTTCCAGCGATCAGCTGAGTGACGCGCGATCGTCGGAATGTTTTTTTTTCTTTTTAAGCATTTTTTTACTACCAGTTCAGGCGAATAAGTAGTAAAAAAATGCTTTAAAAAAGTAAAAAAAAAGAGGCTCGGATGATCGTGCAGCACAGCTGTGATCGTCCGAGTCTTTTTCTTTTGTTTTTTTTAAAGCATTTTTTTATTACCTATTCGCCCAAACTGGTAGTAAAAAAATGCTTAAAAAGGGGGAAGAAAAGGGTCCCAAGATCACAGCTGTGCCACACGATCGTCAGAACCATTTTTAAAAAAAATTTTTAAAGCATTTTTTAGTACCAGTTTGGGTGAATAGGTAGTAAAAAAATGCGGCACAGCTGTGATCTTGGGAACCTTTTTTTTTTTTTTACATTTTTAAAGCATTTTTTACTACCTATTCGCCCAAACTGGTAGTAAAAAATGTTTTTAAAAAGTTTTTTAAAAAGATTCCCAAGATTGCGTGCCACAGCTGATTCCCCCCCCCCATTGTTCTACTTACCTTCCCAAGCCTCCTTTTGGTGCATGCTATGCATGCACATGAAGGGGTGCCGTTGGTCAGGCAATGTCGGCTGGCGGCCCCCTGGGGGCGAGCCTTCTCTGTGGGGGCACCCGCCCTGTGGAATGAGCTGCCTCCTGGAATACGATTGATCCCGGACCTCCGGACCTTCCGTAAAGCCCTGAAGACGTTTTTATTTCATCAAGCCGGCCTAGCCTAAATGGTTTTTAATTGGGATTTTAAATTTTATGGATTTGGGGTTTTAAATTGGGTAGCCAATTATTTAATTCTTTTAATTATCTTAACTTTTGTATTTGTATGTTTTTAAATTTTGGCTGTTCACCGCCCTGAGTCCCTCTGGGAGAAGGGCGGCATACAAATTAAATTAAATGAAAATGAAAAATGAATGAAGCACATGTTTGGTGTGAACTGCACACGCGCAGCCAGCAAACTGGTAGTAAACCGGTTCAGATTTCACCACACAGATAGATTTCTGAGTGCTTCAACAACCCTCTAAAACAGTGTTTCTCAACCTTGGTAGCTTGAAGATGGGTGGACTTGAAGTCCACCCATCTTCAAGCTACCAAGGTTGAGAAACACCACTCTAAAAGGATGAAAATAACCAGCTGTCTGCAAGGAATATAAATCCTTCCATTCCCCATTACCCTGCCAGAGCTGAAGAAGCTTCTTGGATGAGAAGTGAAACATCTTCAAAAGAAAAAACAAGAAAGTCCAGTTGCCTCCTGAAAAAAGCAACTTTGGGAATCCCAGTGATCCACTGATTATGATTAGGCTACATGATTAGCAGATTGGGACAGGCAACAAATTGGAGAAGTCTTTTGATCCACCGCTAGGAGCAGAGGAAATGACTTCTTGACACATTTGCAGCCATAACCTTAGTGATGAGTCTTCCCTTGGTGAAGCTGCCCTATAGTCTAGACTTCATAGAATGTGGGCTGAAAATATCAAATAGTAGCTTCAAAATCCAGGATTCAGTTCTGCGGCATCGTTTAGATGAAAATTTCCTGGGTTGGCAAGAAGTAAAATGTTTGTACATTGTACTTCTTGTCAACAAAGAGTTCATAATCTTTGCCATTGTGGTTGATCAGCTTTCCTTCGCTTGTGCTCAGCAGATGGGAAGGGACTATGAGCAAGGGCCAAACGTCATGTTAAATAAATTGTGAGAGGTGGGAACTCCTTCACTCCAAACAGCACCGCATTGAGAAATCTGCTTATAGAAAATGCGAAACAAATGATTCACAACCGGCCTGTGAACTTCACCACATTTTACTTTTTTGCTCTTCTTTAAAATTACTTTAGATGGAGTGATGGTAAAGTAAAGTAAAATTACTTTAGGTGGAGTTAAGATGCTGGGCTTGTCTGTTGGAAAGACGACAGCCTGTGTTTGAGACCCAAGTGTTGTGCGACGGAGTGAGTGTCCATCTTTGCCTAGCTTCTGCTCACCTTGCAGTTCAAAAGCATACAAATGCGAGTAGATAAATAGGTACCACTTTAGAGGAGAGGGAACAGCGCTCCGCAACATCGTGATTGTGGAAATATCTTTGGACAGTGCTGCCTCAACGACCTTGAAATGGAGATGAGCAGCGCCCCCTTATAGTCGACAACAACTAGCAGGGATTCCTTTCCTTAAAATTACTTAAGATGATCTAGACTTCTATGATCTTGTCTGTATAGTACCATATAAGTGAATTCTTGACTTACAATAGCTCATTTACTGACTGTTCGAAGTTACAATGGCACTGAAAAAAGTGACTTATGCCCGTTTTCACGTTTACGACCATTGCAACATTCCCATGGCCACGTGATCAAAAATCAGATGCTTGGCAACTGGTTCATATTTATGACCATTGCTGTGTCCCAAGGACGTGTGATCCCCTTTTGCAACCTTCTGTTGTGGCCCGCCAGTGGCCTGTGCAGTTTGTTGCTGATCCCAACGATGAGGAGGCTGGTGTAGTGTCGCGCCAGCAGCCTGTGCAGCTGGTGCTCGAGTTGGACAGCGAGGAGGCTGAAGAAGATGTGGTGCCAGAGGCAGGGATTCAGCCAGGGCCTTCAGAACCTCCAGAGGCTCCTTTAAGTGAAGAGGATGAAGTGGAGAAGCCTCTTCTCAATGCACGAGCACGCAGAGCTGCCAAAAGGCAGGAGTGGTTATTCAGGAGGAGGTCTCCTTGAGAGTAAGGCTTGGGGCTAATTGACCACTCCCTTAGCCTATTTAAGGAGGAACACAGCTTGTAAAAAGCTGCAGGAAACAATGTGTGTTCGTTCATTGGTTTGCTGATCATTGAGTTTGAATTTTCGCTGCAAACCTGGCTTCTGGGCTTTCTGCCAACTCTAGTAAGACTCTATCTTATCTGTGGAATTTCTGGCAGATTGTTAAGAACATTTTATTAACAGCCTGCATTTGCAAAAGACTGTGTTTTGAAATAAACTGAGTTTTGTTCGGAGTTGGTGCGTGCTACATTCTTTGGGATCTGTAGCTGGGGCAGAACACCTTCTGATGAGCAAAGTCAATGGGGAAGCCAGGTTCACTTCACAACCATGTTGCTAACTGAACAACTGTAGCAATTCACTTAACAAACACGACAAGACAATTCGTAAAATGGGGCAGAACTCACCCAGCAACATAAATTTTGGGCTCAGTTGTGGTCATAAATCGAGGACTACCTATAGAAAGAAATAGAGACTGGCCACATGAAAAAGACCTGGGGGGTTCCTGGACATGTTGTGAATACAGTTTATTGTAGGAGCTGTCATGATTGGTGAATTGTTAAAGGATACTAATAACATCAACATAAAGCCCGAAGCAACCAAATCTGCTGTTCTGAACAAACCAACATTGGAATAATATTTACAAACTTATTTACTCATTCACTACTCCAACTTTGACCAATGATATTTGTCCCCTCTCCCCAACTGTCATTGGACTAAATGTCATTGGACTAGCTGTTGAATTATTCTGGTTTGCTTGTTTCATCCAAGTTTTGAACCACTTTGCTGATACTTTAGGCTTCCTTTTGAGTGCATAATTCAAGTTACACGTCTGTGTAAATTACTTAGCTCCAGAATCATATCCAAGATGAAGGGGGAAATGTCATTCATGTTTTTGAGGCTGGATTAACATCATTATTAGTTTTGTTTTTCAATCAAGCACAGAGTGTTTCAATGAATTAATACCCTCTGATATTAGACAGTCTAGGTTTTTAATAGATTAACAGAGTTGGAAGGGGCCTTGTAAGTCTTTTAGTCCAACCCTCTGCCCAAGCAGGAGACCCTACACCATTTCTGACAAAGGGCAGTCCAGTCTCTTCTTAAAAGCTTCCAGTGATGAAGCTCCCACAACTTCTGAAGGCAACTTCTGTTCCATTGGTTGATTATTCTCACTGTCAGAAAATTTCTCCTTATTTCTAGGTTGAATCTCTCCTTGTTCAGTTTCCATCCATTATTCCTTGTCTGGCCTTCAGGTGCTTTGGAAAATAGCTTAACCCCCCTCCTCTCTGTGGCCCTCAAATATTGGAACACTGTTATCATGTCTCCCCTGGTGCTTCTCTTCACTAGACTAGACTAGTATAAGTCGAAGTTAGCCAAAGGAAGGTTGAAGCTTTTCCATATGAGCTTTATGGTATCTTGGCTTAAAATCAGGTGTGTGTGTGTGTGTGTGTGTGTGTGTTGAGAAACAGTATATGGACAGCTCTAAAAATACACCATGAATTGTTCCCCCTGTCAGTCCACCCAAGCAAATCCTAGCTGCCCTGTAGTATCCATGATAAGAATTGTGTACAGCTTTTAACCCCGAGCAGGCAGATGTGCTAATTCTTCAGGACAGGCCGCACATATAAGTGTGTGTTTATAGAAACAATACGTCTTCCTTAAAGAGAAAATCGGATCATCAAAGAGCGAGCAAACAAAGTCCTTGTGTTTTGTTTGGTCTTTTACTAGTCAAAAATGGCTGTCCTTTAATAAGCCCTGGAGCCAGGACTCAGTAGGACAAGGCTTTTATAGGCCAGAGACACCCACGTCAGCTCTCTTTTTCACTGACCTGTGTGCAGCTGAACTGAATTTTCTTCCTAAAGAAAACGATAATTTGCCAGTGTAGATTAAAAAGAAAAGCAAGAATGGGGGTGGGGGGGAGACGGGTATAAATGTGACATTTCTAGACCACCATTTTACATGCAATTGGCAGCTTAGGAATGTTACACAAGATTTGAAGTTTAAAACAACTCTCACCGTTCCATAAGAGAACTAAAACAGATGGAGTTTTACTCTGACCTCCTGATCTAGGAAACCCCGTTGACCCATATTTTCATTCGACGAGAAGTTTACTTTTGGATTCGGGTTACATTTGGGGATGAAACCATGGGGTTATAATTAGAGCTTTGGACAAAACGAGAGGGAACTTGGAGACATTTTTTTCACACACCCCGCCCCCCAAAAGACATCTGGCCAAAATATGGACGCCTATTAAATTATAATCTGGTCAGATCAAGCTTTTACACACTGGTCCTATTCCAAATTAAGGTTCACTTAAGACCTCGTTACATCAGTGGTATTAAATAAAGAAATGGGAGAGGATGTCAGTCAGACGTTAAGTGTGGCGCTTGGTCTGGAAAAAACGCAGAATTTTTATGTATTTATTTATTTATTTTATTCAATTTTTATACTGCCCTTCTCCTGCAGGACTCAGGTCAGTGCACAGCCAAAGATAAAAACAGCGCATACAAAATTTAAAATTTTAAAAGAATTAAAACTAATATTGGCCCAATAAAAAATTAAAATATCCCAACTAAAACCCATTTAGCAATTAAAAATATCTAAGGTGGGGGGGGGGTCAAGCCAGCCCAGCTTGATGAAATAAAAAAGTTTTAAGGGCACGGCAAAAAGCACGGAGATCTGGGATCCTACGTATTTCCAGGGGCAGGTCGTTCCAAAGGACCGGTGTTGCCACAGAGAAGGCCCTCCCGCATTGTCTGGCCGACGGCACCCTGAGGAGTCCCTCTCTGTGGGAGCGTACTGGCTGGTGGGAGGCTACCGGTGTCAGAAGGCGGTCCCGTAAGTACCTAGGCCCTAAGCCATGGAGCTCTTTAAAGGTGGTAACCAACACCTTGAAGTGCACCCGGAAGACCACCGGGAGCCAATGCAGCTCGCGCAGGAGAGGTGTCACATGGGAGTGCCCCATCACTCCCATAATCCCCCGCACGGCCGCATTCTGCACCAGTTGGAGCCGCCGGGTTCTCCTCAAGGGGAGCCCCATGTAGAGAGCATTACAGTAGTCCAGGTGAGAAGTGACGAGTGCCTGAGTGACCGTGCATAAGGAGTCCCGATCCAGAAAGGGGCGCAACTGGCGAATCAGGTGAACCTGATAAAAAGCCCCCCTGGCCACAGCCGTCATATGCTCTTCTAAAGACAGCCATGCATCCAGGAGGACACCCAAGTTGCGGGCCCTCTCTGTGGGGGCCAGTAACTCACCCCCAATAGCCAGCGATGGCACCAGCTGGCTATATCGGGACGCCGGAAGCCACAGCCACTCGGTCTTGGAGGGGTTGAGTTGGAGCCTGTTTCTCCCCATCCAGACCCGCACAGCCTCCAGGCACCGGGACATCACTTCAAGGGTATCATTGGGATGGTCTGGGGTGGAGATGTACAGTTGAGTGTCATCAGCGTACTGATGGAACTCCACCCCAAAACCACAGATGATCTCGCCCAGCGGCTTGAATGTGCTTACTGTAGATAGAAAGTCTTTCCCAGTCAGGTCATTCTTAACTTTTGACAACTGCCCGATGTCTATAGTTTTTTTAGCAACATCTTAGCAGTGATTTGCCATTGCCTTCTTCTTCCTAATGCTAAATGGAGGAAGATGGTCCAAAATTAGCCAGCTGGCTTTGTTCCTAAGGCAGGACTAGAATCCAAAATTTCCTGGTTTCTAGCTAGGTGCCTTTAACCACTATACCAACTAGCCCTCCTTCTAACTTTGCTTTTGTGGAAAATGGTTGGAACTTGGTGCTTCCTTTTCATTTTGCTTGTGACTGGTAGCTCAACATCCTCTTTAAAGAGACAATAGTCAGGAGTCCTTTCTGATTCCACTTCCAATACAAGTATCTTTGATTGTTGAACGTCTTGCTATCATCAGGGTTACATTTTTTAAAAAAATTTACCTCAACACTGGAATCTTATAAACTTCAGGACTGCTGTGGTTTTTCACTTCAGTGAACTTTCAGTCAAATGTATATTGGCTCTAAACAAAACCACAGGAGAAGGAAACAAATGGCATCTTGATTCTATTTCCTCAGCGCAGTAACTGTGAAAGGTTAGCAAAATGTCTGCCAGTTGTACTTCCTGATTATGCAGTTCTGACCCCACAAGAGACTCAGCCCTATGGACTCTCAGTAGTCCCACTGCAAATAATATTATACCCTCGTCCTGACACCTATTGTGCTCTGTGTTCAGGGGTCAGGAGAGCATTAACTAGTATCCCACATAGTACTTCCTTTTCTACCAAATGAAGATTTTGGGGTAGGAATATATTTTAGGAGGTTAAAAAAAAGTAAAGCAAGGATTGCGGGGGGAAAAGCAGGATAATTTTTAGGGTTATTAGGTAGAGCAGGAAGGTCTACAATAGAATAGACTAACACAGTTGGAAGGGACCTTGGAGGTCTTCTAGTCCAACCTCCTGCTTAGGAAGGAAACCCTACCCCACTTCAGACTAATGGTTTTTCCAACATCTTCTTAAAAACTTCCAGTGTTGGAGCATTCACAACTTCTGCAGGCAAGTTGTTCCACTTATTAATTGTTCTAACTGTTAGGAAATTTCTCCTTAGTTCTAAGTTGCTTCTCTCCTTGATTACTTTTCACCCATTGCTTCTTGTCCTGCCCTCAATTGCTTTGGAGAATCGCTTGACTCCCTCTTCTTTGTGGCAACCCCTGAGAGATTGGAACATTGCTATCATGTCTCTCCTAGTCCTTCTTTTCATTAAACTAGACCTACCCAGTTCCAGCAACCGTTCTTCATATGTTTTAGCCTCCAGTCCCCTAATTATCTTTGTTGCTTTTCTCTGCACTCTTTCTAGAGTCTCCACATCTTTTTTACGTTGTGGCAACCAAAACTGAATGCAGTATTCCAAGTGTGGCCTTACCAAGGGATTATGAAGTGGTATTAATACTTCACGTGATCTTGACTCTATTCTTCTGTGACTTACGGCAGGGGAGGCAATTAATTTTCCCAAGGGGCCACATGTGAAATTGAGACATTGTGAAGGGCTGAACCAATAGGCTGTAAAGGTTTATAGGCACGCACACATGCACTATTGCCTTCAAAATAAAAGCAATGCAATTATATTGTGTGCATGGCGTTCACTCATTTTCATTGATTTCTAATTTCCGGTTGACCAAACATGAGCCGGACAGGGACAGCCAAAGCAGGGGTGAAATGTTCCCGGTTCAGACCGGCTCTCCTGATCCGGTAGCGATGGAGGTAGGTGGTTCGGAGAACCAGTAGCAAAAATCCCTGCCTCACCTCCCCATGCCCAGCTGAGCCGCGCGATCATCAGAGACATTTTTTTAATTTTTAAAAGCATTTTTTCTACAACCTCTTCAGCAGAAAAAATGCTTTTAAAAGAAAAAAAGCCTCTGCCGATCAGGCAACTCAGCTGGGATCGTCAGAGGCTTTTAAAGCATTTTTAAAATAACCTCTTCATTGAAGAGGTTGTAGAAAAAATGGTTTTAAAAGTAAAAAAAAAAAAGTTGGCCCACCCAGTCACATTACACCCCCCCACCAGGCCATGCCCACAGAACCGGTAGTAACAAATTTTAGATTTTACCACTGAGCTAAAGGGTTGGACATGGCCCGAGGGTTGTAAAATGCCCTAGGGTGACCGTAGGCAAAAAAGCATCAGGAATGAGAGAGACTTCTGACTTTCTAGTAGTTTGACCATGATTGACTGCCCTCTGGCAGCTGATACTGGAACCAGATTACTGGGCCTCCTGCATTGGCCTTTTTGGCAGCTGTAGCACATTGCCGGCTCATACTTAAGTGGTTGTCCACTAGAACTCCGAGATCTCTCTCAAATAACTACTATTGATCCACCTATTCTATACCTGGCTATTGGTTTTTCTTGGCTAGGTATAAATCTTTACTTATCTCACCACTTTTGTAGGATAGGACCCAGTGTTCAAGTTTGTCGAGATCCTTCTGGATCTTGAGCCCACCTTCTGAAGTGTTGGCTATTCCCCCCATCTTGGTGTTATCTGCAAATGTACAAGTTTGTTCTTTCCAAAATGGCCACTTTGATATTTGTAATGGGAGGTTTTAATGTTCTGATGCTACTTAGTCCTTGTTTTGAGGCTTGAAGTCAAGCTAATGTCCATTAGGTCTTTTGTGCCTGGTTTGACTGGTTTGTCCCATGTAGAACCGGAGGGACATGGTTGGCAGATTAAGAACCTATATAAAATTAAAAGAGGAATATGCAAAGGGCCTCTAACCATGAATAACTATAAATAAATATCTGAATAAGTGCAATTACACAACTTAAAAGTTATTTCAGTGGATACCACCATGAATGTCAGGAATCAGAGGCTGTTCCTGCTGTCCTCATTTACTAGAGGAGAGAGCCACAAGTAAAGTGTTGCTAAAATAAATGGGAAAGAATAAGATGTAGATGCTCTCCGTAACTGAATGGCCTGTTCCTTCAACCAAACATTTAAAAAAATATATATAAGGAAAGAAAAGATATTACAGCAATCAGCCTTGATTCCCACTGGGCTTGGAATCTTTATGCTGAATCAGGTGATATGCCTGGTTCTTTACAGCGATCCCATCATTATCTTCTCTCTGGGATAGTCCCATGTTCCTGGGCTGTACAACTCCAGACACTTCCAAGGTTTAATTTAGAGTGCAAACATCCAGATGGCCATTGGGT
The DNA here is from genome assembly GCA_022577455.1 of Arizona elegans. Lineage (NCBI taxonomy): Eukaryota > Metazoa > Chordata > Lepidosauria > Squamata > Colubridae > Arizona > Arizona elegans. The sequence continues at coordinate 191,904,771 of JAKOOJ010000002.1, read as the reverse complement.
GGCAGAAAACAGAAAAAGTCCTCTCTTGGCTGCTATCTAGTGGTTGACTGGAATGTTGATGTCAGATATGGTAGACCTGGCTTAGAGCCTTGCTAGATGGAATCCCAATCTGGAAATAATCTGTAGACAAGATGGTTTCCACCTTTTCTGTAACTGACAGGGCATGGAATGCCTCAGACATAACAAAGAAAGACTGTGGAAAACCACAAACAATCCATATGAAGATTAGTTCCTGTTTATCAGTCTTTTATTTATACAGTGTCTTTTGATGGTTAGATAACTGAGAATCTCAAATGTTGAGCATTTCCACCCCTTCTTGCCCCTTACTTCAGTCTTTCCATGTTTGAGATCTAAGAAACAATTTGTGTTAGACAAAAGACACAAAGAGAGAAGGTATTTATGACAACTTGTGCTCTTTTAGAAACAGTGAGCTCATTTTTGTTTCAGAAACTAGAAGGACTGCATGAGTAAAAAATAGAGAATAAAATAAAGATTAGAACAATGGGAAAAAGTTACCCATTTTAACTTTCCCGTTTTGTTCTTCTGCTTACATAACTCATAGGATTTACAGTCAATCTATACCTAATGGTATTTTTTAATATATAGAATCTCTGTGTCATAGAATGAGTCATGTTCCTCAGGTCATCTTTGGAGTTAAGTAGCATATATTTGGATGGATGGATGGATGGATGGAGAGATAGAGAGATAAATAGATGATAGAAATAGAATTGATAGATGGATGGATAGATAGATAGATGATAGATGGATGGATGGAGATAGATAGATAGATAGATAGATAGATAGATAGATGATAGATAGATAGATAGGTAGGTAGATGATGGATAGTTCAATAGGTAGGTAGGTAGGTAAGTAGATAGCTAGCTAGCTAGCTAGCTAGCTAGCTAGATAGATAGATAGAGTTTTCTAGGAATAGGTGAAGTATTTTTGGAATCTCCACAATATTCCATTCTTCCTTTAAAACACATCAATCTGGAATGGCCAAAGCAAGTATGGGAAAATTCTGGAATTCCCTGGAATATTTCCTAGTTCCCTAATATGACTAAGCCTAACCTATATGACAGTTGTCATAGTGCACTTGATTTAACTGTGCAAAAGCATTTGTAAGTTTGGGCAAATGAATGACTAGGGTTGCATTAATACTGGGAATCATCCAGGACCATGCTATCCCTCCTGAACAAAATCTCTCCATTGAATAGCCCAAAGGTGCATTTTTCAAGAGGCAACTGGACTTTCTAGTTTTTCTTTGAAGATGTTTCACTTCTTATCCAAGAAGCTTCTTCAGCTCTGCAGTCATCTTCATTGAATAGTTGTTTGCCTTGGATAAGGGGATCTTACTGGTGCAGTAAACTGGTGTGAATCCTGATATTGATATTCTCACTGACAGTGAGAATAATCAGCCAATGGAACAGCTTGCCTTTGGAAGTTGTTGGAGCTTCATTACTTGAGACTTTCAAGAAAAGATTGGACTGCCACTTGTCGGAAATGGTGTAGGGTCTCCTGCTTGAGCGGGGGGTTGGACTAGATGACCTATAAGGTCCCTTCCAACTCTGTTAATCTGTTAATTTGATATAGAAACGATGGATTGCCCCACCTTCTCTTTAATATAATAGTGTTGGTGGATTGTCCAGGTTGTTTTTTTTAAAAAATCAGCTTCTTTCATCAAACATCAACAGCTAGCAGGACAATATCCATGGCTGGGATTGATCTGAGGCTGGGGAGCAGGTGAGTTTAGCAATCTGTCCAAAGTTATTCCAGACTTTGCATGTGAGCCAACTTTTTATCTGTCAGTTTATCAGTTTATCATTCCATAAAGCTGGTCAGTGGGATCAGAGACTGAGTGGGTAAGGAGCCAGCTCCTCACCCTTTCTTCCAGCCTGGAGATCACTGTAGAACCTCCCCCACAAACATCTGTTAGGGAAGTGTGAAAAAAACTGACAGGTATTGCGTGTGTCATGAAGCAGGGAATTTGCACTGTTGTTAAAGACAGACGTTAGGCTCTTTTGGAAGAGGCTACATCTGTGTTCAGGCTGTTTCTGGAGATGAATTTATAGTTGCTGCAGCCTGAATAACAGATGACATCTGAGGGTCCATCACGGAGCCTATCAGCTTTTGAAGCAGGCCATTTTAAATATGTATATAGACATTTCCTGTGTGTGAAGTGGTTTTCAGACAGATAAAGTTCCATGTAAACAGCTAATTGCAAGCTTCTCCATTATCAGTAAAAGGAAAACAAGAGTAACTCTTTTTGCTGCATCAAAGGAAGACATTTAGAAAGAAAAGCTTCACCTTAAATGTCTACGGAGATTCTCAGTCATCCAGATCATGGTTGTCCCAAAGGTGCTTTTTTTTCAGAAGGCAACTGGACTTTCTTGCTTTTTTTTTTTTTTTGGAAGACGTTTTGCTTGTCATCCAAGAAGCTTCTTCGGTTCTGACTGAATGGTGGAGAATGGAACAGTCGTAACTGAAAAAGCTTCTTGGATGAGAACTGAAGAAGCTTCTTGGATGAGAAGCGAAATGTCTTCAAGGAAAAAGCAAGAAAGTCCAATTGCCCTTTTGAAAAAAAAAGCACCTTTGGGATGATCTTCACCTCAAAGGACCTGAGGAACTATTGGTTCTAAATAAGAAATAGGTCAGTTGCTGAAACTTTTGTAACCCTATTGACAATTTGACTGTATGAGTTTGTGTTTTCAAATGTTTGATGGACTTCTAGGGGATTAAGGTATGTGTTTTGTAAATGTGGGCACCTAATCTCCACTCTGGCAGTTTGGGACCTTGAAAAAATGCCCAGGCATCCATGTCTTACAGTAGCAGTTGCCAAAATTTTCAGACCACAAATTCCGACCAGAAACATGTTCATTTTAGAAAAATCCTGATATATGCACCTAACCAAGAGGCTCATTTTGTTCATTTTGTGACCATTCAAAGTTACAACAGCACTAAAAAAAGTGACTTATCACCATTTTTTACACTTATGACTTTTGTGGCATATCCATGGCCACATGATAAAAATTCGGACAATTGGCAACTGGCATGTATTTATGACGGCTGCAGTATCCTGGAGTCATGTGTTCACCATTTGTGACCTTCTGACAAACAAGGTCAATGGGCAAGCCAGATTCATTTAACAACCGTGTTAGTAATTTAACTACTGCATTGATTCACTTAACAACTGTTGCAAGAACCCATCATAAGATGGGGCAAAACCAGTGGTAAAATCCAAATTTTTTTACTACCGGTTCTCTGGGCGTGGCTTGGTGGGCATGGTGTGGCTTGGTGGGTGTGGCAGGGGAAGGATACTGCAAAATCTCTGTTCCCACCCCACTTCAGGGGAAGGATACTGCAAAATCCCCATTCCCTCCACATTCCTGTGGGAAATGTCCATTCCCACCCCACTCTGGGGCCAGCCAGAGGTGGCATTTGCCGGTTCTACAAACTACTCAAAATTTCCACTACCAGTTCTCTGAACTGCTCAAAATTTCTGCTACTGGTTCTCCAGAACCTGTCAGTACCTGCTGGATTTCACCCCTGGGCAAAACTCACTCAATAAATGTCTTGCTTAGCAATAGAAATTTTGGACTCATTTACGGTTGTTAGTCAAAGATTACCTGTAATAAGCCCCCCAGAATCACCTTGTAGGGGAGATGGGTGGCATAACAAACAAACAAACAATCAAACAAACAATCAAACAAACAATCAAACAAACAATCAAACAATAAATTCTCACAGAATTCTGAGGTTCTGCCAAAAAATTTGAAAAACACTGCTTTATGGCATGTACAATTTTAGGAAGTAATTTACTGTATTAAAACTGTGCAATATCATCTGATATAACTTCATCACGAACATCCATTTTATTATTTTTATTTGAAATCATCATCAGTCATAATTGTACGTTTTCTTTTTGGCTGGAAAGATAGATATTGTTCTTTGTACAAGCTGATTAAGATGGATCGTTCTTTCCTTTTTTAATAAAAGAAATGTCATCGAGCCAATATTTAGAGGCATTGCAAAAAGCAAGTTTTAAACTTAAAGATCCAGTCATAAGCACATTTCTGGTTCATGTACATCTGTAAGACTTCAATTCATTGGATTCAAGTGAACCTGAAGGACAGCTGTGGAATTAAATCCAGTCAAACGTTTCTACATGGGAGGGGGAAATTGTGTCTTGAGGGCATGGCTCATCTTTATTATTTTCCAAGTTCAGTTTGAAAGAAAGTAGAATAAGTTAAAAGAGCATTCTTCAAAGATTTAAGAGTGAAAGGGTAATTTAATGCTTACAAGGTACTGGAGAACAGATAGTACATTTAATTAAATTGTACTTTACCATCTTTAGAAGGCTTGTGGCAAGCAGCGTACCCTGCATATTTTTAATTGGCAGAATTTAAACTAAAGTTGACTGAATTGCCAAGACTTCTCAAAATGGACTGTTTTGTTTTATTATATTTCAGGCTTGAGATGAAATCACTTGGAAGGGGAGGGACTGGGAAATTACCAGCAAAGCAAGACTGTATTTATTCTGTTTATTTTTATTTCTATTAAAATGCAGAGTACACCTTACTGGTGTTTATATACCACCCAGACACAGCTCAGAAATGTATGAATGCCCTGATCTGTTATTTATTTAGCATATATTATATCATATATGGACTAGCAATACATATACCTGATCTGTATACGGATGCATGTGAAAAGAGTTGCTCTTACCATTTCATCTGTTCGTCTTTCCTAAGTTCCCCTTGAATGTAATATGTGAATGTTAAATTATTCATTAATTTATTAATCAAAGGTATGTACCTGCCCATCTCACCGAAAGAGACTTTGGGCCACACACCACAGTCTGATAAGATAATAAAACAATAAATATAAAAACAAAAATGCATTATATAAATATATATTATAAAATATGAAAGTTCTGCCATCACTCTGCTTAACAACTAATTCCCACAACACTGTTCTTCTCTTCCTTACTAGTATTATCTCTTCCCACTTAGTACTATAACCATGTTGCTTATATCTTTCAATTATATTGTTTTTACGTGTTTCCTAGTACGATTTGATAGCTTATTAGTAACCTTGACTATCATTAAGTGTTGTATTTTAGGATTCTTGATGAATGTATCTTTTCTTTTATGTACACTGAGAGCATATGCACCAAAGACAAATTCCTTGTGTGTCCAATCACACTTGGCCAATAAAGAATTCTATTCTATTCTATTCTATTCTTCAAATTCAATCCCAGGCAAGGCTGGAAAAAATGCTGTAGAATCACTGACAGCCAGGATCAACAAATCCAGACTACATACAACCACTTTTCTAAATGGATGAAAGGAGTCTTTCTGACAATCAAGTCTTAACTATTTCCCAATAATTCCCCAAATAAGTCATTTGCCCGATCCTAACAATTGTCTTCCTTTTTAAAATTAAAATAAACCATATACCTGACTAGCAGCAATATCCAGTGCTACTGTTTTTCCACTAATTGCTGCAGTATGGCATATTAATTAAGATCCTGGAGGGCTGTATTTATCCATCATTCTTAAGAATTAGTGATAACCCTCCCCCCCACAATGAACTGGTTTCATTAATTTTTAACGCTGGTGGATTTTACGAACTATTTGGGTGCATCTAACCTAAACATTGTCTATGGAGATTCTCAAGTCATCCAGGTCATGGTTGTTCCAAAGTGCTTTCTCAAAAGACAACTGGACTTTCTTTGTTTTTTCCTTGAAGTCATTTTGCTTCTCATCCAAGAAGCTTCTTCAGTACTGACAGAATAGTGAAGAATGAGTTTTTAATGTTTTTAATTTTTAGATGTTTTTTATAATGATTTTTAAAAATGTATTGTGAGCCGCCCTGAGTCTTTGGAGAGGGGCGGCATATAAATTGAATTAATTAAATTAAATTAAATTAAATTAAGAATGGAAAATCAGAATTTAAGAAGTTTCTTGGATGAGAAGCAAAACGTCTTCAAGGAAAAAAACAAAGGAAGTCCAGTTGTCTTTTGAAAAAGCACTTTTGGGACAACTAAACACCCCACTATTCAGTTCTACTGGATAATTTTTCTTCTTCTTCCGTTTTAGTACAGTCCAGGGGTCTTGCAGATTTTGAAAACTCTTGCTCTTTCATAATGATTGGTACTGCTCAGTGGTTATAATGTACACTATTTTGGTGATTAGATTTCTGATTTAATTACACAACACTTTTTTTTTATAGTAGCAAGAAACTTGCAGTGTTTTCTTAAACTTTTTTTTTTTCCTTTTACCATAATAATTTAGATAAGACGCCAGAGGGGAAGGCTAGGGCCAATTGTCTCATTGCGTGCCAAAATCTGAAGCTACCAGTTACACTTGTCAATCTCTTAGCTTAAGTATTTAGCAGTTATAAAGAACTCATTAAAAGAGCAAAGATTTATTTGAAGTACCCTGAGCAGATGAAAGATTGACTTCACGGCACCTCGAACAAAAGCAACTCGTTGTGGGTGCAACCTAGCAAAAAAAAATAAAAATAAATAAATAAAATGCTGCTCTTGAGGAGATTGGTGTGTGTTTTGAAAGATCACAACACGAGGTTGAAATACAAGGGCGACCTCAGGTATCTAGAGCAAAACTAGATTCCCAATATCCAGTGCCTGAAGGTCTCTCAGTCATTAACTCTTACAAAAGGATTTTGCTCTTGCAGAGCATACTTCAAGCAATTAATTCTTAAACCAAATCGAGCGCAATTATACATCAGGCATGCATAACATTTTTTTTCCAGTTTATAGGTTGCACACAGTTTTTGAGAAATGCACAATCCCACAAAAGAACATAACCTGAGAAAGAAGTAGATGGAGACAGGTTAGAAGATAATTTTGATTTAAATTCATTAAATATTATTAAAACAAAGTTAATTCCACAGAGTGCAGATAATAATTCCAATATATACTAAACAACTTACTTATCCTTTCTGTGGCTCTCCGGGTTTGTTTCAAGGTGCTGGTGCTAACCTATAAAGCCCTACATGGATTAGGCCTGGGGTATCTGCAGGATCATCTCCTGCCTTCCTCCCACCGTCTGGTGCGCTCGTACAGAGCGGGCCTCCTCAGGGTGCCGTCAGCCAGACAGTGTCGGCTGGCGGCCCCCAGGGGGAGGACTTTCTCTGTTGGAGCGCCGACCCTCTGGAATGAACTGCCCACCGGCCTCAGGATAGCCCCGGACCTCCTCTCCTTCTGTTGCGAATTAAAGATGTGGCTTTTTCGCCATATGGGCTGAATCCGTAGGGGGATTCTAAATATTTATAATTTTAATTTGATTTTAATTAATTTTAAATTGATTTTAACTGTTTATGTAATTCTCTGTCGTTTTTGTAAGCCGCCCTGAGTCCTACGGGAGAAGGGCGGCATATAAATTACATAAATAAAATAAATAAATAAATAAATATACACCAAATTGCAATTTGGTGGCAATTGTTAAAGAGATTTCAGGAGCCGCAATTCAAAGAGAACAGAGGTGCTAAAGGATAACAGTAGCCCCAAACAATGATCAGACAGAGACAATATTTGATAAAATCCGCAAGAGCTTTATTAACAATTCTCTGTTATATCTAAATCCAACCTAGGTATGTCTCTTTTGCAATTGGGAAGGAGTCCAACTCATTTCCCAAGGCAGTTAGCTTTCATATTATGTCAAAGACCTCATTATATTTGACATGCAACTCACTGAAAGAATCTCACCTGTTCTTTTATCAAACTTTTTTTTTTGAAAAAAGTCTCTTATCTTTTTATCCTTTAAAAAACTGTTACAAAATGTTCAGATGGATGAGATGCAACTTTGCATATAGGATCTCCTCCTCCTCCTCCTCCTCCTCCTCCCCCTCCCCTTCTTCTTCTTCTCCTCCTCCTCCTCCTCCTCCTTCCTCTTCCTCTTCCTCTTCCTCTTCTTCTTCCTCTCCTCCTCCTCCCTCCTCTCCTCCTCCCTCCTCCCCCTCCTCTTCTTTTTCCTCTTCTTCCTCTCCTTCCTCTCCTCCTCCTCCTCCTCCACTTCCTCTTCCTCTCCTCCTCCCCCTCCTCCCCCTCCTCCCCTTCTTCTTCTTCTTCTTCTTCTTCTTTTTCTTCTTCTTCTTCTTCTTCTTCTTCTTCTTCTTCTTCTTCTTCTTCTTCTTCTTCTTCTTCTTCTTCTTCTTCTTCTTCTTCTTCTCCTCCTCCTTCTCCTCCTCCTCCTCCTCCTCCTCCTCCTCCTCCTCCTCCTCCTCCTCCTCCTCCTCTCCCTTTTATGACTTTTATTTTGTATCATCATGGTCATGATCATGATCATGATCATCATGATTAATCAAAGAAAGTGACAGAAAAAGAGAAAAAGAGATAGCAAGGAGTACTAGGACTAGAAATAATTAAACATTCTTCACAAGAAGGTTCTTTCCTTTCTTTTCTCATGCAGTTAATCAAGCCATTCAAAGTGACAGAGGGGAATTTTGTACTTTCAGATTTGCAAGATGAATCTCAGCCGTCTTAGTAAATCAGATAGGAAACATTACTAGATGAGCTACTTTGTTGTAAGGCTACATGAACAGAAACTTTCTCCTTTCACTTTTAACTGCTTGATCCATTAGGGCAGGTCCTTCCTAAGTGAGGAACGCGGTGGCTCAGTGGCTAAGATGCTGAGCTTGTCAATCGAAAGGTTGGCAGTTCAGCGGTTCGAATCCCTAGTGCCGCGTAACGGGATGATTACTTGTCCCAGCTTCTGCCAACCTAGCAGTTCGAAAGCACATAAAAAATGCAAGTAGAAAAATATGGACCACCTTTGGTGGGAAGGTAACAGCGTTCCGTGTGTCTTTGGCATTTAGTTATACCAGCCACATGACCACGGAGATGTCTTCAGACAGCGCTGGCTCTTTGGCTTTGAAATGGAGATGAGCATGATCCCCTAGAGTCAGGAACAATTAGCACATATGTGCAAGGGGAACCTTTAACTTTACCTTCCTAAGTTTCTTTCTCTGACCACTCAGGGCTCCTGCCTCTCTTGTCTGATTGTTTCCTAGTTATCTTCTCTATTACTTTCCTAGTTATCTACTTCTTTCCTAGTTAACTTCTAACTAGGATTGTTTCCTAGTTATCTTATCCTAGTTAGCTTCTTTTCCCCCACATTACAGCAGCTTAAATATCAAACAAACACTATTCCAGGGACAGGCTATGAAAAGGTGAGGTTCCACAAATATTCTCTGTGGAAAATAGTCCTTATATAATTTGCTGCCCAAACAAAACACAGAACATTACAAAGATGAACACAACAACAAACCATTTCTTTCTTTCTTGAAACCAACCTGATTTCACATAGATTTTAAATTGCTGGCTATTATTCTTACAGTTGAAGACACAAACCCAACCCTGGTGCCAGCTCATTGAATTCCCAGAGCTACAGAAGTCTGGCTGGTGAATGTCTTTGAAGAGAGAAAGAAGTAGCCAGTTTCAACTTGAAAAGGAGAAGCTTCCAAACCGAAATCTAAATATTTGGCTATATTAATCAAGCTCAGAACACTTTCTTTTACAGGAGATGCCATATGAGAGTAAAAAAAACCTGGAGCATTTCCATTTATGATCATTATTTACGGCCTATTTGTAGCTTATTAGTTGCCTCATAACAAATTTCTTCGGTGATATACTGAGTAGAAAACCAGACAAACAAGAACCATAGCATAAAAACCAATAAAAACAATGCTGCTTTAAACACCCCCTCCTCCCCCCAAAAAAGGCTGGAGACCATGCTATAACCGGCTACCCGTTGCTGTGGCTCAGTCTTGTGGGTATACAATATTTTTTGACCGAGTGCCAATAATTTCCCTCCATAGCTCAGGTCACGCCTACTTTGCCTCTATCCCACCAGTCTTTTCACTTGGTCGATTGGATTCAGACCTGAATTGTCTTTCTCTACGTTTCTTTTTGGACTTTAACGTTGCTTAATCAATTGCTTTCTTGGAAGTATGGCGTGTGTTGCTTTTATGTCCAACAGATGGAGCTGTTTTTTGCAAAAAAAGCATGTTTTTACCTGTCACTGATGTGACACCTATATAATATAGGTATATAAAAACACGTGCGTATTCAAATGCAACGTTGTGTCAAAATTTCAAAGCAATCGGTGAAGAACTTTCGGAGATTTAAGATTTTGAACAAACGAACATTTACATTTTTATTTATATAGATAGAATATATTCTTTGTATACCAGATATCGCGATCCCTCTTTGTAGATATCATTTTTGTCCTTCTATGTGGGTTACCTTGAACTGTTTAATTTTGTTATGTTTCTTGTTTAAAACGTTTAATTAAAAAACACACCTTCATCCTAAGTCTTTCATTAACCTGAGTCAGTCCCCATGGGTGCCTTATCAAGGAATTATACATTTGCACTGACCTATTTAGACTAGACTAGACTAGACTAGACTAGACTAGACTAGAATAGAATAGAATAGAATAGAATAGAATAGAATAGAATAGAATAGAATAGATATAGGGGTGGTTACTAACTTTCTATAGTGGTTTAGAAATGAACACAAAACCTACACATCCATTCTTGATCAGGATTACTAGGAAGAAAAAAAGACTTCACTGGTTCATTTATGGTGGCATCCAATTATAGGATGTTGTTAGGAACCATATAATAATTCAAACAGGCACTGAATATGTTATAGGCACTCTCTAATTTTAATGTTATTCTCTATTTTATTTATGCTATTGTACTCTTTCATTTGCACCTGTGAGTTTGTGATGTATAAATACATATATATATATATTGATGTAAAAACAAAAAGAATGGAATGGAATGGAATGGAATGGAATGGAATGGAATGGAATGGAATGGAATGGAATGGAATAGAATAGAATAGAATAGAATAGAATAGAATAGAATAGAATAGAATAGAATAGAATAGAATAATAGAGTTGGAAGGGAACCTCTTGCATGAAGCATGCAAATATTGTTAATATTGCTAATTTCTTTGGTGTCCTCTCTATCCATCTGAGATGGGAATTCCCTTTTTTTCCAATGAGAGATGAAAGGAAGAGAGCTAATAATGTAGGCATGGATTTAGGTAGCTTTCTTGATTGTCTCTTTGCTCATTGAAAATTACTCAGGATATAAGGGGGAAATGTAATCAGGATCCCCTGCCTACATGGGACTAGATCAGAGGTCTTCAAACTTGGCAGGTTTAAGACTTGTGGACTTCAAATTCTGGGAGTTGAAGTCCACAAGTCTTAAACCTGCCAAGTTTGAAGACCTCTGGACTAGATTCAAAGATAACATGTTTTGTACATTTATTAAGAAAGAATCGCAGAATATAAATAATTCGGCAAACTAAGGTTAAACCCATGTGCTCCTAATTAACCTAAACAGAGCAAAATTTTCTGCACCAAAGGAGGAGATGCAATCTTTTGAACATTGTCTTTCTTTGGTCTCTCAAGAGGCAGAGAACTGCAGCTCCAGCCAACAAGATAATGACATCATACCAGGCATGTTAGAATTTGCAACT